>CM027839.1:51012367-51612367 GCA_016097545.1 Eucalyptus victrix | reverse complement strand
TCAAAATAACTATTTCATTTTGGCTTTTAAATTAAATAGATTCTCTCACTAAATTTATATTTGAATCTCATACTCCTTAAGATGGGAAGCAGTAATCTTTGTTGGGTAAAGATTATTAGTAGGGATGGGAGTCCCACTATGTGACATCCAGATTTTTCGGGTTCTAATTTTATCGGATGTATATGGCCGTTTTTAATCGAATCTTCGGGATGCAAGTTGGATCATTTGATGGGGAAATGTCATGAGAAGGTCGAGGACACATGGGTTAATTTAATTGAGCTTCAATTGGATGGAATTGATTGAGAATTGATTGAATTAAGTGTACAAGATTTTATGCCACGGCGGAAAATGAAATTGAACCCATTGGAATGAGGTTGTGGGAGATAGTGGAAGATGACATCATCCATGAGGTCATGGTGGGCCATGAGAGAGAGAGAAAAGTGGTCCCATCTTCCTTCTCTCTCCCCCTCTCTCTCTTCCGTTGCCTCTCTCCTCCCTTTCCCTATCGTGCGACTGGTTTTGCTTCTCTTCATCTTCTTCTTCAAAAAAAAACGCAGCAGACCAGCGAACCAGAGCAGCCAGCAAGCTGCTGGACCACCCGCGACGCCTTCACCGTCGCCGTTCGCCGCCGGATCAGCTGGCTCGGCCGTCGCGCTCAGTCGCCAGCCCCGCGAGCTCCCTGCTCGTCTCGCGCCGTCTTGAGTCCAGCAACGTCTCGAGCTTCCCTGGCCGCTGTTTCTGGTCGTCCTTCAGCCGTGAGCCGCCGTGAGCCGCCGTGCAGCAACCGGAACCACCGCTTGGACCGCCGAAGCCCCGCTTTGCCCGTTTCCAGCAAGCTGAGTCGCTGGTTCTTCTTCTCTGTTCCAGCGGCCATTTCAGATCTGGTGGAGCTCCGCCGGAGCCGTCCACCCCTCCTCCGGCCACCGTGAAGCCCCGCCTAGGTCCGGTTTGGTCTCCTCCGTCCATCTTGGCCCTTGTGCGCCTCAACCGGTGCCGGATCCGCCCCCAACCAGCATCGATCAGAGAGTGCAGAAAATGGGTATGACAGTGGGTTTTGGCCCGTTTTGGCCGCCTTCCCGAGCCCGGATGCTCGGCCCGCTTTGAGGAAAGTCGATCCTCGCGTCGAGCCCGTCGTTTTGTGTGAGTTTTACTCACTAACGCCTTCTTAGTGCGCTAATTATACTTAAAGGTTGATTAGTGTTAATTAAGTATAATTAGGTTGTTAGATTAGAATTGATTAGTGATTATTAGTTAATTGCTTTGTATGTTAGTGATGTAATTAGTGTAATTAGATAGAGAATTGTATGTAGTATTTATTGGATGCTTCTTGGGATTTTTCCTGTCCCTTATCGGGTGTTAATTAGGCTTTTCGGGCCTAAGTGGAATTTTTGGTATTTAATTATTAATTTTCGGAATTAAATTAAATAATTATTTATTTTCCGAAAATTCAACTGAGATGGCCTAGAACCGGAAAATTATGCTGATGACCGTGGTGAAGTCCGTTTATTTAAGTGGGCTTTATTTTGTGCTAAATTGAATTTTTAATATTTATTAATTAATTATTTTTCAGAAATTAAGATTGAGATGGCCGACGACCGAAATCTCGTGCTGATCGTCGTGGCGCAGTTCGTTTATTTATTTGAGCTCTACGTTGTATGGAATTAAATAAATTGTGATGTTTTAGGGATTTACCCTAATTTGATTAGGAATTTATTGAGATTAAATGATTAATTGGTAGATGGCCGGTCGTTAGAATTTCGCGCTGATCGCAGTAGTGCGGTCGGTTTGTATTAATTGTATGTTTAAATTGAGAAATTGAGTGATTGATGATTATGGTTAATAATTCCAAAAGTGTGGAATTGTGTGAAATTGATGAAGTTGTGGTATTTAACTTGAAAATACCCGGTGTTGGGCTTTTAGCACCGTAATTGGTTTGTATGACCAGTTTGAATCGATTGGATTGATTGATTGATTGAGTTGAGATATGAATTGGTTTATTATTGAATTATCAGCTTTGGCGAGCAATTGGTTTATATATGTATCGGCTTGTGTGTGAGCATCATTGTCAGCTTGTGTGAGCACTGTATATTAGCTTGTGAGAGCAATGATCATTTATCAGCTTGTGAGAGCAATGATCGTTTATCAGCTTGTGAGAGCAACGATCCATATATCAGCTTGTGCGAGCTATCATCTATGTATATATCAGCTTGTGCGAGCTACCATCTATATCAGCTTGTGAGAGCATTGCATCCATTTCAGCTTGTGCGAGCCGTAATTGTATTGATGGATGAATAGATGGTATTGTTTAATAGATGATATGAATTAATAGATGTGTGGATCGTATGATATCAATTGATTGACTGAATGGAAATGACCGTGAGTGGTCTTGTTGGCATATAATCGACTAAGTCGATTAGATCGATGCTTCGATCTATAATATGATTGCTTGGGTGCCTATATGATCTGTGCTAATATGCAGGTGGAATCTGAGGCTAAGGTAAGTCCTCTGACTCATGTTGTGCATAGGCAGTCTTAAGGTGTATTAGTTTACTAATCGGGTCTTAGGGGGTAGAACTTGCTGAGACGTTGTCTCAGTGGTTATTGAATAACCATTTCAGGACCTGGATGAGGAGCCTAAGGAGCATGAATCTGATGAGGAGATCCCTGTTGAGGAACCCGAAGAGGAGTACGTGGAGGAGGACCCTGAGGATAACCCCGAGTACGACCCGGATGAGGACTGAGATCCCGTCCTGTCTTGTCAGACCTTGTTTGCATGTGAATAGACGTTAGACCAGAGTTGCGTATATATAGTATTGTAGAATACTATGAGATGCATGTAAAAAGATGTAGTTGTGAATTTTCAGTAAAGGAAGTATATGGCCTGCTTTTCTATCCCATTGCTTTATTGTCTGGGGAATTACAACTGCTTCCGCATGTGCATATATAAATGAAAGGGGTCGGCGATACATAGTCCTGGGATATCGCATTTTAAAATCGACCAAAAGTAAGGGATGTGTGCGTGCCTGAGGATCGGGGCGTGACACACTAGCCCAAAGTCCACCTCACCTAACAGTTATTGATGTCCTATGAACTTAGTAAGTGAACCAACTTGTTTAACACATCATATGCAAGCCTCAATCATAACTTTAGCCTCTAGACCATGAAAGCCTTACCTAATAGTTATTGGCATCATGATCATAGTTAAGTTTAGCCCATCGTCTCATGTAAGTATTGAAAACACAAACAATTTCCTCACCTGACAGTTATTAGAAAACATTTGGCTCCAACCCCACAGCATCACATGCATAATGGAGTAGTCCAATATTATGAATGGTAATTAATCCCTATGTGTTCATAGCCGGTTAGTTAACCACTATAATACCAAATCAAACCACGACGATGAAAGGCCACGAGTCCGAAACCCGTTTTGACTTAATATTATTAATAAGGAGATTTTAGTCATTATTAATGGTCTCACTTTACATATTAATCGGTTTAACATGCACGATAACATAAACACAATAAATAAATAGATATAACATAAACATCTATCATATGTGGTGATCATGGAATTATGGTTCAATGGGTCTCAAGCCAAAGAGACCCATTTAGCCATTTTAATGTTTTAATAATAGGGACCTGCTCTTCACTTTTTTTTTTTTCAATATTTGAACTCTTCAAAGATCGGGCCCATAGAGCTCACTGGCTTAATGGCTCCTCCAATGGCTTCTCCTCTCTTGTAACTTTTACATCAACAATTGAAATACTAAACTATACTAAAATTACATATCATGAAAAATAAAATAAAATAAAAGGAATGACGCAGCCTCCATTTAAGAATTATATCCCCAAAAAGAAAACTTGTAATCATCACACATTCTTCCATACAACAATCATAATGATTAAGGATTTTTCCATGATCACCACCCTTCCTTACGAGCCATAAATTCAAAATTTAAAACTCCGGAAGGCATAGATAAAATTATGCATTTAATCAAATTTAAAATCGAACAACGCAAACCACGTCAAGAAATCAAAATCGATGAAACAAATTTCACGAGCGTGATTCCGAACGGAAGTTGTGTTGTCAACTTTAAATTCACAATCACGAATCATTTGTAGAATATAAACACAAAGTATAACAAATTACGGATTTTTGATTCAAAATTTATTTAGTTCTAATTTTTTCTTAGTTGATTAAATTTATCACATAAATTAATCAACTTCTATAGGCCACATAAGAGCAAGAGATTCTCTTAATAAATTGGCCATTAGAATGCAAAAATATATTTGAATTATAAATCAATTAAACGCATGAAAAATGCCTAAGGTTGGCTCTGATATCACTGTTGGGGTTTCATGAATCATGTATAACTAAAATTAACAAAAAAAATGCAACGGAAACAAAAAATGATATATTTTATACATGATTTTTTGAAGGTGTTGTTCGTGTGTTTTAATAAAAAAATCTGAATATAAAAATGGAGTTAAACGAATCACCTCTCGAAGTGTGCTTTATACAAATTGGTTCAGGTGTTCTACAATTCGAGCCCCATAAATGTCGGACCCTTAGTTCAGACACACCAACACTGGATGTCGAATGGAAGAGAGAACTTTCGGATATTCACCACTATGATCGTGCTAGTAATCTTGTGGAGACAATCCGCCGTATCCTTGATGTATTATAGTCACGGCCCGAACGAGAAAACACTCTTCTTTTTCGTGTCTCTAGAAGAACACAAGAACACGCACCTTTTTCTCTATTTTTCAACAACCTTTTCTTTTTTCTATCCTTTAAAAACAGAATTTAAATAAAAATATATAACCGCCCATGCACAACCATCGTGCATGAGTGGTTGCTCGGTTGTACATGAGCGGTTGCTCATGCACCATTGTGCATGAGCAAACCGCTCAATTGCTGACCATTGCTTCGTGCATGATGGTTAGCAATTGCTGATCATTCATGCACGATGCACCCTCTTTATTTTTATTTTTATTTTAGAAGAAACTCACATTGATTAATTAAATAAAATAATTAATCAATCCATTTATAAAGATGACATAATCTTTATGTGTGTATTTGGAATACATTAACATATATTCACTTTGGGTATGCGTGTGCATCATATGCACGTAGACTCATGACTATAATACAAATTAAATTACCTCTCATTTAATTTAATTTCGATTCGATTGCAGTGATTGCAAACACATTTGCATCATTATTTCTCTCTTATTCCACATTATCCTAATTGTTTATGGTATGTGGCATCCCTAGGTTTATCACTAAACTGGTAGTAAGACTTGTACTAACACATTAGTACTCTCAAAAGAATTAATTGTCTCGATTAATCTTTGGGTCCCACAATATGGCTACCTAGATATTGTGAATATTTTAAGAACATAATGAACATGTCAGCTTCGGCTATAGTGTAATTTAATCCCTCTGTCTTACCGATATCCCGATCAAACAAAGACTATTGAATATTTGTCAAGTCACAAATTTGATCATATGCACAAATCTAATTGACATGCATTTTATTCGAGATATAAATAATTTATTCTCGGTTACAATCCCGGCTGAGGATTTCAATACATTATCATAATCAGATTGCATAGGACATCATTATTTTACCTTGCATGTAACAAGGAGATAGATTCTATATTGCGTACACGTGTAACTTCGTATATGAACAAACTATGATCATGAGATATAAAGATGGATCAACAACCCAACATTACGTGCAGCTGTGAACCATAGTTGTTCAACACACAAGTTAATACTGTGCCTCAGGTCTAAAGATTATTTACACAAGACCAAAATATGAACAATTAGACATTGACCACACTAAAAACTTCCATGTCGCTAATCATTCTATATGTGTCACATTCAGTGAACTTGTCTAATACAAACACTTGTGTTCTTAATTCAGGTATCACAATATTCAATGACTTGTGACTCATCATTCCCTTAAGTATCCAATACTTAATGATGAAGTTATAAACACACCGGTCTCAATAGGATTATTAATATCCACTCAATAATCCATCGACTGGGGACGATTTAAAGATTCAGTCTAATTATAAACCGTCACATATATTCTTGACTTTTTAATAATAGATCTAGTTGCAATTGATCTTATGGATATTGTGATGCCGGAATTACAAACAAGGAGGAAATGCTGCGATTGGCCCATGCTGAAATCGCAAAACAGATTCCAGACGGCAACATTGGAGGTCTTTAATGCTTCGCACCTAAGCCACAGCACAAACCCATGAACAAAAAACTGAACGAAAGCGATCTAGGACTGTCACGAGCCAAAAGCTAATCAATGTTAGGCTTCAACGCAGGCTTTGCCATATTTTCTCATTCCAAGAATCTTCAACTCAAGAACTCTTCATTGAGTATCCCTCAAGTAAAGCTAAAACGAACACCAGCATCACGTAATTGATCAAACATCGAAACGTGGAGAGGGAAGAGCGAGCTTACTTCGTTCCAGCGGTGCGTGGCCGCTTGAGTTGACTTGCTTGAGCCCAAGAAATGGAAGCAAAAGCTCTCTTTTGCGTCAACATGATTTTCTTTTCTTTGGTGGAGCTTTTCAAGAACTTGGAAGGATTTGGTCTCTGGACAAACGGGAACAAAATGTAGCAGAGACGATGAAGAATTTATGCACGAACTCAAGCTCAAACTCAAAGCAATGATTCGGTAATCAGTGGAGTTTTATTTCTGTACCGTCTGAAGGAGCTAGGCCCTTTATTCTCCAAGAAAAGTGAAGTACATTTCCCTGAAATGCCGCCGGAATAAGAAATCCTAGTCGTCGCCTTCAATCACACGTGGCTACTACTAATAAATGGTGACTATAGATGTGCGTCATTAGTTATTTATTGAGAATATATATGTACATTCAAGGAATTTTGTAGGCAAATTAATACGGCTTGCCTCACCACCACCATGCACTACCTCCGGCAACCCTTTAGGATGATCGGCGACGGCCCGTATTCCCTCGGCAAACCCTCCACATGAGCTGGAGGAATAGAACCGTGAGTCAAATCGAGTCAAATTGCGAGCCAACTCGACGCGATCTGCAGAGGACATGTCCGGCTTGAATTCAAGTAACAACGACGTGTTGGCCGGTTCCACCTGCATGGGCGGCCCAGCTTGCACGAAACAAAAAGGGAAAAAAAAGAGTAAAAGAAAAGAAAGTGGGCTGTTTCGGGCAAGTGAGAGAGTGAGCAAGAAAGAAGAGACAGATTATAGATAAGTCTAAATTGAGTATTGAATTGCACCGAGGTACAGCGTGGCACCCGACCTCCAAAATTTTACAGAGATCGATTCCAAATAATTTATCGTGAACAATGTAGATAATTGTAACTAGGGAAAGAGAATATGTTTATTCCTTTAAGACCCACTTTTTTCTATTTTATTATATGCTTTGGGCCCTTTTCACGAGGATTAGAGTCGAGACTATGAATATGATTGGTTAGTCGGGATCCAAGTGCTAGTAACCCTCGCTTGTGGTGACTGGTGGGTGTGGGAAGAAGGGAAAAAAAGAAAAAAAAAAAAAACAGAAAAAATTATATATATATATATATATATATATATATATATGTGTGTGTGTGTGTGTAAGAATAAGATACAAAGATTATCTATGTCAGTATCATGCATGCTGTGTAAAACAGTTAGCATTAATCGAATCGCTATATTAATGATTTTCAATCAAAATTGACCAAAAGAACTACATTAACAAATCATTAAAAGATTTATGATTAAAATGATTAAATTAAAAAATTTAAAACTTAATTAATATTAACACAATAGATTTACATCTTTTTTTATAATTACCCAAGAATTTAGGGCACGAGACAAGAATCCGTCCATCCACCAAATCGAAGTACATAACTTTTGGAGTGTGTCTCCTTTTGTAATGTCCGCAGGAGTGGGCTCACGGCGCATGATTTTTCAAGAAAAGCGACTTTTATGGAACATTTTCGAGAAACCTTGCCGTTTCAGAGATTTCTTCTTAGTTTCTCTTCTCCGATTTAGGAAATTGGCCCCGTCAGCCTTTTGAAGTAGCATTGCAATATTTTTTTAGATAGATGCACTTAAAATACTATAATTTATCCTTACAAAAAAAATACTAAAATTTATCATGAAAATATAATCGAATCATAATTTTTTTAAATATAATTAAATCCTAAATTTATCGAATTGATGCAATCAAGTCAATTGTTAACTCTGTTCAACTTGACTAACTAAAAATTGCTAACGTGACTTTTTTTATTATTGTTATTTTCTCTCTCCTAAATAGTAATGATGTGACTCATGCACAAAACAGGAGGCTAAAATAATGTCATTTTGGTCCAAATCTAAATTTTTAATACATTTTATTTATATTATATTAAAAAATATGGTAACTTAAAATAAATATAGAAAAAGGAAAGAAAAGAAGGAAAATATAGTCGAGGACTAATGTGTTCCAAATTTGATTTTTTAATACAAATGTTATTTAAATTATATTAAAAATAAGTTAACTTTAAAAAATACAAAAAAAAAAAAAAGAGGAAAACATAGCTCCCAACCACCGCGGGAAGGGTTGGCAAGGGTCACCACTAATCTAAATTTTTTGCAATGAAGCATGCATGTTAGTGACATTTCATAGAACCTTCCCATGATCGTATATTAACCAAATGTCCTCCACCATTCCTTAATAGATTACTGCTTTCTGCAGCGGCATGTAATAACCTTCTCTTGTCATCCGTAAAAGCAATTTATGAGCATTTTTGCTTTCATCTAAACATTAATATCACAAAAAATCCCAAAACATTACATTTATACCACATATTTGCTAAATTAATTTTCATATTACAAAAAATCTCAAATTGATATATTCGTATCATATTTATCCCAAACTGACTTTTATATAACAAAAAATCTCAGAAATTGATAATTTGGGATAAATTTGGTATGGGTATCCCAATTTGAAATTTTTTGCGACATGAAAATACACTTTAGATAAATGTAATGAGTGTAAAATTTGGAATTTTTCATGACACGAGAGTAAATGTGAGTGTACCAATTTGGGAAAAGAATTTTTTGTTTGAAAAAAAAAAAAAAAAAACAGATTCTATTGTCCGGTTGAGAGGTCATCCCATGTATTGAAGTGTACATATATAATTGAAAGATTAATTGTTATTTATTTATTATTATTTTTTTCCGCGAAAGCTTTTGCGTCAAAAGCAGCTCCACACCCAACCCTCTCTGCGCCCGAACGCAAAACTCGTCGTCACCCTCGACAGCATCGGTCGAGCACATCCCCTCAGCCAAAACACCATGGACTCCGCCTCCGCCATCCTCCTCCACTCCCCCGCCTTCCTCCCCCGTGCCGCCTCCGCCCCTACCAGCTCGTCCTCTGCCGACTGCGCCGTTGACTCCGCCCTCGCTGCCGAGCCGGGGCTACGCCTCGTCCACGTGTACTCCTCTCGAGCTGAGGAGATCGCTGAAGAGAAGTCCGGGGCGACAAGGAGGAGGAGCTCTCGAGGCGGAGAGCGATGAGCGAGAAGGCAGAGAAGAGGGAGGAGGCTTTGTCTCAGAACGCGGAGAAAAAGAAAATGATTTTCATCCATTTTCTCATATTTTGAAGGATTCTTCCCGGTTGACGGAAATTCTTTTTCTTGATACATTCATTCTCTTTAAGCCAAACAGCGGAAAATTTGGTTGACGAAACAAATGAAGTCTTAATCATGAATCCACGTCCATAAACCGTAATTTTGTTATGCTAGTGGAGCATTACCGACTATCTTATTCTAAATTCTCATAATAGTATTCAATTTGCCTAGTCTGCAAAATTTTCTAGAGGGAACTCTACGGTATTTCCAGACTAAAATACAATACGCTATAACCGGCGTCGAATTTTGTTTGTTTCTTTCTTCTATAGTGAGTCCTGAAAGAAGTTAACCGCAATTTAGCAGCCCCCTTCACTAACTTTCCTCTAGCCTAATGGCTTTAAGAGTCTCTCGAACACCATATCGAGGTGTAAAATGTTGTTACTTTCAACCCCAAGCCCAAACGTCGGATCCCTCCCTTTCAACAGATGCATGGAAACCGCTCCATCTATAAGGACAGTAATCAAGTAAAAACCGGTGATCGCGAGTAATTTGGTACTCAAATGCAATCCCTTTCTTAGCCCATGGCATGGTAGAACTAAAATGACAAACAGATATAGAACCGGTTGTGCACGGATGTGTGCTTTTACACCAACAAGCATAGTGCTCATACTTCGATTTAGAAACTAATAATAAACATGAAAACTCAAACTATTGAGGTAAATAGGAAGTCTCTGTGGCCAATGCCCTGAACTTCAAATCCAAAAAGGTTCTCCGGGAGCAAATGGCACTTGATCAGCAGCCACAGGATTCGAGTCCTCTAAGACCTGATCCCAGTCATACTCCTCGTCTTCAGTATCTGAAGAGCGATACATATAATATTAGAATGAGACCACATTTTGCACATCATGATTGCTAATTTCTCATGACCATATTTGAATATTCAGTGAGTGTTACACTACTAATCAGGCCATCACTATCTCCACTACAGGTTTTCTGAGATGTTAGTATGCATTGGCCATGGAAATTACACTTTGATCAGTCTTTATCATCAGGTAAGTGAGATAATGCAATTGCTGCAGAGAAATAATCAGAAGTAATATCTTAGAAAACACCTATATAACTCTCTTTGTATACAGCTAGAACATTTGGTAAGTTGACTAGGCTCAATCAAACCCCTAAAAAGAGCTTGCCAGGGTGATAAAATTGAGTCAAGTATCATACTTGAGATGCCAAATGATTTAGCCTTTCAAATGAGCCAGCTTCACATTTACTTGTTTAGTTCCCAAGTGGGATTGATAATAGCAGATATCACAAAAATATCCCTCTTTTAAACTCATTAAATGGGTTCCTAATGTGGTCAGGTGTCAGAGTGTTTTTTTGGCACTCTCTCTATTGGCAGAAAGAAGAAAGAAAAAGGACAAATTGCTTTCCTTAAGGAGAAGAAATGAGCTAATGCACTTCCTACTCTTCCATACACAAGCACGAATATGTCCGCTGAAAAAGGATTGCGAACAGAAACCAAAGCCGTATAGGTGATAACGTTCTCCTTTCATTCCAGCAAATGATGCTCTCACCACATTCATTATCGCAGCCAATAGTAATTCTGCCTATTTCCAGTATAGAAGTCTTAAAACTTTCTTCTCAATTTTTTCACAAGACAGTATAGACAATACCATAACACAACACAACCGACTACATTACAGGGAGAAAATTCAACTTACTGGGAGCTACGAAGCTTGATGATGGCCTGTGGAGTTGTTCGTATAGCTCTACATTTGTATTTGCTGAAGGATCCTTTTGGTTCGAACAGGAAGTAACTTGGTTCCACGTGGCATTTTGGGAATCGAGACTCTGTACTTGTAATGGCAATCCAGCAGAAGTAATACCACTGTTTCCTGGAGAGAGAGAGAGTTTGAACTATCAGAATTTTGTCGCATATAGACATGGATATAAGCTATTTTAAGTAATAACAAAATTTTCTTGGTATTTTCTACTACTATGACATGGTAACAAAGCCTTAGAGGTGATAGTGTTTTCCGTTTTCGTGCCAGCAAGTCATACTCTCACCCCATTCATCACCATGGCGAATACTGATTCTGCATATTTTTGTATAGAAGTCCCAATTTCCACGAGACTGGATAAAACAATACCATGCCGCAAAGAAATCAACATTAAAGTGGGGAAATTCAACTTATTGAAACCTGGGAAACTTCCGTATGTATATGCTGAAGGCTCCATTTGGTTCGAACCGCCACTAATCGGGTTCCACGTGGCAGGTGGGGAATTGAGACTTTGTGGTTGTATTGGCAATCGAGCAGCAGTGCTGCCACTGTTGCCTGTGGAGAAAAAAGAGGGGAGGGAGAGAGAGATTTAAACGATCAGCATTTTGATGCATATAGACGATCTGAGCTATTAAAGAATTCAAAAACAGGTCCTGAAATACGTATGAAGAACCAATAATTATGACATTACGACTAGATTCCCTTCTCGAAGATGCATCATCCGTCGATTTCGATTAAATTGATTGAGGCCCTGAAATACACCTCAAGAAAGCCAAATAATCAGGACATTGCGATTATGTACTTCATGAATAATGATAATAGTCACTGATGCTCCTCCCTTGTAAAATATTTCGGCATATTCTTGTTTGACTCCATGCCACTAATGGAACTGTTGATTTCAATTAGCTCCAAAGCCACATCATCATCATCGGGACTCTTGTAATACTCACTAAGGGTGCACCATTGTTCGAGTTGAGTGCTGAGTGTTTTTAAACTCATTAAGTGGGTTCCTAGTGTGGTCAGGTGTTGAGTGTTTTTTGGGCACTCTCTCTATGGTTGCTCTTTGTGCATTTCTTGGCAGAAAAAAAGAAAGAAAAAGGACAAAACTGCTTTCCTTAAGGAGAAGAATTGAGCTGATGCAATTCCTACTCTTCATTACACAAGCATGAATCTGTCCAATGAAATAGGATCATAACCCTAGACCAAAGCCGAAGACGTGATAACAATCTACTTTTGTTCCATCAAGTTATATTCACAACACATATATCATCACAGAGAAAATTCATTCTGCATATTTTTAGTGTGGAAGTCCCACTCTTTGTTCTCAATTTTTCCACAAGACAGGATAAACAATATTATGCCGCGAAGAAATTGACTTTGGATGGAGAAATTTCAACGTACTTAAAGCTGAGAAGCCTGATGTTGGCCCGTACGGTTGTCCTGATGGCTGCACATTTGTATCTGCTGAAGGCTCCATTCGGTTCAACGTGGCATTTTGGGGATTGACACTTTGTGATTGTATTAGCAATTGAGCAGCAGTAATGCCCCGATTTCCTGGAGAGAGAGATTAAAAATAAATAAGTATCCGATTGATGAAGCCCATAATAGAAATGTGGCAAGCCAGGAAAGGCAAGTCTCCTAGGTGTGGGATCAACATGGAGTCCACAAGTTCCTAATGTTGTGATTTATACAGACAGTTCAGCTAAATAGATTTTGGTCCCAAAACCCATCTGAAGAACCAATAATTAGGACATTGCAATCACATACTTCATGAGAAACGAGAATAGACAACAATGCTCCTCCCTCATAAAATATTTCATCATATTCTTGACTGACTGTATGCTACTTATGGAATAGTTGATTTTAACCACCTCCAAACCCATATCATTGAAAGCAAGTATATTTCCCTCCCAAAGATGTACGCTACTGTGAAAGGTTTTAGTTGCAACAAAACTTTGATGATCTAAAATCACCAAAAAAAAAAAAAAAAGTGGCTACATCTCAGCTAGTGTTTAATTATAGGCAACTTTTTCTTTTCCTCGCAGCCAATTAGAGCACATACCTTCCACTGTGGATGCTGAAGTTCTAGGAGGTACTTTCAAACTAACATGACCGCCCAGTCTCGGTGGAGGCATATTGTTGTGAGCTGGATGGAGGCATTGTTGATCTCCTAGAACCTCACGCGGAAAAGAACACGAGATCTTCTCCAACATGGAACTTGAAGAAGCCTCAGCTTCGTGTGGTGAGACATCATTCCAATTCTCATAGGCCTTTTTCACCAATTTATCTGCACAGACCTGGAAGACTCGAAAGTTACTACTTCCTCAACCAGTCACTTTATCAGGGTTATCTTACACCCTAGGTGACTCAAATAATTCAGGCTGGACTCATATGGATATCAAAGGCACTAAGAAGATGTGTCTAATATGTTCCCTTTTTTTCTCAGACAGATCAAACAAGGTAGGAAGATGCAAAGTTGGTGGTCAAAATACCAATAAGGAAAATCATGGACATCAAGTTCACAGAATTTGATGAAAGCAACAAAAAGCATCTCGACTTGAAAGTACCATAACATGGTGAATGACTCAAAAACTTAGAACTCCGTATGAGCATACAGTGCTCCTAAGATGCTAACTGCACTCCTCATGTTGGGGACAGTGGTTGTGGTCCCACAGAGGGTGCTTCTGGTGATTTCTTCTCAAGGGGTGAGAGTAAAAGAAGAGGGCAGCCTTAGGAGGAGTTTGAATTGGATGTGGATGGAGATTCATTGGTCTTGGTGCTGATGGGGGTTGATGAGGCAAGATTTTCTTTTTATCAGTTCCATTGTTGAATCGTTTTGAGGTAAACAGTGAGGATGATGTCTCCTTTTGGGTACTCAACAATATCAAGGCTGTTGGCCAGGTCCTTGGAATCTCCTTCCGAGTGTTCCAAGATACAGCCATGAGTCTTTTCGAGGAGCTTGAGAAAAGAAATGATGGCCCTGAGCATTTTAAGTCCTCGAAAAAAATCAACGAATTGAAATGCCTTCAGTGTTCCACCAATAATGATAAAACTCCCGATAGAAAAAGGAGGTTGTGAGTGGTAGCAGTGGAAAGGACTCTTCATTGTTTATATAAAGGTCAATATTAGGTCTTGGACTGTCAGGGGGCTGAATGATGGAGACAAGAGAATGTTGATAAAATTTTTTAGTGGAGACGGGAATAGTGTCATTAGGAGACTAAAATGGAAGATTGTCAGCTGGATGTTGCCAGGAAAACTCTATTCTAAGACTTCGGTATAATGGAAAGTTATATGTGCATGTAAATGCTTTAAACGACGTTGTAGATGATTTGTATTGTAAATGAGCTCTTTTGGTGCTAAGCTTTTCTCTACATGGCTTTGCCCCCCTTTTGTGCCCATTTTCTTTTACCTATATATATATATATATATAGAAAATTATCGTCAGAGAAACTCTATTTTGTGTTTGTTTTTGCTTTTCCCCTGGCATTTGCAAAGCTAATTAAAACAGCTTAGCATCAGAGACACCCCATTAGGAACTTGAAATTGCAATCATCAACAGAAAATAATCACTAATTCAACATAAATGAATGCAGCGAATTTTTAGAAACAGCTATCTGATTAACTATCATGCCTACGCTATATTGATAATGTAGATAAAATTTTAACTCATAATCTGAGGTCAGGGGGTGTCCCTTGCAGATTGCATGGCAAATACCAGAAAAAGGTAAAATTTCCCAGTTACCTTCTGCTCGGTAGAAAATACGTCAGCAGCATAATACATCCCGCCCGCAGTTAGGCCTCTGACTTGACCAACGCTGTTGAATATAACACCGCAATCATTTTCATTATACACGTAGAGTTTCCCATTCGGAGTGCAAGTTTTTGCATGATCTAGGAGGGCTTTCCACTTCTTCTCTTTCATGCCAAGAATCTGCAAATGAACAAACACGTCATTACTCTTCTTGGTTTAGGGAGTTCAATCCAAATTGAGAACTATCTGCAAAATCTCACATCTCTCAGTTTCTCAGGGTCCATGGAGAGTCGTCGTAAAAACTCTTCCACCTTACATATTCCTGTATCAACCAGCCTCTTGTGAAATGATCCATCCTTCGCGATACTTTCCAATCTCCAGACGTCATCGTCAGATGCCGGTGGATAGTGTTTCTCGTATGCTGTAAAGTGAGTAGAGGATGAAATTGCAGTAATGCCAAGATCAATAGGCCAAACAAAACTTCTTGTGCAACTAAAAAATCTCTAAGCTATTAGCTGAAGTTTTGAGACAAATTAGCTAAGGAAGCCCTTATTCTAGCTTCACTCAGTTTAGTGAGATTTTCCCATCTTTGGCAATCTTCTTCAACCACCAGACTTCATCATCCGATACAGGCGGATTATGTTTTTTATCCTGCAAAATGAAGAGAACAAAGTCAGTAAGGTCTCAGTCGCTATTAGAATTGATGGATTTATGAGATGGGCTTAAGGCCCATCCGCTCAAGTTGGGCCCAAAAAGGCCCGGCCCACGGGAATAGGGCCCGTGGATGGGGGAAGGTATAAAAGGAAGGAGAGAGAGAGAAAATACCTCTTGGCATAACAATTCCAACATACGTTCCTTTCCCTCTCTTTTTCTCCCAAATGCTTAAGGCGACGCCGTTTCCCTATTCAAGTCGAATTGACATCATCGGATCAGAATTTCTTCCTCGATCTTCGGCATTGGTGTTTAATCTGTGGCTAACAAGGTACGCTCGAATCCGTGGTGTGCTTTACGATCGGTGATACGTGTTTTCCCGGGCTTCGTCTTCCGCATTGATTTAGGGATTCGATTCGGTGTCGAATCCGGTTTTCGGGGATCCGTTATTCCCAACAAGATTAATGAGTAGAAGCAAACATCGATAGGCGTCCCTTCTTTCCCGCGCGGAGAGTAAAACTGATTCGATCTGTCTTATTTAGATGTGTAACCTTGTTTTATTCTTATCCTTTTCTTTCTCTTTTTTTAATTTTTAATTTCTTTTTCTTTTTTCTTTTAAAATTTCAAGTTTATTTTTGATGCAGTGCCTGTTATTAAGATTGTAAAAAAAAAAAAAAATACTACTTTGGTCTTTTCTATTAGACATATTGAATGGAGTTATTATAGGGACTTTCCCATATCAGTTTAACAAGTTTTATGATTTCACCATAAAAATGCGATACTGCAAAAATTATTTTGCATACCTTGTGTCCTACGTTCCCTAACAGGAAAGACATTTGTTTTTACTTCTCAAATTCTTCTACTCAAATTCTTCTAGTCTTCACTTTGAACCTTCTACTAGGCATATGTTTTTGCTTCTCAAATTCTTCTACTCAAATTCTTCTAGTCTTCACTTTGAGCCTTCATTAGGCATTTTTTGCTTCTCAAATTCTTCTGCTCAAATTCTTCTATTCAAATTATTCTAGTCTTCACTTTGAGCCTTCTATTAGGCATCTGTTTTTGCTTCTCAAATTCTTCTAGTCTTCACTTTGAGCCTTTTATTAGGCATCTGTTTTTGCTTCTCAAATTTCTACTCAAATTCTTCTAGTCTTCACTTTGAGCTTTCATTAGGCATTTTTTGCTTCTCAAATTCTTCTGCTCAAATTTTTCTACTTAAATTCTTCTAGTCTTCACTTTGAGCCTTCATTAGGCATCTGTTTTTGTTTCTCAAATTCTTCTGCTCAAATTCTTCTATTCTTCACTTTGAGCCTTCATTAGGCATTTTTTGCTTCTCAAATTCTTCTGCTCAAATTTTTCTACTCAAATTCTTCTAGTCTTCACTTTGAGCCTTCATTAGGCATCTGTTTTTGTTTCTCAAATTCTTTTGCTCAAATTCTTCTAGTCTTCACTTTGAGCCTTCATTAGGCATTTTTTGCTTCTCAAATTCTTCAAGTCTTCACTTTGAGCCTTCTATTAGGCATTTGTTTTTGCTTCTCAAATTCTTCTACTCAAATTCTTCTAGTCTTCACTTTGAGCCTTCATTAGGCATTTTTTGCTTCTCAAATTCTTCTGCTCAAATTCTTCTACTCAAATTCTTCTAGTCTTCACTTTGAGCCTTCATTAGGCATTTTTTGCTTCTCAAATTCTTCTGCTCAAATTCTTCTACTCAAATTATTCTAATCTTCACTTTGAGCCTTCTATTAGGCATCTGTTTTTGCTTCTCAAATTCTTCTACTCAAATTCTTCTGGTCTTCACTTTGAGCCTTCTATTAGGCATCTGTTTTTGCTTCTCAAATTTCTACTCAAATTCTTCTAGTCTTCACTTTGAGATCTCATAAGGCATTTTTTGCTTCTCAAATTCTTCTGCTCAAATTCTTCTACTCAAATTCTTCTAGTCTTCACTTTGAGCCTTCATTAGGCATCTGTTTTTGCTTCTCAAATTCTTCTACTCAAATTCTTCTAGTCTTCACTTTGAGCCTTTTATTAGGCATCTGTTTTTGCTTCTCAAATTCTTCTACTCAAATTCTTCTAGTCTTCACTTTGAGCCTTCATTAGGCATTTTTTGCTTCTCAAATTCTTCTAGTCTTCACTTTGAGCCTTCTATTAGGCATCTGTTTTTGCTTCTCAAATTCTTCTACTCAAATTCTTCTAGTCTTCACTTTGGGCCTTCTATTAGGCATCTATTTTTGCTTCTCAAATTCTTCTACTCAAATTCTTCTAGTCTTCACTTTGAGCGTTCTATTAGGCATCTGTTTTTGCTTCCAAATTCTTCTGCTCAAATTCTTCTACTCAAATCCTTCTAGTCTTCACTTTTAGCCTTTTATTAGACATATTGAATGGAGTTATTATAGGGACTTTCCTATATTAATATAACAAGTATTATGGTTTCACCATAAAAATGCGATACTGAAAAATTATTATACATACCTTGTGTCCTACGTTCCCTAACGGGAAAGGCATCTGTTTTTGCTTCTCGGATTCGTGTACTCTTACTATCACGCGATGCCACTTTGAGCCCTATCCTGAATCTTTTGCTTCGATTCCAGCTGGAATTGTCAGTAAACATCAAGTCTCCCAGCTCCCCAACACCAGCCTTGAGCTTCACTTGGAGCTTTCCTTTCAAAAGCGGCCCCTTTCCTTCTCGTTCTTTAACCACGTAGCTATCAAAATCTTCTGGAGCCCAATTCTCCTCATCGTCTTTGTTGAAGTCACCTTCAAGCACAACGACGTCCAACTTGATGGAGGCTTCTGGCCCTGACGTAACGACATCCCCTGTATCCGCATCGATCAATGCAACGGAAATGCGAGCACCACCCTCTCCTTCTAGTTTCTTTTCAGTAAATAGAGGAAGTGAGAGTTTGTTTCGAAGTTGAAGCCGTAAGTTTCTCACATCATTCTTCGCCGTAGATTTACCATTAGCCCTGCATTCTCTCGAGAGAACAACCATTAGAAATAGGAACGGGTACAGAAGCGGGAAATTGGAAAAGTAGCTACAAAGAGAGACAAACTACCAACAAGGAATGTGCATTCGTACCTTGCAAGGTGGGGAGAGCGAATGTTTGCAAGCCCCATTGCTTCCCCCTGGCAAATAAGGCCAACAGCAGAATTGCCAAAGTTGGAGACCTTTCAAAAGAAAGTGAATTGCCAAAGTGTAAATTCAATGAACTTTGTTTATCTTACCGGTTTTTTAACAGCATTCTCTGTTGAGCATGCCTGTTGTACATCATCTTTGAGAGCATCCCCACTGCAACTACACCTTGAGCAATGGCTGTCTTGTGGACTCATTTGTAACAAATAGACAAATATCCATACGTAACATTTTAGTTACTACTTCATACGAATGTCAGACTTGATTACAGTATAAAAAGATGGATACCAGTCTACCAGACTCATCAAATGCATTCCTTTAATGTAACGCAACATAGAAAAGTCAACGCAAATCTGGAATACATTTTGTTATCCAGTACATTGATAACAGAAGCAAGTAAAGTTTAATTAGCAGCCATCTCCAAATGCAACGTCCTTTCAGCGATTTAAAAAATGTATGTGCAGGTATTACACTTTGCTGAACAGAATCATCGACCGATGGCTTGTGATACTCCATGATATTTCGACTTGACAAGACAATACACATGGAAATTCTCCTAGAAGAATCAGTTGATGCAGATGAGCTACAGCTAACAGACTAAATAAAATTTATTCACCTTCGACCGTATTTGGCCAAGTCAGATTTAGCACGCTCCAGCTCTTCCCTGACCTGTTCAGCAAAGAGCAATGTCAAAGAATTACATTGCAATCTGCCACGTCTTCATCTCGTACAAGTTTTACATCACAGGTATCTTCATTGTTCTCCTTCAACATGCAAGTTGTCATTAACCACATTTTCCAAGATTCAAGGTAAAAATTATGTCCAAGCCACTTAATTGAAAATCAGGATCTTTTTGTGATCCATACTGTCCGAAACAACATGAAAAGCCTAATCACGTTCTTAGTGGAATTGCTTCGCAGGAAAAGCCTAGAACAGTCAGCAGGTCGTTTTTACCACTTGAACGATAGTTTTCTACACATCTCGCAGCAATTTCGCTTGCGGATTTCTATCCGGAAACTGACTGGAAGGTCAGAAATGCATCCAACTGCTCCTAACTAAAGAGATCAGCAATTGAAGCACAATAAAGACTGTATTTTGTATGTCCAAGTTGGCTACTTTACTCGTCTTACCACTCTCCGGACATCTTCCTCTGTCAACCAGCTCCTCGGCACAAGATTTCTCCCGGACCAACGCCATGTTTGACTGCGTGAAGATCAGGTCAGCACAAAAGTACAATCAAGATGGTACAATTTGGCAAACAGGACAGCAAAGAAACCCAGTAACAATAATAGCTCACTGGCTATGTAAAAGTTTCCAAGAAAGTTTAACTCGAATCAGGAGGAAATAATGCGAATGGCCCAGGCCGAAATCGCAAAACAGAGTCTACATGGCAACATTGGAGATCTTTATGCTTCGCATCTAATCCACAGCACAATCCCACGAACAAAAAACAGAACGAAAGCAATTTAGAACTGTCACAAGGCAAAAGCTAATAAATGTTATGCTTCCTTTGCCATATATCCTTGTTCAGGAAAATTGCCAAAAAAGTCCTAAAACTTATTATAATTAATTCAGTCCTAAATTTTTTTTTTGACCAATTAAGTCTCAGAACTTTTATAGTTCGAGAAAATTACCAAAAAAGTCCTAAAACCTATTATAATTGATTTAATCCTAAATTTATCTTTTTGACCAATTAATTCTTAGGCCTTTTATAATTATGCCAAATAAGTTTATCCAATCAAAATTGGCCAGTTGGTGTTGAAGTGACCATCGGCCAATGCCGGCGACTTTTTTTAATAATATTTCATTATTTTTTTCCTTTTTTATCTTTTTTTTTTTCTCCATCTTCCTTCTTCCTCCCTCCTCCCTCCTTCTTCCTTTGACTCCAGCGACCGGCCAGGCTAGCCGGTCGCCGAACTGAGGCGGTCGGGTGAGCTCGCCTCGCCAGTCGGCGAGCTCGCGCCCAGCGATAGCGGGGAGAGCCCCCGTCGGATCTGGCGAGGGCTCGCCTCACCTGGCGATCGCGAGACGAGCTCCGGCGAGCCACCCTCGCCAGATCCGGCGGGGCTCGCCTCGACAGACCCAGCGACGGCGAGGCCCCTCTCGCCGGATCTAGGGTGGGCTCACCCGGTCGCCTCAGTCCGGCGACCGGCTAGCCCTTCCCTCCGGTGGTCGCCGGAGCCAAAGGAAGAAGGAGGGAGGAGGAGGGAGGAGGAGAGAGGAGGAGGAAGGAGGGAGAGGGAAAAAAAAGAGAGAAAAAGAAAAAGAAAAAAAGGATAAAAATTTATAAAATAATTCAAAAAAATATATATTATTAAAAAAAAAAAAAGTCCCTCAAATATACCTAAAACGAACACGATCATTAAATAATCGATCGAGCATCAAAATGTTGAGAGGGAAGAGTGAACTTACTTCATTCGAGCGCTGCGTGGCCTCTTGAGTAGACTTGGTTGACGTGAAGAAGTGGAAGGCAAAACTCTCTTTTGCGTCGACATGATTTCCTTTGCTTTTGTGGAGCTCATCAAGAACTTGGAAGGATTTGACTGCTGATCAAACGGGAACAAATGCAGCACAGAAAGAAATGAAGGAGACGATGAACGGTTAAATAAGAACTCAAGCCCAAATTCAAAGTAATGAGTTTGTAGTCATCGGGGTGCGTTTTATAATGTCGTCTCCGGAGTAGGCACATCAAAGTGCAGTACATTTCCGGGAAAGGGTGCCGGTTTTAGAATTACCCTTTTTTTTTTTCCTTAGATTCCAGCAATTTGCCCCCTCAACCTTATGAAGCTGCCCGTGCAATTTCTTTTTGACCCGATCTTTGATCCGATCGCTCATGTGCTCCAATATCTTGAGCAAGTGAAAAAAATTCAATTAAAGGATAAATATACTGAAAATTTTAAAACTTGTCGCAATAGTTAAATTGAGTCTTAAAAATTTTAAAAATAATTTGATCAATTCTTAAAATTTATCAAATTTATGCAATCAAGTTCTTTTATTAACTCCGTTCAACTTAATAAACGAAAAATGCTAACAATTTTTAAGATTTGATTAGGTTTTTTGAAAATTTTAGAATTTAATTGCACTTTTGTGACAAATTTTATCACTTCTAACACATTATCCCTTTAATTGATTACTGCTAATTACACGCGACTACTACACATAAATTGTAACAACAATCAAATATGTGTTATAGTTATCTATTGAGAAAATATGTACGCATTCGAGGAATGATGGAGGCAAATTAATATGGCTCTCCTTCCGATTGATGATGCCAAAACGATTTATTGATGAACATTGGATTTGATTGCCGGCTTGAGAATTTTTCCTTTTTTCTTGTCTCTAACTTTGCTAGATTGTCCCCTCAACCTTATGAGCTATGAAGCTGTATGTACTTCTTTTTTATTTTTTATTGTTTCTGCTTTTGCCTGTTAAATAACTGAGCTATTTTTGCAAACAACATACCAAGGTAAATCTTCTCTACCTGATCTTTAATCAACGGGTCACATGCTCGAATATCGATTATCATCTAGGTGTAGCTTTTGTGCAAGCACCATAAAATTCCAGTTAATCGCGCAGCTTCTAAACGGTGCAAACGGGCCTGGAAAAATGCCTTCAGTTGACTTTTTACGGATACCACACCATATATAATTCTTTTCTTGGCTCGTTCGCATTCCATTTGATTAAGAAATCGATGCTTCATTTGTTTTACGGTTTTCCTAAAAATAATCGCCATAACTTTGGTCTCTTTTTTTTTTTTTTTTTTTCCTACTTCTAACGTTTCACTATAAGTAAGCCGTATTGGAAAAAGTTAGAAATGTAATTGTCATATGAGGTCTCATTTTCGTTCGGAGGAATTCCGTCCATAATCATTCAAGTTACTCCAATTGCAGAGGACATTTGGTCAATATATGAGAAATGGTGGTTGAGGATCATAGGAAGGTTCTGGGAAATGTTACCTGCATGTATCATGGGCTGATTGATTGGGATCCACGGAGGAGTCATGGCCGTCCATTGGGAACCTCTAGGATCGATCTTCTTTCGGACCGTGACACATGCATGCTTCATTGTAGTTGGAGAATTTATGTTGGCCACTATGTTTAAAAGCTCAAAAGCGCTTGGAAATAAGCTTCCTCCCAAAATAAGATTTATGTCGGTTGAATTTTTGTTTTTTTTTCTCTTTAATTTCACTAATTTGCCCCCTTAACCTTATGAGTTATGAAGCTGCATGTACTTTTTCTTTATTTTTTTCTACATTTGCCTATTAAATAATTGAGCTATTTTCCCTTCAACGTTCACGGTAAATCTTCAATGGTCACATGCTTGAATATCGATTATCATCTAGGTGCCGAGCGACACAATATTTCGAATAATTGCTTCTAATCTAGCGTAGCTATAACTCATAAATTATAACGATGAAAGAATGTGTTTTGTAGTTATCTATTGAGAAAATGTATGTACTACAAATTGGTTCAAGGAATGTTAGAGGCTAATTAGTATGCCTCTTCATCAAATTGATGATGTCAAAATGATTTAATGTTTCTTGATTT
Source organism: Eucalyptus victrix (assembly GCA_016097545.1). Lineage (NCBI taxonomy): Eukaryota > Viridiplantae > Streptophyta > Magnoliopsida > Myrtales > Myrtaceae > Eucalyptus > Eucalyptus victrix. The sequence goes on along the minus strand of CM027839.1, from coordinate 51,588,904 downwards.
CGTCATAAGGTTGTTATTTTCCAAAGGTTTAGAATGCCACATGTATCGTATGCGGTTAAAATCCTTTTGACTATGAGAACTCGCTAGTTTTCTTACCTGTGTTTTGCACAAGGTTTCTTTGCAAAGAGATGAGTGATTCTTGATGTATCATTTTCAAAGGAACTCTCAATCTTAGATAATATTTCAACTACTTGAACAAAAATCTTTAATGCAAGCTATAAATTTTATTGTTACTATTATAATTTTTTCATTGACTCCATGGCCAAGTGAAATTAATTTCTCGTGCAAATTAAAAGCAAACACTGAAAAAATGACATTTGGTTGCCTGATACATGACTTTATTCATTATAATCCCCAATGTTGATCTCATCATCATTTCATAAATTATTCTGATTAAACTTTATTAAAATGATCCTTCATCAATAATGTCACTTTCAAACGGTACAAGGGGTGATCGAAAATTACCTTCGGTGCACCGTATGTTGATTCTTCCATTGGCTCTTTCACATTCTATTTGATGAAGAAATTAGTAATTCATGTGATCACTGCTTCCCCCCCCCCCCCTCTCCCTCTTTCTTTTTGTACTTCTATTAAAGTCTTTTTCATCAAGTTTAAGTAAAAGGGATTAGGTGATTGATAATTAAAAATTGAATCTAGCATATGTTACGTGTTTGTTACTATTGTACTTAATTAGTATGTCCATGATGGGGTGCGATGAGAACGCACTGTTTCATCTTGATACGCTACAATAGAAAAACACTCTTTGAAAGGGTATAAAGGGAGTTTTATAAAAGTCTTTTGAAGATAACCGTTGGTACGGTTGGTAGAACATACGCTCAGAAATTCCTCTCTTTTTTCTTTTCCCCTTTCCATCAAAAGAAAAAGAAGATGTTCCATTTATCCTTTATAAGAACAATTGGCATTTACGCTGTGGAAATCGGATGCTTTTCTCGTGATTGCATTCAGACCAACGTGAAGTAATTTTGTTCGTGATTCATCTGCAATTCAACGATTGTTCCGTGTAAATTGTTGACTGCGCATCAGATAGAGGTAAGTCATCTTCTGCCGACTTCCTTCCACCATTGGTATCAGAGTCCGATCGTGATTTCTATCTTGTTTTCATCGAATTTTCTCGTTTACCACTTGATATTGAGATCAAGAGATTGAATTCCACATCGTTTGAATGTTTATTGCTCATAAATGCAATTTGAATCGTCGAACACGAACCGAAGCGAAGACCGGGTTCGGGGTCATGTACATTCGTACAGTTTTGGCCATTTTTTGGAATATTTTTTCGGCCAAAATAATTTTTTAAATACACGAGATGAGATCAAGAGATTGAATTCCACATTGTCTGGATGGTTGGATTGTTCTCTTGTTTTTCTCAGCTGAATGAATTGAAAACGAATATCAGAAATAACTTGCAGCACCATTGTTTTTAATGCCACTGACTTCTCTCCCATTTAAGAACAAAAGGGAAAAAAAAAAAACGAGGTGGGATTTGTGTGTTTTAATTTGAAGAGATCAGCTCGTTGGGGACGGGGCGATCTCAATGGGAAGACGGAGAAAAAAACAAAAGGCCAAGACTTAGTTTCCAATCCATGGAGCCGAGCCTCGGGATTTCGTCACGAAAAGCGCGTACGAATAAATATCTACATCTCCCTTTCGGTCCATGGTTTGAAAAAGTCAGAGATGGGAGCTTGTGGTGGGGGATGGGATAACTTGCAGCGTAAGTCGGTCTGGGTCAACCGTGTGTAGCATGGCGAACTGTCGTGTACGGGAGAGAGTTTCTAGATGGTGAGGGGAGGGGAGGGGATGGATCGGTGGCCCATCCATCTCCGTAGAGCCCGTATTCATTGGGAGGAGAGTAGAGAAGAAGCACGAGTCAAATTGGAGAATTCTCGTGCAGGAGAGGGGAGAAGAGGAGGGGTTCATCATATGATAAATATCTCAGCTCACCCATCATCCCATCATGGGATTCTCTCATCCCATGCAACCGTTGAGACATCATCCCGACTAGTCTATGCAAAGAATTCCCCAATTCTTATGGCGGGTCTCTTCCTTTCTTCTGATGGGACGGACGAATCAATCCACCCGCTTATTAAAGGTTCATGAATGAACATCGCCTTCCCTTCCCTTCTGTTATCGGGGGCCTCAGGTTTCGCAAGCGTTAGTTATTACTATAGCTGAAGGATTCCTCATTTTTTCTTTTCCATCGGCGGTACAAGTTTTGAAGTTATATGTAGAATACCAAAGTCTAAGATGATGAGAGATAATGGATAGACTTGGTGGGGGCAACGTCCAATATCTAAAATGGAATGGTCCCCCTAAAGGCCAACCACCCACTCCCGACCTAACACTGCCCGCCCAAACACTCTCCTTCTTTTATCTTATTCATTCACCCATTAGTAGTCCCTTCAATTTTCCCTTTTCAGCTGGCACGTTTATCATTAATACCATTTCCTTATGCAAGGACTTTGGATCCACCCGTGCTCACTCCCTTCTCCTGTCAAATGAAAGGGCCGACGGGTAGCGACCGTGACCGGCAGCATCTCTTTGGTTGTAATGTTTAATAGGTCATTTAGAATTTGTATGTCTTGTCCCCATAACGAGGTTATTGAGATTGTTTTAGGATGCATTTGGGAATTGGCTTTCCCAAAGCTCTTTGGGCCTCTAAAGCCCTTGATCAAATGTAAAAATGTTTGACAATTTTTATTTGGAAAGTTTGAAGAAATGATTTGCTTTTATTAGGGATAATCGGTTTATGGTCTAGTTTGATAACCCCTTGTTGGTCCCAAGGGACAGAGGAGGCTAATTGGGAATCGGGGACTAGACCGAGAACTATTTACTATTTTTTTCTTTTTCACATTTCCATCTCGATATCCAAGAACAAATTTAGAGTTCGAGACAAATTCTATGCATCAATTTGTATATCTTATTATCTAATTACAAGCTCCTATTTCATTGGAAATAACAAACTAAACCCATTAATTTCTTAAAGAATAAAAATAATAAAAAAAGTATATTTAATCGACTCGATCTAGTTCTCCCTTAGAATCAACAATCGAACTACTAGGACACCAAATTGAGATGAGTTCGACGATAGGTCGAGCGCCACCGGAGGACGTAGGATGCACCCAAATGCACAGCTAGAAGCCATTGCGCATGGACTCCACACGCCTGACAAGCTGGGCACGCCAGCGCATGAGCGTCATACGCATGTTGGCGAACCGACACGTGATGACATCACAGTGATGTCATCCAACAGTTGGTAACCGCTAGATGACGTTATCGATGATGTCATCGCCAATGGCAGTTGGCCGGCTGGTCGTTGACCGGCAAGGCTAAACTGTGACTCGACCTGACTGTTGACCGGTCAATGGTTGAATCGACCAGGAGCCGTCTGACTCGCTGGCGCATGTGGACGTGTGCACTCTGATTGGAGCGTGGTTGGTGACTTTTGGTTCGTATGAATATTCTCTACACTGTGATATGATTATTTTCTATTTTTGAGTTTTTTAAAGGTATAAAAATGTGTAGGGAACCCTATGCATATTTTTTGGGGTTTAATGCGTCGTTTATTCATTTTTAGCTTGTATTTTCTTATGGTTTTGGAAATACAATAGCTTGCTTACATAAAAAATGATATTATATATGTTGTGTAGAGCTTAGTTTGATAATAATATTTATATAGTTTAGTATACTTGTAATTTTCTAGTTCTAAGAAAACTCAAACAATGGTAGGAAATCCTTATTTTTCCGTTACATATTGAATTGCGGTTTTGATTGTAGTTGCAGTATGATTGTTTTTTGTATGTTGGTTCATATCATGCTATGCTTTTGTATTAATGAAAGATGTAGAAATTACATGAGGTCATGTAAATTTTTTTTTCTAGTGAGAGTTCATAAGTTAGTAGAATTCGAAAGAGTCCTTACCTAGAACTTAAAATTTATGTAAATTAAACTAATTAATGATAATAGAACAATCGTATATAGGAGCTGATTGGGAACATAGTGAACTTTCGTTTTTGTGTATTTTATTGAATTATCATTAATTTAGTTTGTTTTTGCTACAAATTAAATGTGTGTTATATTGAAAAGTGTCTTAGTATTAATTATGCATTTATTATGTCAATGTGTTATAACAATTGATTATGGTTTCGGCATCCAAGACCATTATGGCTGATCTCAATAAAGGTGAGAAACTAAATGGTGACAATTATGATATTTGGCACTCAAATGTTCATTACATAATTGAGGAGTAAGAAGTTTTGGAAACCCTCAACCACACCATGGATGAACCTGAATATGGAACTTCAGTTTAACACAAAAGAGATCTAGAAGCTTATCAAGCTTGAAAAAAGAAAAATAACATTGCTCGCATCATGTTGCTGAGCTGTATGCAAGATAATCTCATGTGTGAGTTTGAAAGTTATAATAAAGTTCAAGCAATGTGGGTTGCCTTGAAAGATAAATTTGGGGGTACATCTGCTACTAAGTTGATGAGACTCACCATCAAGTTTGACACATACCAAAAGCATCCAAATGTAATGATGAGGTAGCATCTTTGGGAGATGTCAAATATGATTCGTGAGTTGAAGTCGGTAGGTCGCTCCCTTACTGATAAAAACAAGTTCATGTTATTATAAGGTTCCTTCTTGACAATTGGGAGCATATGAAAATCAATATGACATATAATGATAATATTGTCACTTTTGAAGATATAGCGCGTCATTTGGAATAAGAGGATAAGTGCCTAGAGGTTACAAGATCCTCTACCCATGCTTATATTACTGAATCAAGTTCGCGTAAAGTTTCGGGCTTTAAGCGCAAAGGAAATCATGAATTCATTAATAAAGATAAGAAAAATGATTAAGCACCTAAAGGGCTAAGACTTTCCAACGCAAGAAGCGTGGTGGGAATAAGGACAATGCCAATATGAAGTGCTACAATTGTGGCAAGATGAGTCATTTTGCTTGTAAGTGCACTGAGCCGAAAAATGTACTCTATTACTCCATTACTTTAAGTAATGTTTTTGTTTCAAGCACTGTAATGCTTGTTGAATCTCATTCAATGTTGACTGTAAAATCAGGAGCAATAGACCACGTAGCTAGAGACTGAGAAGTATTTGTGGAGTATCGTTGGATACAGCTTGGAAAAAGATAGATATATGTTGGGAATAACTCAAGAATTGAAGTGAAGTATATCGTCACATGTAAATTAATTTTACATGGTAGTCAAAGCCTATTCCTACATGATGTCCTATATGCTCCAGATATTCGACAAAACTTGGTTTCCGTAATTATTCTTCTTAACATAAGTTATGTATTGGATTTCCATGGTGATTGTATTGACATTTTGTTTGGAACAATTTATTATGGTTCATGTCATGTATTAAATTGTTTTATGGTGATAGGCATTGACTATGATCAACTATCATCAATACAATGTTAATATCGATAGTTGTTTTTCTTTAATTACATTTTCTAGCAATGTTGAGATTGATTCAAGTACTTGGCATGCTAGATTATGTCACATTGGGTTATAAATAATGCAAAGATTAGTTGGAGAAGGCCTTTTAGGGTCACTCACTAATGTCAATCTATCCGTATGTGAATATTGTCTAGTGGGAAAAGTAACTAGAAAACCATTCGGTAAATGGACTAGAGCCGCATTCCCCTTGCAATTCATACATTCTGACATCTGTAGTCCTTTGAATGTGAGGACGAGGTATGGAGCCTCATATTTCATCACTTTCATAGATGAATTCACGCGTTTCGATTAAGTCTTTCTGATATCTCATAAGTCAAAAGTATTAGATTGCTTTAAACAATATATAACGATGATAGAGAATTAGTTGAACAAAATAATAAAGGCATTGAGAACCGATCGCAAATGTGAATATCTATCGGAGTAATTCAAGACTTTTTGTGATGAAAATGAAATTATACGACGATTGATTATTCATAGTACTCCACAACAAAATGGGATAGCTAAGAGAAAGAATAGAACCCTATTGGAAATGGTTAAGTATATGATGGCGTAAGCAAATTTACCTATCTCTTATTGGGGAAATGCGTTATTGACTACTGCCTATATATTTAACCGAGTGCCCTCAAAATCAGTCATTTCCACCCCTTATGAATTATGGACTAGTAGGAAACCAAACTTAAGTAGTTTACGTCCATGGAGATGTGCAGCTTATGTTTATAATTCTTCTTACAAATATGGACAAATTAGGTCATAGATGTAAGAAATGTATATTTATAAAATATTTTGAACACTCTAAAAGGTACATGTTCATAGGTAAACAAGTTGATGGAAATATGACCAAAATGGAGTCACAAGATATCACGTTCTTGGAGAACGATTTTCCTAGTAGAGGTGAAATTGATAAGGACTTTTAATTATATAAGATGTAAGATTTTAATAACACACCTACTAATGTTGTAGAGAGAAATGAATATTTACCTCAACATATAAGATCTAGTGGGAGTATTGTATCACTTGACAAACTGAATTTAAAAGAAATTCAGTTATGTAAAAGTAATCGTAAAAGTATTCCTCATCGTCGTTTTGAGATTGTAGGGGAAGCATTTATGATTGGTCAGAAAAATGATGCCGAGCCTAAGACTATTCAAGAGGCTCTCTCATCATCTGATGAGGAAGAATGGAGAAAAACTTTGGAAGATGAAATCGAGTCAATAAGGGTAAATCACGTTGGGACTTGGTTGATCTACCATCTAATCGCAAGATTAATGGAAACAAATGGGTTTTTAAGATTAAGCGAATGGCGGATGGATCCATTGAAAAGTATAAGACTCGTCTTATGGCGAAACGTTATACTCAAGAAGAGGGTGTAGACTATGATATAACATTTTCACCAGTTGTAAGGTTTGCCTCAATATGCCTTATCTTCGCCATTGTTGCATATTTGGACCTTGAATTACATTAAATGGATATAAAGACGAAATTTCTCAATAAAGAACTAAATGATGAAATATATATGAAGCAGCCAATAGGTTTCATAGCTAAAGGTTAATAGCATAAAATTTGTAAACTTCATCGCTCAATATATTGCCTTAAGCAATCATCTAGACAATGGTATCTTTGTTTTCATCGAGCCATAACAACTTTTGGTTTCACGATGATCGAAGAATATCACTGTGTATATGTCAAGCGGTTTGAAGATAAATTTGTGATTTTATCACTTTATGTGAACGATATTCTATTAGCTAGAAATGACAAGGTTTTGATTATCAACATAAAGAAATAGTTGTCCTTTAATTTTGAAATGAAGGATATGGGATAAGCTACTTATATATTAGAAGTTAAAATCGAAAGAGTTCAATCAAATAAACTCCTTACTTTATCACAAAAGTCTTATATAATAAAGATTCTTGAACATTTCAATATGCAGCACTGTAATCCCACTTATACCCCTGTCATGCAAGGTAAAGGCTTAAGTACTGAAATGTGTCCTAAGACTCTAGAAGAAAATAAAGTGATGGAAACTATTCTTTACGCTAGTGCGATCGGAAGTTTGATGAATGTTATGCCGTGTATTTGACCCGACATATGTTATGCCGTAGGATTGGTGAGCCGATATCAATCAAATTCCGATAAAGCATACTGGAAAGTAGTGAAGATGATCCTAAGACTTGAAAGACACCATAGATTATTGACTTTGTTACCAAATGGATGATTTACACTTATTAGGTTATTCAAATGCTGATTGAGGTGGAAACCTGGATGGGGTGTAAATTGATTTTTGAATATGTGTTCTTGCTCAATGGAAATGCAATTTCTTGGAATTGCAAGAAATAGACATGCACGACCTTGTCTACTATGGAGGCATAATTTATTGCAAGTTCTGCTATAATATAAGAAGCAGTATGGCTAAAACGTTTCTTGGAAAATTTAGCCACTGTTACTAAGATTCCAAGACCGGTGATAGTTTATTACGATAACCAAACAACCATTGCCTATGTGAAAGATCCCAAGTATCACGGAAGGACGAATCACATTAACATAAAGAACAATTTCATAATATATATATATATATATATATATATATATATATATATATATATATAATAGCGCATAAAGAAATGATCCTATAATATATTTCAACCAATAAAATGGTTGCTGATCTATTTATGAAGGTTGTTCCTAGAGACATATTTTTTACCCATAAGATGTCATTAGGATTACGTAGAATGTGATATGTGTTATTGTAGATGATCATTGGTTTATGTATATTTGAACATATGTATTGTACTCGTTTGTTTATTAGTGACTTCATGCTTTATCAATAAGTACAAATCCATTATAAGTCTAGCACATATACACATATATTATTGAAAAGTATATCAGTAGGCAGTGATTAGCTCACTCGCACGAGCAATCATCTCAAGTGGTATAATTAGCACGTTGAGATGAGACATTATGTACAAATAAATGCTATATAGCAAGTTTAGTACATAAAATCATAGACCGCCTTGATTGGAGTCAAAATGAAATCTGTGATTTGTTCATAATAAGACTGAACATGATAGTCACACAATCATGTATGCCTAAAAGATGTTGGATGTGAGTACTTAATTGTACGCTATTAAAAAGCGACTTGATATAACACTCGAGCTAAACATGAGTACGTAAGAAGCACGTGCTATATTTAGGCTAATATTCGTATAGTGGATATATTTAATAAATGACATACACTTTTATAGAAAGAGAAAATCCACTATAGCATGTAATTCATACTACATGTGCATTGTACGACCGACAAGGGAATATGAGTAAAATTATCCCTATTTACTCATTCTGTGAGCTCTTGAGGTAATTTATAATTTACCTCATTTTGTTCCCTATGTTACTTCTGACTATGTTTTCAAAGTGAAAGATCAATGTTGCTACTTTAGCATGTTACCACCGATTATGAATAGATATGGCTTTATGGGACGTGTTTGGGAAAGCAATTATTCTTAAATGGAGAGAGACATGAGTGCGAAGGAAGACGATTGTTGTTTTATATCTATCACATGTATTTACTGGTTGATCAATTATATCACCTTATGTGGTTGCGGATATAATTGTAAATACATTGTGTTTTTTAGAATAATCAAGTATAACTTTTAAGAGATGGGAATACTTGGATTGATGTAACAAAATATGTCTATGATACTGTAAGATATCAATTGTTTATTTCTTTTTAGGGTTATAGTCATTATGCCATCCCTAACAGGTACATAATTTGAGCTCCCAAGTATAGGTATACTTACTAGTCGCACGCTTACTTGCCAATATGAATTGTTTTGTAAAGTTGATTAATATTGAATGCCTTATATTCTTGACAGAGCACTATCAAGCCCATCATGTCCAAGTGGGAAATGTTGTATTTAATTAGTACGTCAATGATGGGGTGTGATGAGAACGCAACGTTTCATCTTGATATGCTACGATGGAACCATTTGAAAGGGTATGAAGGGAGTTATATAAAAGTCTTCTGAAGATAACTATTGGTATGGTTAACAGAATGTACGCTCAGAAATTCCTCTAATTTTTCTTTTCCCCTTTCCATCAAAAGAAAAGAAGGCGTTAAATTTCTCATTTACAAAGAACAATTAGCATTTACGCTGTGGAAATCAAATGCTCTCCTCATGATTGCATTTAGACCAACATAAAGTAATTTTGTTCATGGTTCATCCGCAATTCAACGATCATTCCGTGTAAATTGTTGATTGCGCATCAGATAGAGGTAAGTCATCTTCCACCGACTTCCTTCCAACATTTACCACTGATAATTGCGGGATTTTTGTCAAAGTCAAGCGTCAATATCTTCATGTCCTATTTAACGTTTCATTTTGTCTCTAAACTTTGGTCATGCTTTTTCTTTTCTTTACTTCCAACGTTTCACTATGAGTCAGTCGTGATGATAGTAAGTTCGGAGGAATTCTGTCCATAATCTTTCATGTCACTCTAATAATGGAGGACATTTGGTCAGTATATGAGAAGTGATGATTGTGGATCAAGGAAGTTTCTCCGAAATGTCACTTGCATGCATGCTTCATTGTTGTTCGAGGTCTTATGTATAAGCTACCTCCCAAAACTTTTCATACTAGTAATGATTAAAAATTGCAGTACGCGTGCATTGCATGGAAATGGTCCGAATTTTTGTGTTAAATTAATTTTAATCATTACAAAAAATCTAAACATTAGTATCACAAAAAATCCAAAAATGATACATTTATGCTAAATTAATTTTTGTATTACAAAAAAGCTTAAATTAATATATTCATATCATATTTATCCCAAATTGACTTTTATATAACAAAAAATCTCAAAAATTGGTAATTTTGGATAAATTTGGTATGAACGTATCAATCTGAAATTTTTTGTGACATGAAAAAACATTTTAGATAAATGTAATGAATTTGGAATTTTCGTGACATGAGAGTAAATGTGAGCGTAGAAAAAAAACAGATTCTATTGTCCAGTTGAGATGTCATCCCATGTATTGAAGCGTACATATATAATTGAAAGATTAAAAGTTGTTTTATTATTATTATTTTTCCGCGAAAGCTTTTGGGTCAAAAGCAGCTCCACGCCCAGCCCTCTCTGCGCCCGAACGCTTTTGCGTCGAGCAAGATCCGACCAACCACCACCATCTTCCTCGGCCTGAAAAAAGCCCCAAATCCTCGAGCACTAAACCCTAATTTCACTAGCCCCTGCCAACCACCGCCGCCGCGATAACGACCAGGTCTTCCCTCCCGGTGGTGCATCACCAGCCCGACCCTTCGTCGTCACCCTCAACAGCATCGGTCGAGCACGTCCCCCTCAGCCACCACACTATGGACTCCGCCTCTGTCATCCTCCTCCACTCCCTTGCCTTCCTCCACCGCGCCGCCTCCGCCCCTACCAGCTCGTCCGCTGCCGAGCTGGGGCTCCGCCTCGTCCACGTGGACTCCTTTCGAGCTGAGGAGATCGCTGAAGAGAAGCCCGGGGCGACAAGGAGGAGGAGCTCTCGAGGCGGAGAGAGATGAGCGAGAAGGCAGAGAAGAGGGAGAAGGCTTCGTCTCAGAGCGCGGGGAAAAGAATATGATTTCCATCCATTTTCTCATATTTTTGAAGGATATTTCCCGGTTGACGGAAATTATTTTTCTTGATCCATTTATTCTCTTTGAGCCAAACAGCGGAAAATTTGGTTGATGAAACAAACGAAGCCTTAATCATGAATCCACGTCCATTAACCGTAATTTTGTTGTGCTAGTGGGGCATTACCAACTATCTTATTCTAAATTCTCACAATAGTATTCAATTTGCCTAGTCTGCAAAATTTTCTAGATGCAACTCTACGGTATTTCCAGACTAAAATACAATACGCTATAACGGGCATTGAATCTTCTTTCCTGAAAGAAGTTAACCGTAATTTAGCAGCTCCCTTCACTATCTTGCCTCTAGCCTAATGGCTTTAAGATATCTCTCGAGAAAACCATATCGAGGGTTTAAAATGTCGGTACTTTCAACCCCAAGCCACATATGTCGAATCCCTCCCTTTCAACAGATGCATGGAAGCCGATCCATCTATAAGGACAGTAATCTAGTAAAAACCAGTGCGCCGGTAATTTGGTCCTCAAATTCAATCCCTTTCTTAGCCCATGGCATGGTAGAACTAGAATGATAAACAGAGAGAACCGGCTGCACCAGGATGTGTTCATTACGCCAACAAGCAAGCATAGTGTTCATACTTTGATTTAGAGACTCATAATACACGACTCACCTCAAGCTATTGAGATAAATAGCATTCATACTTCGATTTAGAAACTCATAATTGTTGGGGAAAAAGAAAAGAATATTTGTGAAGAAAGCCCTGATAATTTTTCCCGCTACTATTTATGTGAAAATTAAATAGGATAAAATATTAAATGAAATTAGTAAAGATGAATAATAAATAACACCAGAATTTTTAACGTGGAAAACCCTCCAAGGTGAATGGAAAAACCACGAGACCGTAGTCCACTTCAAATTTTCACTATGATAAATAATGAGATACAACTTTATCCAAAGGTGGATCTCTCGCTCTCTTCAATTTGTGGATTTAAACCTCTCACAAATTGGATAACTCACTCAAAAATAACTCTCTCTTTTTTTCCTTTTTTTCTCCTTTTTTTTTTCTTTTTACTTTTACACACTCACTATCATATATATTCTATTACAGATATACATAATTGCATTGGCCTCTCCAATTGGGACTAACCTACTCAACAATAATAAACACTAAAGCTATTGAGATAAATAATAAGTCCCCATGGCCAATGCCCTGAATGTCAAATCCCAAAAGGTTGTCCGGGAGTAAGTAGTGCTTGATCAGCAACCACAAGATTTAGGCCCTGTTCCCAACCATTCTCGTCATCTTTAGTATCTAAAGAGCAATACAGATAATATTAGAATGTGACCACACTTCAGACGCCATGATTGCTAATTTCTCATGACCATAGATGAATATTCAGTGAACGTTACAGTACTAATGAGGCCATCACTATGTCCACTGCAGGTTTCCCAAGATGTTAGATGCATTGATCATGGAAATTACATTTCGATCAGTCCTTACAATCAGATAAGTGAGATAATGCAACTGCTGCAGAGAAAAAAATCAGAAGTAATATCTTAGAAAACACCTATATAACTCTCTTTGTATGCAGTTACAACATTTGGTAAGTTGACTAGGCTCAATCAAACCCTTAAAAAGAGCTTACTAGTGTGATAAAATTGAGTCAAGCATTATACTTGAGATGCCAAATGATTTAGCCTTTCAAATGAGCCAGCTTCACATTTACTTGTTTAGTTCCCAAATGGGATTGATAATAGCAGATATCACAAAAATATTCCTCCTTTAATCTCATTAAATGGGTTCCTAATGTGGTTAGGTGTTGAGTGTTTTTTTGGCACTCTCTCTATTGGCAGAAAAAAGAAAGAAAAAGGACAAACTGCTTTCCTTAAGGAGAAGAAATGAGCTAATGCAATTCCTACTCTTCCATACACAAGCACGAATCTGTCCGCTGAAAAAGGATTGCAACAGAAACCAAAGTCGTATAGGTGATAACGTTCTCCTTTCATTCCAGCAAATGATGCTCTCACCACATTCATTATCGCGGCCAATAGTAATTCTGCCTATTTCCAGTATAGAAGTCTTAAACTTTCTTCTCAATTTTTTCACAAGACAGTATAGACAATACCATAACACAATACAATCGACTACATTACAGGGAGAAAATTCAACTTACTGGAAGCTACGAAGCTTGATGATGGCCTGTAGAGTTGTTCGTATAGCTGTACATTTGTATTTGCTGAAGGCTTCTTTTGGTTCGAACCGGAAGTAATTTGGTTCCACGTGGCATTTTGGGAATTGAGACTCTGTACTTGTGGCAATCCAGCAGAAGTAATACCACTGTTTCCTGGAGGGAGAGAGAAAGAGAGAGAGAGAGATTGAACTAACAGAATTTTGTCGCATATAGACATGGATATGAGCTATTAAAGTAATAAAAAAAATTCTTGGTATTTTCTACTTCTATGACGTGGTAACAAAGCCTTAGAGGTGATGGTGTTTTCTGTGTCTGTGCCAGCAAGTCATACTCTCACCCCATTGGCATTCATCACCATGGCGAATACTGATTCTGCATATTTTCGTATAGAAGTCCCAATTTCCACAAGACTGGATAAAACAATACCATGCCGCAAAGAAATGAACATTAGAGGGGGGAAATTATGACATCCTGAAATTCGACCCCGTTTCGATAAAGTGAAATGGGCATTTCGTCGACGTGTTTACGGTCCTTTTTCTCTGAGCTGATCACTCATGAGTTAACTAACCTATTGAGTGAAGCCGTTAAGGGATGTATCTGCAGTAAAATCCCTAAAAGCTACTCAATTTGTTGGATTGGACTAAAGTCACGTTTAATCGATTTTTAACCACGAAATTGAACTCGATTTCGGGAATCGAATTTTAAGCGCGTCATAATTCTTATTTTTAGGATCCTGTCTCATCGCTCGTCAATTTATTAACGAATCCGAAATTTCAAAAAAGAAATTATCGGAAGAAAAAGATTGAAGATCAAAAAGAAAATAGAAAATGAAAGGAAAAGAGAAAAGAAAAGAAAAAGAATAAGATCATTATTTAAATCGTTTTCTCTCTCTTCTTTTCTCTCTTTTTCTCTCTCTCTTCTCTCTCCTCTCCCCTCCCCTCCCTCCCCTTTCGTGCGGATGCCCCTTCGCCACGCTCACTCTTTCCTCTCTCTAGTTTGACTAGTCAAACCCCTTCTTCTTATCCCTTCTTTCTCTCTTCTTATCTCTCCTCTCTCTTCTCCCCCATTTTCCCCCACGTGACCGAACCAAACCTTTCTTCTTCCCCTCTGGTTCGTGAAAAACCAGAAGCTGAAGACAGAAGCGGAAGACGAAGGCAGCAGCTCGCCGCTCGCCACCGTCCCGCCGCCGCGCCGCACGCCCGCGCACGCCGCGCGTCTGCCGTTCGCCGCCCGTGCGTCGATTGCGCCTGCCGCCCCTTCCTCGCGTGACCCAGCCTTGTTCGCCTCTGCTCAGCCCTCGTTCCGCCCCATCCGGCCACCGCCGGCCGCCGTTTGACCTCGCCGGACCTCCACCGGCCTTCCCCCGCGCCTTGCCGCCCTTGCTGTGGTTGTAGGTTGCTGTTTTGTGTGTTTTTCCAGCCATTCCAGCCACCCCGCCGAGTGGGTATCCAGCTGGTTCGAGCTCGTTTTGGGCCGTTTCCGGGCCCCAAACCCGAGCCGTGCTTTGGGAAGAATCGTTCCTCACGTCGCCCCCGTCGGATTGATCCGATTTGAGCGCGATTTGGTGAGTAATCTCACTAATCCAGGATTAGTTGACTAATTATGCTTTAAGGTTGGTTCAGTTTTAATTAATTATGTTTAGGTTGTTAGATTAGAATTAATTAGCAATTATTAGTCAATTGTGATGTAATTTAAATAAATTGATTGCGCAATTAGCAAGTAGACGTGGTATACTATTTATTGGAAGTATCTCGGGAATTTTTCGACCCCTAATTGGGCTTCAATTTGGCGATTCGGGCCTAAGTGAGATTTTTGGGCATTTAAATATTAATTTTTGGAATTAAATTAAATAATTATTTATTTTCCGAAAATTCAAGGGAGATGGTTCGGAACCGGAATATTATGCTGATGACTGTGGTGAAGTCTGTTTATTTCATCAGGCTTTATTTTGAGCTAAATTAAATTTTTAATATTAATTATTTAATTTTCGAAATTAATTAATTATTTATTTATTTTCCGAAAATTCAACTGAGATGGCCTGGAACCGGAAAATTATGCTGATGACCGTGGTGAAGTCCGTTTGATTAATTGAGTTTAGTTTGTGCTAATTTGAATTATTAATATTTATTAATTACATTTCGTAATTAATTAATTAATTAATTATTTTTCGGAAATTAAGATTGAGATGGCCGACGACCGAAATCTCGTGCCGATTGTCGTGGTGTAGTCCGTTTATTTATTTGAGCTTTGGATTGTGCCAAATTGAATATCAAAAGTGGTCGAGTGGGACCGTAAAGCCATTGAATATCGAAAGTGGTCGAGTGGGACCGTAAAACCATTGAGAATCGAAAGTGGTCGAGTGGGACCGTAAAGCCATTGAATATCGAAAGTGGTCGAGTGGGACCGTAAAGCTATTGAATATCGAAAGTGGTCGAGTGGGACCGTAAAGCCATTGAGAATCGAAAGTGGTCGAGTCGGACCGTAAAGCCATTGAACGTCGAAAGTGGTCGAGTGGGACCGTAAAGCCATTGAATTTTGAAAGTGGTCGAGTGGGACTGTAAAGCCATTGAATATTGAAAGTGGTCGAGTGGGACCGTAAAGCCATTAAATATTGAATGTTGTGGAGTGGGACTCTGAATAGCTATAGCTTGAATGACCGGGAAATAGTTAGGTTGACATGTAATCGACGAGGTCGATTGATCATTATTTTGATTTGATGTTGTGAATTGATTGACTGAATGGGAATGACCGTGAGTGGTCTTGTTGGCTTGTAATCGACTAGGTCAATTTGATCGATGCTTTGATCGGTGATATGATTGCTTGAGTGCTTATTGTAAATTGTACTAACTTGCAGGTGGGATCTCAAGCTAAGGTACGTCTTCTGACCTATGCGTGTTTAGGCAGCCTTTAGTATAATGGTTTACTAATCGGGCTTAGTGGGGTAGAATTCGTTGAGACGTAGTCTCATCCCAGTTTGGGGAAAACCATTTCAGGACCCCGCTAAGGAGCTGAGGAGGAAGAGTTGGAGAAGGATTTTTGGGAGAAGAAGACAATCTCGAGAGGGGCCGTGAGTACGGCCTAGATGGACTGAAATTTTATCTTCTTTGATATCTCCAATTGATGTGAATAGTTATGAAGTTCTCTAGTTGATGTCATGTACAAAAGTTTGGTTATAAATTTCAATATGAAAAATATGGCCCTGCTACCACCGCCCGCGGTGGAAGCGTTGGTTAGGGCTTGGTACCCCAAACGCAGGGGGAAGGGTTCGAACCTCCGTGGAAGCGATGCTTCAATGCATAACGCGCGTCTTACCTGCGCTTGGGGGTCAGCGGTGGGGGCCCCCGGCGCTCCAGGGTTTACTCTCCCCGCGAAGCGGCGTTCGGAGGTTCCCTGGGTCACCAAAAAAAAAAAAGATATGGCCCTGCTTTTATATCCCATCGTTTTATTGTCTGGGGATTTTAACTGCTTCCGCATGTGCTTAAAAATGAAAGGGTCGGCGATACATTGTCCTGGGATATCGCATTATAAAATCGACCAAGTGAGACGGATGTATGCGTGCCTGAGGATCGGGGCGTGACAGAAATTCAACTTATTGACACCTGGGAAACTTCCGTATGTATATGCTGAAGGCTCCATTTGGTTCAAACCACCATTAATCGGGTTCCACGTGGCGTTTCCTGTGGAGAGAAATAGGGGAGGGAGAGAGAGATTTAAACGGTCAGCATTTTGATGCATATAGACGATCTGAGCTATTAAAGAATTCAAAAACAGGTCCTGAAAATACGTATGAAGAACCAATAATTATGACATACGACTAAATTCCCTTCTCGAAGATGCATCATCCGTCGATTTCGATTAAATTGATTGAGGCCCTGAAAATATCCTCAAGAAAGCCAAATAATTAGGACATTGCGATTGTGTGCTTCATGAGTAATGATAATAGTCACTGATGCTCCTCCCTTGTAAAATATTTCGGTATATTCTTGTTTGACTCCATGTCACTAATGGAACCGTTGATTACAATCGCCTCCGAAGCCATATCATCATCATCGGGATTCTTGTAATACTCACTAAGGGTGTACCGTCGTTCGAGTTGAGTGTTGAGCGTTTTTAAAAGTCATTAAATGGGTTCCTAGTGTGGTCAGGTGTTGAGTGTTTTTTTGGCACTCTCTTTATGGTTGCTCTTTGTGCATTTCTTGGCAGAAAAAAAGAAAGAAAAAGGACAAAACTGCTTTCCTTAAGGAGAAGAATTGAGCTAATGCGATTCCTACTCCTCATTACACAAGCATGAATCTGTCCGATGAAATAGGATCATAACCCTAGGCCAAAGCCGAAGAGGTGATAACAATCTACTTTTGTTCCAGCAAGTTTTATTCACACCACATATATCATCACAGAGAAAATTCATTCTGTATATTTTTAGTGTGGCAGTCCCAATCTTTGTTCTCAATTTTTCCACAAGACAGGATAAAAAATATTATGCCGCGAAGAAATTGACATTGGAGGGAGAAATTTCGACGTACTTAAAGCTGGGAAGCCTGATGTTGACCCATACAGTTGTCCTAATGGCTGTACATTTGTATCTGCTGAAGGCTCCATTTGGTTCAACGGGGCATTTTGGGGATTGAGACTTTGTGATTGTATTATAAATTGAGCATCAGTAATGCCCGGATTTCCTGGAGAGAGAGATAAAAAAAAAAATTAGTATCCGATTGATGAATCCCATAATAGAAATGTGGCAAGCCAGGAAAGGCAAGTCTCCTAGGTGTGGGATCAACATGGAGTCCATAAGTTCCTAGTGTTGTGATTTGTACCGACAGTTCAGCTAAATAGATTTAGGTCCCAAAACCCATACCAATAATTAGGGCATTGCGATCACATACTTCGTGAGAAACGAGAATAGACAACAATGCTCCTCCCTCAAAATATTTCATCATATTTTTGACTGACTGTATGCTACTTATGGAACAGTTGATTTTAACCATCTCCAAACCCATATCATTGGAAGCCAGTATATTTCCCTCCCAAAGGTGTACGCTACTGTGAAAGGTTTTAGTTGTAACATATCATACTGTGAAAGGTTTTAGTTGTGACATATCACTTTGATGATCTAAAATCACAAAAAAAAAAGTGGCTACATCTCAGCTAGCGTTTGATTATAAGCAACTTTTTCTTTTCCTCGTAGTCAATTAGAGCACATACCTTCCACTGTGGATGCTGAAGTTCTTGGAGGTACTTTTAAACCAACATGACTGCCCAATCTCGCTGGAGGCGTATTGTTGTGAGCTGAATGGAGGCATTGTTGATCTCCTAGAACTTCAAACAGAAAAGAGCACGAGGTCTTCTCTGACATGGAACTTGAAGAAGTCTCAGCTTCATATGGTGTGACATTATTCCAATTCTCATAGGCCTTTTTCACCAATTTATCTGCATGGACCTGGAAGACTTGAAAATTACTACTTCCTCAACCAGTCCCTTTATCAGGGTTCTCTTAAAACCTAGGTGACTCAAATAATTCAGGCTGGACTCGTGTGGAAATCAAAGGCACTAAGAAGATGTGTCTAATATGTTCTCTTTTTTTCTCAGAAGGATCAAACAAGATAGGAAGATGCAAAGTCGGTGGTCAAAATACCAATAAGGAAAATCGTGGACATCAAGTTCACAGAATTTGATGAAAGCAACAAAAAGCATCTCGACTTGAAACTACCATAACATGGTGAATGAGTCAAAGAGTTAAGAACGTTGTATGAGCATAGGGTGCTCCTAAGCTGCTAACTGCACTCCTGATGTTGTGGATGGTGGTTGTGGTCCCACAGAAGGTGCTTCTGGTGATGTCTTCTCAAGGGGTGAGAGCAAAAGAAAGAGGCAGCCTTTGGAGGAGTTCGAATTGGATGTGGATGGAGATTCATTGGTCTTGGTGCCAGTGGGGGTTGATGAGGCAAGATCCTCTTTTTATCAGTTCCATTGTCGAATCGTTTTGAGGTAAACAGTGAGGATGATGTCTTCTTTTGGGTACTTAACAATATCAAGGCTGTTGGCCAGGTGCCTGGAGTCTCCTTACAAGGGTTCGAATATACAGCTATCAGTCTTTTCGAGGAGCTTGAGAATGGAAATGATGGCCCTGAGCATTTTAAGTCCTTGAAAATAAATCAAGGAATTGAAATGCCTTCAGTGTTCCACCAATAATGATAAAACTCCTGACAGAAAAAGGAGGTTGTGAGTGGTCGCAGTGGAAAGGGCTTTTCTTTGTTCATATAAAGGTCAAAATGATGATAAAATCAAGGAATTTTATGTCTTGGATTGTTGGGGTTGAATGATGGGGACGAGAGTGGTGATAAAATTTTTTATCAAAGAATGGAGACGGGACAGAGTGTCATTGGGAGACTAAAATGGAAGATTGTCAGTTGGACGTTGCCAGGAAAACTCTATTCTAAGACTTCAGTTTAATGGAAAGTTATGTGAATATGTAAATGCTTTAAACGACATTGTAGATGATTTGTATTGTAAATGAGCTCTTTTGGTGCTAAGCTTTTCTCTACATGGCTTTGCCCCCACTCAGTGCCCTTTGGCGATATTTTCTTTTACCTATAAAAAATAAGTAGAAGATTATCATCAGAGAAACTCTCTTTTGTGTTTGTTTTTGCTTTTCCCCTGGCATTTGCAAAGCTCATTAACACAGCTTAGCATCGGAACCCCACGTTAGGAAGTTGAAATTGTAATCATCAAAAGAAAATAATCACTAATGCAACATAACTGAATGCACCTAACTTTTAAAAACAGCTCCCTGATTAACTATCATGCCTATGCTATATTGACAATGTAGATAAAATTTTAACTGATAATCTGAGGTCAAGGGTTGTCCCTTGCAGACTGCATGTCAAATACCAAAAAAAGGTAGAATTTCCCAGTTACCTTCTGCTGGGGAGAAAATATGTCAGCAGCATGATACACCCGGTCCGCAATTAGGCCACTGAGTTGACCAACGCTGTTGAATACAACACCGTGACCACTTGCATTCTCGTGATAGTACGCGTAGAGTTTCCCATTTGGAGTGCAAGTTCTTGCATGATCTAGGAGGGCTTTCCACTTCTCCTCTCTCATACCCTTTCCGAGAATCTGCAATGAACAAACATAATAATAGTCTTCTTGGTTTAGGGAGTTCAATCCAAATTGAGAATCATGTGCAAAATCTCACATTTCTCAATTTCTCAGAGTCCATGGAGTGTTGTTGTAAAAACTGTTCCACCGTATGTATTCCTGCTTCACTCAGCCGCTTATGAAATGATCCATCCTTTGCGATACTTTTCAATCTCCAGACCGCATCATCAGATGCTGGTTGATAGTGTTTCACATGTGCTGTAAAGCGAATAGAAGATGAAAATACTGGAACGCTAAGATCAATAGGCCAAACAAAGCTTCTTGTGCAACTAAAACTTTTAGATTTTAACCTTGTGAAAAATCTAAAATCTTGAAACAAAAATTCTTAAATTTCAACCTTTCCCAGAATTTGGAATGAACAAACACGATAACTCATCTTGGTTTAGGGATTTCCCAATTGAGAACCATGTGCAAAATCTCACATTTCTCAGTTTTCAGAGTCCATAGTGTTGTCGTTATAATTTGCCGCTTGTGGCATAATCCATCTCTTTCCTATACTTTCGATTCTCCATCCCTCATCAGCGAAGCTGGTGGGTAGCGTTTCTTGTATGCTGTAAAGCGCATAGAAGATAAAAATTGCCGAAAAATCTCACATAACCAAGTTTCTCAGAGTCCATGGAGTGTTGTCATTATAATCTGCCGCTTGGTGGCATGATCCATCTCTTTCCGATACTTTTGATTCTCCACCCCCTCATCAGCGAAGCTGGTGGATAGCGTTTCTTGTATGCTATAAAGCGAATAGAAGATGAAAATTGCAATTCAATAGGCCAGAGAAAGCTTCATAACTAAGTTTCTCAGAGTCCATGGAGTGTTGTCATTATAATCTGCCGCTTGGTCGCACAATCCATCTCTTTGCGATACTTTTGATTCTCCACCCTCATCAGCGAAGCTGGTGGATAGCGTTTCTTGTATGCTGTAAAGCGAATAGAAGATGAAAATTACAGTAACGTGGTAAGGTCAATAGGCGAGACAAAGCTTCATAACTAAGTTTCTCAGAGTCCATGGAGTGTTGTCACTATAATCTGCCACTTGGTCACACAATCCATCTCTTTGCGATACTTTTGATTCTCCACCCTCATCAGCGAAGCTGGTGGATAGTGTTTCTTGTATGCTGTAAAGCGAATAGAAGATGAAAATTGCAGTAACGCGCTAAGGTCAATAGGCCAGACAAAGCTTCATAACTAAGTTTCTCAGAGTCCATGGAGTATTGTCACTATTATCTGCTGCTTGGTCGCACAATTTATCTCTTTGCGATACTTTTGATTCTCCACCCTCATCAGCGAAGCTGGTGGATAGCGTTTCTTGTATGCTGTAAAGCGAATAGAAGATGAAAATTGCAGTAACGCGCTAAGGTCAATAGGCCAGACAAAGCTTCTTGTGCATCTAAAATTTATCTCACCTGCAAACATGTCTGGGCAGGATTAAATATATGATGGGGTTACCTGAAAGGCCACGGTTTAATTCCCCTCCTCGTCACGTTGCGTGACTTAAGTGGGGTGCCATGGGTGGTGGGTCCCCACGCTAATACTCCCCCGGGTTTATGTCGCCGGCCGCTGGCTGTACGGCGGTTCCCGAGTTGCCCAAAAAAAAAAAAAAAAGGAAGAGTGCGGGATTGCAAAACCATTTTATTCCATACTGTAAAAATTTTACCTACCCCATCTCCTATGTTCCTTGACGGAGAAGGCATCTGTTTTTGCTTCTCGGATTCGCGTATTCCCACCATAACTCGATGCCACTTTGAGCCCTATCCTGAAACTTTTGCTCCTGTTCCAGCTGGAATTGTCGGTAAATACCATATCTCCGAGCTCCCCAACGCCTTCCTTGAGCTTTACTTGGAGATTTCCTGTTAAAAGCGGCCTCTTTCCTTCTCGTTCTTTAACCACGTAGCTATCAAACTCTTCTGGAGCCCATTTGTCGTCATCATCTTTGTTGAAGTCACCTTCAAGCACAAAGACGTCCAACTTAATGGAGGCTTCTGGCCCTGATGTAACGATATCCCCTGCATCTGCATCGATCAACACAACGGAAATGCGAGCACCACCCTCTCCTTCTAGTTTCTTCCCAGTATATAGAGGAAGTGACAGCTTGTTTTGAAGTTGAAGCTGTAAGTTTCTCGCGTCATTCTTCGCTGTAGATTTACCATTAGCCCTGCATTCTCTCGAGAGAACAACCATTAGAAATAGGAACGGGTACAGAAGCGGGAAATTGGAAAAGTAACTATAAAGAGAGACAAACTACTAACAATGAATGTGCATTCGTACCTTGCAAGGTGGGGAGAGCGAATGTTTGCAAGCTCCACTGCTTCCGCCTGGCAAATAACGCCAACAGCAGAATTGCCGAAGTTGGAGACCTCAAAAAAAAAAAAAAAAAAAAATGAGGCAGAAGGGATATGTCCAAGAAAAAGTGCAAATTCAATAAATTTGTGTATCTTACCAGTTTCTGAACAGTATTCTCCATTGAGTCCATTCGTTGCACTACATCTTGGAGATCATTCCTGATGTGACTACACCATGAAAATTGACACCGTGAACAATGGCTGTCTTGTGGACTTATTCGTAATAAATAGGAAAGGCGAGCTTCTCAATGGCTCGTTCTCTGTGATTCTTAGAGCTGCAGATGAAACTGATCGGACCCATGTCGAGTGCACCACATGAGGATCCCCGATTACAGTATAAAAAGATGGATACCAGTCTACCAGACTCATCAAATGCGTTCCTTTAATGTAACGCAACATAGAAAAGTCAACTCAAATCTGGAATACATTTTTATCCAGTACATTGATAACAGAAGCAAGTAAACTTTAATTAGCAGCCATCTCCAAATGCAACGTCCTTTCAGTGATTGAAAAATAATATATGCGCAGGTATTACACTTTGCTGAACAGAATCATGGACCGATGGCTTATGATACTCCATGATATTTCTACTTGTCAAGACAATACACATGGAAATTCTCCTAGAAGAATCAGTTGATGCAGATGAGCTACAGCTAACAAACCAAATCAAATTTATTCACCTTGGACCGTATTTGGCCAAGTCAGATTTAGCACGCTCCAGCTCTTCCCTGACCTGTTCAGCAAAGAGCAAAGTCAAAGAATTACATTGCAATCTGCCACGTCTTCATCTCATACAAGTTTCACATCACAGGTATCTTCATTGTTCTCCTTCGACATGCAAGTTGTCATTGACCACATTTTCCAAGATTCAAGGAAAAAATTATGTCCAAGCCACTTCATTGAAAATCTGGATCTTTTTGTTTCCATACTGTCCGAAAAAACATGAAGAGCCTAAAACATGTTATTAGTGGAATTGCTTCACAGGAAAAGCCTAGAACAGTCAGCGGGTCAATTTTACCACTCAAACGATAATTTTCTACTCATCTCGCAGCAATTTCTCATGCGGATTTCTGTCCGGAAACTGACTGGAAGGTCGGAAATGCATCCAACCGCTCCTAATTGAAGAGATCACCAATTGAAGCACAATAAAGACTTTATGTATGTCCAAGTTGGCTACTTTACTGATCTTACCACTCTCCGGACATCGTCCTCTGTCAACCAGCTCCTCGGCATGAGATTCCCCTCGGACCATTGCCATGTTTGACTGCGTGAAGATCAGGTCAGCACAAAAGTACAATCAAGATGGTACAATTTGGCAAACAGGACAGCAAAGTAACCCAGTAACAATAACAGCTCACTGGCTATGTAAAAGTTTCCAAGAAAGTTCAATTCAAATCAGGAGGAAAACTACCAATAAAGTCCTAAAATCTATTGAGTCAATTCAACCCTAAATTTATTTTTTTGACCAATTAAATTCTAAACATTTTACAATTGTGCTAAATCAGTTCATCCGATTCGATCAAAATTAGCTGGCCGGCGCCCCTTTTTTAATATTTTTTGACATATTTTATTAATTTTATTGATTTTTTCCTTTTTCCTCCCTCTTTTTCCTCCTCCCTCCTCCCTCCTTCTTCCTTTGACTCCGGCGCTCGACCAAGTTGACCGGTCATCGAACTGAGGCGGCCGGGCAAGCTGGCCTTGCCCGGCAACCATGAGGTGAGCCCTCGCCAGATCCGGCAAGGAGGGCCTTGCCAGACGTGACAGCGAGCCCCCCTCGCCAGATTCGGCAGGGCCGCCTTAGTCCGGCAACCGGCCAGCCCTCCCCTCTGGTTGGTCGCTGGAGCCAAAGGAAGAAGGAGGGAGGAGGAGAGAGGAGGAGGAAGGAGGGAGAGGAAAAAAAAAAAAAAGATCAAAAGGATCCAAATTAATAAAAGGGAAAATTTCAAAATGGGACCCGAAGTACCCTCTTTTTCTCAAATAAGGGTCCAAAGTGAACATTGTTTCAAATAAGGACCCGAAATGCCATCACTTTCTCAAATAAGGGCCTGGAGTGGATGTTGTTTCAAATGAAGACCTAAAGTGGTTATGTTTGTTTCAAATAAGGACTTGACTTTTTAGTGATCAAGGGTATTTTTGTCTTTTGTGATTTTTCGCCTTTTTTCTTTCCTCTTTATTTTTTTTTTTTGGGAAAATTTCAAAAAATGACCCAAAGTGCCCTTTTTTTTTCTTAAATAAGAGCCAAAAGTGGACTTTGTTTCAAATAATAACCTAAAGTGGCTTTGGTTGTTTCAAAATATGGACCCCACCTCGCCGGTTGCTGACTAGCTAATTTTTCGACCGGTCAATGGTATTTTCATCATTTGGCATTTTCCCCTTATTTCCTTTTTTTTTTTCTGGTTCTTCTTCTTCCTCATTGTCGATGGTTACCAGCCATCAACGATGCCCACAAAGGGCTGGGTGAGGGTCGCCTTCGCCAGTGAGAGCCATCCACACTAGCCACAAGTAAGAGATGGCGTCACTTGGGCGTGGCGACCCTCACCTAGGGGCCATCGACGAGGTTGGCCCTCGCTAGCTACTAGTAAGGACTGGCATGGGTGGTCTCGCCTAGCCCTCTGTGGGCATCGCCGGTGGTCAATTGGCCACTAGCGAAGAGGAAGAAGAAGAACCAAAAAAAAAAAAAAAGAGGAAAGAAAAAAAAAGGGGAAAGAAAAAAAAAAGGCAGAAAATGGAAAGACAAAAATATCCTTGATTGCCGAAAAGTCAGGTCCTTATTTGAAACAAACATAACCACTTTAGGTCATCATTTGAAATAACATTTACTTCAGGTCTTTATTTGAGAAAGTGATGGCACTTCGAGTTTCTATTTGAAACAATGTTTACTTCGGACCGTTATTTGAGAAAAAGATGGTATTTCAGGTCCCTATTTGAAACAATGTTCACTTCGCACCCTTATTTGAGAAAAAGATGGCACTTCGGGTCCTATTTTGGAATTTTCCATTAATAAAATAATTCAAAAAATAAAATATTATTAAAAAAATCCCTCAAATAAAGCTAAAACAAACACGCTCATCAAATAATCAATCAAGCATCGAAATGTTGAGAGGGAAGAGTGAACTTACTTCATTCGAGCGCTGCATGGCCTCTTGAGTAGACTTCCTTGACCTGAAGAAGTGGAAGGCAAAGCGCTCTTTTGCGTCGACATGATTTTCTTTGCTTTTGTGGAGCTCATCAAGAACTTGGAAGGATTTGGCTGCTGAACAAACGGGAACAGCTTTAGCACAGAAATGAAGGAGACGATGAACAGTTTATGTAAGAACTCAAGCTCAAATTTAAAGTAATGAGTTTGTAGTCACCGGGGTGCGTTTTATAATGTCGTCTCCGGAGTAGGCACATCAAAGTGCAGTACATTTCCGGGAAAGGGTGCCGGTTTTAGAATTACCCTTTTTCTTTCCTTAGATTCCGGCAATTTGCCCCCTCAACCTTATGAAGCTGCCCGTGGAATTTCTTTTTGACCCGATCTTTGATCCGATCGGTCATATGCTCCAATATCTTGAGCAAGTGAAAAAAATTCAATTAAAGGATAAATATACTGAAAATTTTAAAACTTGTTGCAATAGTTAAATTAAGTCTTAAAACTTTAAAAAATAATTTGATCAATTCTTAAAATTTATCAAATTTATGCAATCAAGTTCTTTTATTAACTCCGTTCAACTTAATAAATGAAAAATGCTAACAATTTTTAAGATTTGATTAGGTTTTTTGAAAATTTTAGAATTTAATTGCACTTTTGTGATAAATTTTATCACTTCCAACACATTATCCCTTTAATTGATTACTGCTAATTACACGCGACTACTACACATAAATTGTAACAACAATCAAATGTGTGTTATAGTTATCTATTGAGAAAATATGTACGCATTCGAGGAATGATGGAGGCAAATTAATATGGCTCTCCTTCCGATTGATGATGCCAAAACGATTTATTGATGAACATTGGATTTGATTGCCGGCTTGAGAATTTTTCCTTTTTCTTGTCTCTTCTCTAACTTTGCTAGATTGTCCCCTCAACCTTATGAGCTATGAAGCTGTATGTACTTCTTTTTTATTTTTTATTGTTTCTGCTTTTGCCTATTAAATAAGTGAGCTATTTTTGCAAACAACATACCAACGTAAATCTTCTCTACCTGATCTTTAATCAACGGGTCACATGCTCGAATATCGATTATCATCTAGGTGTAGCTTTTGTGCAAGCACCATAAAATTCCAGTTAATCGCGCAGCTTCTAAACTGTGCAAACGGGCCTGGAAAAATGCCTTCAGTTGACTTTTTACGGATACCACACCATATATAATTCTTTTCTTGGCTCGTTCGCATTCCATTTGATTAAGAAATCGATACTTCATTTGTTTTACGGTTTTCCTATAAATAATCGCCATAACTTTGGTCTCTCTTTTTTTTTTTTTTTCCCTACTTCTAACGTTTCACTATAAGTAAGCCGTATTGGAAAAAATTAGAAATGTAATTGCCATATGAGGTCTCATTTTTGTTCGGAGGAATTCCGTCCATAATCTTTCAAGTTACTCCAATTGTGGAGGACATTTGGTCAATATATGAGAAATGGTGGTTGAGGATCATAGGAAGGTTCTGGGAAATGTTACCTGCATGTATCACGGGCTGATCGATTGGGATCCACAGAGGAGTCATGGCCGTCCATTGGGAACCTCTTGGATCGGTCTTCTTTCGGGCCATGACACATGCATGCTTCATTGTAGTTGGAGAATTTATGTTGGCCACTATGTTTAAAAGCTCAAAAGCGCTTGGAAATAAGCTTCCTCCCAAAAGAAGATTTATGTCGGATGAATTTTTGTTTTTTCTTCTCTCTAATTTTACTAATTTGCCCCCTTAACCTTATGAGTTATGAAGCTGCATGTACTTTTTCTTTTTCTTTATTTTTTTCTACATTTGCCTATTAAATAATTGAGCTATTTTTCCCTTCAACGTTCACGGTAAATCTTCAATGGTCACATGCTCGAATATCGATTATCATCTAGGTGCCGAGCGACATAATATTTTGAATAATCGCTTCTAATCCAGCGTAGCTATAACTCATAAATTATAACGATGAAAGAATGTGTTTTGTAGTTATCTATTGAGAAAATGTATGTACTACAAATTGGTTCAAGGAATGTTAGAGGCTAATTAGTATGCCTCTTCGATGATGTCAAAATGATTTATTGTTTCTTGATTTCGTCATAAGGTTGTTATTTTCCAAAGGTTTAGAATGCCACATGTATCGTATGAGGTTAAAATCCTTTTGACTATGAGAACTCGCTAGTTTTCTTACCTGTGTTTTGCACAAGGTTTCTTTGCAAAGAGATGAGTGATTCTTGATGTATCATTTTCATAGGAACTCTCAATCTTAGATAATACTTCAACTACTTGAACAAAAATCTTTAATGCAAGCTATAAATTTTATTGTTACTATTATAATTTTTTCATTGACTCCGTGGCCAAGTGAAATTAAATTATCGTGCAAATTAAAAGCAAACACTGAAAAAATGACATTTGGTTGCCTGATACATGATTTTATTCATTATAATCCCCAAGTGTTGATCTCATCATCATTTCATAAGTTATTCTGATTAAACTTTATTAAAATGATCCTTCATCAATAATGTCACTTTCAAACGGTACAAGGGGTGATCGAAAATTACCTTCGGTGCACCGTATGTTGATTCTTCCATTGGCTCTTTCACATTCTATTTGATGAAGAAATTAGTAATTCATGTGATCACTGCTCCCCCCCCCCTCTCCCTCTTTCTTTTTGTACTTCTATTAAAGTCTTTTTCATCAAGTTTAAGTAACAGGGATTAGGTGATTGATAATTAAAAATTGAATCTAGCATATGTTACGTGTTTGTTACTATTGTACTTAATTAGTATGTCCATGATGGGGTGCGATGAGAACGCACCGTTTCATCTTGATACGCTACGATAGAAAAACACTCTTTGAAAGGGTATGAAGGGAGTTGTATAAAAGTCTTTTGAAGATAACCGTTGGTACAGTTGGCAGAACGTACGCTCAGAAATTTCTCTCTTTTTTCTTTTCCCCTTTCCATCAAAAGAAAAAGAAGATGTTCCATTTATCCTTTATAAGAACAATTGGCATTTACGCTGTGGAAATCGGATGCTTTTCTCATGATTGCATTCAGACTAATGTGAAGTAATTTTGTTCGTGATTCATCTGCAATTCAACGATTGTTCCGTGTAAATTGTTGACTGCGCATCGGATAGAGTTAAGTCATTGTTCGCCGACTTCGTTCCACCATTGGTATCGGAGTCCGATTGTGATTTTTATCTTGTTTTCAACGAATTTTCTCGTTTACCACAATATCAAGAGATTGAATTCCACATCGTCTGGATGTTTATTGCTCATAAATGCAATTTGAATCGTCGAACATGAACCGAAGGGAAGAACAGGTTCGGGTCGTGTACATCCGTACGGTTTTGGCCATTTTTCGGAATATTTTTTTCGGCCAAAATAATTTTTTAAATACATGAGACAAGATCAAGAGATTGAATTCCACATTGTCTCGATGGTTGGATTGTTCTCTCGTTTTTCTCAGCTGAATGAATTGAAAACGAATATCAGAAATAACTAGCAGCACCATTGTTTTTAATGCCACTGACTTCTCTCCCATTTAAGAACAAAAGGGAAAAAAAAAACGAGGTGGGACTTGTGTGTTTTAATTTGAAGAGATCGGCTCGTTGGGGACGGGGCGATCTCAATGGGAAAACGGAGAAAAAAACAAAAGGCCAAGACTTACTTTCCAATCCATGGAGCCGAGCCTGGGGATTTCGTCACGAAAAGCGCGTACGAATAAATATCTACATCTCCCTTTCGGTCCATGGTTTGAAAAAGTCAGAGATGGGAGCTTGTGGTGGGGGATGGGATAACTTGCAGCGTAAGTCGGTCTGGGTCAACCGTGTGTAGCATGGCGAACTGTCGTGTACGGGAGAGAGTTTCTAGATGGTGAGGGGAGGGAAGGGGATGGATCTGTGGCCCATCCATCTCCGTAGAGCCCGTATTCATTGGGAGGAGAGTAGAGAAGAAGCACGAGTCAAATTGGAGAATTCTCGTGCAGGAGAGGGGAGAAGAGGAGGGGTTCATCATATGATAAATATCTCAGCTCACCCATCATCCCATCATGGGATTCTCTCATCCCATGCAACCGTTGAGACATCATCCCGACTAGTCTATGCAAAGAATTCCCCAATTCTTATGGCGGGTCTCTTCCTTTCTTCTGATGGGACGGACGAATCAATCCACCCGCTTATTAAAGGTTCATGAATGAACATCGCCTTCCCTTGATATAGCTAGTACGAGAACCTAGAGGGGGGGTGAATAGGTATATAAAATTTTTTTTGAAGATTGCACAATATTTAAACAGTTAGAGGATTTGCAACAGTTAAAAATTCAATCGCAAGACTAAGTAAGGGAAAGAGAGAATTGAACACGCGGTTTATAGTGGTTCGGCTTGATTCAAGCCTACGTCCACTCTTCTGCACTGACAGCCAATTGGCTGGATTCCACTATGATCAAAGAGATGTTACAGTATTGATCTTCCTTGATTTCTAGGTGTAGATGATCTACCACACTCGCTCAAGGTGTCACCAAGTATAAACACTCTCTGTGTATACAATTTCGCTCGAACTGTATCGACTAACAATCAAGGTTCTTCAGACTCTGGAATTTTTCTATCAATCACACACTTAAAACAACTAGAACGTCTTCCTTTTATACTCCTTTATGCCATCATAGCCGTTGGCACTTACCAAAGGAATTCCTCCAATCTACCCGTTGGACGGAATCAATCAAGAAGATCATTCGAGCTATTTAAGGAATCTGATGATAGCCCATCAATCCTGTTCGCCCATACAATCAGGATCTTGGTTTCTAAGAATAGAACATTCCAAGAATATTTCGTCGACCATCGGATCTTCAATTGATCTTAGATAAGAATCAAAGAATCCGAAATATTTATCCAACCAAAGAATCTTTTCCAGAGGATAGGATCGAATCCTCAACCATATACTTCGGCTTTGGATTTCCTTCGTCACTGGATTAGAAAGACTGTCAGTGAGAATAGACTTAAGTCTTGAGTCTTGATTCTTAAGTCTTGAGTCTTGAGTCTTGAGTCTTGAGTCTCGAGAATACAAAGTCTTCAGACTTTAAACTGTCGGTCTCCGAACATCCAGACTTAGACTGATAGAAACGTTTTGTCAGCTTCAAAATATTCTGGAAAGATTTCTCCAACAATCTCCCCCTTTTTGATGGTGACAAAACTTTCTTGTAGATTTGAACAACTTTGACCTGCAAAAACATTTCTCAAGCAATATGGCTAACTCATAAAGATTAATAAAACAACCGACTCGCATCCACAGAAAATTGGTTAGTCTTTCATGAGTAATACCATATAACAACACTTGATATAAATGCAACCAGTCAAGCATCAAAATCCACAGCCAATTCAGTCAAATTTAAATTCACACCCAAGTTCAAGTTCTCAAGTCATACTCAAACATAACTACAAAAGTTTAAAAATGTTGAAAGATGTTGGTTCAAATTGATTCTCCCCCTTTTTGTCATCATTAAAAAGGGTGAGAAATGAGTCATGTCTGCTTGGGAATGCGCACGATCTGGAAATCCCCAATGGACTGGACTACTCCTTCGAGCTTCTTCAGGTCTTCCCTCAGTTGAGCTACCTCTTCTCCCTTAGCATTGGCTTGAAGTTGCAGAGCGAGATCTTTGAATTTATCCTCCAGAGAGACTGAAGATGCTTGTCCAGCATTCTTCATGGCTTGGATTTCACAGTCCAGAGCATATATCTGGCCACGCATTTCCAGAAGAATATCCATGATACGACGAAAATCTGCAGAATCGTCCGTCTGTGTACTAGCATTGGCTTTCTCAGATGGTGTGTATGCAGACGATGGCGCTTCTGTTAAGTCTTGCAGATTTGGTTCTGATGTATCGTGACCTTCCTCAGGCAATTGAGATTCCTGAACTTCTTCTGGGTCTTCTGGAGATTGTCTTAGATCTTCACTGACAGCAGCATGAGGTGTAGACCTCTCTTGCTCGCCAACTCCCCCTGTCTCTAGGACATCGAAAGGGGAAGAGTGATGATCATGCTCTTGATTTTCCTTCTCTCCAGATTTATCAGCAGACTTTTCTTTCTCTCCTTCTCCTTCTTCTTCAGCTTCTTTCTCCTTCTCTCTCTGCTCTTCTTCTTCTCTGTTTTGCTGAAGTT
This sequence comes from Eucalyptus victrix, assembly GCA_016097545.1. Lineage (NCBI taxonomy): Eukaryota > Viridiplantae > Streptophyta > Magnoliopsida > Myrtales > Myrtaceae > Eucalyptus > Eucalyptus victrix. The sequence goes on along the minus strand of CM027839.1, from coordinate 51,556,794 downwards.
CTGTCGGTTGAGACACAGAACGTCTGGTTCTTGTCAGTGCTTTGATAGTGGGATCTTCATCCTCTTCATCTTCATCTTCATCCTCCAGGATGAGAGTTCTTTTCTTCTTTTTCGATGGAGCACCAATGGCCTCTTTTCCTTTTCTCTTTAAGGCAGACTGAACTGGAGATTTCACTTTGAATTTCTCCATTGCCTTGGAAAGTTCTTGCAGACGCATCTTCGTTAACATCTTCAAACCTACCACCATCTTATCACACGGTCGAACACAAAATGTTTGTGGCGGTTCAATATTCATGTGTCTGAAGATCTTGGTCACCAGACCAGGATAAGGCAATTGTCCTTTGTCTTTTGACATTGCTCTGTACATATGGAAGAGAATAGTGTGCGGGAGAGAAAACTTCCGTCCTGAGTTGATCGCGTACATCAACTTTGCTTCAGAAAGAGACACAGAAGTCTTTGACGTAGACTTTGGTCTAAGACAGTTGATCACAATCTTATGAAGCACAATGTTGATGGCATTCATCCTGGAATAGGTAATTTTCTTCTCTACGTCCCTATCTTTGACAAGTTCCAGAGTAGTACGAGCAGGTGAGACTTTGATTGGAAGACAACGTCCTTGTTCAACTCCAACTATGTCCGCCAACATATTCACATCTACCACGTAGACTTGGTCTCGTACACTGAATGAAATTCTATTCGCATCCAAAAAGCTAAGATTTGAATAGAAATAAGCGGTCAGTTGAGCATACCCGTCCGTAGAGTCAGAGCAAAAAGTATCAAGTTGAAGTAAATTCAACTTCTCTCTTAAGTTCATGTTGATGGCGTCCAGGAAGTCAAAATCAACACTTCTAGGGTTTATCACCCCTCTTTTCAACAGCCTGAAATACACTTTTTCCTGATCCTTGGATTTAAACAAATCCCTCCGATTTTCTTTCACCTTTGCTGCCACACCCATTCTAGGTTGAAATTCAAGGAACATTCTGTCATCATCGTTCCCTTCAATCAGATTTTGTCCTGGCAAACGATGGTCACTGGGAATGTTCGCAAGTGCCTCCTCTGCCCTTCCTTTAGGAGCAACTCCCAATTCCTCCATTTTCCGCAGAAAAAGATACTCATTCCCATAATTTTTGTCCTTAAGGTAGTCATCTATATATTTTAATGAAGAACCGATGCTTTTTAACGCACGATAAAGCTTATAGATAAAGGAGGGTCTTTGGACTCTTACTGGGTCGGCTTCCTCGATTATCTCTTTTTCCAGATGTTGACTTGCACCTTGTGGGGCAGGAGGTGTTGAATGACGTGGAGGAGAGCGAATCGGACTTTGTCGCCGACTTGATAAGTCTTCTTCCTCGCAAAGATCGAAGTGAGTCGGTCCCTTCTCCATTCTTTGTGGTCCCCTGCTTGCGATTCTTGATGATTTCCTCGAAGACGACATCTTTCTTTGTCTATTGGAAGATTCCTTCACTTGCTTTTCCTAAGAAAAATGACCACTTTCTTGACGACGAACAAGAAGTAGAAACAGTATCGGGAGGAGAGTGCCTTTTAGGGTTTTGAAGATTGGGCGAAGAGAAACTGTATATATATATATAACTCAGTTTTTGAAAAGGGAAGTTCAATCCGTACAAGGAAAGTGTACGAACACTTCTTTTCAAAAATCAATAACTGCCAAAATTAATCCCTTTTAAAAAGACAAGTTTTCGAATTTCACACGGATTATAACCGAACGAAAGATCGTACCTTTTCAAATTTAGATCAAATAACTAAATGAGAATTCGTACCTTTTAGATAAAATAGCAACTTACAGTCTTTAGCCATAAATGTTTGAGTCTCATGATTTAAAGTCTGAGAGATCAGAGTCTTAGAGTTGGTGAGTCTCTAGACTTTAACTTCTTCAAGCTTCAAAATGTTGAGTCTTGAACGGATAAAGTCGAATTGATTTTTCTCCAAAGGCTTTGTGAATATATCCGCTAGTTGACTTTTCGAATCAACAAATTGAATCGAGATTTCTCCATTTTGAATATGATCTCTAATGAAGTGATGTCGAATCTCAATATGCTTTGCTCTTGAATGAAGGATTGGATTTTTGGTGAGATTGATTGCGCTGGTATTGTCACATCTGATTTCTGTGCATGAGTCTTCAATGCCAAAGTCTTGTAGCTGTTGTTTTATCCATAGAATTTGCGAACAGCAGCTTCCAAGAGCTACATACTCTGCTTCTGTCGTTGAGAGAGCTACAGTGCTTTGCTTCCTTGAAAACCAAGACACTGTCCTGTTTCCAATCAGTTGACAAGTTCCAGAAGTGCTCTTTCTATCGACTCTGCAACCGGCCAGATCTGCATCTGAATATCCTAGAAGATTAAAGTCTCCCCTCTTTGGATACCAAATACCGATGCTTGAAGATGAGGCAACGTATTTGATAATACGTTTCACGGCAATGAGATGTGATTCTCTAGGATCTGATTGAAACCTAGCACAGATGCAAACACTCAACAAAATATCAGGTCTAGAAGCAGTAAGATAAAGAAGTGAACCGATCATGCTCCTGTACAGCTTTTGATCTACTTTCTTCCCTTCTTCATCCTTGTCTATCTTCTGAGAACATCACATTGGTATGTCGGTCTTTTTGCACTTTTCCAATCCAAACCTTTTGACAAGATCATTTGCATATTTTTCTTGATGAATAAAAGTTCCTTCCTTCATTTGTTTTACTTGGAATCCAAGAAAGAATGTTAACTCTCCAATCATACTCATTTCAAACTCATCCTGCATAGACTTAGAAAATTTCTTGCATAGACTTTCATTAGATGATCCAAAAATAATATCGTCCACATATATTTGAACAAGTAAAAAGCTTTTGTTTTCCTTTTTGATAAATAAAGTAGTATCTACTTTACCTTTGACAAAACCATTCTGTAATAAAAACTTACTTAGTCTTGTCGTACCAAGCTCGAGGTGCTTGCTTTAAACCATACAAGGCCTTTTTCACCAAGACGAGTCGCTTCTTTGGGTCTTCAAACCCAGGTGGTTATTCCACATAAACTTCCTCATGGATAAATCCATTTAGGAATGCACTTTTGACGTCCATTTGGAATAACTTGAAATTTTTATAACAAGCAAACGCAAGTAATAGACGAATAGCTTCTAACCTTGCTACCGGTGCGTAAGTCTCGTCATAGTCTATTCCTTCTTCTTGCATATATCCTTTGGCCACGAGTCTTGCCTTGTTTCGTACGACTTTTCCTTCTTCATTCATCTTGTTCCTGAATACTCATTTTGCTCCAATGACAGTTTTACCTTTTGGTTTAGATGTCAATTCCCAGACATCATTGATGTTGAACTGTCTGAGTTCTTCTTGCATAGCTTCGATCCAACTTTCATCAGATAAAGCTTCTTCTATGCTTTTTGGTTCAATTTCAGAAATGAGAGCCACAGCACTAGATTTTTCACGCCTTTTTGATCTGGTGCGGATTCCTTCATTGATTTCGCCAATAATGAGATCTTTGGGATGACTGGATTTATGCTTCCAGTTACTAATTGATTTTCCTGGTTGATGATCTCTTTCTTTATTTGAATCTTCATGAGCATCTTGATGTTGGACTTCCAGAGTCTGAGATGCTTCTTGAGTTGAAGACATTGGAAGGTCTAGAGCGGGTTCAGACTCTTCATATTGAGTCTGGCTGGATTCAACTTGCGTTGAGTCTTGGAATTTGACATTCATTGATTCCTCTACAGACTGGCTTTTCTTGTTATAGACTCTGTAGGCTTTGCTTGATGTAGAATATCCAAGGAAGATGCCTTCATCTGATCTTTCTTCAAACTTACCAACTCGATCATTTGCATTTTTCAAAATAAAGCATTTGCAACCAAACACATGAAAGTATGAAAAAATAGGCTTCTTACCTTTGAACAAGTCATAGGGGGTTTTCTCTAGAATAGGTCTTAGGAAGACTCTATTTATGATATAACATGCTGTTGAAACAGCTTCGCCCAAAATCGTGAAGAAATTTTACTTTCAATTAAAAGTGTTCTAGCCATTTCTTGAAGAGATCTATTCTTTCTTTCCACAACTCCATTTTGCTCTGGAGTATACGGAGAGGAAAACATGTGATTAAAACCAGATTTGTCACAGAATTTCGTAAAATCTTGATTTTCAAATTCACCTCCATGATCCGTTCTTATACTTGAAATAGCACATCCTTTTTCATTTTGAACCTTTTTTGCAAACTTCTCAAAGTACGAAAAGGTTTCTGACTTACTTGCAAGAAAATATACCCAGGTAAAGCGAGAGTAATCGTCTACAATTACTAGACAATACTTCTTACCTCCAATGCTCTGGGTTCTTGTTGGTCCGAAGAGATCCATATGAAGCAACTGTAGTACATGATTAGTAGAGACATGATTTATTGACTTAAATGAATTTCTTACCTGCTTTCCCAGAATGCATGAAGTGCATGAGTCAGACTTTTGGTATGGTAATTTAGGTAGTCCTCAAACAAGCTTCTTTGATGAGATTTTGGCTAATTGCTTCATGTTGATATGGCCAAGCTTTCTGTGCCATAAGACTGCTTCATCTTGAATTGAGATTAGGCATTGTGCTTCATTTGGTTTTACATCAAGGAGGTAGATGTTTCCATGCCTTCGACCCATGAAAGACTGAGTCGAATCTTTACTAATTCCAGAACATATGCCTTCTTGAAAGGAGATCTTGAAACCGGTATCACACAATTGGCTAATGCTGAGAAGATTGTAATTGAGTCCTTCCACTAGAGAGACATTGCTTATTGTGAGATTTCCAATTTTCACAGTTCCGAATCCCACAATACTTCATTTGCTATTTCCTCCAAATGAAACTTTTCCACCATTTACTTGAATAAGCTTTATGAAGCAATTTGAGTCTCCTGTCATGTGTCTTGAGCATCCGCTGTCAAGATACCACTTTACCTTCTTTTTGACAGAGACCTGCATTCAAATGAGAGTCTCAAGCTTTCTTTGGTACCCAAATTTTCTTGGGTCCTTTGGTGTTAGTAGGATAAGCATTATTAGGCCATACTTTCTTAACAGGCTTCCAAACCATAGGACACTCTTTTTCAAAATGATCTTGACTATTACACTTTGAACACCTTAGAGCATTTCGACCTACAGACTTTACAAAGACTTTCTTGAAATGATTTTTGTAAGCCTCTTTTGATGGTCTTTTCTTAATTCTTTCTTTTACTTTTGGAAAATCAATCAAAGGGATTGTTTCGCTGTCATACCTAGACCAGACTTATTAAAGTAAGGTCTTTGACCGAAAGAACTTTTTCAAGTTTTTCCGACCCTATTGAAAATTTCTTTGAAATATTTGATAAATCAGTTTTTAAGAAAGCATTTTCTTTTGAAAGTTTATCTTCATTCTCTTTAAGAGTAGAAATATTCAAGTTTAAACTTTTCACTTTTTCTTATAAAATGTTTTCCTTTTGTTTTAAAACTGAGTTTTCCTTTTTAAGTTCGGAAATCTTTCTGAGAGAAGTCTTAAGACTAAAACATAATTCATCAATGTATTTAGAGACTTTGATAGGGATTTTATAATCACTTACCTCAAATTCACTGTCTGAGTCTGATCCAGAGTCTGAGTCTGATTGTGCCATCAGACACAGGTTGGCATATTCCTCGTCACTTTCTTCACACTCTGTATCGCTCCAGGTTTCGGCTTTGAGAGCTTTTCGAGACTTTTCAGCTTTTCCTCTCTTCTTCTTCAGGAGAGGACAATTGGGTATGATGTGTCCCTTTTTCTTACATTCGAAGCAAACTACATCTTTGTTTGTTTCCTCATTATCAACAAACTTGGTTTGCTATTTCTGAAAACTTTGTTTCTTTGAGTTGAACCTTCTTCCTTTTCTATTCAGCTTTCTGAACCTTCTGATCATAAGAGCAAGCTCCTCATCATCCAGATCTTCTTCAGAGTCTGTATCATCAGAATCATCATTAGATCTTAATGCAATGGATTTCTTACCTCTTGGATCTTCGTCTTCATTAATTCGTTCCACTTCGTAAGACTGAAGAGTTCCAATCAGCTCGTCTACGATAATGGCATAATTCTTTGCGTCTCTCTTATTGAAGTCTTTATATGATTCCAATCCTTGGAGAGTCCACGCAGAGCTTGTTCACCTTCATAGGATCAGAAATTTTCTGTCCTTGATTCTCAAGACCATTGACAATATCTGTAAAACGGCTAAACATGTCAGTTATAGATTCTCCTGGTTTCATTTTGAAGGCTTCATATTGACCAAGGAGAATGTTAATTCTGGTCTCCTTCACTCAATCTGTCCCTTCATAAGTGATATGTAATCTATCCTAGACTTCTTTTGCTGTAACACAAGAAGATATTCTGTTATATTCAGTTGGTGACAAAGCACAATATAAAGAGTAAATTGCTTTTGCATCGAGTGCTTGTCTCTTGTTTATCTCTTCTTGAGACATTCCGCTGGTATCAACAGTTTCTTTCCCTCTTTCGGATACTGATGCAGCAGTAGGAGTAATTCCTCTTTCCACCACATCCCATTCCAGAGGATCCTTTGACCGTAGAAAAGCTTTCATCTTGTTTTTCCAGATGTTGTAATCTTTTCCATCAAAGTAGGGTGGTCTGGTATTGCTTTGCCCTTCCACCAACCCCGGTGCTAGCATACTAGCCATGGATCTTTTACTCTGAAGTAAAACACTTCAAATAAAGTAAGAACACGAGCTGTGATACCAATTGATATAGCTAGTACGAGTACCTAGAGGGGGTGAATAGGTATATAAAAATTTTCTTGAAGATTGCACAATATTTAAACAGTTAGAGGATTTGCAACGCTTAAAAATTCAATCGCAAGACCGAGTAAGGGAAAGAGAGAATTGAACACGCGGTTTATAGTGGTTCGGCTTGATTCAAGCCTACGTCCACTCTTCTCGCACCGACAGCCAATTGACTGGATTCCACTATGATCAAAGAGATGTTACAGTGTTGATCTTCCTTGATTTCTAGGTGTAGATGATCTACCACACTCACTCAAGGTGTCACCAAGTATAAACACTCTCTGTGTATACAATTTCGCTCAAACTGTATCGACTAACAATCAAGGTTCTTTAGACTCTGGAATTTTTCTATCAATCACACACTTAAAACAACTAGAACGTCTTCCTTTTATATTCCTTTATGCCATCATAGCCGTTGGCACTTACCAAAGGAATTCCTCCAATCTACCCGTTGAATGGAATCAATCAAGAATATCATCCGAGCTATTTAAGGAATCTGATGATAGCCCATCAATCCTGTTCGCCCATACAATCAGGATCCTGGTTTCCAAGAATAGAACATTCCAAGAATATTTCATCGACCATCGGATCTTCAATCGATCTTAGATAAGAATCAAAGAATCCGAAATATTTATCCAACCAAAAAATCTTTTCCAGAGGATAGGATCGAATCCTCAACCATATACTTCAGCTTTGGATTTCCTTCGTCACTGGATTAGAAAGACTGTCAGTGAGAATAAACTTAAATCTTGAGTCTTGATTCTTGAGTCTTGAGTCTTGAGTCTCGAGAATACAAAGTCTTCAGACTTTAAACTGTCGGTCTCCGAACATCCAGACTTAGACTGATAGAAACGTTTTGTCAGCTTCAAAATATTTTGGAAAGATTTCTCCAACATCCCTTCCCTTCTGTTATCGGGGGCCTTAGGTTTCGCAAGCGTTAGTTATTAGTATAGCTTAAGGATTCCTCGTTTTTTTCTTTTCCATCGGCGGTACAAGTTTTGAAGTTATATATAGAATACCAAAGTCTAAGATGAGGAGAGATAATGGATAGGCTTGGTGGGGGCAACGCCCAATATCTAAAATGGAATGGTCCTCGTAAAGGCCAACCGCCCACTCCCGGCCTAACACTGCCAGCCCAAACACTCTTCTTCTTTTATCTTATTCATTCACCCATTAGTAGTCCCTCCAATTTTCCGTTTTCAGCTGGCACGTTTATCATTAATACCATTTCCTTATGCACGGACTTTGGATCCACCCGTGCTCACTCCCTTCTCCTGTCAAATGAAAGGGCCGACGGGTAGCGGCCGTGACCGGCACCATCTCTTTGGTTGTAATGTTTAATAGGTAATTTAGAATTTGTATGTCTTGTCCCCATAACGAGATTATTGAGATTGTTTTAGGATGCATTTGGGAATTGGCTTTCCCAAAGCTCTTTGGGCCTCTAAAGCCCTTGATCAAATGTAAAAATGTTTGACAATTTTTATTGGAAAGTTTGAAGAAATGATTTGCTTTTATTAGGGATAATCGGTTTATGGTCTAGTTTGATAACTCCTTGTTGGTCCCGAGGGACGGAGGAGGCTAATTGGGAATCGGGGACTAGATCAAGAACCATTTACTATTTTTTTTCATTTTCACATTTCCATCTCGATATCCAATAACAAATTTAGAGTTCGAGCAAATTCTATGCATCAATTTGTATATCTTATTATCTAATCACAAGCTCCTATTTCATTGGAAATAATAAACTAAACCCACTAATTTTTTAAAGAAATAAAAATAAAAAAAAGTATATTTAATCAATTCGATCTAGTTCTCCCTTAGAATCGACAATCGAACTACTAGGACACCAATTTGAGATGAGTCCGATGATGGGTCGAGCACCACCGAAGGACGCAAGATGCGCCCAAATGCGCGGCCAGAAGCCATTGTGCATGGGCTCCACACGCCTAACACGCTGGGCACGCCAGCGCATGAGCGTCATGCGTGCGTTGGCAAATCGACACGTGTTGACGTCACTATGACGTCATCCAACGGTTGTTAACCACTATATGACGTTATCAATGACGTTATCGATGACGTCATCGCCAACAGTAGTTGGCCGGCTGGTCGCTGACCGGTGAGGCTGAACCGTGACCTGACTCGACTGTTGACCGGTCAATGGTCTAACCGGCCAGGAACTGTCTGGCTCGCTGGTGCGTGTGGGCGTGTGCAAGCTCTGATTGGAGTGTGGTTGGTGGTTTTTGGTTCGTATGAATGTTCTCTACACTGTGGTATGACTATTTTCTATTTTTGAGTATTTTAAAGGTATAAAAATGTGTAGGGAACCCTCTTACCAAAAAAAAAATGTGTAGGGAACCCTAAGTTTGCCTATTTTTTGGGGTTTAATGCGTCGTTTATTCATTTTTAGCTTATATATATATATATATTTTTTTTTATGGTTTTGGATATACAATAGCTTGCTTACATAAAAAATGATATCATATAAGTTGTGTAGAGCTTAGTTCGATAATAACATGTATATAGTTTAGTATACTTGCAATTTTCTAGTTCTAAGAAAATTCAAACAATGGTAGGAAATCCTTGTTTTTCCGTTACATATTAAATTGTGGTTTTGATTGTAGTTGCAGCATGATTGTTTTTTGTATGCTGGTTCACATCATGCTATGCTTTTGTGTTAATGAAAGATGTAGAAATTAATGAGGTCATGTAATTATTTTTTTTTCCAGTGAGAGTTCATAGGTTAGTAGAATTCGAAGGAGTCTTCACCTAGAACTTAAAATTTGCATAAATCAAACTAATTAATGATAATAGAACAATCGTATATAGGAGCTGATTGGGAATACAGTGAGCTTTCGTTTTTGTGTCTTTTGTTGAATTATCATTAATTTAGTTTTTTTTGCTGCAAATTAAATGTATGTTATACTGAAAAGTGTCTTAGTATTGATTCTGCATTTATTATTTCAATGTGTTATAGCAATTTATTTTGGTTTTGGCATCAAAGACCATTGTGGCTAACCTCAATAAGGGTGAGAAATTGAACGATGACAATTATGATATTTGGCACCAGAAGATTCAGTACATCATTGAGGAGCAAGAAGTTTTGGAAACCCTCAACCACATCAAAACTTCAGTTCAACACGAGAAATCTAGAAGCATATCAAGCTTGGAAAAAGAAAAATAGTATTGCTCGCATCACGTTGTTGAGCTGTGTGCAAGATGATCTCATGTGTGAGTTTGAAAGTTATAATAAAACTCAAGTAATGTGGGTAGCCTTGAAAGATAAATTTGGGGATACCTTCGCTATTAAGTTGAGGAGACTTACCATCAAATTTGACACATATCGAAAGCGTCCAAATGTAATAATGAGGTAGCATCTTCGAGATATATCAAATATGATTTGTGAGTTGAAGTCGGCAGGTCACTCTCTTACTGATGAGCAACAAGTTCAGGTTGTTATAAGGTATCTTCCCGATAATTTGAAGCATATGAAAATCAATATGACACATAACGAGAATATTATCACTTTTGATGATATAACGCGTCATTTGGAATTAGAGGATGAGTTCCTAGAGGCTACAAGATCCTCTACCCATGCTTATGTTACTGAATCAAGTTCACACAAAGTTTCGAGCTTCAAGCGCAAAAGGAATCGTGAATTCAATAATAAGGGAAGAAGACTGATTAAGCACCTAAGAGGGCTAAGACTTTCCAACGCAAGAAGTGTGGTAGGAAGAAGAACAATGCCAATATGAAGTGCTACAATTTTAACAAGATGAGTCACTTTACTCATGAATGCACTAAACCGAAAAGAGGTACCCTATTGCTCCATTACTTTAAGTAATACTTTTGTTTCTAGCACTGTAATACTTGTTGAATATCATCCAATGTGAATTGTAGACTCAGGAGCAACAGATCAAGTAACTAGAGATCAAGAAATATTTGTGGAGTATCATCAGATATAGCTTGGAAGAAAACGGATATATGTTGGGAATAACTCAAAAATTGAAGCGAAGGATATTGGCACATGTAAATTAATTTTATGTGGTGGTCGAAGCCTATTCCTATATGATGTCCTTTATACTTCAGATATTCGACGAAACTTGGTTTCTGTAGTTGTTCTTCTTAACATAGGTTATGTATTGAATTTCCATGGTGATTGTATTGACATTTTATTTGGAACAGTTTATTATGGTACATGTCATGTATTAAATTATTTTATGGTGTTAGACATTGACTATGATCAATACAATGTTAATGTCGATGGTTGTTTTTCTTTAATTGCATCTTCTAGTAATGTTGAAATTGATGCGAGTACTTGGCATGCTAGATTAGGTCACATCGGGTTACAAAGAATGTAAAAATTAGCTAGAGAAAGCCTTTTAGGATCACTCACTAATATTAATCTACTCGTATGTGAATATTATCTAACGGAAAAAGCAACTAGAAAACCATTTGGTAAAGGAACTAGAGCCGCATTTCCATTGCAATTCATACATTCTGACATTTGTTGTCATTTGAATGTGAAGGCGAGGCATTGAGCCTCATATTTCATCACTTTCATAGATGACTTCACGCGTTTTGATTATGTCTTTTTGATCTCTCATAAGTCAGAAGTATTAGACTGCTTTAGACAATATATAACGATGGTAGAGAATCAGTTGAACAAAACAATAAAGGTATTGAGAACCGATCGCAGACATGAATATCTATCGAAGCAATTCAAGGCTCTTTATGATGAAAAGGGACTTGTATGACAATTGACTATTCCTGGTACTCCACAACAAAATGGGGTAGCTGAGAAAAGAAATATAACCATATTGAAAATGATTAGGTCTATAATAACACAAGCAAATTTACGTATTTCTAATTGGGGAGATGCGTTATTGATTGCTGCCTATGTATTTAACAGAATGTCCTCGAAATCAGTCACTTCCACCCTTTATAAATTATTAACGGGTAGGAAACCAGACTTAAATAGTTTACGTCCATGGGGATGTGCAACTTATGTTCATGATTCTTTCCACAAATATGGGCAAATTAGGTCATAGAGGGAAAAAATGTATATTTATAAAATATTCTCAACATTTCAAATAGTACGTGTTCATAAGTGAACAAGCTGATAAAAGTATGACCAAAATAGAGTCACGAGATGTTACGTTCTTAAATTACGATTTTCCTAGTAGATGTGAGATTGATAAGGACTTCCAATTATATAAGATGAAATATCCTAATAACATACCTACTAATGTTATAGATGGAAATGAAGATTTACCTCAACATATAAGACCTAGTGGGAATGTTGCATCGCCTGACGAATTGAATTCAAAAGAAATTCAATTACGTAAAAGTAATCGTAAAAGTATTTCTCGTTGTCGTTTTAAGATTAAAGGGGAAGCATTTATGATTACTCAGAAAGATGATGCCAAGCTTAAGACTATTCAAGAGGCTCTCTCATCATCTGACAAGGAAGAATAGATAAAAACTTTGGAAGATGAGATTGAGTTAATGTGGGCAAATCACGTTTGGGACTTGGTTGATCTACCACCCAATCGTAAGACTATTGGAAACAAATGTGTTTTTAAGATTAAGTGAAGGGTGGATGGATCCATTGAAAAGTATAAGGCTCGTCTTATGGCGAAAGGTTATGCTCAACAAGAGGGTATAGAATATGAGGAAACATTTTCACCAGTTGTAAGGTTTGTCTTAATACGCTTTATCTTAGCCATCGTTACACATTTGGACTTTGAATTACATCAAATGGATGTAAAGACGGCATTTCTCAATGGAGAACTAGATAGGGAATTATATATGAAGCAACCAATAGATTTTATAGCTAAAGGTCAATAGCATAAAATTTGCAAGCTTCATCGCTCAATGTATGGCCTTAAGCAATTATCTAAACAATGGTATCTGTATTTTCATCGAGCCATAACAACTTTTGATTTTATGATGATCGAAAAAGATCACTGTGTATATGTCAAGCGGTCTGAAGATAAATTTATGATTTTATCACTTTATGTGGACGATATTCTATTGGCTAGAAATGATAAGGTTTTGATTATCACCATAAAAGAATGTTTGTCCTTTTAATTTTGAAATGAATGACATGGGAGAAGCTATTTATATATTATAAGTTAAAATTGAAAGAGATCGATTAAAGAAACTCCTTACTTTATCACAAAAGTCTTATATAATGAAAATTCTTAAACGTTTCAATATGCCGCACTGTAATCCCATTGATACCCCTGTCATGCAAGGTAAAGGCCTAAGTACTGAGATGTGTCTTAAGACTCCAGAAGAAAATAAAGTGATGAAAACTGTTCATTATGCTAGTGCAATCAGAAGTTTGATGTATGCTATGATGGGTATTCGACCCAACATATGTTATGCCGTGGAATTGGTGAGTTGATATCAATCAAATTCCAATCAAGCATACTGGAAAGCAGTGAAGTGGATCTTGAGATACTTGAAAGGCACCATAGACTATTGACTTTGTTACCAAGGGAATGATTTATGCTTATTAAGCTATTCAAATGCTGATTGGGGTGGAAACCTAGATGAGTGTAAATTGACTTCTGGATATGTGTTCTTGCTCAATGGAAGTGCAATTTCTTAGAATAGCAAGAAACATACATGCACGACATTGTCTACTATGGAGGCAGGATTTATTGCATATTCTGCTGCAGTACAAGAAGCAGTATGGTTAAAACGTTTCTTGGAAAATTTAGCTACTGTTACTAAGATTCCAAAATCGGTGATAGTTTATTGTGATAGTCAAGTAGCCATTACCTTTGTAAAAGATTCCAAGTATCATGGCAGGACGAAGCACATTACATAAAGAACAAATTCATAAGAGATATAATAGCGCATAAAAAAAATGATCCTACAATATATTTCAATCAATAGAATGGTTGCTGATCCATTTACGAAGGCTGTTCCTAGAGACATATTTTTGACCCATAAGATGTCACTAGGATTATGTAGAATATGATATGTGTTATTGTAGAGGATCACTGATTTATGTATATTTGGACATATGTATGTACTCGTTTGTTTATTAGTGATTTGATGTTTTATTAATAAGTACAAATCCATTATAAGACTGGCACATGCACACATATATTTTTGAAAAGTATGTCAGCAGGTAATGGTTAGCTCACTCACACGAGCAATTATCTTAAGTGCTATAGTTAGCACGTTGAGATGAGACGTTATGTACAAATAAATGCTATAGAGCAAGTTTAGTACATAAAATCATATGTCGCCTTGATTGGAGTCAAGATAAAGTCTATGATTTGTTTATAATAAGATCGAACATGATAGTCCCACAATCATGTATGCCTGAAAGATGTTGGATGCGAGTACTTAATTGTACGCTATAAAAAGCGAGTTGATATAGCATTCGAGCTAAACATGAGTACGTGAGAAGCACGTAACTATGTTTAGGTTAAGATTCATTTAGTAAATGACATACGCTCTTATAGAAAGAGAAATCCACTATAGCATGTAATTCATACTTTATGTGCATTGTACGACCGACAAGGGAAGGTGAGTAAAATTATCCATATTTACTCATCCTGTGAGCCATTGAGGTAATTTATAATTTACTTCATTTTGTTCTCCATGTTACTTCTGACTATGTTCTCAAAGTAAAAGATCTATGTTGCCATTTTAGCATGTTACCAATGGTTATGAATAGATATGACTTTATGGGATGTGTCTAGGGAAGCAATTGTTCCAAAATGGAGAGAGACATGAGTGCGAAGAAAGATTATTGCTGTTTTACATCTATCACATATATTTACTGGTCAACCAATTATATCGCCTTATGTGGTTGCGGATATAATTGTGAATACATGGTGTTTTTGAGAATTGTCAAGTATAACCTTTAAGAGATAGGTATATTTGGATTGATGTATCAAAATATGTTTGGGGCAATGTGAGACATCAATTGTTTATTTCTTTTTAGGGTTGTAACAATTATGTCATCCCTAACAGGTACATAATTTGAGCTCCCAAGTGCAAGTGTACTCATTGGTCGCACGGCTTACTTACCAATATGAATTGTTTTATAAGGTTGATGAATATTGAATGTTTTATATTCTTAACAGAGCACTATCAAGCACATTATGTCCGAGTGGGAGATGTTGTATTTAATTAGTACGTCCATGATGGAGTGAGATGAGAACGCACCGTTATGTCTTGATACGCTACGATGGAAAGATATCCTTTGAAAGGGTATGAAGGAAGTTGTATAAAAGTCTTTTGAAGATAACCGTCGGTACGATTGACAGAATACGCTTAGAAATTCCTCTCATTTTTCTTTTCCCCTTTCCATCAAAAGAAAAAGAATGCGTTCCATTTCTCATTTACAAAAACAATTGGCATTTACGCTGTGGAAATCAGATATTTTCCTCGTGATTGCATTCATACCAACATGAAGTAATTTTGTTCGTGGTTCATCTGCAATTCAACGATCGTTCCGTGTAAATTGTTGATTGCGCATCAAATAGAGGTAAGTTGTCTTCCACCGAGTTCCTTCTAACAGTTACCACTGATAATTGTGGGATTTTTGTCAAAGTCAAGCTTCAATATCTTAATGCCCTATTTAACGTTTCAGTTTGTCTCTAAACTTTGGTCATGCTTTTTCTTTTCTTTACTTCCAACGTTTCACTATGAATCAGTCGTGTTGATAGTAAGTTCGGAGGAATTCCATCCATAATCTTTCATGTCACTCTAATAATGGAGGACATTTGGTCAATATATGAGAAGTGGTGATTGTGGATCAAGGAAGTTTCTCCAAAATGTCACTTGCATGCATGCTTCATTGTTGTTTGAGGTCTTATGTATAATCTACCCCCCGAAACTTTTCATACTAGTAATGATTAAAATTGTAGTACGCGTGCATTGCATGGAAATGGTCCAAAATTTTGTGTTAAATTAATTTTAATCTTTACAAAAAATCTAAACATTAGTATCCCAAAAACTCCAAAAACGATACATTTATGCTAAATTAATTTTTTATTACAAAAAAGCTTAAATTAATATATTGATATCATATTTATCCCAAATTGACTTTTATATAACAAAAAATCTCAAAGATTGGTAATTTGGGATAAATTTGGTATGAACGTATCAATTTGAACCACCGACCGCGGTGGCATGGCTGGATAGGCCTTGGACCTCCACGAAGGAGGACCAAGTTCGAAACCCCGCGAAGCGAGTGGGCAGTCTTTGTTTCCTGGTGACTTAAGCGTGACGTCGAGGTGGTGGTTTCCTCGCTAGCGTCGCCTGGGGGTTTACGGGAACGGCTGTCGGCCGAAGTACCGGTTCCTCCAGCCACCAAAAACAAAAAAAAAAAAAAAAAAAAAAAAAAAAAAAAAAAAAAAAAAAAAAAACGTATCAATTTGAAATTTTTTGTCACATGAAAACACATTTTAGATAAATGTAATGAATTTGGAATTTTCGTGACATGAGAGTAAATGTGAGCATAGAAAAAAAAAAACAGATTCTATGGTCCGGTTGAGATGTCATCCCATGTATTGAAGCGTACATATATTTTTCCGCGAAAGCTTTTGGGTCAAAAGCAGCTCCACGCCCAGCCCTCTCTGCGCCCGAACGCTTTTGCGTCGAGCAAGATCCGAACAACCACCACCATCTTCCTCGGCCTGAAAAATGCCCCAAATCCTCGAGCACAAAACCCTAATTTCACTAGCCCCTGCCAACCACCGCCGCCGCGATAACGACCAGGTCTTCCCTCCCGGTGGTGCATCACCAGCCCGACCCCTCGTCGTCACCCTCAACAGCATCGGTCGAGCACGTCCCCCTCAGTCACCACACCATGGACTCCGCCTCCACCATCCTCCTCCACTCCCTCGCCTTCCTCCCCCGTGCCACCTCCGCCCCTACCGCCTCGTCCTCTGCCGACCGCGCCGTCAGACTCCGCCCTCGCTGCCGAGCCGGGGCTACGCCTCGTTCACGTGGACTCCTCTCGAGCTGAGGAGATCGCTGAAGAGAAGCCCAGGGCGACAAGGAGGAGGAGCTCTCGAGGCGGAGAGAGATGAGCTAGGAAGCAGAGAAGAGGGAGGAGGCTTTGTCTCAGAACGCGGGCAAAAAGAAAAAAGATTTTCATCCATTTTCTCATATTTTGAAGGATTTCTCCCGGTTGACGGAAATTATTTTTCTTGATCCATTCATTTTCTTTGAGCCAAACAGCGGAAAATTTGGCTGACGAAACAAACGAAGAATCATGAATTCACATCATGAACCGTAATTTTGTTGTGCTAGTGGGGCATCACCAACTATCTTATTCTAAATTCTCATAATAGTATTCAATTTGCCTAGTCTGCAAAATTTTCTAGAGGCAACTCTACGGTACTTCCAGACTAAATACAATACACTATAACGGGCATTGAATCTTGTTTCTTTCTTTTTTCCTGAAAGAAGTTAACCGTAATTTAGCAGCTCCCTTCACTAACTTTCCTCCAGCCTAATGTCTTTAAGAGTCCTTCGAGAAAACCATATCAAGGGTTTAAAATGTCGTTGCTTTCAACCCGAAGCCACAAACGTGGGATCCCTCCCTTTCAACAGATGCATGGAAACCGCTCCATCTATAAGGACAGTAATCAAGTAAAAACCAGTGATCGCCAGTAATTTGGTCGTCAAATTCAATCCCTTTCTTAGCCCATGGCATGGTAGAACTAAAATGACGAACATATATAAAACCAGTAGTACACGGATGTGTGCATTACACCAACGAGCATAGTGCTCATACTTCGATTTAGAAACTGTTAAAAAAAGTGATCCATTTTTAAAAAAAAAATACTAGACTACACAAGACAAAAAGTTGGCGGAAACAAACCGGCAAAAAGCAAGCCTAGAAGACTCTCAAATGCTGAAGAATTTTCTGGTACGTGGGCAGCAGAACACGTGGACAGCAAAAAGGCCAAAGAAAAGTCAACAAAAGTGGCTGGGAGTTGGAGAGAATAGAAAAATGCAGAAAAATTAAGAAGAGACCAGATTCTTCGGGAGAAGACGCCTCATGCAGAGACAAAGAAGCAAGCTGAAATTTTTATTATTATTTCTTGTACTAATGTCGGTGGAGAATGGCGGTGACACGCCTATAAATAGGAGTTGGGGTGTGTGTTTTAAGTTATAGAAAAACTACACACTCCTTCCAAAATCCTTCCTTTGTAATACATACTTTCATAATAAAAGTTCTGTTTTTTTAACCCATACACCCTTGCCTTTGTAGACCATATTTCACACATACACACTTGCCCACACACACGCTTCCGCAAAACACCAACAGTGGTATCAGAGCCACGTCTTCGGTTGGTATTGGGCGTTTGTCCTACCTACCCATTCCTAAAACTACCCCTTCCAAATACCCACTAACTAAACCATGGCCAATTCTACCTCATCCTCATTTCCCATTTCCATTTTTGATGGGAACAACTATGACTTTTGGAGCATAAAAATGACTACATTCTTGATGGCCCAAGACTTATGGGACATCGTGGAAAAAGGTTGCGAGGCTCCGCCAAAAGGTGTAAGTGTTTCGAAGGATCAACTACAAAAGGATGCAAGGGCGCTATACTTTATTCAGCAAGCACTCTCGGAAACCGTATTTCCGAGAATAATTGGAGCGAGGACTGCAAAAGAGGCTTGGGATATGCTACGAGAAGAATTTCAAGGATTAGAAAAGGTACGCACTATTCGTCTTCAAACACTAAGAAGAGATTTTGAGAATTCTAAAATGAAAAATTATGAGACCGTACAAGAATATTGTGGAAAATTAAAGGAACTAGTTAATCAAATGAGAGCCTATGGAGATGGGATAACTGATCAAAGGGTTGTTGAGAAAATATTGGTGTCACTTACCAAAAAATATAACTCCATAGTTACAACTATAGAAGGAACTAAAGACTTGACGACCCTATCAATAAGTGAATTAATTGGCTCTCTAGAAGCATATGAGAAAAGACTAATGGCACAAGATGAAGATTCGGTCGAAAGTGCCTTTCAGTCTAAAGTAAATATACGGTCTCATCAAACTAAAAATGATGGAAGGAGCTCATGGAAAAACAAAAGAGGAGGAGAAATTATAAAAAAAAGAAAAGTATCCACCTTGTGGTATTTGCAAGAAAACAAATCATTTGGAGAAGGATGGTTGGTTTAAAAATAAAAAACAATGCCGCTTTTGTAAAAGATATGGCCACGTAGAAAAAGATTGTCGCTCAAAAACAAATAATCGAGCAAACTATGTAGAAAAAAAAAAGTGAAGAGAATACATTCTACGCAGGCCAAGCGGCAAATGACAGTAAAAATGAAACATGGTACATCGATAGTGGGTGTAGCAATCACATGACAGGGGACGAAACTATATTCACTCATATTGATAAGTCGGTGAAATCTCAAATAAAGTTGGGCAATGGTGCATTAGTAGATGTCAAAGGAAAAGGCACCATCGCCGTGGAAACGAATAAAGGCCCAAAATATATACGTAATGTATATCTAGTCCCTCGTCTTGCACAAAGTCTCTTAAGTGTGGGCCAAATGATACAAAGTGGGT
Source organism: Eucalyptus victrix (assembly GCA_016097545.1). NCBI lineage: Eukaryota > Viridiplantae > Streptophyta > Magnoliopsida > Myrtales > Myrtaceae > Eucalyptus > Eucalyptus victrix. Next base: position 51,537,446 of record CM027839.1, on the reverse strand, counting down.
ATTCTCTATATTTTAATAGAGATGCCTGCATTATCTATGATAAATATAAAAATATCATTGCCTCTGTTAAGATGAAAAATAACAATTTTCCTATTCAATGGAAATTGGTCAAAGATATAGCCATGAAAGCTCAACTTGATGATTCATGGCTATGGCATCGAAGATTTGGCCACTTCAATTTTGCTGGGCTAAAAGTTCTCCATCAGAAAAATATGATGATAGATTTTCCAGCCATCATAGAAATTTCAGATGTTTGTGAAGGCTGTCTTCTTGGAAAACAACAGAGACAGTCCTTCCCATCTGGAGTTTCATGGAAAGCTAAGAAGCCCTTGGAACTTGTCCACACGGACGTGTGTGGTCCGATGAGGACACCTACACCTAGTCAAAATAAATATTTCATCCTATTTATTGATGATTACACAAGAATGACGTGGGTATACTTTCTTCGAGAAAGATCTGAAGTTTTCTCTATCTTTAGAAAATTCAAGAACCACGTCGAGAATCAAAGTGGCCAAAAAATCAAAGTCCTAAGGAGTGACAGAGGCACAGAATACAATTCAAAGGAGTTTAATAAATTTTGTGAAGATGAAGGAGTCCATCATCAACTAACTGTTGGCTACGCCCCAGAACAAAATGGAGTAGCTGAAAGAAAAAATAGAACCGTCATGGAGATGGCAAGGTCTATGCTAAAGGAGAAAGGCCTTCCCAACACTTTCTGGGCAGAAGCAGTTTATACTGCTGTATACCTATTAAATAGGTGTCCAACTAAAGCAATTCAAAATAAAACTCCAATCGAAGCATGAAGTGGACAGAAGCCTTCAGCAAAGCATCTCAAAGTGTTTGGATGCATTTGCTACGTCCACATTCCTGCTCAGAAAAGGAGTAAGCTAGATGAAAAGACAGAAAAAGGAATATTCCTTGGCTACAGTGACCAATCAAAAGGCTATCGGGTTTACAACCTAAGAACTAAAAAGCTAATGATTAGTCGAGATGTCGAGTTCAATGAGAATGCTGCCTGGAATTGGGAAGACGAGAAGATCGTGAAGAAGTACATAAGCTTGCCAGACACACCACTTACTCAAGAGGAGTCAACATCACAAGAAGAAGAAGAAGTACCAGATTCCACCACTCACGATGTAACTCCACCAAGCTCTCCAAGGGTAACGCAAAAAGAATCTACTCCAGAGTCTCCAGTACTAAGGGTAAAAGCTCTTAGAAGAATTTATGACACATGCAATTTTGCTATTTTGGAACCGGGAAACTATGAACAAGCATCCAAAGATGAAGTTTGGATAAAAGCCATGGAAGAAGAGATCAAGATGATTCAGAAAAATGAAACCTGGGAGCTTGTTGATCGACCAGAAGACAAAGAGATTATTGGCGTTAAGTGGGTTTACAAGACAAAGCTCAATGCAGATGAATCAATCCAGAAGCATAAAGCAAGGCTTGTGGCAAAAGGATACTTGCAACAACCAGGTATTGACTATACTGAAACTTTTGCTCCTGTCGCCCGCCTTGATACTATTCAAGCACTTATAGCCTTAGCGGCACAAAAAGAATGGAAGATCTATCAACTAGATGTAAAATCAGCATTCCTAAATGGATATCTTCAAGAAGAAATTTATGTAGCTCAACCGGAAGGCTTTATTGTTAAAGGCAATGAAGAAAAAGTCTTAAAGCTTAAGAAGGCCCTATACGGGTTAAAACAAGCACCATGTGCATGGTATAGCAGAATCGATGAGTACTTCATCAAGTAAGGATTCGGGAGGAGTATGAGTGAGCCGACACTCTACATCAAGACCCAAGGTAAGTCCGACACTCTCATTGTCTCTCTATATGTAGATGATCTTATATATACAGGAAACAATGAGACAAAGATTCGAGAATTTAAAGAAGAAATGATGAAGACATTTGAAATGACGGACTTGGGTTTGATGAACTATTTCCTCAGTATTGAAGTTAATCAAGATGAAGGAATTTTCATCTCGCAAAAGAAATATACCGAAAATCTCCTAAAGAAATTCAAGATGAACCATTGCAAAGTAGTTTCAACCCCGCTCATGACAAATGAAAAACTACTAAAGGAAGATGGAGCAGAAAAAGCCGATGCCTCCCTCCATAGAAGTTTAATTGGGAGTCTACTATATCTCACTGCTACACGGCCAGATATTATGTACGTGACAAGTTTACTATCACGGTTTATGCAGAACCCAAGTCAAATTCATTTTGGAGCAGCCAAGAGAATTCTTAGATATTTACGAGGAACTATAGATTACGGCATTTGGTATCAGCCAAGTACAAATGCCAAGGTCATTGGCTACATTGATAGCGAATGGGCTGGTTCAACTGATAGGAAAAGTACAACTAGCTATGCATTCACACTGGGTTCTGGAATATTCTCATGGGCATCCAAAAAACAAGACTCAGTGGCACAATCTACTGCAGAAGCTTAATATATCGCAGCTGCAATGACCGCCAGTCAAGCAATATGGCTACAAAGAATTCTAGAAGACATTGGAGAAGCACAAATGGAAGCAACTCCGATACTTTGCGACAATAAGTCCGCAATCGCAATATCAAAAAATCCAGTCTTTCATGGAAGAACGAAACATATTTATATAAAATATCACTTCATTCGTGAAGTGCAAAGCAAATGAGAGATCGAGCTAAAGTATTGTAAGACTGAAGATCAAATTGCGGACATATTCACTAAAGCACTACCAACAGCAAAATTTGAGACATTAAGAAGCATGCTTGGAGTATCACAAAAATGGATCAATGAGGAGTGTTAAAAAAAGTGATCCATTTTTAAAAAAAATACTAGACTACACAAGACAAAAAGTTGGCGGACACAAAGGCTGCGTTTGGTAACGTTTCTGTTCTTTTTTTGTTCCAGGGAATAGAAACAAGAAAAAGTGTTTTTGTTCCAGAAACAGTTTTTGAATAAAAGAACGCGTTTGGTAAGTGTAAAAAAAAACTGTTCTTGAAATAAAAAAAGAACAGAAACACGTTTGGTAACTGCAGTTAATTTTTGTTCCTAGAATAGAAAAAGAACAAAAACACGTTTGGTAAACTGTACAAAATTTCTGTTTTTAATTTTTTTAAATGCTTTTTTCTAAATAAAGTTTAAACGATATGAGAATTATCATTCTCATGAAATGCTCATTAATTTTATTTTGTTCATGGTGAGTGAAGGCAAATTTTTTCATACTTGGTAGAAAATTTAAAATGTAAAGTTAGAATCAAATTTTTTTTCAAGTGCTTTTTTTTATTTTTGATTTTTATAACATTTAAACTTGATTGAATTCTCATTCTCATGAAATTGTCATCAATTTAATTTTGATAATGGTGAGTGAAGAAAAATATTTCCCACATAATCATATATGCATACTTAAAAAAAAAAATTATAAGTAAAGTTCGTACAATAAGAAATATATTAAAAAAAAAAAAGTACATCTCAACATGAATCCTTCCATACATGACATCACAATAATGAAGCATTATAGTTCATTATTCAACTTCATCACAGTAAATACTTAAAAACAATATTACAAAAGTCAACAAATCTCCTGCATATTGTGATCCCTTGCCATTTTATTTGCAATACTTATCCTAAGCATGTTCATCTCAGATTCCTGCTCATGACTAGGATCTGCAACCTCCTGGCCGAGAAGATATAGCCTGAGCAACTTTTATATATGCCTGAGTCAACAAGACAAGAAAAATATAGAGGTATCAGATACCTAGACTAAAACTAAGAGAGTAGGCATCCAACGTATATTGCAGACGTCATAACAAGTATTGTTGCATATGATATTATTTTATACAATTCACCTAGGTCTTAAAAAAAGGTATCCAACATGATCATAAGACATCAAAGACACGTTTCAAGCACAGTCCAAAGGAGGAAAAGCTGAAAGCCCTAAGCCCTTCTACTGGGATAACCTTCCACTATCTTTTGTTCTGCTCTGAGATGGGCTCTGAAGGAGCTACTCTTGGCTAGTTCAACAAAAATGTAATCAGTTAGTTCAAGTATCCAGTTAGCCTCATATGTGATGGCTATTGGTTTAGAGTTCAAATCTAGCATCAATCAATATGATAACCTTTCTTTTGAAACCAATTTAATCAATGGGCTTTCACCTGATGTAAACGATACCTGTTAAGGTGCTTTAATAACGGCTAAGTGATGATAAGCAAAGCAGACGTCTGGAAGACATTGTGCTATAGGAGAAAATCCATGCGATAAATATTAAAATTTTAATATTACCAGAATGACAGTTTTCTGGAAATTAAAGAAAGTAGTAGTGTTTAAAAGAGACACAAAATACTAGGAGAAAACTCTGAAAAGCCCACGGTTTACATGCATAACGTACCGGACCTAATTCAACCAGTATGTTCCGAAGTTCTTCTGCTCTAACCTGCAAGCAGCAAATGAAAGTAAAACAGAGTCCTTCACTGAAAGCCCACATCTATTCTCATTATTGTGAAGTTTGACAGAAGTGTAATTTCCATTCCTGAAAATATGATCCAACACTTCTCAACAGGGAGAACAAGGACATCCACAGACAAACAAACTTTACAGAGAAAACTCTGGTTATCATGAAGAAAAGAGGAAAAGACATGCGATGAGTGATCAATAGATTAAATCGTGACTGAAGATAGTAGCAGTCAGTTTCGATTAATACCGAAAGCAGCCTTGTACCTTTTGATGAAACAACTCACAATATTTTCCTCCGGTAACAGACCGATATTCAACCAAGCAGAAAAGCATTTAAGGATAAATAAATAGGAACTCTTCTAGAAGCATTAGTTATCAAGAAGAAAAAGACGACCGAAATGTGAAAGAAAAACCAAAAAGGTAAATTCATAAGATAAAATCAAGTAGAAGCAAAATGAAAACTAATTGAATTATTCTTCAAATCTTGATGAGAAAGTAGCGACAACCATAGGATCAGTTCTAGTCAGCAATCTCAAAGATTAAAGTTGGAGAAATTCAATTTTATCTCTCCTATCAATGAGAAGGGAGGTGACGAGAGATGGAGAAACAAGCTAAAAAATTTTGTCCTTCCTCCAATCCATTGGTAAGTATATGTCGAATAACGAAACGAAAAGCTAGAGCTAGAGATGAATGCCGATTCCAATGAAGCTCATAGTAGCTATTGTCGGCTACTAGCAGCAAATTTTCAGGAAGGCGAAATTGAAGCTCAAGAGGCGAACCTCAAACATCTGATCGGATCGCTCCATAAGGCCGTCCAGGTAACGCGACGCGAACCACCTGCCGAAGGACGTCGTGGTCTAGAGAAGCCGTCGCAGCAAGACCAGAGGCCTGCGCCTGAAGACGGAGGCGATCTTGGCGACGTCGTAGTCCGTCAGCGAGTCGGCCTCCGTCGTGCTCAGCTCGAACAAGTACCCCGATTTCTCCGTGAAGGCGTCAACGCCGTCGCGGGGTGCCGCCGCCGCGGGGCGCCGATCGGAGCGCCTCGCGCGGGGGAACCGAGCCGGAATGCCGGGCCCGAGCCCGCGGCCGCGGCCGGGACCGGCGGGGAGGACGAGGCGGAGGGGCGGCGGCGGGGGCGGGAGGTGTAGCGCCATTCGGTTTCCTGGCCGATGCCTGCTTTGCAGCCTTTCGGATTCGGAGGTCGCGTTCGGATCGGGATTACAGTGTCTCCGCCATGGGAAGGGGCATGGAAGGTTGCAAAAGAGCAGCAAAGAGCGAGTGTGAGGAGCAGGAACAGGGAGGGATCGTGCAACTCAAGCAACCACAGCAGCTCGAGCTCGGCAAAGCAGCTGCAGCGAGCGTTGCTCGCCCAGATCTGCCGCAAATCTGGGCGAGCGACGCTTGCTTGAGGCTAGAGCGAGCGTCCGGCGGTGGTCGGCGAAGGTTGCTGTCGTCGAAGCCCTCTTCGAACGGAGATGGAGGAGCAGCAGCAATTACCTGGACTCGGAAGCTTCAGCCGGTTGACGGAGCACCACCTGTCGGCGCCGGAGAGTGAGCGGAGTGGGGAGGCGCCAGAGAGTCGCCGAAGGGGGGAGTCGCCGGAGAGTCTGCCCGAGTGGGAGGCGCCAGAGAGGGGAGATGTCGGGGGAGAGCACGAACGAAGCTTCGCACGGGCACGAACGAGGGACCGAAGTGTTCCCGTTTTGTTTCAATTTTGTTCTTTATTTTTGTTCTTTTTCGGTTTGCCGAAGTGTTTCGGAGAAGAGAAACAACTTTTTGTTGTTTCTAATTTTTGTTTCAATTTTGTTCCGAAACGAAAAAACAAAAAAAGAACAGAAACGCAAACAAACGCGTTTGCTCTTTTTTTGTTCCCTGAACAAAAAAACAGAAAATCTATTTATAAACAAAAACAAGAAATGAAAACATGCAGGGCCAAACCGGCAAAAAGCAAGCCTAGAATACTCTCAAATGCTGAAGAATTTTCTGGTACATGGGCAGCAGAACACGTGGACAGCAAAAAGGCCAAAGAAAAGTCAACAAAAGTGGTTGGGAGTTGGAGAGAATAGAAAAATGCAAAAAAATTGAGAAGAGACCAGATTCTTCAGGAGAAGCCGCAACATGTAGAGACAAAGAAGCAAGCTGAAATTTTTTATTATTATTTCTTGTACTAATGTCGGTGGAGAATGGCAGTGACACGCCTATAAATAGGAGTTGGGGTGTGTGTTTTAGGTTGTAGAAATACTACACACTCCTTCCAAAATCCTTCCTTTGTAATATATACTTTCATAATAAAAGTTCTGTTTTTTTAACCCATACACCCTTGCCTTTGTAGATCATATTTCACACATACACACTTGCACACACACACGCTTCCGCAAAACACCAACAGAAACTCATAAGAAACATGACAACTCAAACTCGAGGTAAATAGGAAGTCTCCGTGGCTAATGCCTTGAATGTCAAATCCCAAAAGGTTGTCCGGTAGCACGTGGTGCTTGATCAGCAGCCGCAAGATTCAGCCCTCCAATAACTGTTCCAAATTATACTGATAGTCTTCAGTATCTGAAAAGCAATACAGATAATATTAGAATGAGACCACACTTCACACACCATGATTGCTAATTTCTCATGAACCATAGATTAATATTCAATGAATGTTACACTACTAATGAGGCCATCACTATGTCCACTAGTGAATTTCTGAGATGTTAGTATGCATTGCCCATGAAAATTACACTTCGATTCGATCAGTCCTTACCATCAGATAAGTGACATAATTCAACTGTTGCAGAGAAATAATCAGAAGTAATATCTTAGAAAACACCCATATAACTCTCTTTGTATGCAGTTACAACATTTGCTAAGTTGACTAGACCCAATCAAACCCCTAAAAAGAGCTTACCAGTGTGATAAAATTGAGTCAAGTATTATACTTGAGATGCCAAATGATTTAGCCTTTCAAATGAGCCAGCTTCACATTTACTTGTTTAGTTCCCAAATGGGATTGATAATAGCAGATATCACAAAAATATCCCTCTTTTAAACTCATTAAATGGGTTCCTAATGTGGCCAGGTGTTGAGGTTTTTTTTTGGCACTCTCTCTATTGGCAGAAAAAAGAAAGAAAAAGGACAAACTGCTTTCCTTAAGGAGAAGAAATGAGCTAATGCACTTCCTACTCTTCCATACACAAGCACAATTCTGTCCGCTTAAAAAGGATTGCGACAGAAACCAAAGCCGTATAGGTGATAACGTTCTCCTTTCATTCCAGCAAATGATGCTCTAAAACGCATTCATTATCACGGCTAATAGTAATTCTGCCTATTTCCAGTATAGAAGTCCCAAACTTTCTTCTCAATTTTTTCACAAGACAGTATTAGACAATACCATAACACAACACAATCGACTACATTACAGGGAGAAAATTCAACTTACTGGGAGCTAGGAAGCTTGATGATGGCCCGTAAATTTGGTTCTGCGGGGCATTTTGGGAATTGAGACTCTGTACGCGTATTGGCAATCCAGCAGAAGTAATACCACCGTTTCCTGGAGAGAGAGAGAGAGAGAGAGAGAGAGTTTGAACTCTCGGGTCGTCCATCTTTCGGCCCGTGACACATGGATATGAGCTATTTAAGTAATAAAAAAATTTCTTGGTATTTTCTACTTCTATGACGTGGTAACAAAGCCTTAGAGGCGATAGTGTTTTCTGCTTTCGTGCCAGCAAGTCATACTCTCACCCCATTCATCATCATGGCGAATATTAGTTCTGCATATTTTCTTATAGAAGTTCCAATTTTCCACAAGACTGGATAAAACAATACGATGCCGCAAAGCAATCAACATTACAGGGTGAAAATTCAACTTATTGAAACCTGGGAAACTTCCGGATGGCTGTACGTATGTATATGGTGAAGGCTCCATTTGGTTCAAACCACCAATAATCGGGTTCCACGTGGCATGTTGGGAATGGAGACTTTGTGGTTGCATTGGCAATCGAGCAGCAGTACTACCGCTGTTTCCTGTGGAGAGAAAGAAGGGAGGGAGAGAGATTTAAACGGTCAGCATTTCCATGCATATAGACGATCTGAGCTGTTAAAGAATTCAAAAATAGGTCCTGAAATACGTATGAAGAACCAATAATTATGACATTACGACTAAATTCCCTTCTCTAAGATGCATCATCCGTCAATTTCGATTAAATTGATTGAGGCTTTGAGATACACCTCAAGAAAGCCAAATAATCAGGATATTGCAATTATGTGCTTCATGAGTAATGATAATAGTCTCCCTTGTAAAATATTTCGGCATATTCTTGTTTGACTCCATGCCACTAATGGAACCGTTGATTTCAATCACCTCCGAAGCTATATCATCATCATCATTATCATCATCATCGGCATTCTTGTAATACTCACTAAGGGTGTACCCTCGTTCGAGTTGAGTGTTGAGTGTTTTTAAACTCATTAAATGGGTTCCTAATGTGGTCAGATGTTCAGTGTTTTTTTGGCACTCTCTCTATGGTTGCTCTTTGTGCAGTTCTTGGCAGAAGAAAGAAAAATGACAAAACTGCTTTCCTTAAGGAGAAGAACTGAGCTGAGGCAATTCCTACTCTTCCTTACACAAGCATGAATCTGTCGATGAAATAGGATGATAACCCTAGACCAAAGCCGAAGAGTTGATAACAATCTACTTTTGTTCCAGCAAGTTATATTCACACCACATATATCATCACAGAGAAAATTCATTCTGCATATTTTTAGTGTGGAAGTCCCAATCTTTGTTCTCAATTTTTCCACAAGACAGGATAAAAAATATTATGCCTCGAAGAAACTGACATTGGATGGAGAAATTTCAACGTACTTAAAGCCGGGAAGCCTGATGTTGACCCGTACGGTTGTCCTGATGGCTGCACATTTGTAGCTGCTGAAGGCTCCATTTGGTTCAACGTGGCATTTTGGGGATTGAGACTTTGGGATTGTATTAGCAATTGAGCAGCAGTAATGCCCCGATTTCCTGGAGAGAGAAAGAGATTAAAAATAAATTAGTATCCCATTGATGAAGCCCATAATAGATATGTGGCAAGCCAGGAAAGGCAAGTCTCTTAGGTGTGGGATCAACATGGAGTCCATAAGTTCCTAATGTTGTGATTTATACAGACAGTTCATCTAAATAGATTTTGGTCCCAAAACCCATCTGAAGAACCAATAATTAGGGCATTGCAATCACATACTTCATGAGAAACTAGAATAGACAACAATGCTCCTCCCCCGTAAAATATTTCATCATATTCTTGACTAACTGTATGCTACTTATGGAACAGTTGATTTTAACCACCTCCAAATCCATATCATTGGAAGCCAGTATATTTCCCTCCCAAAGATGTATGCTACTGTGAAAGGTTTTAGTTGCAACATATCACTTTGATGATCTAAAATCACAAAAAAAAAAAAAAAAAAAAAAAAAAAGTGGCTACATCTCAACTAGCGTTTAATTATAGGCAACTTTTTCTTTTCCTCGCAGCCAATTAGAGCACATACCTTCCACTGTGGATGCTGAAGTTCTAGGAGGTACTTTCAAACTAACATGACTGCCCAGTCTCAGTGGAGGCGTATTGTTGTGAGCTGGATGGAGGTATTGTTGATCTCCTAGAACTTCACACGGAAAAGAACACGAGATCTTCTCCGACATGGAACTTGAAGAAGCCTCAGCTTCATTTGGTGTGACATCATTCCAATTCTCATAGGCCTTTTTCACCAATTTATCTGCACAGACCTGGAAGATTTGAAAGTTACTACTTGCTCAACCAGTCACTTTATCAGGGTTATCTTACACCCTAGGTGACTCAAATAATTCAGGCTGGACTCGTATGGATATCAAAGGCACTAAGAAGATGTGTCTAATATGTTCCCTTTTTTTCTCAGACAGATCAAACAAGGTAGGAAGATGCAAAGTTGGTGGTCAAAATACCAATAAGGAAAATCATGGACATCAAGTTCACAGAACTTGATGAAAGCAACAAAAAGCATCTCGACTTGAAAGTACCATAACATCGTGAATGAGTCAAAAACTTAGAACTCTGTATGAGCATACGGTGCTCCTAAGCTGCTAACTGCACTCCTCATGTTGCGGACGGTGGTTGTGGTCCCACAGAGGGTGCTTCTGGTGATGGCTTCTCAAGGGGTGAGAGTAAAAGAAGAAGGCAGCCTTTGGAGGAGTTTGAATTGGATGTGGATGGAGATTCATTGGTCTTGGTGCTGATGGGGGTTGATGAGGCAGGATTCTCTTTTTATCAGTTTTATTGTTGAATCGTTTTGAGGTAAACAGTAAGTAGGATGTCTCCTTTTGGGTACTTAACAATATCGAGGCTGTTGGCCAGATCCTTGGAGTCTCCTTGCGAGTGTTCCAAGATACAGCCATGAGTCTTTTCGAGGAGCTTGAGAAAGGAAATGATGGCCCTGAGCATTTTAAGTCCTCGAAAAAAATCAACGAATTGAAACGCCTTCAGTGTTCCACCAATAATGATAAAACTCCCAACAGAAAAAGGAGGTTGTGAGTGGTAGCAGTGGAAAGGACTCTTCGTTGTTTATATAAAGGTCAATATTAGGTCTTGGATTGTCAGGGGGCTGAATGATGGAGACAAGAGAATGGTGATAAAATTTTTTAGTGGAGACGGGACATAGTGTCATTAGGAGACTAAAATGGAAGATTGTCAGCTGCATGTTGCCAGGAAAACTCTATTCTGAGACTTTGGTATGATGGAAAGTTATATGTGCATGTAAATGCTTTAAACGACATTGTAGATGATTTGTATTGTAAATGAGCTCTTTTGGTGCTAAGCTTTTCTCTAAATGGCTTTGCCCCCATTTTGTGCTCATTTTCTTTTACCTATTAAAAAAAAGTAGAAAATTATCATCAGAGAAACTCTATTTTGTGTTTGTTTTTGCTTTTCCCCTAGCATTTGCAAAGCTGATTAAAACAGCTTAGCATCAGAGACACACCCTTAGGAACTCGAAATTGCGATCATCAATAGAAATAATCACTACTTCAACATAATTGAATGCACCGAATTCTTAGAAACAGCTATCTGATTAACTATAATGCCTACGCTATATTGACAATGTAGATAATCAGCTATCTGATTAACTATCATGCCCCTGCTATATTGACAATGTAGATAAAATTTTAACTGCTAATCTGAGGTCAGGGGTTGTCCCTTGCAGATTGCATGGCGAATACCAGAAAAGGTAGAATTTCCCCGTTACCTTCTGAAGGGGAGAATTTATGTCAGCAGCACAATGCACCCTGCCCGCAGTTAGGCCACTGACTTGACCAATGCTGTTGAATATAACACTGCGATCATTTTCATTATCGTGTAAGAGTTTCCCATTCGAAGTGCAACTTTTTGCATGATCTAGGAGGGCTTTCCACTTCTCCTTTCTCATGCCTTTTCCAAGAATCTGCAACAAACATAATAATACTCTTCTTGGTTCAGGGAGTTCAATCCAAATTGAGAACCATGTGCAAAATCTCACATTTCTCAGTTTCTCAGAGTCCACATAGAGTTGTCTTAAAAACTGTTCCACGTTATGTATTCCTGCTTCAATCAACCGCTTGTGAAATGATCCATCCTTTGCGATACTTTCCAATCTCCAGACCTCATCGTCAGATGCTGGTGGATAGTGTTTCTTGTATGCTGTGAAGTGAATAGAAGATGAAAATTACGGTAACGCTAAGATAATGCAACTAAAAATTCTCTCCTAACTAAAACAGATTCAAACCCAGGTTGAGGAAAACAGTTTCAAGCTCATCTTGAGCGAACCACAAAAGCATTCACATTTACCCTGCAAGGTGAAGATAACAAAGTCAGTAAGGTGTCAGTCGCTATTAGATTAATGAGTAGCAGCAAACATCTGATAGGCATTCAAACCCCTTCTGGAAAGGATCCATTCTCTAGTAATAGATAAGCTCCTCCGAAGCAGGACAATTTATCGCTACAACATAGCAGACACTATATCCTTTTTTTTTTTTTTTTTTTGGTCGAATACAGAATGAGCCAGTAATAGAAAAATCTTTCACTGATGTCGAGCATCTCGACTATTACAATTCCATGAAATGAAGCTCGAGTGGCCATGTCCACGAGCCCTACGAATCGGCGGGGGTGGTGGCCCCATTGCGGAAGCGGCGGCGGTGATGCAGTTGAACCGGTAGTTTTATATTTTTAACACTGTTTTATTCTTATCTTCTTCTTTTTTTCTCTTTTTTTTATTTAATTTTTAATTTTTTTCTTTTCTCCTTTTAAACCTGAAAGTTTAGTTCTGATGTGACGCTTGTTATTAAGATTGTAATAAATAAATAAATAAATAAAATTATTTGAGATTTTTCCATTAGACAAATTGAACGGAGCTAGTCAAGTCCTCACAACTGGGGCGTTCCACCACCTGCGTCTGTTGTGAGAACTTGGCATTTAAGCCAGCAGGTTTCACGGAAGGTTGGTTAGATCTTCACCACACAGTCCTTGGGTATCCTCTCCATCTAAGGAGGTTAGAATCCAAACCACCATCCCATTGCTGGGACACCCCGTTACCCCGGGGTATGTGGCCCCCATACCAGATTCCGATGTATTTTCCGGGGGCCTGGATTTCACCCCAACCTCCTATCTTTTTCCTTCCGAGGAAATGGGAGTACCCCTCTTATGCCCTTTGGGGTCCTCAGTGTGTGGGGAGGCACGGGATTATCCGCCCGCGCGGGGCCTTGTTATCGGGGTTGTCCCCCCCGGAGCGCTGCAGTTTAAGGTCGTACCGAGGACCATAAGGACCCAACTATACTAATTTAACAAGTTTTATGATTTGATTACACTTTTTAAAAGTGCGAGAGTCGAAAACCATTTTATGCAATACTGTAAAAATTATACCTTGCAAGTCCAAAACTATTTTATTCAATACTGTAAAAATCATACCTTGTCCCCTATGCTCCTTGACGGAGAAGGCATCTGTTTTGGCTTCTCGGATTTGTGTATTCCCACCATAACTCGATGCCACTTTAAGCCCTATCCTGAAACTTTTGCTCCTATTCCAGCTGGAATTGTCGGTAAATATCATATCTCCCAGCTCCCCAACACCTGCCTTGAGCTTTACTTGGAGATTTCCTGTCAAAAGCGGCCTCTTTCCTTCTCGTTCTTTAACCACGTAGCTATCAAACTCTTCTGGAGCCCAATTTTCCTCACCGTCTCTGTTGAAGTCACCTTCAAGCACAACGACGTCCAACTTGATGGAGGCTTCTGGCCCTGATGTAATGACATCCCCTGTATCCGCATCGATCAAGGCAATGGAAATGCGAGCACCACCCTCTCCTTCTAGTTTCTTCCCAGTAAATAAAGGAAGTGACAGCTTGTTTCGAAGTTGAAGCTGTAAGTTTCTCGCATCATTCTTTGCCGTAGATTTACCAATAGCCCTGAGTTCTCTCGAGAGAACAACCATCAGAAATAGGAACGGGTACAGAAGCAGGAAATTGGAAAAGTAACTATAAGGAGAGACAAACTACGAACTATGAATGTGCATTCGTACCTTGCAAGGTGGGAAGAGTGAATGTTGGCAAGCTCCACTGCTTCCGTCTGGCAAATAACGCCAACAGCAGAATTGCCAAAGTTGGGAGACTTCAAAAAAAGTTAAGCCGAACGGATATGTCTCAGACAAAGTGTAAATTCGATAAACTTTGTTTTATCTTACCGGTTTTTGAACAGCATTCTCTGTTGAGCATACCTGTTGTACCACATATTTGAGAGGATCCCCAATGCAACTACACAATGAAAAACTGACACCTTGAACAACGGCTGTCTTGTGGACTTATTTGTAACAAATAGATAAATATCCATATGTAACATTTTGGTTACTACTTCATACGAATGTCAGACTTGATTACAGTATAAAAAGATGGATACCAGCATACCAGACTCATCAAATGCATTCCTTTAATGTGACGCAACATAGAAAAGTCAACGCAAATCTGGAATACATTTTTATCCAGTACATTGATAACTGAAGCAAGTAAAGTTTAATTAGCAGCCATCTCCAAATGCAACGTCCTTTCAGTGATTGAAAAAATAATGTATGTGCAGGTATTACACTTTGCTGAACAAAATCATGGACGATGGCTTATGATACTCCATGATATTTCTACTTGTCAAGAGAATACACATGGAAATTCTCCTAGAAGAATCAGTTGATGCAGATGAGCTACATCTAACAAACCAAATAAAATTAATTCACCTTCGACAGTATTCGGCCAAGTCAGATTTAGCACGGTCCAGCTCTTCCCTGACCTGTTCAGCAAGGAGCAATGTCAAAGAATTACATTGCAATCTGCCACGTCTTCATCTCATAAAAGTTTCACATCGCTGGTATCTTCATTGTTCTCCTTCGACATGCAAGTTGTCACTGACCACATTTTCCAAGATTCAAGGAAAAAATTATGTCCAAGCCACTTCATTGAAAATCTGGATCTTTTTGTGCTCCGTACTGTCCGAAACAACGTGAAAAGCCTAAATCATGTTCTTAGTGGAATTGCTTCACAGGAAAAGCCTAGAACAGTCAGCGGGTCATTTTTACCACTCAAACGATAATTTTCTACTCATCTCGCAGCAATTTCTCATGCGGATTTCTATCCGGAAACTGACTGGAAGGTCAGAAATGCATCCAACTGCTCCTAATTGAAGAGATCAGCAATTGAAGCACAATAAAGACTGTATTTTGTATGTCCAAGTTGGCTACTTTACTCATCTTACCACTCTCCGGACATCGTCCTCTGTCAACCAGCTCCTCGGCACAAGATTTCTCCCGGACCAACGCCATGTTTGACTGCGTGAAGATCAGGTCAGCACAAAAGTACAATCAAGATGGTACAATTTGGCAAACAGGACAGCAAAGTAACCCAGTAACAATAACAGCTCACTGGCTATGTAAAAGTTTCCCAGAAAGTTTAATTCGAATCAGGAGGAAATAATGCGATTGGCCCAGGCCGAAATCGCAAAACAGAGTCGAGATGGCAACATTGGGGTTCTTTATGCTTCGTATCTAATCCACAGCACAATCCCACGAACAAAAAAAAGAATGAAAGCGATTTAGAATTGTCATGAGGCAAAAGCTAATCATGTTATGCTTCCTTTGCCATATATCCTTGTTCGGAAAAATTACCAAAAAAAGTCCTAAAACTATTGTGTCAAATCAGTTCATCTGGTCAAAATTGGCTTGCTAGCGCTGACATGACCGTTAGCTGCGCCGATGACCTTTTTTATAATAATATTTTATTTTTTGAAATTTTATATTAATTTTTTTATCTTTTTTTTCTCCCTCTTCCTTCTTCCTCCCTCCTCCCTCCTTCTTCCTTTGGCTCCGGCAACCGGCCAGAGCCTCCCCTCTGGCCGATCGCCGAAGCCAAAGGAAGGAGGGAGGAGGAGGAAGGAGGAGGAAGGAGGGAGAGGGGAAAAAAATAGAGAAAAAAGTTAACAAAATAATTCCAAAAATAAAATATTATTAAAAAAAAAGTCCCTCAAATAAAGCTCAAACGGACACGATCATCAGATAATCGATCAAGCATCGAAATGTTGAGAGGGAAGAGCGAACTTACTTCATTCGAGCGATGCGTGGCCTCTTGAGTGGCCTTGCTTGACCTGAAGAAGTGGAAGGCAAAGCTCTCTTTTGCGTCGACATGATTTTCTTTGCTTTTGTGGAGCTCATCGAGCACTTGGAAGGATTTGGCTGCTGAACAAACGAGAACAAATGTATAGCAGAAATGAAGCAGACGATGAACAGTTAATGTACGAACTCAAGCTCAAACTCAAAATAACGAGTTTGGAGTCACCCGGGGGGGTGGAGTGTTTTATAATGTAGTCTCCGGAGAGGGCACGTCTTTTCCGAGAAGGGTGCAGTACATTTCCGGGAAAGGGTGCCGGTTTTAAAATACCTTTTGTTTTTGGTCTTTTCTTTTCTTGGATTCTAGCACTTTTGCCCCCTTAACCTCGTGAAGATGGCCGAGCAATTTCCTGGCCTATCAAATAATTGAGTTATTTTTGCCATCGACAAGAGTTTAAGGTAAATCTTTTCAACCTGATCTTTGATCCAATCGATCACATGCTCCAATATATTGAGGAAGTGAAAAAAATTCAATTAAAGAATAAATATATTGAAAGTTCTAAAAAATTCAACACAAATGTGTAATTAAATCTCAAAACTTTAAAAAAAATACAATCAAGTCTCAAAATTTATTAAGTTTGTACAATCAAGTCCTTCCATTAATTCCGTCCAATTTGACAAATAAGAAATGTTAACAAATTTAAGAACTTGATTATATCACTTTGACAAATTATAGAATTCGATTGCACTTTTTTGAAAATTTCAAGACTTAATTGTACTTTAATGAAAAATTTTAGGACTTGTTCATTTAATTAATCACTATCAATTACACGTGACCATTATGTATTAACTTATAACAACTATCGAATGTGTGTTAAGATACGCATTCGAGGAATGTTGGTCCAATTGATGATGCCAAAACGATTTATTGCTGAACATACGGTTTGATTGCCAGTTTTAGAATTTTCTTTTTCTTTGTTCTTTTCTCAGACTTTGCTAGATACTCCCCTTAACTTTATGAGCTATGAAGCAGAACTTTTTTTTGTTAATTTTTCCACTTTTGCCTATTAAATAATTGAGCTATTTTTGCCTTCAACATACCAAGGTAAATCTTCTCAACCTAATCTCTAATCAATGGGTCACATGCTTGAATATCGATTATCATCTAGGTGCAGCTTTTGAACATGCGCCATAAAATTCCAATTAACCGCACAGCTTCTAAACGGTGCATGCCTTCGGTTGATTTTTTATGCACACCACATCATATATAATTCTTTTCTTGGCTCGTTCACATTCCATTTGATGAAGAAATCAACGCTCCGTTTGTTTTACGGTTTTTCCTAAAAATAATTGCTATAACTTTGGTTATGTTTTCTCTACTTCTAACGTTTCACTATAAGTAAATCATATAGGGAAAAAAAAATGTAATTGCCATATGAGGTCTCATTTTCGTTCGGAGAAATTCCGTGCAAATCTTTCAAGTTACTTTAATAGTGGAGGGCATTTGGTCAATATATGAGAAATGGTGGTTGAGGATCATAGGAAGGTTCTGGGAAATGTTACCTGCATGCATGCTTCATTGTAGTTGGAAGATTAATGTCGGCCACGATGTTTAAAAGCTCAAAAGCGCTTGGAAATAAGCTTCCTCCCAAAATAAGATTTATGTCGGTTGAATTTTTCCTTTTTCTTCTCTCTAACTTTACTAATTTGCCCCCTTAACCTTATGAGTTATGAAGCTGCGTGTACTTTTTCTTTTTCTTTTTCTTTTTAAATAAATTTGCCTATTAAATAATTGAGCTATTTTTCCCTTCAACATTCACGGTAAATCTTCAATGGTCACATGCTCGAATATCGATTATCATCTAGGTGCCGAGCGACATAATATTTCAAATAATCGCTTCTAATCTAGCATAGCTATAGCTCATAAATTATAACGATAAAAGAATGTGTTTTGTGGTTATCTATTAAGAAAATGTATGTACTACAAATTGGTTCGAGGAATGTTAGAGGCTAATTAGTATGCCTCTTCATCAAATTGATGATGTCAAAACGATTTATTGTTTCTTGATTTCTTCATAAGGTTGTTATTTTCCAAAGGTTGAGAATGCCACATGTATCATATGCGGTTAAAATCATTTTGACTATGAGAACTCGCTAGTTTTCTTACCTGTGTTTTGCACAAGGTTTCTTTGCAAAGAGATGAGTGATTCTTGATGTATCATTTTCATAGGAACTCTCAATCTTATATAATATTTCAACTACTTGAACAAAAACCTTTAATGCAAGCTATAAATTTTATTGTTACTATTATAATTTTTCCATTGACTCCATGGCCAAGTGAAATTAATTTCTCGTGCAAATTAAAAGCAAATACTGAAAAAAATGACATTTGGCTGCCTGATACATGACTTTATTCATTATAATCCCCAAGTGTTGATCTCATCATCATTTCATAAATTATTCTGATTAAACTTTATTAAAATGATCCATCATCAATAATGTCACTTTCAAATGGTACAAGTGGTGAAATGCACGCGTGAAAGAGCCAATGGAAGAATCAACATACGGTGCACCGGAGACAATTTTCCATTAAAGTCTTTTTCATCAAATTTAAGTAAAAGGGATTAGGTGGTTGATAATTAAATATTAAATCAAGCATATGCTACGTGTCTATTACCACTGATAATTGCGATATTTTTTTGTCATAGTCGAGTTGTCATAATCGAGTGTCAATATCTTCATGTCCTATTTAACGTTTCATTTTGTCTCTAGACTTCGGTCATGTTTTTTTTTCGTTACTTCCAACATGTCACTATAAGTCAGTTGTGTTGATGGTAAGTTCGGGGGAATTCCATCCATAATCTTTCATGTCACTCTAATAATGGAGGACATTTGGTCAATATATGAGAAGTGGTGGTTGCGGATCAAGGAAGTTTCTCTGAAATGTCACTTGCATGCATGATCCATTGTTGTTTGAGGAAAGTGTTGACCAAGCTGAAAAGCGCGTGGATCTTGTTTAAAAATAAGCTACCTCCCAAAACTTTTCATGCTAGTAATGATTAAAATTGCAGTGCCCGTGCATTGCATGGAAATGGTCCAATTTGTTTTGTTTTGCAGACCTCGATCGAGGAGCCGTGAACCCAATAGGGGAATAACGAGGAGGATGTCCGTGGCCCCAATAATGGCCCCAATAATGAGAGAGCCGTGGACCTCGATCGGGGAGCCGTGGCCCCAATAATGGATCGACAAGGAGGATGTTGCAAACCTCGATCAAGGAGCTATGGCCCCGATGGTGGGACGAAACATTCACAATTAGTAAATTGAATGGGTTCTCCAGAGGGTTTGCCATTGGGGGGAGAGAGAGAGAGAGAGCGAAAGAGAGAGAGGTTATTACTGGCATTACTCCTACAATAAATAAGAATGCGAACTGAAATTACTCCTCGGATAAATTTGGCTATTAACTGCGATGATGTTGTCTAGAAGACTGACTTGAAGTTAATAGTGGGGGACATTTGGTCAGGATATGAGAAGTTGCTGTGGATCATTCTTTTGATACTAGTAATGATCACACGTGCATCTCACGTGAATGAAAGTTGTAAAAGAAATTTTTTGTCGCATGAAAAAGTTGACTACGCTCTAATTTTTAGGCGTCGTGAATCCATAATATGTTGAAGCAGCCAATCTATCTTGCATGTCCACATCACCTAGCTTAAAACCCACCCTCTCAATTGTCTCACATAATATAATTTGTCCAAATTAGTAATGTTACACTTCGAGTTGTTGCTTAAATCTCCACCGTTCATTTAAAAGAATCAGTTTTTCTGTTCGACAATTTTGTTGATTGTCTGACATCATGTTACATGGCATTGATCAAGGAACATTTATTAAGCAATGATGTATTCTCATTAATAAAAAAGGAAAAAAAAATTCAAACGAAAAAGAAAATGCTACGACCAACCATGGAAGAGAAGCTAAATGGGGTGCCATGCTTTTAGTTGAATGGATTTACAGGTGAAAGATGGACCAACATATTGCCACGCATCATATTAGTTAGGATTTATATCACAAAAAGACTTTAAATTAATACACATGACAAATTTACTTCAAACTAACTTTTTTAACCACCAAAATCATAAACCAATACGACTGTGACAAATGTACCATCCTTAGTTTCCATTAAATTTATCATTAAATTGCTACATTAGATAATATGTGGCAATTTTAGATGTAGCAGTTTAGGATTTTACCATTTGTTTGTCACGGGTATTTGTATTAATCTAATTTAGCAGAAATTAATGAAGGATAAATTTATTACAAGTATACTTATTTTGGGTTTTTGGTGGAAAAAAATCATTTTTAAATAAAGTTATCATAAGTGTATCAATTTGGCGGTTTTTCGTGATTAAAAATTAATGTGAGGTAAATTTGTTATATATATATACCAATTTGAGATTTTTCGTGATATTAACTCTATTGTTTATTGGAGCTCGGTTGCCTAGACATTTCTTTTTCATTTTTATGAATTTGCCGCCTATATAATTTACTAGACAATCTTATGTTTGCATAAGCAATGCTTGGAGCAGCTTAAAGCTCAATTTTGGCTTTTTATGCTTACGTTTATCTCATGGTTTTTAGGAAGTTCGATCAATCCAGCCTCCGAATATAAGCTTGAAACTTTCCATGCCTAACTCTTTAAGTCATTCTTCTAATTTTTTAATAACTCAGTTATAAAATGTTAAGTTTAAGTATTTCACAAATACACGATTTAATATTTTGTTACATTTTTTATTGAATATTACATATTACATTTTCATGAATATCGCACATACACGATTTAAAAAAAAAGGGGGGGATTTAAGTGAGCTCTCTTTCGTCAACGTAAAGCATTTTCCAGAAAAAATTTTCAACACAAGCGGGTTAAGTGAGCTCTCTTTCGTCTCGCCATGGCGGTCGAACTTCGGCATCTCGCTTGCTCGAGTTTCCACGCTAGTTTGAACTGGTTGGTTGTTGCAGACTGGTGGGTCATCACGTGTGCGAGAGAGAAGAAAAAGAGAGCAACATATATGCAGCGGCATGACCAACAACAACATGGGTGATTTTTCGTGAAAATCAGGTCCTGTCAATTTTTTTTCTGGAAAATGCTTTATGTTTCCTGTTTTGAAATCTTTTTGATTCATATGATTTGACGGCCTCGTCCGACGTGCTGGGAGCCAAAAAAGCAGCACGTTTGGTAATTTTCAGATGTTAGATTGCCCAGTAAATATCGGTCCACTACTACGACTACAACTCCAAAAATGCTTTGGTGGAACAGGAAATTGCAATGTTTAATCCAAAAATGCTTTGGTGGAACAGGAAATTGCAATGTTTATTTGAATATTTTTAGAAAGTCAACTCAATCCAGTCGCCAATGATTTATTTGGGCGGTCCCATGCTTAACTCTTAAGTCATTCTTCTACATTTGTTTTCCTATTAATACTAAGAGAAACTCCAAATTCATACCTTTGTAATAAATTTATCATCAATTAATTTTTATTAAATTTTACTGTCAAATTACTAAATTTGATGACACACAGTAATTGACAAGTATATCAAATTGGATTTTTACCCTCCGTTTTTCATAAAATTATTAGTTTTTGATTTTTTATTGTACTAATTCAATTTAACGGAAACTAACAAAAATTAAATTTGCCACATCTATATTAGTTTGTGATTTTTAATAGTTAAAAAATAAGTTTAAAGTAAATTCATCACAAGTGTACTACTTATGGATTTTTGGTGGTCAAAATTAATTTTTGGTAAATTTATCATAAATGTATTAATTTTTTGTTTTCCGTAGAATTAACCATTTTTTTCAAAAATCAATGCTTCCTTTTATTAAATCCCAAGTTAAATTCTTCATTTTTCATAGATATGCAGTCTCACTATTTTATTACGTTGCGATTGAACATTACACCTTCATATATGTCTTGGGCTCTTTTTTGTATTATCAATTAATAAATTGATATTACTTAATACCACCGTTACCAAAACTCGGGAATAATAGTTAAAACTCAAATGTGCTGGTAATCTCGCCCCCCGATAACTTAGATTTCTGGCTCTTTTCCCTACCGTACAATTAGATAATTTAAATTTGATTACAAACTATACGTCCCAACATCATAGATTTATGTGCACAACCTTTTTATACGTAACAATCTCGTTTGTCCCTCCCCTCGCGGGCGGTCCTTCATCCCACAAGGAACAACATCGTTCCATCATCACACGCAGACGAGCATACTCCCATATATATTTGAGTAGGAGGGACGGCTTGCCCCACCACCACCGTGCACTACCTCCGGCAACCCTTTAGGATGGCCAGCGACGGCCCGTATTGCCTCGGCAAACCCTCCACATGAGCTGGAGGAATAGAACCGTGAGTCAAATCGAGTCAAATTGCGAGCCAACTCGACGCGATCTGCAGAGGACATGTCCGGCTTGAATTCAAGTAACAACGACGTGTTGGCCGGTTGCACCTCCATGGGCGGCCCAGCTTGCACGAAACAAAAAGGGAAAAAAAGTGTCAAAAGAAAAGAAAGTGGGCTGTTTCGGGCAAGTGAGAGGAGTGAGCAAGAAAGAAGAGACTGATTATAGATAAGACTAAATTGAGTATTGAATTGCACCGTGGTACAGCTCAGCACCCGACCTCCAAAATGTTAAAGAGATTGATTGCAAATAATTTATCGTGAACAATGTAGATAATTGTAACTAGGGAAAGAGAACATGAGGAAGCCTAAGGAGTAATTCTCGAATTCCTAGAAAACGTGGATAAAGATGCAATTGTCTAGGAATTTGATACGAATTCACAGATTTAAAGAACAAAAATCAATTAATGAATCAATAACAAAAATCAATTAATGAATCAATTAAATTTAAGTACTAAGGTAATGCTAACAACAACATCTTTACTGAAAAGCATTTATTTGTGATCCACTTTAGACAATTGAATTAGGTTTGGCTGGCTAGCCCGCAATGGTTTTGCGACTTCAAGAGTGGCGGCTAATAGAGGACTTTCGGTTCCAAATGTTTAGTTCTTTAAGACCCACTTTTTTTAAATAAAAAAAAAGTTGTATGCTTTGGGCCCTTCTCACGAGGATTAGGGTCGAGACTATGAATATGATTTGTTAGTTGGGATCCAGGTGCTAATAACCCTCGCTTGTGGTGGGTGTGGGAAGAAGGGGAAAAATGAAAAAAATATAGAAAAAAAAATTATATATGTAAACAAGATGTAAAGATTATTAATGTCAGCATTGGTCATGTCATGTAAGATAGCTAGCACTGATCGAATCGGTATATTAACGATTTCCAATTAAAATTGACAGAAAGAACTATATTGACAAATTATTAAAAGATTCATAATTAAATTGGTCAAATTAAATAAAATGAGATTTAATTAATATCAACACAGTAGATTTAAATCTTTTTTTTATAATTATCCTAGAATTTAGGGAACGAGACAACAAATCCATTCATCCACCAAATCAAAGTACGCAACTTTTGGAGTATGTCTGCTTTTATGTAGTGTCCGCAGGAGTGGGCTCACAGGGCATGATTTTTCAAGAAAAGTGACTTTTATGGAACATTTTCGGAAACCTTGCCATTTCAGAGATTTCTTTTCAGTTTCTTTTCTCTGATTTAGGAAATTGGCCCCGTCAACCTTTTGAAGTAGCATCTGCAATATTTTTTTAGATAGCACTTAAAATACTAAAATTTATCATGAAAATATAAATGCACCATAATTTTTTTTAAAGTAATTAAATTCTAAATTTATCGAATTGATGCAATCAAGTCAATTTGTCTCCTAAATAACAATGATGACATGACTTTTTTTATTATTATTTTCTCTCTCCTAAATAGCAATGATGTGACTCGTACAGGAAACATAACGCTAAAACAATGTCATTTTGGTCCAAATCTAAAATGTTAATACATTTTATTTATATTATATTAAAAGATAAGGTAACTTCAAATAAATACAGAAAATGGAAAGAAAAGAAGGAAAATACAGTCGAGGACAATGTGGTCCAAATTTGATTTTTTTAATACAAATGTTATTTAAATTATTTAAAAATAAGCTAACTATAAAAATTACTAAAAAAATACAAGAAAAAAAGGGAAAACATAGCTCCCCACCACCAGCGGGAAGGGCCAGTAAGGGTCGCCGCTAGTCTAAATTTTTTGTAGTGAAGCATGCATGTTAGTGACATTTCATAGAACCTTCCTATGATGTACGACCACCATTGTCGTATATTAACCAAATGTCCTCCACCATTCCTTAATAGATTACCGCTTTTGGTAGCGGCATGTAATAACCTTCTCTTGTCATCCCTAAAAACAATTTCTAAGTATTTTTACTTTAATCTAAATATTAATATCACAAAAAATCTCAAATTAATACACCCATGCCATATTTATCTAAAAATTATTTCGTGTCACAAAAAATCCCAAAACAGTACATTTGTACCACATTTACGCTAAATTAATTTTTTTGTTACAAAAAATCTCAAATTAATATATTTATATCATATTTATTTCAAATTGACTTTTATATAACAAAAAATCTCAAAGATTGGTAATTTAGGATAAATTTAGTATGGATGTACTAATTTGAAATTTTTTGTGACATGAAAATACATTTTAGATAAATGTAATGAGTGTAAAATTTGGAATTTTTCGTGACATGAAAGTAAATGTGGGTGTACCAATTTGGAAAAAGAATTTAAAAAAAAGAAAAAAAAAGAAGAAAAAGAAAAAGGAAACAGATTCTATTGTCCGGTTGAGAGGTCATCCCATGTTTCTCCTCCAGAGAAAATATTCAGTGGTATGTGCGCGCCACGTCATCCACTGATGTGGCGCGCACGTTCCACTCAGCTTTCGACACCTGTCGCGTGGGACCCGCTGGAAAATTAAAGGATCCGCTCAGCTCGGATCGGCTCGGCTCAGCTCGTTGGCAGAAACAATGTCAGGTCAATAAATGCTTTTAACGCTCCCGCCCAAAAAATTTCTCACTCCTCAATTGAATTTATTGGCTTTTCTCTCTCTCCTCGCAGGATAACAAACAGAGAAGGACCGTCTGTTTCCTTCCGCGCATCCGGTTCCGGCTCCGCCTCTGCCTCCCAAAAGCCTCGCCGGTCGTCTCCTCCTTCAAGAGCCTCGCCAGTCGCAGTTGGGTCCTCACCTCCTCCGCCTCCGGCTGTTCCAAACGTGGAGATCGAGCACAAGGTTTGTGCTCGCGTTGGTTACTCGGCAACTTTTGGACCTCCGACGAACGCGTCATCAGCTCCGACTCCGAGTAGCCCGAGGTCTTTGGACTCTATGTCCTCGAGGTCGACGGTCGGACGTGAGGGCCTCGTGCTTCTTCTGCTCCCCGCCTCCCAAAAGCATCGCCGGTCATCTGCCGCTGACACATTGCCCCCTGAGAGCCCCGCTGATTGCAGCTGGTTCCCGAGCCCCCTCTGCCTCTGCCTCTGCCTTCGACTATTTTCAACGCGGAGATCCAGCACAGGAGGAGAAGAGAAGAGAAGGACAAAACCACCCCCGTCCCTCCCCTCCCGTCTCCTAAACTCCTCTCGTGGTTCCGGACAGCTTCATCGATGCCTTCGATAGTTGTGCCCGATTCAGCTCAACTCCGGAGAACTCCAAAAGCAAGAGCAAAGAGAAGAAGATGAAGGCGAAGGTCCAGCTCGAGGCCGATGGCGGCTTCGCGTCTTCGGCGGAGTCGGACAAGAAGCACAAGAAGGAAAAGAAGAGTGGCGTAAAGGCTCCGAATCCAAGCAGCCGAAGCTCCCGGCAGATCGGGGATGCGAAGAAGGAGAAGAAGAGGAAGGCGCTGGAGTTGCGCGAGGACGACGAGGAAGACAAGAGCGAGACCAGCTCCAAGCTGGTTGACCCCGAGAACTTGAAGGGGAAGAAGAAGAAAAAGAAGAAGGCGAGGTTGAGCGGCGGCGATAATAAGGTGGCTCAGGAGGAGAAACCCAACGCTGTGTTGAATTTCAGGATCTTGGACAGCTTGAGGTTGAAGTTGAAGGACAATGGTATCGAGGCGCTGTTCCCATTCAGACCATGACGTTTGATATCGTCCACGATGGGACTGATTTGGTCGGCCGTGCCTGCACTGGTCAGGTATGAACATCTTTTTATTTGAATTTCGCAGGATTGACATGTTGATGGTCGCGTGCTTGTTTGAAATCTGCTAATTAACTGACAATTTAGAGAAGTGAATGGTCTGGATGTTGGAGTAATGATAGTGTGTGATGCGGAAAAGGGTCACGAAGCTGACATATATGGAAAGAGAAGCAGGTTTTATCTGCTCTATGAGTAGTGAATGGTTGATGTATGAGCTTGGTGAATATTGTTTTAATTAACAGCACAACAGAGCAATCATGGTGTAGAGTGTAGCAAAGTGCACTTGGTTCGTGAAATGTCTTTCGTGCATTTCTGGTCCTAAATCCCTGTATTTCTGCCCCTGATTGTCATTGCAAAAGTCAAATTCCAACCGATCTTTTCAGGCATTCAAACCTACAGCTGGTAATTCGACCAAAAAACCTACAGCTATATAAGTCTTCTAGTTTGTGGCAGAGTCATCTGTACATTAGTTCATTGGTGTTATTTGACATAAAAAAAACCAAAAGTGGCGTGAAGACTGTTTGGCCGCAGTTGCATTTCAAGTTTTTTAAAGATGATTGGCTGCTAGGAACATGAGTTTTCGAACTGGTTGCTCATTGCTGTAGTTGATGGGTTTTAATTTTTGAGCACTGATTATCAGCTTGTTCACTATGTGAATTGTATCAGGGCAAAACTCTACCTTTTGTCTTGCCCATTTTGGAATCTCTGACGAATGGGCCTGCAAAAACCTCAAGGAAGACAGGATGTGGTAGGCCACCAAGTGTTTTGGTGCTTTTACCTACTAGGGAATTGGCCAAGCAGGTATTGGAATCAAGCTTATAGAAATAATCTCATCTTTTTACAGAGATAGATGTCCGACATCGTTTACTCTATTATTTTAGGTGTTTTTTGATTTTGAAGTTAATGGTGGAGCAGTGGGCTTAACATCATGTTGTTTGTACGGTGGAGCTCCTTATCATGCTCAGGAGAGCCAATCGAGGAGAGGGGTCGATATAATGATTGGAACACCTGGCCGTGGGAAAGTAACTCATTGAATTGGAAGCTTATTTGGTAAGTATTCACGCAAATCATTGTGGGTCCTAGGAAGTGTTGGCGAGCCTATCAATCCAAGTGCGTGGAGGTACTGAGCTTTATCCTAACTTTCTAATGTAGATAATATTTCACTAGATCCATAAACCTGTGTACATTTCTTCAGGTGGTTTTTCAATGTAGTCGGGGATTCAGAGTGCCCTATATCTGACACTCGGTGACAAACTGAAACTGGTGGCTTCATGGTACATTTTGTTTTTTGTTTGGGTTTATCATGTTAGAATTTTTTACAAAGAATGCCCACAATATCCACTTTATGGTCTCAGTTTGATTCCAGTGATGCTTACCTTCCCTGCAGATCACACCATTATCTAGTGCCTGGCCACAGAAACCTGGATCTGCTACTTTTCTTTTCTTTGGGGTTCAGGTCTCTAAACTCTTTCATTCCCTTTGACTTTTGAACAACTTAAGAGCCTTTCACAAGGTGTCTCTCCGACTAATTTCCACATTTGTTTTGTGCAGCCTGTCATAGTGGATGAAAAGGGCGTTGAAATTGAAGGTGAGTGTAGTGGATACCTGTGCATTAAAAGTTCCTGGCCTGGGGCATTTTGTACAGTCTATGGTGATCATGAGCAATACGAAACAACATACTTCAACCATTCCCAGGATACTATTTTACTGGTGATGGCTGCAGCAGGTTAGTTGATACAACTATTAAATTATTGCTTGAGGTACTTGCATTATGCCTGGGTTCTTACTAGGGATGTTTATACAATTCCTCAACTTGAATGATAATCTTGCGCTTATATATCTTTGGAAGGTGTAGTTATGGTTATATTTTTTGCAGCATAAGCTGTGCAATTTGATTTACTTATTTTTTAATTCGCTCAACCCATTCAGGGACAAGGATGGTTACGACTGGCTGACTGGTAGAGTTGATGATGTCATCAATGTCAGGTGCTACATGAATTTCTCAAGATCTTCTCTTTTGGTACCTTCATTCAAACATTTTTTATGTGCTCATACAATGTGGCTTTGTTTTTGTTGAGAAACTTCCAAAGACCAATTCTTTTCCTTCTTAAAGCACCCAGCGCTTTGAATTCTGGACTAGTTATCTGATGATGCTTCACTTGCCTCTGCAGTGGACACCGGATTGGAACAGCAGAAGGTGAATCTGCTCTTGTCTCGCATCCCAAATGTGCGGAAGCTGCGGTTGTTGGTGTTGAGCATGAGGTACTTTAGAGAGGACTAAATTGATGATAAAATTTTCATTGCACTTGCTTTAAATGCTAACAAATCAACAAATCATGTTTTTGTCTCTAGGTGAAAGGACAAGGCATTTATGCCTTTGTCATTCTGGTGGAAGGTGAACCTTACAGCGAAGAACTGAAAAGAGGCCTCATACTCACCGTGAGGAAACAGGTTTGCATCCCATTAACAGTCATTTCTTTATTTGAAAACTAATTGCTCTTGCTTTCTTAAACTCCCCAAAGTGACTTAGACAACATGCAAGTTCTTGACAGAGTAACCTCTTAATGTGATGATAATTGTGATGGATCTCATTTTATTTCCACATGCTAGTCCCACTCAAAACAAATATTGTCGAGCCTCTTGTTTGCTTACTCATCTGAATCTGTCCTTGGGCTTTGCAAGCAGTGGTTAATCCGTTCCGTCATTACCATGGGGCACTATGCTTAAGATCTCACTCATACTTCTCATTTGATTACTAGATGCCTCTAATTTCTAATTGATTCCCTGGTGACATCTAATGATTTTGATCTTAGCTATGTGAAAGTTATTTGCATATTCTGATTAACAATGAACATATTCATCGCATGGAGCTCTATCTCCCTTCACTTACATGAGAGGTGTAATGAGAATGATCAAACAGTGGGACACATGCTAAATGGGCTCTTTTGGTTGATGGATCACGACGAACTCGCCGCATCTAACGCTTTGCCGATATCTTTTCTTTTTGGTTTCTCCCTTTCTTTTGAGCCAAAGACAACTATATTATCAGTAGGATCTGTAATCCTCGCATAACATTTACTACAGTAGCAAATATAGGGCCAGGTTCCAGTTTATGTTCCTGGGCCATTTTGGCCTTCCTGTGCTATTATTGGCTTCATCAGGCTTCAAAATAAATTGGTTTTTTGTCCATGAACTAAAAAATAGGTGAAAATCTATTTTATAGCCCATCTTGTTTAACTTGTGATAGGAAATTCATAAACATAACTTTCGACTAGGCAATCTGATTCATCTTCTGCATGACTTCTAGATAGGAGCATTTGCTCTGGGATCAACGGTTGAGGAAGGGGTTTCTCTGGGATTGGCAGCAATTTTGTCAGCTATACCTTTCTGTCAAGGAAAATTCTTTTGTACAAATATGAAGTTGTCAGAAGCATCCACATCTCACTAGAAGCTGGTGCATGGAGGCCTTTTCAATCTCTCTCACCAAAATTCTTTGACTTAGCCTGTCTTGGTCCATCTCTTCAGGTTTTGCATAATGTGAGTTTGTACAAAATCCCTTGTCTTGAGCTCATAGATATCCCTGAGGAATGTATTGTTTGCTCCTGGATCGAGATGAATCGGCTGTTAAATTCTGGAGTTTGTAGAAGTTTTTCAGTCTCAAGCTTACATGGCAAGCTGTAGCTCGAGGCTTTTGTCCCCAGTACTTAAGAACAGTCCTGACACTCAGAAATATGATAAAGAACAGAATTCAGTAGCCTTGGAGGTCTCAGAGACTACGCCAGGAACAATGTAGTATCCAAATGCAAGCTGCAAAGAGAAGCCAGGCACCTCTTCCTTCACAGGTAGATGGAGCTTGCTTTTTGTAAGGATTCTTCATTGTGATGATATTACAGGTCGAAGGTTAGATTTGTTGGAATTTTGTATAAATTGGTGCCAGTGCTATAGCTTGTTCAAACCTTGACTTTGATTTCTTCCAGAAAGCAGATTGTTGGGTAGAAGTGCACTTGGTGTCTTCTGATGTGACTTTCACATTTAGTTCTTTAGCTTTATACTAATAATATCCTGGTTGATCCTCTTCATTTTTGCGTTACAACCGTAATGAAGTTATGGAAACTGGTCAAAGGAAAAAGACTTGATGGTTGCTGCTTTAGTGGCTCTTATTTGTAAAGGCTTTTTTGCTTGAGATTTAATCCTGACTAGCATTACTACACTATTATTCTTGATCAACATGCTTTACTAGAGTTACTTTCCTTGAAATATTCCAAGTGGTACTGCATATGTTTCTGGTTTGCTCAAGGACTCGTGGGTTCATCCTTTTAATTTCACATGCATGTTTGCTTCTGAAGGTGAATGATGATTGGATAATTCTTGACAAGACAGTTGCTGATCAAGTGTCTTTGTGGAAAAGCAGCAAAGGGTTCACTGATGCATTGGTTCTGGACCATGTTTGTTCAGGAGAAACGTGTTCTTATCATCAAATTGGCGATGCCTTTGTTTGTGAGAAGACTGGAAATGTTCAGGGTAAAATACTTTAATTGCTAACAATGAGAAGTCTCTTTAGTATATCCAATTTATGTGTCGTGCAGGAATGTCTTTCCTAATGAGGTTTCCTTCATCATCGTCTTTTCTTTCAGTCTGTGATGAGACGTGCAGAGAAACTGTTATGGATCCTGCCAATGAGCTCTTGGTTTGCAAAATATCTGGACACTGTTTAAATAGGTTGCTGTCAGCTGCTGAAATGGAGACTGATGCCGTGAGTAGAACGTCTTCTTTCAACACTCCAATTTCTTAAAACAGAGTCGTTCTTTTATCTATCTAGCCAGGATCACAAAATTAACAGCTAGCATTTGTCGTTCTCGTAGAGTAAAATCTTTGAGGCAACTGATTTTTTCGCTTTTTCACATGAAAAATTTCGGGAGCAGCAGCAAGGTGGTGTGACAGATGAAGCTGAACCATTCATGGGACCTGGTCGATTTGGTAACTAGTTAACGGTTTCCTCTCTCTTTTTTCGTTAGCTATCATTGACACGTGCCTCACACTTCATGCTTGTGTCTCGCAGCACGAGCTTATGTCTTGGGATAAAGAGAATTAGATGCTGTGTTGAGGTTCTGCTGAGTTTTGGGGATGAAACGTATATGCCTTGATCCTCCTCTCAAGGTAGTTCATAGCTATTTGAGGGGTCTTGCCTTGAGTTAGATGTGTTAATTGCTGTCATTTGTCTTATCGTACTTGATTGAGATAATTTAGTTGTCTCATTTTATGGTTTTCCATTTCCAGCGGATTCCACTAGGGAAATGGCAATGTCCTAAGTGCCGCTCGAAAAGTGATTCAGTTGAGCCAATAAGCCATCTCGATTCCAGTTTGAACCAAGCTCGGACGAAAATTTGTGGGTCAAGATCCAAGACATTGTCTAGCACGGAAAAAGTATCTCAAATGCTTGGTGGCTCCCATTTTCCAAGCAAGAGGTCTTTGAGTGGAGAGAATTCTATTGTAACACCTGAAGTTCAGCCACTGGAAGGTAAGCCAGATCTGTCCCCAGGAGAGGAGCCATGCACCATCAAGCCTGGTTGCCCATCCCTGTATGGCGCCATTCACCTTAGTCGCTTCTACTTCCACTAGCACGCGACTGTCAATGGGGTCAAAATTTGTGAAGTTGAAGGAAATGCCGTCGGATGATGATGAAGCTTTGGGCAGGATGATTAGGGAGAAGAAGATGAACACCACAGACAAAAGCTTTCCCATGTTGCAAGAGTTGATCTCTTACAGCCTCTCAGGGACACTATGCCTTTAGTTCCTTTATATTCAGCGGCTGATGGTTGCCAATTTAAGCAAGTCATAAGGGGTTACGTCAAATCAAAGTCTGTTCCTCTCTTTTTCTCCCCATGGTCTTCTTCCACCTTCAATCCGGGGGGGGGAGTTTGATCTAATCTCACCCTCCCCCTCCATCTCCATCCATGGTTGATTTTATATGAAGTTTTTTTGTTCTTTTCTTCTTTTTTTTTTCTTTTCTCCCAATCTAAATCTAGGAGTTTTCTTCTCCTAATCATTCTATATTTGAGAGTCTGAACTCTTCTAATCTTGTTCTTAATCTACAAGTTCTTCTTTCCCAAAATTTAATACTTTAATAATATTTCAGGAATTCGATACCTGTGCTTTGTCCATATACAAGTCCTCTGTCTCTAGTTTCAAAAATAATTGCAGAAACTCTAGCGTCTCGCTAAACTACAAAGATTTGCTCTACTAAAAATTAGATCTGTGTTTATTTCATATGGCAATGGTATAGCGGAAGTCAAACCTAGGCATGCACCACCAACTGGCAACGCCATAGTTATTGGAGAAGGAATTCTCGACATGTACTTATCACTAACGATAACATAAGATCCGGTGATTGGCTGTCAATTATTTTACTTGACATGTCCAATCCATTCTTATGGAATGAGTGTATGCTTAACCCTACCAATGCTATGTTGATCCTTCTTGTTTTCTGAATTTGGCTTTGCTTTGTAATATTGTGGCCTTTAATCTACTTTGATTTGCTTTGCTATGAAAGTTTATGTACTTTTCATGTATTCTTTGAGTAATGAATGTAATTTTATTTCGATGAGCTAAGTCTGGACCTGTTTGAATGAAACAACAGCAAATCAAAACCAAAAAGAAAAAATTCCAAGCTCGGTGAGATTAGTTTACGGTTTGGAAACCACATGGCACAAGACGGCTAGTTGGCCAAGCAATCATTTCGAAATTACTTGGTCGACAATGAGAAAAAATATGAAAGACCAAGTCTAAACTGGAGGAAAAGTTCTAATATTGATGGAAGGGAGGACTTAGTAGAAGAAAGATAAACTGGTCTAACTTCTTATAGAATAATAGCGACATTGGACGTCGAGATGACAGCCAATCGAACTGTGAGTAAATATTCCAAATGAGGAAAATTAAGGAGTCTCCGTTTCAATATAAATTGTCATCATCGCAATGAGATTTAAAATACACTTGACATGACAAATGAAAGATCGAGGAGCATCCACTGTAATAACAGGAAGCTGGAGGATGAGAGATCAAGGAACAAGTCAATGAAAGAAATGAAGAATCCTTCCAGGTCCGTTGAATTCAGTTTGACAAATCTGCCAAACACGTCAAAGCGGAATGCCTATATCAAGATATGAATGAATCAAGCTCAAGTTTGCAATGCAATTGAAACTAGAAAGCACGTATCTTCAAACTTAAAGATGAACAGTGCCTTGTGACACTTACAAGGTTTGCATGCTGGAAGGCAATGTTTGAAGAAGAACCTTAGAAGTGATATCTGATTTGGCTTACAGAATAAACACTTCCATCAACATAAACCTTCAAAAAGGCCTTCCTCTATTTATGTTTAAATAGAAAACAATACAAATACCCACAAAAAGACGAATGAACAGAGACAGCACTATTAAGTATAGAGATCCCACTGACTCACTTCTAAAAGATTAGTATTCTACAATCCTCTCTTACATGCATAGCACTTTCAATTGCATAGTATGATAGATTTAATTGCAGTTAGGAGATTCCACCTCTTTGCTACCATTCTCGACCAGCAAAATTGTAGGTTGACTTGTTCTCTTGGCATCTTGACCTCCACAATCGAAGAGCCATAGCTTGCCTTCAACCTCAAAGCATGGAAAATGCTCCCATTTTGCTATAACAGTAAGTCCTCGCTGCAGAATCATTTAACTTGGCGAAAGGACAAAGCACCCAAACGCTACTGCTACTAATGCTATTAGAAATATTTTACGGCCATTAGAAGTAGATGATGCGCTGGAAAACTTGAACCTCTGAGCTTGGTCACTGCAGAACAAGGAACAAAAACGTTATTCTAGGAAAGATGTAAAGTTCCAAACAAGAGAATACTAAATCCCTGGTTGGCCACGGCTCTTTTCCAATATATAATGCTCATCAAGGGAGACATGCAGTTAGAAAAATCATGAGGCTCTCAGGATGTCTCTCTATTGCATGCATCTGCATGGATGCATTTATGTCAATTAGAGATGGATGCAGGTGAGCATGTAAACATGTGTGCACATGTTTGTGCTTTGGCTTTTGCTTTTAAACTATCAAATATAGATGAGTCGAATGCTCAACCAAAATATTAACCTAGTCCATTCCAAGAAAAACATCTATTGGAATGGATATTACTTGCTACCAGCTTATTTTCCTCAAATCAATAGGTAGTGATTAACTAAGCTGCTGTCAGTTGGCTTTGTGAGATCTTACTTCTGAAACGAAGATAGTACGCCGCAGTATATGGTATTATCAGGCAACTGAAACTCGGTTGTGTCATTTTCTCGATTGACAACACTCATATACAATTCCTGACCCAGATACCATGAGTCAAGATTCTCAGTGCGGAGATTCCAAATGCCAGCATTGTCAAGTGAAACCAAGATGGCTGTCCAAGCTCCGGGAAAAACCTGTAATACAGATGGAACTTCCTAATCATACAGAGCCTTTTTCGGCAAATTTTTAAACTATAAAAATTTCCTTCCAAGTAACAAAGGATGTCTTCAGATTTCCATAACAGCGATACAGAAAGATTCTGATAAAGTAAAGCTAACAGTAGTGCCAACTAGAAGTTTGCGCTAAAAAGATGACTTGTAAAAATTATAACAGGCACCCAACTGATATTCCACACCGTTGCAAAGATGAACAATAATTAGGCGTTCATGAACTTTCAAATATATAAACACTCTGCCTGTGGGAAAACTTTAAATGCAGGATCTTTGCCCCAAGAATTGATTTAATACTCAGGATCAAGCACATAAGATAGAGAGCATAGAGGTACCTGTGTAGTGGAACGAGCAACTCCATCCCATTTGTTATAAGTGGTTCTGCTACTTTCTGTCCACACTCCAAAGTCCATACTGCAGTGCACCACAATATCGCCAACTCATTTATCTTTCAAATTCTAGGGAAGAAAAGGGGGCAGAGTACCAAGCTTTTTAGAAAGACAAGGCTAGAGGCTCACCCCACGACAAAGAACGCATAGCCATCTAAGTGGTAGCTCTGGACATTAGTGCCATTGTTCTGGAAGATGATTTCCAGAAAAGCTTTATAAGTTCCATTTATCAAAGAAGTATCAAGTTTGGCGGGTCTGTTCGTTAGTCTATTCGGGAAATCAAGCTTGTAAAGACCAAGAAGGTTGAACTGCTGCGCAAGCTTTAGGGGAGTTGAAGGTGGTAAATAAGATATACCATTCAACGTGGTACGCCATTTCCCATTGATAAGCTCCGGAGATCTGTTAAGGATGACATACACATCCGTAACAGTAATGTCACCATACCTAAAAGAACCTTGTGGATTCGGACGAGCAGCACCAGCAGAGACATTCCATCTGAATATGAGATTTATTTAACATCAATAAGCCAATGTGCAGGAGAAAACAAAAGGCTCGTAACTAAGTAAAAACACCAGAGTCCAAACATGTTATCTCACCCAGTTGTTATACCTAAGATGGTGAAGAAAATTATGAGCCCAAAGGAAGACAGAAATAGATACAGACCAAATTAAAGTGTAAGACTTCGACATTAGTTTTGAATTGCATTCAGCACATAATAAAACTAGATGTATTAAATAGATGAGAGTTACCATTAGCTACAACCTTATGGATCTGGCTTGATTCATTGAGGCATATGCATCGTTCTCACCAGGATCAGGGAGAGGGCCCAAAGCCGGCCCTTGAGAGTTGGAGTAGTGCAACACAGCAACTCCAGCGGCTTTACTGAACTTAGAGGAGTTGAAGCTCGGAGAGGCAACTATGAAGTAGTCAGTGCTTGCATTTTGATCCATTGTGACTAAGAATGAGTATGACTGCCCCACATGAATATCCATGTTTGTATAAATTTGCTGAACCGTGTATGATCCTTCAGTCTCCACCAGTAGTAAGTTGTGATTCTGTATTCTGAAATTTAAACTAGTGGAAATACCAACATTGTGCACCCTAATGCGGTAAGTTTTTGCTGTTTCACGTAAAACAAAAGGTTGTGTTACTTTCTTCATCTCTAAAAAGTTGAGGATGGTACTGCAAATCAAGTGACTGCCCATAAGTATAACTCTAAAATCACTCACTGTATGGCCAAAACTTATAAGCTCACAGATGTATGCCATAGCTTACCTGGTTCAACATTGATTATCTGATAAGTAATGCCGTCTGGAACAAGTTGCTTGTCATATTGATAGGGACCGAAGCCATTAATTAGGATACCATCAGGAAATCCAAGGTCTTTTCCCTTTGCTTGTCAACTCTTGACAGTCCACTTGGAAGGAACAAGATTTTCGTTCTCCTACTAGCAGCTGCACGCCGGAGGTTTCGGAGGGGAAACGGCAACTTAAAATAAGGATGCACACTTAATTTAGTTCTTGTTCTGTGAGTTGCTTCAGTCACCCTCTTCACTTCCTCGAGCAAATTATAGTCTGTCCATCATGAATTTCAATGGATTATGAGCATAAAAAACTCAAGAATAAATGAAAGATTCTTAAAAGGTAAATATGAAAACAGAAGTCTTGACAACCTACAGACATGTGTCGATATCTGAGTGGTAGATGCGCACCATGTCAGCAGATGATGTGGCGCGCTCATACTACTGAATAATTTCTCGATTTAAAATAGGATATTCAAATTCACAGGAAGCCATAAAAGCGAACCTTCAAAGTCTAATTCATCGTCTGAGTCACTAACTGATCCACCTTTGTAATGAGAACTGAAATCATAATGATCCTTCACTGCAGAATCTTCATCAAATGCATCTTCCACATTATCATACTCTTTCTTTTCGCTGTTAGCAGTTTCTAACGCATATATATCATCAATACCATCACGCGTGTCTTTTGGGATCTCCCTACTTTGTTCCTCATTATTATTATCTCTTGCAAAGTCTTCCCCGCTTTCCTTCTCTGTCTTTTCCCCTGTCCAACGAGAAGCAACAAGTTGACCCAACTCTTCCTTTGACAGTTCGTCAGCATTCTCAGATGCGTCATCTCCCTACAAGTAATAAAAAAATCATTCACGAGTTCTGGAAAAGCCAGCTAAAGTGAGATATCTGAGATCATTTCAAATTCAAACCCACAAGAACTTCAGAAACTCCATAAAAATAAAATGCTCTGCATTGGGCAAGAGGAAGAAAAGTAACATGCAGTCATGTAGACACCTGGAGTAAAGATATTCATTCTCAAACCTATGATATCTACATGATGGAAATTACACTGAGAAATCAGATTGTTGTTGCCAAATTTTGAGAAAGAAGCTGCATTTTCTATTAGAAGTCAAAAGTGTAATCAGAATATATTTTTTCATGTTGAGTTAAATCTAACAGAATTTTCCATGACATGTGAATTATGTTTCATACACTGCCAATGGCAGAAAAGGAGTATGCTTAACCAATTCATCCGCAAGGAATGATGTCAGAGAAAGCAGAGATACCCCAAGCATCGAATGGGATCATATTACATAAAAACATGAGACAAGAGGAGTCCATTAATGAAGGTGATGAGGACGACTATAATTTCTATGGCCAACATGATTTCTATCAGACATTCACTTCTGCCAAGCCATAACATTTTTGCTGCTATGATTGACTGAAATCAAAGTTTGGTATGAGAACATAAAATTTCATGCATATCGCTTCATTGCAAAGGCAGTACTTGTGGTAAGCAAAAAGCATCTATGACATAATACTTGCTTATGATTGCACCAGATTTAACCAGAGAAATCTAAGGGTTTGCAGTCACATTAAAGCAATAAAAGAAAAAGAGTTGAGAAAAAGTACTTCTGCATCTATATAACTATTAGCCACCTTGCTTTCAGCATCAATAATAGGTTCAGATGATACAATTGACTCTTCCTCATTTGCCGGTGTTAAAAACTCATCTTTTTCTTCCACAGCATGCTATACAGAACAACAAATGTCCAGATTGTTGGAATCATGTTGACTACAGAAAAATCAATCGTGTGTACTGCATGATTAAACTTTTGATGACTTGCCGTAATTCCCTTATCTTGGACTCCAGTCGATAGATGATCATGTTCTGCTGCCAGCTTTCCCCTCAGCTTCTCTTTTTTTCCCTCTCTTGTTTTTCTTTTCTCATTCGTTCTTTCTCCCCTGCTTTCTCCATTTGTTCTTTGCGCCCTATATTTAGAGATGAAAAAGCAACAAACTTGGGTCGACACTGACCTTCCTATCTCCAAGCAATGGGCGTTAAGCTCCCAGGATCCTTCTCAATGGTGGCTCTGACTTCTTTCTTGGATCACTGTTTTGACAGGAAACACCCCAGAAGAAAAAAGATAAAAAAAAAACAATTAAATAAACAGGCACAAAGTAACAAAAATCTAATCATTATTTTATCATTCAACTACCATGGTAAATAGACATTGCATGAAGTCCAGCTTACACTTATTAGATGGTGTCTGATTGTCTTCTCAGATATAGATTGTTTATCATCAATCAAGTCAGACCACTCAAATTTCTATTAAGGTGCCGCCTTTTTAAGCATAAAGATGGAGACATCTATAGGTTGATCTATAATGCATGGTCATAGGCTATGATTTTTAAGTTAACTTAATGTTCCCTTGAAGGGAAATATAATCTGGAAAGAGTCATCCAGGCAGTGATCCATGGAGCTGTACATTAGCAAACAGAAACATCTCCTCAGCAGAGCCCAAGCTCTGAGGGATTTGGGATAAATAGAAAATTTGAAGCAGCAAAGTGAAAAGACAGTCAAGCACTTTGGTCATGGAACAAGACACTCCACATTGACATCTTATAAAGGCAGATTAATCTAAAATGCTATGTACTTAAATGCCAATGAATAAAGAACTAGTAACTTGATTTTTTAACACAGGAAAACATACCCAGGCTTAACATGACCACTAAGCGCAAGATAAGGTGTCTTCATTTGAGCTTGAGCTTCCCTCATCCTCTATGCAGACAAAGAAGGCGTGTCTGAATTCTTCATCTGCTTCAACTTCAACTCTTCCTGGTATTGCTTCATGCGCTTCTCTTGCTTCATTTTGCCAGGGCCTTTTCCATGAAATTTATGGGAAAGCAATCGGAAAGCTTCGCTTCCTTTGGGGTTAACTGTTGCAAACATTCAAAACAAGAAGATTGGCATAAAAACATCAAAGTAATGAATTGGCGTTTCTTTCTCAGAGGCAAAAGAAATTATAATGGACAATTTAGTATTACAAGGCTTTATGATTAATATCTTTTTTTCGTTGAAAACTTACTATTCGGCCAAATTCATCTGCCCTTTCAATGCGGATCTCTTTCTGTCCATCATCTGCAATGCCTATGAGCTTGCTTTTCTTCTTATCCATGTTTCTACCACCCCCCACTCAATAGTTTCTTTAAGTGTTCCCCGTTCCTTACGAGCTGATAGTTTCCATCTTAGACAAGCTTGTTATAGTAAGATACCTGGCCTCACTGAGTACAGCCAGAACCCGTTTATGACGAGCACATACTTCTGCAGCTGCCTTTTTCCCAGCTTCGACACCTAAGAATTTCAGTCGCACATCGGGGCCAAGAAAAAAAAAAGCCAATTGGATGAATTGATTTAATTTCTTGACTCAGAGAGGCCACACATATTCTCAACAGCAATAAGCCCAAAACATATAGCAACCATCTAATTTAAATAAGCATTATGAGGTAAACTATTTACCAAGTTGATGATAGGCATTAATATTAACTAATGAGGCGAATATCTCAACTGCTCGCTCATACAACGCTATAAGAGCCCCCACTGATCTAGGGGTCACTTCTTCAACGGTGACTTATAGACTCACGATCATCGGCATATAGAGCATAGCCCGTTCCCTACAAAAGTTCACCATATCTAAAAGAGATCAATTGCAGAAAACAACCGAGTGACTATAAGTAAATCATCCACCGTACTCATGTCTCCTTTCCAAGAGAAGTGTGAGATCTTAAACTTCAGAAACAATAGACATAACAACTTCAACTATTGCTAGAATCTTCTTAAAGGTAAATATTAGTAGCTCTTATTGTAAATTAACTTGAAGCATTCTAAACAGATAGTCACCACAGGTAACACTAGGTTCAAGCTCCCAATCATGACCAGGTGGTCTCTCACAAAGCACTTCAATGAATGTTACGAAGAAGTTGTGCACACCCTCTCTAAGATGTTGTTTGTAGCTATATCGAAATTAGACAATAACATGCATCAGGAATAATCATGTCACCAACATGTAAAAGTAATAGTGGCATTACTTCATCAAAAAATAACTTACGCATGCTGATCGGTGCTTCCTTTATTCCCATAAACAAGTAAGCCCTTGATTGACTGTGAAATGAACAATTTGAGATTTAACATTTTGGAAACTACAGATGGAGACGGAACTCCCTATTTTCACCAAAAAATTAAACACATACCCGATTGCCATCCAAATCAAATTGTTGCGAGATACCAACTGAATAACGAAGGCTGTCTTTGTAAGGAAGAATTACCATGTCCTAACAGCAGCAATTTAAAACGTGAAACAATTGTCAATGACTGCAAACCGAAAGGGAAAAACTTTCAAAGACCGATAGTCACCTCACCTTGCGCTTTTTCGTTAGAGGGTTGTAAGATTGAATTAGGCCATCATAGAACCCGTAAAACAAACGATCGGGAATAGCAATAAAATGACATAAACAACCATTACTGCTGTAGACCATTATTGGAACAACGGCGGCAGCCCATCATCATCACCGAAGGAACAGCATCGCAAGTGAAAGAAGGAGATGAGGATTGACAAATAACATGCTCAACCAAGACAGAAATAAAGTATTGCTAGTGAATGTCTAGAGTGCTCACATCTCATCAAATGGCCACCAGGCCTTTATTCTAAGCCCAACTAATCCTTCAAATGAGCACTCCAAAGATCCTGAAAATTATTAAGAAAATACATGAGTACATAATTTTTTTTTTTTTTTTTTTTTTAAAAAGGGCACAAAGATTAAACCACGTAGTAATTACGAAAAAGTAAGAAAAAACGTGTCAACATTATCTAATTACTTGTAACCACAAAATTCAGCGGAGCTTTTTAAACTACTTCGGTTTACTACTACTACTATACTACTACTACTACCTAATAATAATAATAATAATAATAATAATAATAATAGCAGCACAGGCGGTTCTTGTCTTGTTTGACTATTGTATCGAAATGTTCAATAGAAACTTTCGATATACTTCATATTTTAATTGAAGGGGAAAAAAAGGCTTTCTAATTAAGAAAATATAATAAAAATATAGCACTTTGTACCAATTAACATAATCAGATTATACTGCAAAAATTACGATTATACCTCTAATACAGCATTGTTATAATTGCTCATCTTTCCCCCCACTACCAGGAGCTTTGATTTTTTCCCGGCAATATCAACAAGGACTGGAGCTTCCTTATCCCGAGCAACAAGGTGCTCTCACACGCACTGGCTCAATATTTAACATTTGCTGCATTCTTCTAATTTTTGAGGGAACTTTAGAGGCAGCTGAAAGATTGTGTCCATTCCCAAGGACCCTTATACGACAATTTTTGCCTCTCTGGATATAGCCAAGAGAGGTCATAGCCTTCATCAGGGTTCATCAACTTGTTACCTTTATGTTCCCTTTTCTTTGGAAGTGCCTCTAAGTCAATTCCCAGCTTCAGTGAACCCTTAAAATCTGCAGAATGAGCCTTTTTTGTACTTGTTTTAACAACAGGAACAATATCATTGGGGAAAAGAAGGACAACAGCATCACTAGTGTTCGATCTAGGAGCACTATCCGGTTCGGAACAACTTCTCCGGGGGGAACAAACGACCCCATAAGCCACCCGTGGGAAAGCTTTTGAATGTGAGAATAATGGTTTTGTTCAGCTATTTAATAGGTTCAATCTAGCCAAGGGGAAAAGAAAACAAAGACAAGGACTAACAGATAGAGAGAAAGTCTACTGGAATGGAAAACTAGAAGGAAAACTGTATTAAATGAGGGATTTGTTTGTTAACAGCCAAACCGTGGAGGGCGCATGAGATAAATAGTGGACATGTGCTAGAGAAAGAGACGTTATGGAATACTTCTCTATTGACCTTCTATTTTATTTTGTCTAAAGTCTTTTACCTTCATTTTTTTTTTTGGGTGGGTCCAAAGTCTTTTCTGGCTCATACAGCCACTTAATATGTCATAGCAGAACCTCAAAATCCAAATAGTGCAATTAATTTAACAACATATATAATCGTCATGAACCATGCCAAAGAACTGAAGCAAGATTCACCTTACTACTCACTGTTATCCCCATTAGTTTAGTAAGTGATACATAAACGACAGAAATATGAGCAAAGCTAGACATGAAGTATGACAACTCCAACAAATCAAGCCCTGAAAATCAGCTTATGTATGGAAGCATTGTGTATCCACCACGTAAGAGAACAACAATGGGATGAAGTAGCCAGAGTAAAAAATTTGAAGATTTCAGCAGCTTATCATGGGCAATGGAAGAATCTTTATTAGAAATGACAATAAAAGGATGGCATTGAAGTCCATTTCATCTAGAAGATTATTCCATGGAAGATGGCAAATCGAAGCAATACCATTGTCTTCAGCAAACAAAAGAAAGCATAGGGTCCTATAAAAATCAAAAGATGCACCGCTGGATGTGAAGAACCATTAGCATGATTATTCTCCATAGTTGGCTCATTTCACATACAGAAGCCACAACTGGAGAGTAATCATCCATAGTAGAGCCATTGGATTGTACTGCTCCCCAAAGAAGAGATCCAAGCTTAGCTACACAGCTGGTAATGACCCTGTCTCCAAGCTTCCAACACAAAGGTGCAACTTTCTAAATCACATTATACACCTTATTAGAAACTAAAGCAAACAGAAACCACTCTGAAATGGCAAAAGGAACAACACAATTACCTTAGTTTCTTTTAAAACACTAGCAAGGAGAGGACTGAGAAGCCTCAAGGAGATATCCTCACTTTCACCGAGGATGTCTGTGATGATTTGCTCCAAAGCCCACAAACTCCTATAATAAAAGCCAAGTATGTTAAATGAACAATGTACTTGAAACAGGCTGTTCACACTATTGCATTTGCAAATAGCCAAATTACTAGGAAAGAAACTCCATGGAGAATGTAAAAACCAAACCTGAGCAGGCATTGGAGGAGGCAAGGGATTCTTGATCATTGAGAAGATTTTTTCAGATGCTTACAGCCAAAAACAGATTGTTGTGTTGATTAATAATTCAACATCATAATATGGCATCCTTTATTGTAGCAGGAGCAGTAAACTATACAAGTCCCAAAAAATGTTTACAAATTGATCCAACTCTATGTAAAAGTGCATGCTCATACAAAAAAA
This sequence comes from Eucalyptus victrix, assembly GCA_016097545.1. NCBI lineage: Eukaryota > Viridiplantae > Streptophyta > Magnoliopsida > Myrtales > Myrtaceae > Eucalyptus > Eucalyptus victrix. The sequence goes on along the minus strand of CM027839.1, from coordinate 51,493,849 downwards.
TCCAAGAGCTGCATGTTGATCCTATCCTATCTATAAGTGCATACTCATAGCAAAAAGACAAGAGCTGCACATTAATCATATCCTATGGAGAAGTGCATGCTCATAGCAAAAAAATCAAAGAGCTACACATCGATTTTACCCTATGTAGAAGTGCATGCTCATAGCCAAAAAGAAATCCAAAAGCTGCACTGATTGACAGTAGTTAACTATCATTTCAAAGTCAAAAAGCGATGCTTCATCTTGCCCATGTTTCATCATTAAAGTCAATTCTGCAAACAAACATAATAAAAGTATTAGAATTACTTCATGCAAGAACAAGATAAGAAGATTAATAAAATCATTTGATCACATTAAACAAGTGTCATACCTCATGCAAGGTGCCGCCTACGCATGAAGATGCTTTTCTTTTTCTCTTTTCCGTGGCGCCCTTAATCCGAGTATTTGGTACACCTTTTGGCCTTCTCTTAAGGGGATCAAATACTCGAATTCCATGATTTTCTACATATTCAGATTCATCACCTTCCTCCAAGAAATCAACATGATCTTTACTTATTAGAGATTGCATTTTAGTTGTAATTTGAGAACGAAGACGCAACAAGGCTGTAGTTGCAAGCTCCTCTGTTACATCATGATTGGCACTATCATTCATGACACTGAAAGCTAACTGCATCAACCTCTTCAAACGCAGTGTCTTTGAATTAACTGCATGATGAGAGCTTTGTGCAACATCTTCACAATAAATCCTCTATTTTGCAACTTTTGTCCACCTCTTCAAAATATATTGCGATGGAATGCTTGTAATATTTGCAACATTTGTCAAGATGTAAAGAGCATGCCTACATAACCATCTTTGCATTTCAAATAACTTGCAGCTACAAAAAATGGTAGAATCACTTGGACTAAAATGCACAATATGCTTTCGTTCACTACTTCCGGTTCCAACGATATAAGTATGTAAAGACGCATCAGTTTCTGATCGAAGAACATGTTCAGATAAAACATGCAAGAACTCAGCCTGAAAATTCCTGTAAATAACATGAGTATATACTTGTGCGGCATGTTGCAAAATTCCACTAGTCTCAACCATAATATGTGGCTTTCCTCGAGCACACTCAAAATCATCAATAATTTCAGTGTTGCGCATTTTTTCAGCTTGCTTCTCATAATAACCAACAAATTCAGATAAAGTCATCGTCTTACACGCCATATCTTGAAATACATTATTGGTGCTCTCACTTCTTTGCGTAGATCTAATTCCTGCAGAAAAAAAATCACGACCAAATGCAGGACACCATTTATGATGCAGGCGATATAGATTATCCAACCACTTGTTCTCACTTAAATTCCACTCCTGACACATAGCTTTCCAAGTGGTCTCCATTTCAATTTCAGATTCACAACGATATAGAAGTTTGTGCCAATATTTATCACGAAAACCTGGCTTTCCAAGAAGTGCAATATGATGCATAGCATTTTTCCCAATGTGCCATATACATAAACGATGATCAGAATTCGGGAAAACAGTTCTAATAGCATTTGCCATAGCATGATCTTGATCAATGAAAATAGTTTTGGGTGCTTTATTACCCATTGCCTCCAAAAATGATTGAAATGCCCAAACAAAAGAAGCAATAGTCTCATCCATAAGAAATGCACAACCAAACAGAACATTTTTCCAGTGATGATTCACACCAACAAAAGACGCACATATCATATTGTATTTATTTGTACGATAAGTAGTATCAAAAACTACTACATCTCCAAAGCTATCATAATCCAACTTGGATAAACCATCAGACCAAAAAACATTGGTCAGCCTCTGATCCTCATCCAATTGAAATGTGTAAGAAAAATTACTTCCATTTGATTGTAAATAATTAAAATGGTTGATAAGCCTTTGATAATCACCTACATCAATCAAATTCCTTCTTTTCGATTGTAAGAAATTTTGACAATCACGCAATGTAAAGCCAATATTATTTGCCCCACCTGCTTCATCACAAAGATAAGAATATGCTTTTGTAGCCCTTATACCGGCCCCAGTCATAGAAGTCAAGATACCTTTGCTAGTGTCTGTAATGTGTCGATACGAGCGTATAAGGTGTTTTTGCTTATCTTCAATGAAAGGATGATTATGAACATCTTCAAACTTGGTAACTTCCCAGACTCCATTTTCAATTTTAAATTTAATGCAAGCCTGACATCCAGTTCTCTTCACTGTCCTATAAATCTTTCTTTGTTCATGAGGTGGGATTGGTGGAGAGTGCCATTCACAATTGCATATAAATGTGCATCTTCGTAATACTCCTTTACTATTGTTCGCTTTTTGTCCTTTTCGCACTCCAAATCCTTTGCAAATTGCATATGCATTGTATGTATTATAGGCTTCATTCTCATTAGCAAACATCATACCAATTCTGAATTCAAATTCTTCATTAACATTGTGTGCAATGATATTATCACTTGAAGCCTCTACAATTTGAGGAAAATATCTAATTATATAAAGAATAAAAATGAAATAAATACAAATTAATTCTAAAAAGATGAAATCATACCCATTTCGCCTGAGAATAGTTTGACTTTTACTGGAAGTGAATGTCAAACATGAGTTTTGGTGCCCACTGACATTGGGTTCTTCATAATTACAACCTCATAATCACTTGCAAAAACCTTTTAGCCATCATATTCTGGTAACATAAACAACAATAATCCATTAGCAAATAATAACTAAAATTGAAAGTAAAATAAAAATAAAAGCAACAATTATTAGTCCAAATTACTAATAGCAAAAACATTATTCAACCTTACCAAGAATAGAGCAACATAGGAACTAGATTGTCGAAAAGGTTGGGTGAACTCCAAGAACAAAGGTAAACGCAAAAGCCCGAGGTTTTCTTGTCTGAAACTTATGCATTAACAACAATAACAACTGCAACCACCGGCCATGGTGGCTCAACTGGATAAGACTCTGCTGATTCTCAACGAAGAGGTGAAGGGTTCAAAACCCAGGGGAGGTGCTACGTGTATTAAGTGTGACTCAGGGGTGGTGAGTCCTCCTGCTTAAATGTCACTTGGGGGTTTACGGCGTGGCTGTCGGCTGCAAGCCGATTCCTCCAATACCAAAAAAAAAAAAAATAATAACAACTGCAATAATAAAGAACGAGGCTTTTGCCTTTACCCTAAAACAAAATACTAAAGCAATGAGCATGACAAAAATTCCCGATGCCAATGTAGTATTCTCAATCTTGTCTCTCCAAACTACAAGAAATTGCATAGAGTTATTTGCAAATAAAAGTTGTTTGATTACATGAAAGCTCCTGTAAAGGCAACCAAAATAAAATGAGATCCATTGATTCAAAATGCATCAGAATAGCTAATACCAACTAGAAAAAAATATAAGGTGCTTGGCATGTTTGATTCAAAATTGTACCTTACAATGCTTGAAAGACCAATAATAAGTAGGGAATGCATTACATGAATGCATTACATGGACAAAATAACACCAATTGCAAATCAACCATGACAAATCAAGAGGGGCAAGCTATCATATTCATATTTCAAAAGTGCTGAACAACATTCAATAATTGTTTAAAGAACATCTTATAAAGTAATTGTTGCCTAAACTAAAACACAGGCACTTATAAACAACATAATTGAGTAAAACAAGGCATTGGCCTCTTCTATGATATGTGCAAAGTCAAGTGCACATTAATCTTCACGATCAAGAGAAGATGCAACCTTCACAAGAATCTCTTTCCTTTCTTGTTTCAACAGACTTGAAGCTTTTACCTAAAATCAAACAATAACCACTTTTATCATAATGTATATCTATGGAAGAGTAAGCATAAAGATAGTAGATGAGATAAGCACTAATACCATTTTTGGACTTAAGTATCTATGCCTTGTCGATGTTGCAAATGTCAGAGAACTCCTTAAGTAATTGAGATTGGGAAGCTTAGTCTTCTTCAGTTGCGATGTCCATCCCTAAGTGCACCACCATGTGAGGGACAGCCTGAGAAACATTCACAGCAAACAATGTTATGAATTTCTTACTGCAAATGGAAGCAAAGAAAAGAAAAGAAAAGAAAATACATTAGAATAAATAGCATACTGAAACCATGTGAGAGACTTTTATTGCACTCTCATACTGATATATTATTACTAAAGGTAGCAGAAATTAAATTAGAGAATTTCTTTAATGTCAACCACTAAACTAACTTCCATTTGGGCTCATAAAACCAATCTAAAGTATAATTAAATAGAATGAAGATCTAGTAAATCTTATACAAACATATTACTCTTATTTTGCTAATTAAATTGGAAGACCAACTAACAAATGTATAAAATCATAAACAAAGAATAAAAAGATCAATTTCACTTCTAGCAATTATACCACATTGTTTTTTTTTTTTTTTATCAAACAGCACTTTGTAAGAGAAAGTTCTAATCTTTAAAATATTTAATAAATTAAAAGCAGAAGTACATGAAAAGACATGACAACACTCCAATATTCATATACATAAAACAGTATTACACTGCAAAATATTTACTAGCCCAAGCAGCATCATCCTATTGCCAAATATAGTATTGCCATTACAATATCATCACTATACTATATAAAGACATAATGCACAATTAACCATAAATGATATCATTACATACTATTAGTTTTCCTTCTTTTTTTTTTTTTTTGTCATAATTAGTTTTTGGAGATCAATTTTTCTTGCATAGCAAGAGGAAGTTACCACTAAGATGATACTCATATCCACAGGTCACAAACCTTAAAAACAGAAGCAATCACACCTTGTCCCTTGAAAATATTTTCAGGACACTTCAAAGTTATGTCCTCGGATACAAATCCAATCCCATTAGTATGTTTTTGGCGGAATGGAAATGCAGCCTTTCATTGCAGGTTTTTGGTAGGCCCAAGAGATTCAAGAAAAAGCAACAACAAAACATCTTAGAATCTCTTCCCTTTCTTGTTTCAACAACTTGGAGCCTTTACCTATAACCAAACAATACCCACTTTTATTATAGTGTATATCTATGAAGAGTAAGCATAATAATAGCAGATGAGATAAGCAACAATACCATTTTCATACTTAAATATCTATGCCTTGTTGATATTGCAAATGTCAGTGAACTCTTTAAGTAATTGAGACTGGGAAGCTTAGTCTTTTTCACTTGCGATGTCCATCCGTAAGTGCACCGCCATGTGAAGGACAGCCTAAGAAACATCCGTGGCAAACAAGGTTATGATTTTTTTAGTGCAAATGGAAGCAAAGAAAAGAAAATACATTAAAATATAGTAAAATCAATATGCAATCCAAAACTATTGTCAAATTAGTACTAATAAAAAAGAGTGGTAGTTCTCAACTCAACTATTAATGAGGAATGAGAAAACTCAGAACCTCAAGATCTCCTGTGGCATTAAACAACTCTTGTTGCAAGGTTCCATTAAACCAAAAAAAAAAAAAAATGAAAAGAAACACAAGGTGTGGTGGCAAATGATGATCGAATGAATCCACTTTCGTTCTCCCTAGCTACTCGCGCATTCACTGGCAATAGAACAACCCCAGAACAACCCATCTTTGTTCTCCCTAGCTACTCGCGCATTCACTAGAAACATAAACAGAACAACCCCATAACAACCCATCTTCGTTCTCCCTAGCTACTCGCGCATTCACTGGAAACAGAAACAGAACAACCCCATAACAACCCATCTTCGTTCTCCCTACCTACTCACGCATTCACTGGCAACAGAACAACCCCATAACAACCCATCTTCGTTCTCCCTAGCTACTCGCGCATTCACTGAAAACAGAAACAGAACAACCCAATAATAACCCATCTTCATTCTCCCTACCTACTCGCGCATTCCCTGGCAGCAGAACAACCCCATAACAACCCATCTTCGTTCTCCCTAGCTACTCGCGCATTCACTGAAAACAGAAACAGAACAACCTAATAATAACCCATCTTCGTTCTCCCTACCTACTCGCGCATTCCCTGGCAGCAGAACAACCCTATAACAACCCATATTCGTTCTCCCTAGCTACTCGCGCATTCGCTGGCAACAGAACAACCCCATAACAACTCATCTTCGTTCTCCCTAGCTACTCGCGCATTCGCTGGCAACAGAACAACCCCATAACAACCCATCTTCGTTCTCCCTAGCTACTTGCCCATTCCCTGGCAACAGAACAACCCCAGAACAACCCATCTTCGTTCTCCCTACCTACTCGCGCATTCACTGGCAACAGAACAACCCAAGAAGATGCAGAAACAAACCATTCGGGATTTCGATTGTGCATTCCGAAACCGGCCCACGAGAGGGGAGGAAGAAGGAAACTCACCGGTCGAGAGAGAAACGCACGGACCCCACCTAGGTCCACAGCAAGCGGGAATCCTTCTCCACCTCACGCCTCTCCTTCTTCTCCGCACAATCCACCGTCACGAAGCCGCCCTTCTCCGTCCGCCAAGATCTTCCTCGTGACCAAGCAGCCCAACGTCAAGGACAACACCCGGGGGCGGACGGGTAATTAGAGCCATCTTACTTAAAGATGCAACGCTTGCTCGGGAATGATGATGATTAGCGGACTAGGCCGCCTCCCTCCAGCCCGGCGTCGGGGGCCGGAGGCCGAGATGGCTTCGCGGCGGAGGCGCGGCGGAGGCCGGCAGGAATCCTTCTCTAGCCCGCGTCTCTCCTTCTCGCGACCGAGCGGGCCAACGTTAGGGACAGCACCCGTTCAGCGGTGGAGAGCCTAGTGCCGCTCGAGAACAAGACCGAGGCCGCCTCCCTCTTGCCGAAGGCCAATGGCTTCGCGGCGGAGGCCGGCGCGACGGGGAGGACGAGCAGATGCTGGAGATGGAGGATGCCAGAGGCAGATGAGGCTTTTGGGAGAGGGAGCCGGAGCTGGACACAAACCTTCAGCTCGATCTCTGAGGGAACAGTCGAAGCTGGAGGGAGTCGGGACCTGACTGCGACTGATGAGGCTTCGACGTGCTAGAGACTCGTGAGGCTCTTGAGGAGGTAGAGCTGGACTCGAAGGCGGAAGTGGAAGTGGAGAAGGAAACGCAGGTCTTCCGACGTGCTAGAAGACTGGTGAGGCTTTTGAGGAGGCAGAGCTGGACTCGAAGGCGGAAGTGGAAGCGGAGAAGGAAACGCAGGTCTTTGTGGAAGTGGAGAAGGAAACGCAGGTCTTGTTCTGCATTTGTTCTCCCCTGAGTGAAGGAGAGAGAAAGTGAGAGAGAGAGAGAAAAAATTGCAAAAAAATTGATTGAGGAGAGAGAATTGGGTTTTGGGCGGGACCGTGTCTTTTTCTTCTGCCAGCGAGTGTCTTTTCTTCTGCCGCGCAGGACTGTGTCTTTTCATCTGCCAGCAAGCTGAGCTTAGCCGAGCCGAGCGAGTCGTTTAATTTTTCAGCGGATCCCACATGACAGGTGTCGAAAGCTGAGTGGAACGTGCGCGCCACATCAGCGGATGACGTGGCGCGCACATACCACTGAATATTTTCTCATGCTGGAGGCTCCATTTGGTTCAAACTGTCAATAATTTGGTTCCACGTGGCATGTTGTTGTGGTTGTGTTGGCAATCGAGCAGCATTACTTCCATTGTTTCTTGTGGAGAGACAGAGGGGAGAGAGAGATTTAAACGATCAACATTTTGATGCATCTAGACATGGATCTCGTTTAGACATGGAACTGAGCTATTAAAGAATTCAAAAATAGGTCCTGAATTGCAAATGAAGAACCACGAGAGGGCTTCCCCTTCCCCCCAACACCAAAAAAATCGACGGGAAGGGCGATGGTGGGTGATGGCCGGTTGTGGATCAATGAGGGTCATCAGGCCCTGGCCGTCGCATCGTTTTGACTTCCTTTTCCTTTTTTATTTTTAATTTGGTATAAATAATATTTAGATTTAAAAATCATATTTGGTTCAAAACAACATTGTTTTAGCCTTATCTTTCATATTTTAGCCATGTTAATGCCACGTATGAGAGAAAAAAATAATATGAAAAGTCATCTCAGCATTTTTTATTAGTCAAATTGGACAAAATTAACAGAAGGACTTGATCGTACTCTTTATAATTTTTAGTACTCAATTACAAGACAAATTTTAGGATTTTCAGTGCACCTATTCTTAAAAATAAATAAACTATTTTGTTTCCCCTTCAACGCAAGTTTAAGCTGAATCCTTTGAGCTCGATCTCCGGTCAATGGGTGACATGCTATTGGTGATCATCTATGCGTGGCTTTGAACAAGTGACAGAAAATTCATTAATCACTTCTAACCACACGTGACTACAAATTGTAATAACTAAGGAATGCGTGTTATAGTTTTGTTGATTAAATATACGTGCTCTACATGGATGCTAGGAAAATTGGAGGTGAATAATATGGCTCTCCATCAAATTAATGATGAAGAGATGATTTATTGTTGCATTTTCGTGAGAACTCTTAATCTTCGATAGTTGTTCAATTGCTTAAATAAAAATTATGAATTAGTTTTTCCCAATGTGGATTCATATATATTCAACAATATAAAATATCTAACTTACAAATTGTAGAAAACCGTCAAGCAACCTTCACATAAACCAAATCTTGCCAAATACCTCATCCATAGTCGATTATAGCCAGTGAAAAGGCAACCAAAGATCTATTTTAATTACTTCATCATTGTATTTCGTGCTTTTTGAGACATTATAGATTATAGTTACGACTAAGGCTCCGTTTCTTTTGCAAAAAATAAATAACTCGAGAAACAACTTTCTAAAAATAATCCCTTATATCTCTTAAAATAATTAGACCCTGGAAAAAGTTTTCATTATCGATAACAATTTATCCCTAACCATCTTTGTAAACGATGAAAATATTTTTCGTTCATTTATTTTTGTAAGTAATATAAGTGATCGTTTTTAGGAAAAAAAATTCAAATAATTCATTTTTCACGAAACAAATGAAACCTAAGTAAGTATTGAATTGCACTGTGGTATAGCTTAACACCCAACCTTGAAAAAGTTACAGAGATCGATTCAAACTCTTTTAATGGAAACAACATAATTTTCAATTTTATCACACGTGATTGTAATCTCCATCCATTGCTTCTTTGTGAAGTTAAGGTCCAAAATAGGGAAGAAAGAGGTTCAGGTGCCTCTTGAACTTATGATTTGTGCAATCAGATTATTAAACTTGTAAAGATTTTCTGATAAAGTTTCTTGAGGCCTTTTGCTGACCCAATTAAGCGCTAAAAGTTGAATACTCAACTATTATTAAGGCTAAGCTTGTTTGATAAGCTTAACGTGGATTGACTTAGAAGAATCCATTAAATCAAAATTCCAGCTAAAGGGATTTTTTTTCCCCGCATAACCTACCAACGTATACTGGGGCTCCAAAGGCCTGTCGCTGGCGTTGGGCGATCCCATGACTGCGTTGAACTGTAAATTATACCTAGGGGTGGGTGAACTCCAATGTGGATTGGCTTACTCAATTAATTCAGTAGACAAATAAACGATGGTACTTAGAATCTTGCCGCATATAATTTACTATAATAAATGTCATCATTATATTTCGGCGAGAATTCAATTATATTCAGCCATCACTTTGTAATTGTCATCAAACAACTTTATATTTCAAATTTTCAGGATTAAGACTTTAAACACTTAAATTTACGACATTTATTTTTTTAATTTTACCAAGCGAGCTGCAGTCTCCCTGATCCCTCGATCTTGATTGTAGAACATATCTACAAGATAAAGCCCTTCAAGGATCACATAAGCAAAGGTAGGTCAAGTTTAATCTTCGCTTACCTACGGTCTCATCGCTCAACGAAACTCGAACTACCATGACCGCTCAAGGGAGCTGCAAATGCTCGAAGGAGCTCAAAGCCTAAGGTCGGCTTTTTCCATGCCACAAGCCTGTTTATGTTTGTTCTGAGCATTGTGGGTATGGATGAATTGTGGTTATTTGTCTATAGACACAAGAAAATTTCCATGGTCCAGTGTTGCACCGTACATGTACATAGACTTGCGGAGGGGCTAGTCAGGGCTATCGTCCCTTCGGGAGCATTTACCCCTGCACACCTACAATTTTGATTGGTGTTCTTGTAAAATTTACTTCTTCTACTTTTGATAGTCGTTACTAATTTGTAACTCTAACTTCATTATAAAACTAACAGTCTCGATGATTAGAGAGTCTCGATGATTAGAGAATATCGAGGGAACTTGAGCATCTTACTTTAACAATGCCTTGGTGTTCTGAAAATAGTTTCATTGCCTATGCATTCCTTACATGTGAAAAAACCAGAGAACTCTTGAAGAAAGATGTTAAGAGAACTGAAGTAGAGAGACAATTTCCGATGAAAGAATCAATCAGCTTAACAAGGCGTTAAATGAAGCCGAACAATACACAGATGAGTACAATTAGCAATGATGACATGGTCCAATAGATAAGTAACTAATATGGCCTCATCTATGTAAAAATTGCCATCGCTTTTACCGGACAGTAGTAATCCAAGGATCCTCTTACCCAATGGCGACAGTAACAACGATCAAACCAAACCTGGGCTTCAATTTTATTATTTTATTATTATTTTTTATCTTTATCTAACTGTTAAATTCTGACGCCTCTCCTCCTGAAGAAGAAACCCTACTACATCACTGCCTTTACCTTGAGCCAGGCATGAACAACTTTGATGGTGCCTGACCGTCATCCCACTGTGGGGTCTGAAAGGACATGTAATTATCTATGGTGGGTCCGGGCCACGAGTTATCCGTCTCAAAAAACTCGACGTGTAATTTTTCCATCGCGTGAGAGCCTTCAGGACAAGGGGCAATCGGGGACCGTATTGGCGACCCGAAAGAAGAAATTCTATTATCTCCCTGAGAAAATAGACCACTCAAGCAGTCTGCGGATATGGACTGACGTGCAGTGAGAGAAGCATTTTCATCAACTGGAAACGCCATTGTATCCTCACAATTGGTATTTTGTAATTGTACTGACAATGGCAAATCAGCTGCACCATTATGTCCTGGAGAAAGAAGTAGAACATTAAAAGTGATTAGTAAACACGGGTCGACATGAGCACAGGTGTGTGGTCTCATAAATTGGCCATGAGCTTTTACCTTTTCGGAAGCTTAATAATGAGTCACGGTGTGGTTCAAAGGTAGGAACATTTCCATTCCATGTATACTCCATTTGGCTTGGTGAACTGATCACACGGCTAGGCACGGTTGGTTGGGAAGCGAAATCCTCGGACTGGCCGACAGTAGTAATAGTATTATTTCCTATAGAAAATGGAGCACTCGAGCAGTATGTAGGTATGGGCAGATGCGGAGCGAGAACACTTACATTAGCTGGAGACTTCATTGGATTTCCAAGATAGGTATTTTGGGGCTGTATTGGCGATGGCGAAGCAGTTAGACCATTATGTCCTGGAGAAAGAAGTAGAACATTAATGTGCTTAGTAAATATGGGCTGACATGGGCACGGGTGTACAATCTTATAAAATTTGTTCAAATGAAGGGATAGGAGCATTCACCATTTGGGAAGCTTAATAATGAGTCATGGGGTAGTCCAGAGGGAGGAACATTTCCATTCAATGTATAGTCCCTTTGGCTTGGTGAACCGATCACGTGGCTAGGCATGGTAGATTGAGACGTCATGGGATTTCCAAAATAGGCATGGTAGATTGGGAAGTGAAATTCTGGGACTGGCCGAAAGTAGTAATAATATTATCTCCGGTAGAAAATGGAGCACCCAAGCAGCACGTAGGTATGGGCGGACGCGGAGCGAGAGGAACACTTCCATTAGCTGGAGACGTCATGGGATTTCCAAAAAAGGTATTTTGGGATTGTACTGGTGATGGCGAAGCAATTACATCGTTATGTCCTAGAGAAAGAAGTAGAACATTAATGTCCGAAATGAGCAGATGTGTGATCTTATAAAATAAAACTAAAAAAAAAATCCCATGAATGGTTACGAGCTTTTACTATTCCTCACCCTGCACATCTCTTTAATTTTTCTTGCCACTGATCTTTGTAATCTTTTAAGTGCTCCAATTGACAAAGGCCCTTTCCCTTCACAGACTGAACATTTTACATCTCAATTTTAGATATATAATTTTAACCAACATAACTTCTTTTCTAATATGATCTTTCAGTCACCATTTGATAAAAATGCCTACACAAACACTTCATCGAGTGCTTATTATATCTGCTCATATCTAACTAACTTTTTAATTGCGTTTTAATTGATTGGACTGAACACATACATTCATACATACATATAGATATATGGCCATATAGATAGAGTGTATTGAATGTGCTCATTTTGCAACAAACACATTCTACATAATATATCTCTTCTAGTTCAATTAGTATTAAGATATTTAATATTCTCGATATTGCATGTCCTTATTGGTCATTTTGTTACTTCAACTCTTAAATCTTTCATGTCCAAATAGATTGCTTCTTTGAAACTGAAACTTGACAGAATGTAAGTACTTGATTACTGCCCTTTGCCTTTGTACTGAATCTATTATATTACTGCTTTCGGTAGTGACCTGTGACAATCTACTCTTCTTGTTTGTTCATCATCAGTAAAAACCATTTCTCAGCATTTTCAAGTACAAGTTTAATTGAGGGGGTAGCTGGATAAAAAAACGTCTTCATATAACCCGGAACCCAAATGATAAGGATCTGAAACACGTTGCTTCTATGTAATAAAGCTCAACAATCGAGTGGAAAGTCCTATTTTCATCATTATCTCACAGGCCACATCTTTGTATGTGCTTATAGGGAGAGAGAGTTTTGTGTTTTTGAGCGCGTACCTTCAGCAATGGAGCCCGCATTCGCCGGAGGAGCTTCCGGAACAACAGGAGCAGCACAGGTACTTGGAGCCATATTCTGATGAGCAGGGGCGGGATTTTCAGAGACTTGATTTTGGAAAGAGCTTGAGGCTTTCCCGATTGTATCTTCATGGTTCTGGAAGAAAAACATTCAGTATATCGCTCAAGCTGGACTCATGGAAGTATTTATCTCCACTATACACGCTCTGACTTCAAGCTACAATTGCTTTGCAATAGATGAACTTGCATTCGGAGTAAGTACGTAGGGCAGCATAGATAAAGAATAAAAAAATATCGAAAGAACCTCAATTCACTCTACGCCTATGGCTGCTCATTTCTCCGCCACATAGAGGTCAAGTGCTCGAAGGGTGTAATGGAGAGTACAATCAAGGCAAGGGTCCTCAGGGTAAAGATGCAAAGTTGATTTTGAAAGGACAAGGGAAAAATTAAAATGCATCAACTCGTACAGTTTTAAACTTGGAAAGTAATAATTACAACGTGAATGTACCAATCGTTCAATCTACAACATGATAATGAGGGCCTTGGATTTTCATCAATGACACCAAATCAACAGGTTGAACGTGCTCTCTAACTTACACGTGCTTGGTTGTATGATTTTTACTACGTAATACAGAAGGCCACTTAGATTTCCAAGGTCACTATCCTCAACTATGTGCGCATGTAAATGCTTTAATCGACATTGTAGGTTTCTCGTCTTGTCAATGAGCTCTCTTGGTGCTAAGCTTTTTTCCTACCTGGGTTTGCCCCGCCTTGGTCCCTTTAGTAGTTTTTCCTTATACCAATCAAAAAAGGGTTAGCGAATATCATCAGGCATGCTCTCTTTTGTGTTCGTCTTTGTTTTTTCCCTTGGCATTTACGAAGCTAATTGAAACAACTCAGCAACAAAGACACCTTCTTAGGAACTCAAAGATGCAATCATCAACAGAGAACGATCATTAATGCAACATAATCAAATGCACCTAATTGTTAGAAACCGTTCCTTGATTGGCCGTATCTTCTATTGAACTACCTCAATTCAATTGTACACCGCAACAAAAGATGTGATATGAGCTGACAATATAGAGTAAATTTAACTGCTATTCTGAGGTCATGGGCTATTCCTCGCAGATTGCATAGCAAATATCGGAAAGAGGATAATTCCCCAGTTACCTCCTGCTTGGGAGAAAATTTGTCAGCATCACGTGTTTCATTCAGACGGCATTGTTCTGCATGTGCTTTGAGGCTATTCCATTTGTTATTTGTCATCCTCTCTCCGAGAATCTGAAATGAACAAACACAACATCATTCTTCTTGGTTTCAGGGAGTTCAATCCAAAATTGAGAACCCTGTGCTAAAAATCTCACCGTTCTCAGTTTCTCCTCGTCTGTGTTGAGTAGCTGTACAAACTCTCTCACGTAGCGTATTCCTGCTACTCCCAGTTTCGTGTGAAATGGTCCATTCTTTCCAATTTTTTCCAATCTCCAGACCTCATCGTTAGGTTGAGGGGGATAATGTTTCTCGTTTGCTATAAAGCGAAAAGAACACATTAGAAAAAGAAATTGCAGTAACGCTAAGATCAACAGACCAAACAGAACTTTTCGCACAACTAAAACTCTATTTACTACCGTCCAAAGTACCAAGGTAGATTAAGATTAAGAAGGCCTTACTCCTTTCTTCAGGAAACAAACTAAAAACAGGTCGATTAAATTCTATATTAGATTAGTTACAGGTCAGTCGAATTGTTAATTGGCTCCTGCTTTCAGATAAAGTAAGGCTTCACTAAGAAATTAAGCTTTATTTTGTAATTACTTTAAGGGTAGTAGAATCTAAACATAATTATTTCTTAGAGCTAAAAGATAAAGACTACCACGGACTTACCCTCTCCTCTGCCCGCCTTCACCGAGATCGGCTCTGATATCACTTCATCAATATACTCACGACCTTTTGGCAATACTGCGAGAATGAACTTTTTGCCCGTACTCCACTTTGAAACTTGGGTGAACTGTACATTTAGCAGCCCACTACCTCCCTTAAGATTCACTTTATCGCGTCCAATAAGCAGAGGCCCCTTCCCTGGATCACCTCTAGCTACAGATTTCTCACCATTACCAACTGTCCCGGAATCACCTTCAAGCACCACAACTTTTACCTCAACAAAGGACTCTGGACCTGATTCAATAATATGGCCTGTGTTTGCATCGACTAGCTCGACATGAATGGCTAGTTTCTTATCAGTATAGACAATAGTGGGGAGCGGTTCTTTGAAGCGAAGCTGCAACTTTCTCACTTCATCCCTCTTTCGACGTTTCCCAGAAGATCTGTATTAACTCATTAATCAGCATTATAAGGCATTGAATGACCCAAGCTCAAGCCGAAAAAAGGTGCTGCTTGGAAATAAGGAAGTGACTAAAACTTACCATAGGAATGTGATAAGGCTGAAAGTTTTTCTTCGAATTTTACTGTGTATTAATTGACCTTGGTTCAAACAAGGATGAACGGAAATCGTTCCACAATTCCGTTTGATGAACCATTCCATTTTAACAAGATTGGTTTTCAGAGTGCTTGAGCCAAAACTACCAACACCTATAGCCAGTGCATTCTTACTGCCCCAATGACCTTTTGCATATGAGTGTTAAACTTATTCAAATGACATTACAGTATTTTTTAACTCAGCCATGAGATAACAGGGTTTGCACTTGTCACAGGCCAAATCAACATCAAGAAAGCTTAATGTCTTTAGGCCTGACATCACCTGAGCTACGACGGTGCAACCCTAGAGTGACATGAGCCCAAATACAGGGTCATTTAAAACTTACAGCAATGAATTTCCTTTATTATGTTTTATCCAGGTTTGACCATATAAAAGCATAAACCCAGTGTACTACCCATGTACAATTCTTCCAATGTTAAGGGCATAGGGGATCCCAGGTATATGGTATTTTGTGTCATAGACAAATCAACTTGACGGCTCAAAAGATAAGAAACATCAAAAAGTATATAAATGCCACCAGAGCAATTAAAGTATACTCTAACCTCGTAGGTCGAACAGACTGAGAACTTGAGTGCTCCGACTCTTCCCTTACCTGATGAAAATTCACCGATAATGAGGATGTGCAATAGCATACAACAAAACTACGAAGAACTTTCTATTATTTTCTCATTTTCCATTTTTTTGGGGTTTTTTTTTTTTTTTGGGTTTTTTTTTGTGGGGGTGGAGCATCCTTATTTGACGTTTCCGAACTTTTTTACTAGCAACTTGTTGAACACAACATCTCTAGCCAAGATTCCTTAGCTCCAATGAAGAACAATGAACAAGCAATTACATAATTGCAACAGAGAGTTATCTCGCACCTCTAGGTATTCTCTATATACACACTTCTGTCGGTTTTGGGTATAGATAATTTTTTATTGAAAGGTCGTTTGAGCTTGTTCAAGGATTATGGCATCGTTTACTTCAGTGTCATAGCGCCCGAACCTCTTTTTATCATTGTTAACCCATCTGCTTTGAGAGTGGAGGGAAATTGAGGTTTCGCTTCTCTATATGTTGTGGCTCAAATAGACATTGGAGATTGATTAATTAGCAGCAAGTTTAGGCAACCTGAAGGGATACATTTCGCACTTTCAAGCATCTCATTGTCAATGTGCACATGATTATCAAAATGGTTAAGACGATGCATGTACATCCTAGAGCATTTTCTAGGAGAAAGAATCTTTGTAAGATGCCATTCGGTTACTAGAATCTGGATCTCAAAATTGCCATTAGTCCAAGCAGAAAGATTCATGACAACAGCTTTCCATATATTGCGGCATTTTCATTGGCAACTGACGAGTTGGTAATGCAATTCTAGCCCCTTTATAGTCAATAGGTGAATGTGAACTACAAAAATATGTACGGTCTACAAAGCAATGATCTACATGATTCTTACCTCTCCCTGAATAGTATCATCATCCTTCACCGATGAGCAAGTCAGTTGTACTCTTTTACCTTTGACAGTGTCCGGGATGCGACTGCATAAAGAAAATTAGCACAGCAATTGGAATCTAATGGAGTTGTTATGGTGCAAACATGTATATGAATAACTATAACTCTAAAACCATCTTTTCATTGGTACTAAATGCTATAGACAAAACTAACTTTAGTTTCACAAAATGGGTGCTGTTGAACCGCCAAGATCTCGCACTTCAAGCGTGCATGACTGAAATCAAGTTTAAGACTAGATTTGGAAGAATTCTCCCGAATCCATGCCACTTGTATGCATTTCAGATCGAACCCAGTGATTTTTGTGAGAGGTGAAAAGGATAATCAGAGGTCTAAGAAGAAATGAACATCTTAAAGAGTACGGAGAAGTAAACACAATGCAGAGGCATATATAGATAAGGTTGCCAAACCCCATTATAGTAGGAAAAGCTAAAATACTGGTTATGTTGATAAGCAAACATATTTCTGGACCTCTAGTCTGTGTTAGCTTTTCAACTCTACCATTTTCCTAGAAGCGCTTAGAAAAAATTTCACAGCATAATAATAGCTAGGATAAACAAAGACAATTGCTGTTCCTCCAAATGAAAAGTATTGGTACCTCCCAAATATATGAGTCAAGTGAGAAATTAAAAGCTTCAGATCTTTCTTGGCCTCTTTCAAGTCAGATTTTACAGGCTTCAGTTCTTCCCTAACCTGTTTAACATTGACAATAAGTGAGAATGAGAATACTCTCAATCATAATCTTATCACAATCAGCATTATTTTAGAACTGACGTAAAGACAACATCACCGGCCTGAAAAACGTGCCACAAAGTGTGGCATCACTCCTATTGACAAAAATTAACTGACGGGTACTAGGGTTTGTCATGCATGTGATCAAAAACAAACAGCAGATGAAAATGCAATGGATCATTTGATCCCTCGTCACTAAAATCAGCAAATGAACGCGGAAATGGCACTGGCAAGTTGCAATTTCTACTCATCTTACCACTCTCTGTATTTCCTCTTTGATCCAGCAACTCTTGGGCATGTCATCACTTTCGAGTTCTCTTGACATCTCACTGCAAAACCATAATCAATCTTCTAAGAACCACATTCACAGGAAACAGTAGCCAAATGGATATTATATATCATGTACTCTCATCGGTTCAAGAAGATGGATTTATATCTATGCATAACATCTAGTTTCGACACTGATGTGACCTCAGTCAAGATTAGGCAAGCTAGAAACATTCTGAAGAAGAGTTGCTAAGAGGAATGCCTGAGGTGAAGCGCCCACTTGAGTGCAAAGAGCCAGCAAAGTTTGAATTGGAGAAGAACCTCGTTTTAATCAACTTTCTTCCAAAAGAAATGAAAGAACTCGGAGTAATACCGTGAGGGGGCATCAAAATCCAAAACATATTTCGCGTGGTTCAGTAAAGGTTTAAGCTTTTGTTCAATGCAGAATTGGCTTCTTTGAGGAATGGAATTCCAATTCCCACAGAAATCAAAATGTAAATTTGGATTTCACACGAATTTGCCCTCAAAAAGTGTCGAATTAAACGTGAATCGGTTGCCACCAGTCGCTGGTCCCCAAAAGGTCGCTGACCACCGATTGCTGTGAAGTTTTCTTTTCTAAAAGCCAATTTTTTTTCATATCAAACGATTGAAAATGAAAGAGTGACATTACTTGGAATACGAATTATAGATGAATAAAGGCGGGCCACTGGAGCTGAACGGGAGCTTTTCTCTTGTTCATGGATCCAGACGAGATCCAAGACAAAATATAAGGTCTTGGAGGACCCCCAGGCATTGCGAAACGGACGGACCAACCAACCAGAAGTAAGAGTGGTCATCCAATGTTAAACAGAGATCAGCAATGTCGTGACAGAAATAAAAAGAAATCAAAGAATCATCAAAAGCACCTAGTAAAAACAAAGACAGCAAAGGATGCACAAAACCCATGGAAATGCAAGTCCTAGCAGCAAAAACAGAAGGAAAACGAGGAGGTTACTTGTCCGATGGATCCAATTGCTTCCTCTTAAAAAAGCCTATCTCGCAGGATTCCGGAGTATGCGAGCGACGAGTGCCTTTCCGTCCCATGCTTGTTTCGTCCCGTTCACTCGATCAGCAGTTTCATGTAAAAGAAGAAGGAGAACAAGCATCACATCGGAGTATATGGAGGAAGAGGAGGAAGAAGAAGTAGAAATGGGATGGTTTAGTTTAAGATGTGCCTTGGCCAAGATGATGGGGTATATATATGTCTATACAGGCTCTTGGATGGGTGAGAACACTTGCAGTCCTCTCGCTTGCGCGACGAAGAGGTGGGAAGCCGGAGGCATGTCCGAAGGCGTTAGACAGGTTCACAAAATTTCCCAGAAATTTCAGGGCCACGAGCCACTCCTAGCTTTTTCTTACGAGATAGTCTTTGATAGCCCCTCCTGAGCAGCCATGGACGATGAGAGAGAGAGGCAGAGAGAGAGGGAGAGGAGATTCATTTAATTCGAAAAAGAAAAAAATGCTTGGAGGACGATAACGTCTCTTTCCACATAGTGGCGGGACCTTTCTGACGCCACATCCCCAAGAGTATTCGCATAATCCCATTCATCTCAATTATTAACCCCTAAACATACTCAAATGCTTCGACCAAAAATACAACCAAAAAAAATAAAAAATTACTCAAATGCCGCCACCGTCTCCGACACCAATATGTAGATGCATGTTTTGCATAATTCTTTGATGCCGTGCGTCGAAATCTTAGCCGCGAGACTCTAATGACAGAAATCTATAAGGATGAGTGCCCGCACACGATTGACAAAAGATGGCATGTCTTTCATTGAAAAAAACAATTTCTAATTTTCCGAACGGCCAAACTGAGTGCATAAGAGTGATAATGGGCATGACGTGTTTCACGGCTTAGAGCGCTATTCTTGCCCATCAGCTATATTCCGTCCTATATGCAAACAGTATCTACTGAATATACCGTTCTCTACTTTTGGCTATACGTTATATATATACTGTTTGACTTATTATTCTCGAAGGTTTGAATAACCGAAGAACGGTCCACATGTTACCACTTATAACCCCAAAAAGATGCCTGCCATTCGTTATTAAAAACAAAAGAAAGACAAAAGATTCCTGACATCGTAGTCCTCTTTTGGAATAGAGATAATCCTTAGATATGCATGATTTACGTAGATTGCCTTTAGTGAAGTACTCAATCGATTGCTTTGAATCTAAAATTGGTCGAAGAGTAACTTGGTATATTCCATACTTTTATACAGTTTTTCATTTTGTAAAAAATAATTGGCCACACGTGATTTGATATCATGCAATTTTATTGACACAATAATTGTTCCCAACATCTGTGTATGAGTAGAAATTTATGAAAGAATCGAGCAAGGCGATTTTTTTACGAAGATTTACTGAAGAGTGATTGCCCCATTTTTGGAATATTCTCCCATTCATCCTAAGGTACGCATTGAACAATTGAATTAGGTTTGCCTGGCTGGCCCGCAATGGTCATGTGACTTCAAGATGGGCGGCTCATCGAGGCCTTTCCTTTCCAAATGTTCTTTCTTTTAAGACCCGCATTTTTATGTCATAATATGCTTTGGGACCTTTTAACGAGTATCCGGGGTGACACTATGAATATGATCGGCTACTCTATTTATAATCATGGTAGGCAATGTAATTTTTATTTTCTCTTCTCTCTTCTCTTTCTTTTTTTATTCTTCCTCTCCAACCGGCCCACAAACGAATGTGGGTGAGGTTGAGCCTCACCAAATCCAACGAGGGTGTCACAATTCTCACCTATGGCTAACATATAAAAATAAAAAAATAAAAATGATAGAGAAAGAAAAGAAAATTTTATATCATAATTTAGAAAACTTAAAAGAAATGCAAAAATGTTCACGTCATCGCCGGCCGTACCACGTAAAATAGCCAACATCCGTGTCAGCAATTATTTGCCAAAATTGATCCGAATTATTATGTTAGCAAATCATTAAAAAAAAAAATCTTAGAGCTAAATTGGCCAAATCAAAGAAAATTAAAACTGAATTGACATATGTTTAATATGTTTAAGACATTTATTATAGTTCTCCCAAAAAATTCGCACGCTTTGAGCTCCACAACCAAAAAGAAAGATCGTCTCATATGCAAAAGAAAGCTTTGGCTTCCATTAGAAATTTTTTACTTAGCAAGTGAGTTGTCATCGTTACCAGGTTGATTTGCTATCCTGTTAGATAAATTATCCTATCTTGCTTGTATGTTTGTCCTGATACACACACAGTCAATAATGGAACAGGTTCGAGAGGAATCTCATGCCGGGAGCTGTTTGACGGAGGAGGATGTCCGGAGGGTGGTAACATGAATGAAACAGCCGACTTGGACATACGAAATGCAGGCTTTATTCTACGAGAGAGAGAGAGAGAGAGAGAGAGAGAGAGAGAGAGAGAGAGAGGGATTTACTGAAATTACTTCTACCATAAATAAAAATGTGAACTAAAATTACTCCTCGACTAAATTTGGATGTGAACTGCTGTGACGATCTTGTTTTAGTAGATTCACTTGAACTGAGTAGTCCGGTGAAGGGGTGGTTGTAGATCATAGAAGTTTCTGGGAAATGTTACTTGCATGCATATGAATGGGAGTTGTTGCATAGAAATTCTCTGTAGCACGGTTAAGTAGACTACACACTCAAGATGAATATGATATTTAACGGGTGCGACGACTACGAGGATGTTGGGGAACACAGTCGAGGAATCGTGGCCCTGACGGTTCTACAACTCTTTGAACAAATTGATTGGGTTATCTGGAGGATTTGCCATTGGAGAGAGACATGAATTACCGAAATTACTCCTATAATAAATAAGAATGTGAACTTAAATGACTCCTCTCCGACCCAAGGGAAAAAAATAATCAAATGGACGCATTCCTTTTGAGACCCGCATTTTTATGTTGTAATTATACTCTTGCCTGAAACGCGATTATTAGCTGCAATTATTTCGCACTGTCAAATCCCTCTTTTCCCACATTAAATGAAAGTTAGTATTTCTGCATGCGAGGGGAATAGAGCTGTGCTTTTGGCCAATGCGATTCCCATCTCTCTGGTCTCAATCATCATAAGTCCTTGTCCCCCACTCCCCGAGCCAGTCCTGCCTTTTTCTCACGAGATTAATTTTGACTGGCCATAAAGGAGAGAGGACAGTGATTGAATTAGTGATTAACACACGACTTAGTTTCTGTTAGGTCCACCAACATTATCCATTCTCAATTTTGTATTTCAATAGAGAGAAACAGAGAGAGGGGATTTGCTGAAATTACTTCTACAATAAATGAAAATGTGAACTAAAATTACTCCTCGAGTAAATTTGGATGTGAACTGTTGCCACGATGTTATCTTACTAGATTCACTTGAAATGAATTATAGTTAGGTGAAGTGGTGGCCGTGGATCATAGGAAAATTCTGGGAAATGTTACTTGCATGCATGTTTCGATGTAGTAATTATCACACAGACGGTGCACTTGCAATGTATATGAATGGGAGTTGTTGCATAGAAATATATATGCCACAACTTTTATGGCATGCTTAAGTAGACTACACACTCAAGATGAATAAGGTATCTAATGGGGTGGCCTCGACAAGGAGGATGTTGGGGACCATGGTCAAGGAATCGGGGCCCCAATGGTTGTACAACACCTCGAGCAAATTGAATGGGTTATTTGGAGGGTCTGCCATTTGAGAGAAACATGAATTACCAAAATTTCTCCTGCAATAAATAAGAATGTGAACTTAAATTATTCCTCTCCCCAACAAAAAAGAAATCACAGCTCGAATAAATATGGATGTTAAATGCAATGATGTTGTCTCGGAGAATTGCTTGAATGAATAGTGAAATAATTTTGGTCACTACATAAGAAGCGATGGTTGTGGAACATAGGAAAGTTCAATGAAATGTTACTTGCATGCATGCTTCATTGTAGTTGGAGGATTTATGCTGGCCACCAGATACGTTGTGAACCCTACTTTGCTCCGTTGCATGTGTCTAAATAAAATAGATTGTCTTGCCTTTATCTGCCATTAAAAAAGCTCACTATCTCCCAGAACAACGCCTAGTTGTTCTCCAGTTCCACAGAAATGGGTTTTTACTCAAATATTAAGGCATTGTTCCCATTTTTGTTCGGAGAAATTCCTTATATAATCTTTCATGCTACTATAATATTTATTTATTTTTATTTATTTTGTTACTTCTAGAAGAGGAAATTACGGACTTTTCCCTTTTCAATAATTATAAGTTTGTTGCTATACTCTCCACCCAAGTAACCAAGTAAGGGCAATTTCAAGCGGCTAACAGGGAAGGCCAAAGTTAAAGCTAAATAGAATCTAAAGTTTACGCTATTACGGATCATTATTTCTTTAATTTTCTTTTTTTAGGCCTCTTCTTTTTTCTTTTTTTTTCTATTGTTGACTTTTCCAGGTTCGATAATTTGTCCATTCGGTACCCACTTGTACCATCACGTCCGAAATTCATGCCTGGAAGTTAGGAAATTATTGCTCATCATTTATAAAATAAATAAACCACTTGATTTTTCGGATTTTTAATCGGGATAGGATTGGATAGGATATGATATAAAATCATAGAAATTTTTTATATTCTATCTATTGTTTGGTGAATCGCAGTATTAAAGTCGGATATATTCACATAATATCATGTACATTTTTTTTTATATAACGGCATATCATTATAAATGAACCTAAATGTTTTTTTTTTTGGTAGGTAAATGAACCTAAATGTTCATAAACGGAGATGGTGAAAATATCTCGTAACACTATTCTTTATTTTATTTTTATTTTATTTTTCCTCTTTTTTATATTATTTTCATTATTATTTCTTTTTTCCCCTTTCATCATTCTTTAATAAAATTTTATCGGATAGTAAACTATACTAACATATCTAAAATACAAAAATACCTAAAATATATAATAAACATAAATATTTAATTTATAGATTGAATGTTTATTATAAGATAGAATTAAAGTTGAATATAAAAATTAAAATAAGATTAAAAAATAAATTTGTATTTTCTTATTTTTAATTTCTTAAATTATAATTCAAATATTATTTATATTGAAATATAATTTCAATTTTGTTTATTTAATAAGTTTGTTATTCAATAAAAATAACTTTTCTATTATAGACATTAGAAATCTTATCCACATTTATCCCACATCTCCTATGGAATAATTTTATTCAATCTATATCTCCCTTATATCCAACTTTATTCTGTTATGAGCAAGCACCAAATGTAGGATATGATAAATCATATCATATCTCAAATTTTATCCCGACTGCCAAATGCAGCCTAAGTCTTCAACAAAAAATAGAGATTTGCAGAGAGAGAGAGTGAGAGAGATTAATTTAGCAAAACCTTTCTCTGAGCATATATAATAACATATTTGAATGTTGATTGCGATGATGCTGTCTAGGAGATTTACTTGAAGTAAATAGCGGAAGACATTTGGTCGATATGTGAGAATTGATGTTGTGGTTCATACGAAGGTACATAAAATAGAGCAACGTGACTGACACAACTAATTTTTCACTAAAATCAGATCCTGTTCATTTTCCTAAAAAATGCTTCACGGTTCCGGTTTTACATTCATTTAATTCCACACCTCATCATCAGACGTGCAACAAGGAAAAAATTAACTTTTACTTAGACATCGTTTTTGCCCAAGATCTAACTAGCCTACCCCTACTACAAAGGAGAGCTATGATCGAACCGGGGAATGACAATGGTTTATATGGCTTCTAGATCGGATCAGGTCGACTACGAATTCTTAGATGAGCATGACCAGGCTCATGATCGAACTTGTACTGATTTTTCAAAGGTAAAAGCACGTAGGGAACGTGTACTATGACCATCTATTGATAAAATATATGTACAATACATCGATTTTAGGACAATGAGGGGCAAATTAATATGGTTCTTCATCAAATTAATGATGTCAAAACGATCTATTGTTGCTTGATTTGATACGCGATCATAAGGCTTTTCTTAATGTCATATTTATTATACACTGTTAAAAGTATTTGGATTATGAAAACTCGCTAGTTTTCTTACCCATGCCTTGCACTAGGTTTCTTTGGAAAGGAATGATTAAGTGATTCTTAATGTATCATTCTCATAAGAACTCTCAATCTTAGATAATCTTACAATTACTTCAACAGATAATTATGAATTGTTGTTCGCAAAAATGGATTCCTAAAAATCTACAGTACCAAATATGATAGGATTTCATTGATATAAAGAACAAAGAGATACTGAAGGCATTAAAGCACTGCAAAATCTCTCTCTCTCCCCACGACTCTTTCCCTTTTCTTTTTTTCCTTCTATTAAAGTATTTTCATCAAATTTTAAGTAAAAGGGATTAGCTGATCAACTAGGTCGTAGGGATAAAAGGGATTAAGCGATTGATAATTTGATAATTGAATCAAGCATATGTTAAATGTTTGCTGCCACTTATAATTGCGGGATTTGTTGCAGTTGAGTTTCGATATATTATTTTTGCATTTAACGTTTCATTTTACATTTAAATTCGGATCATGCCTTTTCTACTTCGTTTTGGTAATCATTAGAAATATAATTGCTGTATGGGATCTTCTTTTCCATCGGAGGAATTCCATCCATTAACCTTTCATGTTACTGTAATGGCGGAGGACATTTGATCAGCATATGAGAATTAATGGTTGTGGACCACAGGAATTCCCAAGTCAGCCAACTTGGACGAACAAAAGACAGTCTTTGCTATATTTCATTGGAGAAAGGCAGAGAAGGGTCACTGAAATTTCTCCTCGAACGAATTTGGATGTGAACTGCCACGATGTGGTCTTTGTAGATTTACTTGAGTCGAATAGTTCATGTGATCATAGGAAGTTTCTGGGAAATGTTGCTCGCTTGCGTGCTTCGTCACTTCAATGTAGTCGGAGGATGTAGGTTGGTCACTAGGGTCTAAGAGGCTTAAACACGCGAGGGTATTTCGGTAAATATGCCACCTCGCAAAATTAGGAACTTATCTCATCTTCTTTTGATAATAATAATGATTACACGTACAGTGCACACGAATGGAGTTGGTGTCGGAGGATTTTTATCGCACGCATAAGTCGACTCCAATCAAGATTAGAGTAGTATTTGATAAGGTGGCGATGATGAGGAGGACGATATTGACCTATGGAAGGTTTGCCATGTCAGAGAGGAAATACTGAAATTACTCCTACAATAAATAAGAATATGAATTGAAATTATTGTAAGGCGGTCCTAATAAATTAGGACCCCAACAGAATTGAAGCAGATAAAGAATGAGGCAACAATAGTTTATCAAATGAGCTCAAACTCAAAGTAATGAGTCTGTAATCATTGCCAAAGCGTGTTTTATTTCGCATTGCAGGCGCATAACTCAGAAAAGTGACTCCATCTTCATGTACGTCATCTGTAAAAGTTAGCCCCTCCACCTTATGGTGCTGCATGTACGATTTTTTGTTGTTTCCTTTGGCTTTTTTCCGCCTTTTGCCTTTTGAGGAATTGAGCTATTTCCGTCTTCAATATAGATTTCCAGGCAAATTGTTCTGAGCTATTTCCGTCTTCAATATAGATTTCCAGGCAAATCTTTCCACCAGATCTTTGATCAATGCTACCGCATGCTCGAACATCACTTATCATTTAGGTGTAGCTTTTGAACAAGCGACCAAAAATTAAGATTAATTGCTTCTAATCCCACGGGACTAGAACTTATAAATTACGACACCGACAAGCGTGTGTTATAGTCTAATGAGAAATAGTGGAGGCAAATTAGTATGGCACTCCATCAAATTGATGACGTCAAAACGTTTTATGATTTTGCTTGATTTGATACATCGTAACCAGTCGATCATGATGCCAACATTATACGAATTTCCGCAATCTTTTACTATCTCATGATATTATTCATCTATAAAATATCTTTCAAGCTTTTGGATAACATCACTTTGGGTGCGCACATGAATTTTCAATGTATAGTAAATCACATCACCGTGAAATTTTTACAAATCTTGTCCTTAGGTATTTTTCTCTCATTTGAAGATCTGACCTCTATTAGTAAATTACTTGTACTTTTGCTCGAAGCACACACACCAATGTAATTAAAAGGAAAAAAAAAAAAAAACACTTCCATCTCCATCACATATGCTGAACTTACGAAAAAACACTCATACATTTTTGTCCCCCAAATGCCGAATTATAAACGTTGAGAACATATATCGTATTACACTTGGTTAAAAGTACTTCGATTATGAACTCACTAGTTTTCTTACCGTGGTTTGCACGGGTTTTCTTTGCAAAGGGATAATTAAGTGATTCTTAATGTATTATGTTCATGAGGACTCTCAATCTTAGATAACTTTTCAGTTACCTAAATAGATAATGGAGATTTATTGTTCTCAAACATGGACTCCTCTAAAAATTGTAACTTAAAATACCTCAGCACTTTCGCATTCAATCTGCGTTTCAATTATGGTGTTGGGCTCAATATTTTCGATGATTAATTTGACTAAGAAATTAATAACTTGGACTCTAATATTCAACTTGTGATGACGTTGTTCATATCTCTCTTGACCCTTTTCTATTATTTTTTTCCTTTTCCTTAAGGTCTTTCTCCTCAAGAAATCGATCCAGTTACGACCGGCCCAGTCAACACCTATAAAACGAAGAAAAGGTCAAAAAGAGAGATGCTCTCAAAACGCTTGCTTCCAAAAATGTTGTGAGCCCCACTTTGCTCCGTTGCATGTGTCTATGGAGAAACTGTTTCTCTTGCCTTTATCTGCCATTAGAAAAGCTCATATTTCACTAAAAATGGGTTTTTACCCAAATATCATGGCACCGTTCCATTTTCGTTCGGAGAAGTTCTTTCTATAATATTTCATGTTACTGTAATAAATTTTATCTTGTCTCGTTACTTCTAGAAGAGAAAATTACGGACTTTCCCTTGTCAATGATTTTATGTTTGTTGCCGTACTCTCCACCCACGTAACCAAATAAAGGCAATTCGAGCGGCTAACCAAGGGAGGCCAAAGGCTAAATAGAATCTAAAGTCTAGGCTATTGCGGATCATTATTTTATTTTATTTTTTATAAGTCCTCTTTCTTCCTTGGGTTGACTTTTCAGCGTTCGATAATTTGTCCATTTGGTACCTACCCTTACAATCACATCCCAAATTCATATCGAGAATTCAGGGAAACTGATCATCCTTTCTGAAATTGAGCCTCATAAAGAGCCATCAGAGTGACAGGAGACTCTATCTTAGATTACTCAAATAAAGGGTATTAAATGGGATTTATCAAACTCTCATTTTGACTAATTCACAACACTATGAACTTTGTTATTATATTTGCTCAGAGATATGTTTTGTTAAATTATTTTTTTTTTGTCTGTAATAAAAGGGGTGAGCAAAATCATGATTTCGAAAGTGCCAATCACCACTTTTGTGGGATCTATAAATTAATGATGCATATTTGTATGAGTTGTGATACGGCGAGCGATTGAACAATAATATAAATAGAAAAAGAAAATAAATTGGTCACCTGATTTACGTGGCTCGGTCGTAAAGATCTACATTCACATGAAGAGCAGTGACGAATTTCATTATAGATCAAGCGATACAAGGAGATTATACACTTGAGTCACTTAAATACTCTCTTGGTGTTTCACAAGCCCTAATTATATCCAATAACGCACGCGGTGTTTAGCCTCGAAATTCCTCAAGAAACAATTTCTCAATCTCACAAAGAAATTATATGCAAATCTTACCACAACATTTAATTGGCTTGAACATTAAATCTTTCTTGGATGTAATTCACGAACAAGAATAACAAAAAAAAAAAAAAATGCCTCCCAAGCACTTGATGACGAGACGACGCTTCAAGATTAATTCTTCATGATCAACCACATTCCATCCACGGCCACAAATCTATATATAAGTGAGACCCTTATTCTTTTGCTGACTTCTCATAGGATTATGTTTTCTATTTTAAACAATTTTATCCAAAACATATCTTTGTATGTTTTAAATAAAATATAAATCCAAGTGAAAGTTGGATTTTCCTATTTTAGCAGCCAAATTCTCCAACGCATATTTAAATTTTGGGAAGTTAATCTTTGGATCTTCTTTGCTCAATTTCGAACGTCTGCAACATATCCAATTTAGAATATTCAAACTTTTACATCGGGCTCAAACTTGAGACATATTTTAATAATCTCCACATTAGCTCGACGTTTGAGCCAAGCTACAATCGCTTCGCAAAAATTCAAACCCTACCGCTACTTTCCCATAGCCCCCGATGGGCTCAACCGCCACAGAGATCATCCAAGTCCAAGCTTCGCTTGAACTTCGCCATAATCAAGGATCTCGTCATAATACCAACTCCACATGCACCTTTAATTGCTCTATAAGAATTTTCCGACACCACAAATAAAGCAAAACCATTGTTGCGTCAATATATGTCAAGAGATTGAATACGTACCTTGTTAATTTCAGCAGTTACAACAACCATTGGCTCTATAGGCTCCACCTCGCTACAAGCACCATCCGTATCGATTACTTTGCTAGTACTCATACTTGCTACCTCAGGAGTTTCTGGTCACAACTCCATCTCAAACTGAACATCGTTCAGATTTGTTCAAACGTTGTCATAAACACTCATAGCCAGAAGTATTGGAAACTCATCAAGGATAACTTCTCTACTGTTAACAGATGAATTTATATTTGGGCACCACAACCGATCGCCCCGCTCACCTTATGCATAGCTATATAATACGTACATTGCCCTCCAATCGAGCTTACCATCACTCATTCGAAAATAACACCAGCAACCAAACATTATAATAATAGAATAACCAGCAACGTTACCTGACCACAATCCTTCAAGATTCCACCATTCTATAGCAGTTGATGGGGATCTATTCACCAACCAGCTTACCGTACTAAGCACATCAGCTAGGATTCTCTTAGTAATACCAGCACTAGAGATCATCTTACGGGTCGTCTCTAGTAATGTTCTGCTCATCAATTTTGCAAATTGTTGTGATTTATTGGCACTAGTGCGGTGTTTCATTATGCCATCTTTCATGTAGAATTTATTTGCTAGCTTTGAGTAAAACTCTATGCTATTGTCAGTCTACACATGCTTGATCAACTTATCAGTCTCCGTCTCAATCAAAGCTCTCAATCGCGTGATCCTGATACCAGCATCAAATTTGTGCATTGGCACAAACACCCTGGTCTTCCTCGAGTAGTCAATAGACTATTGAATAGATGCATCCAATGTCTCCAGGCCAAAACCTATCACTATCTCACCTTGAAGTTTATACAGGCATCCGTGCTTGATTCCTTTCATTATCACCAGGGCACCTCGAACAATCTTCAAAATTCCACCTTCTGAAGAATACCTGCAACTAGCTGAATCTATGGCACCTGAGGAAATTAAGTTCTTTTTTAATTCTGGAACGTGTCTTACTATAGTCAATGTCCTCAAAATACCATCATGCATTTTGATTTTAATATCACCAACACCTATAACATCACACTCAGCGTGTTGTTCTCTAATTGGACTTTACCACTACCATGCACCGATAAGTGATAAATCAGTTTCTATTTGGTGTGACATGAAAAAAAACAACCAGAATTCATAATCCATCCATCAAATGATGAATAATCAGTGACAGACAAGACATAATTAGTATTATCTGCTACAGCAGCAACATTATTTGCAGAATTAATTATAATTCCCTTACCCTTCTCATTCTTCAGTTTAAGGCAATTCCTTCTAAGATGCCTCCTCTTGTCACAACTCCAACAGATAACATCACAAGTTCTCGATTGACTATGCCTGGTTATAGTAGTACTACTCTTACCCACACGTATTCTAGATCTTCCTCTATTTTCACCTATTAAAGCAGCATATAAAGATTCGCCAAATTTTCTTCTATGAATGTCCTCGCTCAAAATCAAATCTTGAACCCCATCAAACGTCAAATTTGTTGACCCAGAGGAACTACTAACAGCAGTAACAGTAGTATTCCAACTATCAGGCAATGATGATAACAGAATCAAAGTACGTATCTCATCTTCAAAGTTAATTTCAATTGAACTCAATTAACTAATAATCACATTGAATTCATTGATATGATTTGCAACTAACGCATCTCCGCTTATCTTCAAATTATATAGACGTCGCATCAAATAGACTTTGTTGATCACAGAGGGTTTCTTGTACATATCTAATAGGGCTTGCATCAAATCAATAGTGGCCTTCAAGATGTTAAACGCAATGTTACGAGCCAACATCGGCCAAATAACACCCATAGCTCGTCTATCCAGCAATCCCAATCAGATTGCTTTATCGACTCTAGTTTCTCCTTAGATAATGATAAGTGCAGTTTCATCTGGTAAAGATAATCTTCAATCTACATTTTCCGGAACTAAAATCATTCCCATCAAATATGTCAATTCTCACTTCTATTTCTTTTGTCACCATCGATTTGCTTCAACTTAGCCAAGTCTGACTCTGATACTAGTTGTTGTGATACGACGAGCGATCAAACAATAATATAGACAGAATAAGAAAATAAATCAAACACCGGATTTACGTGGTTCGGTCGTAAAGACCTAAGTTCACGGGAAGAGTAGCAACGAATTTTATTATAGATCAAGTGATACAATGAGATTACACACTTGAGTCACTTAAACATTCTCTCGGTATTTTTCAAGCCCCAATTATATCCAATAACACACGCAGTGTTTAGCCCTGAAATTCTTCAAGAAATAATCTTTCAATCTCACAAAGGAATTATACGCAAATCTCACCACAACATTTAATTGGCTTGAACACTAAATCTTTCTTGGATGTAATTCACAAACAATAACAACAGAAAAAAAAAAAAAAAAAAAAAAAAAAAAAAAAAAAAAAAAAAAAAAAAAACCTCCCAACCACTCGACAACGAGATGGCGCTTCAAGACCAATTCTTCATGATCAATCCTATTCTATCCACGGCCACAAGTCTATATATATATATATATATATATATATATATATATATATATATATATATATATATATATATATAAGTGAGACCCTTATTCTTTTGCCGACTTCTCATAGGATTTTGTTTCCTATTTTAAACGATTTTATCCAAAACATATCTCTGTATGTTTTAAACAAAATCTAAATCCAAGTGAAAGTTGGATTTTCTTATTTTAGCAGCCAAATTTTTCAACACATATTCGAATTTTGGAAAATTGATCTTTGGATCTTCTTTGCTTAATTTCGAACGTCCGCAACATATTCAATTCGGAATATTTGAACTTTTGCATTTGGCTCAAACTCAAGACATATTTTAATAGTATCAATTATGCTACATTGGACACCGACACAAGTACCATGTTACCATCAACATATTCCAATACCACATATCATATTGAGGAAGAGGAGAAAGAAGAAGTAGAAGTGGAATGGTTCAGTTTAAAGTGTGCCTTGGTCAAGATGATTGGGTTATATATATAGTTGTTCGGTACTTGGATGGCTGAGAACACTTGCAGTCCTCTCGCTTGCACGACGCAGAGGTGGGAAGCGGGAGGCATGTCCGAAGGAGTTAGACAGGTACATAAATTTCCCAGAAACTTCAGAGCCGCAAGCTAGTCGTGGCTTTTTCTGAGGAGATCGGCTTTGATTTTTTTTTTCTTTAGATTGACTTTGATTAGCCCAAAGAAGAGAGAGAGAGAGGAGTTAGACAGGCACATAAATCTCCCAGAAACTTCAGAGCCCCGAGCTAGTCGTGGCTTTTTCTCAGGAGATTGACTTTGATTAGCCCCAAAGAAGAGAGAGAGAGAAGAGTCATTTAATTAGTGATTAACACGCGATTTACATAATTAAAAAAAAATCCCAGAAGTGTTCGTATAATCCCATTTATCTCAATCATTAACCCCTAAACATACTCAAATGCTTTGACCAAAAGTACCAAATATATATATATATATATATACTCAAATACCGCCACTGTCTCCGGCACCAATACGTAGACGCATGTTTTGCATAATTCTTTGGATGCCGTGCGTCGAAATCTTAGCCACGAGACTCTAGTGATAGAAATCTATAAAGATGAGTGCCCGCACACGATCAACAAAAGATGGCATGTCTTTCATCGAACAAAACAATTTCTAATTTTCCGAATGGCCAAACCGAGTGCATAAGAGCGACCATGGGCATGACGTTTTCACGGCTTAGAGTGCTATTCTTGCCCATCTGCTATATTCCATCCTCATATGCAAACAGTATATATTGAATATACCTTTCTTTTTTTCTTTTTTTTGGCCATATGTTACATATATATACTGTTTTACTTATTAGTCTCGAAGGTTTGAATGACCAAAGACCGATCCTCATGTTACTACTTATAAGTTATAACCCTATGGAGATGCCTACCATTCGTTATTAAAAACAAAAGAAAGACAAAAGATTCCTGACACTATAGCCCTCTTCTGGAACAGAGATAATCCTTAGATATGCATGACTTACGTAAATTACCTTAAATTGAGTACTCAATCAATTGCTTTGAATCTAAAATTGGTCGAAGAGGAGCTTGGTATATTACGTACTTTTATATAGTTTTTTATTTTGTAAAAAATAATCGGCATGTGTGATTTGGTCTTATGCGATTTTATTGACACGGTAATTGTTCCCAACATATGTGTATGAGTAGGTAGAAGAATTTATGAAAGAATCGAGCGAGGCAATCTTTTTACCAAGATTTAGTAAAGATGATTGCCACATTTTTGGAATATTATTCCCTTACATCCTAAAATTTACATTAGACAATTGCATCAAGCAAGGTCGAGCCTTGCCAGTGGCTAGGCGAGGTGGAACTCACCCTACTACTAGCGAGGGCGAGCCTCAATCTTGTCTTCTTGCCACAGTGGCCAACAAGGTCAACCAATTGGTTAGAGAAGCAAGGAAAAAGAAAGAGAGAAAATAAAAGAGAAAAATATAAAACATTCAAAAAAATATTAATAAGTTAATAAAATTTATCCATATCAACATTGGTCTTACAACGTAAAATGGCTTACATTTACATCAGCGATTTTGGACCTAAATTGATTGATAGATTGAACTGATGAAAATTATAAAAAATTTACGATTCAATTAGCAAAATTGAAATATCTAGGATTAAAATGACAAAAATGTAATAGATATAGGATTTTTGGATAATTTCTGGTCCAATGTGTAATGTCATTATTGAACTTTAAATTTATTAATTATGATTCTTGAACTTTGATTTCATGTGTGATATCCTCTCTAAATCTTTAATTTATTAATGTTATTCCTAGAAAAAATTCAATTAAGTGCTCCCTCATGCAGTGGCGTGCTTGTTTTGTCCCGCTCACTTTATCAGCACCTGCATGCGACAAGCGAGACAGACGAGAGAACCAAGTGTCTTGTCGCAGTACATGTATGAAGAAAGAGAACGAGAACGACCATTTGAATGCAGCGCATGACAAAATTTGATTGGTTCTTGCCTTGTGGGGTCATTTCGGCCAACGTGGCGGCGTGCTTGATCGGCCTTGTTCGAGGGAACGGTCATTTTATATGCTTTCCTTCCACCGAAAGCCAACATGGGCGGTGGCGCTACAGGACATGTCTGAAAAGTTACTAGGACTAATTCAAAATTATCGACTTTTAATTAATTGTTTTGAAAATGCCAACTATCTCGACAACTTCATGTTCCATTTATTTGCTTACCTTCCGGACCGTTAAAATTATTAAAATTTTACGGCCCAATTGGAGTTATCAGTTAGTTCTAATGTACTAACTCTTATGCGAGTAGCTTACCGCTTTTGTTTGGTCACTCCGAAGTTACGTCCTTTTACTAGCAATTTACCAACATTTGTTTCTATAACTTACTAGCGTGCTAAAGTCATTGATTTATATGCGAAATTATTTGTCTTAGATTGAGTAATTCATTGACTTTTACCTTATTGAGTAACCGACCAATTTTACGTTTCAAACCTTTGTTTGAGTTAATCAGCAAAGTTTATTTCATCTCTTCAAAATTACGAGTTTTCATGACAACTTGCTAATAGTTATTTACTATAGCATCCCCTAACCTTTATATGAGATTGCTGATCTCAATTTGAGAGATCTACTTATTTTTCTCCGATTAAAATACCAACCGGTTTTATCTTAGCAATTTTTGTTTGAATTTGTTAACAAGATTTTATCCGGTTGCTTTTGAAATTAGCAATTTCTATAACAATTTACGACCACTAAGTTTACTAACATTTTATTATACAGAATTATCAACTTGAATTCAGTAAACTCTTTTTCCTATTGAGTTACTAACTTATTATAACTTACTAACTCTTATTTAGTGTTTGATCAAAAAAAAAAACTCTTATTTAGTGAACTTAGCTCCACAGGCTCGTAAGCCTAATGAAGTTTCTATTATTTTTTAATCTATCTGATTGTTGGGAGAATGAATCATAAATACTTCATATTACATAATATATCCGCACATACATACATACATACATACAATACATACATACATACATACATACATACATACATGTTGGAATTTTGTTTGATAAAACAAAACAGAGTGTTTTTTACTTTGTCCCACATAGAAAAGATGGGAGCAAGTGGGTCAGTTTAAATATGTGGGTTTTCCTTTTGTAATTAAAGGAGTGATTAGGTGGGGTTAGACCCCACCATACCCGCGTGCGGGTGCGCGATTAGCACTTTGCACGCTTGCGTGCCCGCAGTTTAATTAGCATCAATCCCTTGCTATTTATTTAATTTTTAATTTTTTGTTTAAATTCTAAGGTTGCATTTTAATTTGAGAATTTTCGGAAATGAAATATAAAATGAAAATTCGAAATTCTATTTTAAAAAAAATTATTATTCCGAATTTTATTTGTGTCTTTTCAAAACAACATTTGAAAAAATTACTTATTCGGTTTTGCAACATTTTCCGAAAGGTTGCAATTGTTCGATTTCGACTTCTTCCGAAAAGTCGCAGTTGTTTATACGAACAATTTTTCAAAGGTCGTGTTTGTTCATTATTTGATAATTTTTCACGAATAGTTGCAAGACTGTTTCATATATATATACTTGTCAATTTTCGGAAGAAGTGTGTGGTCATTTTTTCGAGTCTTCTTTCTGAAAAAACAGCAGCCAATTTTTCGATTGTTTCTTAGAGAGACTTTGGAGAAATACTAGAATTGCTATCTAGTATTCTCATCCGAGACTTTGTTGTATCTTGGAGGATTTTTGCCGGTGACCATTAGCAACATTGTGGGGCAAATAAATCCTTAAAGAAAGTGATATCACGCCTCAAAGTCCGAGTTGTTTTACTCGATCCGATTTCATTGTTCAACCCATTTCGAAGCCATATTTACCAACAATACATACATACAAGGAAGTATTCGAGCTCTATAGATTGAGCTTGAGCTCCAACTAGAGTTGCTTCATAAGTTGCAATAATCGTGACAAGTGGAGTTGAACTCAAGATCTCAATTCTTATTTAAATGGAGATAAAGCAAAAATCTTAATACTCGACAGAGAATGCAAGTCTAGTTCAAGCTCAGTACTGAGGGAAATTATCAAGAAAGTCGCAAACTAATTAAATTTGTGTCAATTCAGTTTTAAATCTTTCAATTTGATCAATTTAGACATGAACATTTTGACGATTTACCAATACAATCCATCTAGTCAATTTTGACCGTTAATTGCTAACACAAACATCGACCATTCTATATGGCATAATCAACACCGACGTAAATAATTTTTCAAAAAAATTTTGAATCTTTTTCTTTCTTTTTTTGTTCCTTTCTCTTTCTCTTTCTTTCCCTTTCTTTCCTTTTTTCTTTTTTAGCCAATGGCCAACAAGCAGCCACTAGCCACCAACAAGGGCTGGCCTCGTTGGGCGCCTGTAGACTATATTGGCAAATCATGAAAAGATTTAAGACTCAATTGATCAAATTTAAAATTTTATATTAAATTAGTACAAATGCAATACGTGTAAGATTTTCTTGGTAATTCCCCCATCACCACTGTATCAGCTCAACTGGACCTAATTACATAATCAGGTACACTTGCAAGTCTCCCAATTTGCTCGAATCTTGCAATTGGGTTTGCGTATTATCTTTGTGTTTTTTTTTTTTAATCCCTGTGCTTTCAAGTCCCCAATTTTGTTTGATTTGCAAAATCAATATTTCTGTTCTCAGTTTATTCAATTACACGGCGTTGCCACATCACAAAACTTTATTTTTACTATTGGAGTAATCTCACTAAGCAGCAAAGAGTTTTGAAGTCTCATGTTGGGGCTGCCCGTCTATCCGGTAACTTAGGTAGGTTGACAAGACTCCATTTCTTATATTGACGCGTCGATACCCGGATTCCCAACATCTCCTCAATTTCCCTTTATATATTTTTCTTCCCAGAGAGAGAGGGAGTACATGAGCACGTAGTGGGGAGTCCCACCCCTTATGGGTTCTTCCCTCTGTCATTTCTCCCTTGAGACCTGCTCAGGTCCAACAAAACTTTCTTTTTACTGAGAAGATGCATGGCCGTTGATGCGGTGGATGTGGATAAAGTTTGAAATGTAGCATCTTTGAAATGTAGCATCTTTGTCGATTTGGTTCGTTTCTAGAAGAGCTTGAGAGCGAGAGCGAGCCAAGAAATTTGACTTGCGAGGTGCGCGATGCTCGGATGGTCGAGCATTCCGTGACCCGCAATGGGACCCTTCGCTGTACGAAGGAGACCCCAGCTTTTCATTTCATTTTTTAAGTGTTTAATCCATCACAATAACTAGTTAAATCTCACTTGAGAAATTATATAAATTCTACTTATGAGAATTTAACTGGCTAAATCACTATAAAATGTAATTACAGGCAAATTCTCATGAGAAGAACTCTCTACATACTCCTCTTTAGGCCATTTGAGAATTCTCTCTGGCCACTGAGGACTTGGCGCGCTTCTACTCCGAAGGCCCTTCTCTATTTATAACCGAGAGAACCCTCCCATCATTCAAAGCAAGAACCGTCTTTCTCGGAAGAAATCACGTGCTCCATTTTGGGCCTTTTCCTTTGATGCGCAGATAGCGCTCCTTAGCTCTTTCATTTCTTCTCTTCCCTGTCAAAGTCAACAATGACGGCTAATGAATGGCCAACGTTGGTGGCTCGCTGTTCTTCTTTCTTCAGAGAACGAAAAGAAAAGCTGCTCATTTTCTTCTTTCTTCCTGCACGTTCACACGGCCTTTTGACAAAGAAGACAAAAGGCGAGTAGGGAATGGATTTAATGCAAATGGGCCGCTGTCCTCTAATAAATCTTCAATACTTCTCTGTGAGGGATTGTTCCAGCTTGAGTGAACTCCCCCACTCGATTTTGCAATTAACATTGTTAATGAAGCTGGATTTATCATCCACGATAGTTACGAGATTACCTTATCCTATTGGTAGGCTAACACATTTGGAAACAAAGATCTCATTCACACTGATTGCCGAACTTCCAAACTCTATCTATGGATTACAGAGACTTTCATCTTTCCATGTAAGCCTTAATGTAATTGAGGAATGCCCCGACTTCATGGTAAACTTAGAATGGTTATGAGTATTCAAGTTGGTACGTGGGCGTCATTTAGCAGCACGATGGGAGTTACCAAGCATTATTGGAAGGTTGAGGAATTTAGAAGAGTTATACACAGATTAATATGGTTCTTCATCAAATTGATATTGTCAACGATTCACTGTTGCTTAATTTTGTCATAATGTGTTTTTTTTCGAATGTTTAGGATTTCATATTATACGTGGTCAAAATCATTTCGATTATGAAAACTCACTTAACGTTTCATTATGCATGCCTCTAAATTTGGATCATGTTTTTTTTTTTACCCTACTTCTAACGTTTCACTATAACTCAGACGTATTGATAATTACAAAAAAGTATAATTTCCGTATGAGTACTCATTTGGTCATTATATGAGAAGTGGTGGCGGTGGGTGGTGGCGCAGCATCATGGGAAGGTTATGCGAAATGGTACGTTGCATTGGCTCGCTGGCGCGCACTAGTTTTGCGACGTCAAGAATGGCGGCTAAACGAGGCCCTTCGGTTTCAAATGTTTATTTCTTGAAGACCCTCATTTTCATGTCATATTATGCTTTGGGCCCTTTTGGCGAAAATTTGGGGCGAGATTATGAATATGATTGGTTCGTTGGGATCCAGTTACTCTATCCATTATCATCACGGGGAATCCAAGTTTTTCTTTTCTTTTTTTTTCTGTTTTCTCTTCTCTTTCTTTTATTCTTTTGTTCATTTTTCCTCTTTCACTGGCCCACAAGCGGGTGCCGACATGAGCGTCCCGGTTCTCGCCTATGGTCAATAGAAAAAAAGGAAGAAAAGAAAAATTTATAAATTTAGAAAACTTATATATGAAGATGGAATGAAAAGAAAGAAAATAAAAACTTATAAAAAAGTTCAAAAAACTTAAAAGAAGTGGAAAAGTGCTTACATCAGCGTTAGTCATATCACGTAGAATGATCGGCATCCACATTAACAATTATTGGTAATCAAATCTTGCAAACTATATCGAGTCATGTTGTACTTAGCTCTAATAACATTCTACATTTAAAAATAAATAAAATTATGCATCCTTTTTATTAAATTTTAGGTTCAAGTTTTTCATTCTCACATGTACCGAGTCTTATTATTTTATCACATTTGGATTATAAATTGCATTTTCATGAATATCTCCTTTTCTTTTCTTTCTTTCTTTTTTTACCTCGCGGATTAATCCATCACGTTGTTATTAATTGATACCATTGTTACTAAAAGTCGGGATTAAAAGTTGGACTCAAATGTGCCAAAAATATCACACACCCTCAACTAGATTTCCGGCTCCTTTGCTGACAGTACAATTGCCAATTCAAATTTGATTACAAGCAAAGCATCGTAACATCATAGATCTATGTGCATAACGTTCCTATACTTAGTTACAAC
This sequence comes from Eucalyptus victrix, assembly GCA_016097545.1. Classification (NCBI taxonomy): domain Eukaryota; kingdom Viridiplantae; phylum Streptophyta; class Magnoliopsida; order Myrtales; family Myrtaceae; genus Eucalyptus; species Eucalyptus victrix. The sequence continues at coordinate 51,453,958 of CM027839.1, read as the reverse complement.
TCCGCGCCATGAAATTGTACTGGTTAATAGGTGTACCATAGAAGTGTAAACATGTTTGATACACACAAGAAGTCCAAGAAGATTCTGAATTTTGTCACGATGGTATTGAGTGAAATTGTACTGGTTAATAGGTGTACCGCAGAACTGTAAACATGTTTAATACACACAAGAAGTCCAAGAAGATTCTGAATTTTGTCAAGATGGTCTTGATTTTGCCTATTTTGCAAAATGTTCTAGAGGCGGGGCCCCCCAAACATGTCTAATATGCACAAGGAGTCCAAGAAGAATAGGCCCAATGACATTCTTCTACGATGGACGTTTTCACTCATATAAGTGGACTTTTGGGCTTGTCTGTTGCATTGACAGGCTTTACTTATTTTCTGTTGCTTCTAGATTACTGTTTAAAATTTTTACCTTTGCGAATATTCGTAATGACGTGGTATTTTTATTTTTTAATTGAATATCCATATAGGACAATTTAAAAAAATAGGCTCTCCTTTTAAGTTTCTTTAAACTACATCCTTAACCTTCTTGCTAGAGGAACTTGATATTTAAATTATAGAGGTCTCTTTGATCTCTTCGTTAGCAAGAGGAAAATATCAAATTCACCTCAAAAAAATCCTGCAAATGGAGCCACACCTCCATATTTTATTGATTACCTTAACGAGATGAATTAGGTGAATGATTTTTAGTGTTCTTGTTTTACCATTGATTTTGCTACCATTTTCTATCATGATACATGCTATCATGCAAATCATCCCCTCTGTGAGCAGGGTAATCTAGTAAAGACCAGCTATAGAACCCGCTGTACCCAGATGTGTGCATTAGAATTAAGGATACCAAAAAGCATGGTGCATAAGTTTGATTAATTGGAATAGAAATCATCGGCTAATTCAAGAAGTCACAATCTTTTGATACACTATGACTTGACTTGCATTGTTGAGATAAATAAGAAGATCCACGACTAGTAGCCTAGACGTCAAATCCATAAGTTTGTCTAGAAGCAAGCAGCGCTTGATCCATAGCCACAAAATTCAAGCCCTCAGTCATCCAATAGTAGCTGATTAATCCAGTCATAATCAGTATCTGAAGAGCAATACAGATAACATTAGGATGTGACCATACATCAAACACTATGTTTGCTTATTGCTTTTGAAACCACAGAGGAAATCATTGAATGTGACACTACTAATGAGGCCATCACTATGCCTTTTATAGGTTTTCCAAGAAATTAGTATGCATTTGCCATGAAAATTACACTTCAGATAATTCATATTAATGAGATAATACAACTACTACTGAGAGATGATCATAAGGAGTATCTTAGAGAGCACATATATAACTCTCGGAAAGTTGACCCAATCAAACCCCTAATAAGAGTTTACCAGTGCGACAAAATTGAGTCTTGTATCATACTTGAGATGCCAAATGATTTAGCCTCTCTATTGAGCCAGCCTCACATTTACTTGTTTAGTCCCCAAATAGGGCTGATTATAGCAGATATCAAAAACATATCCATCTTTTAAACTCGTTAAATGGGTTCCAAATGCTAATTTGACCATTTCGGAGTTGTGGGGTATTGAGTTTTTATTAGCACTCTCTCTATGGTTGCTCTTTGTCCTTTTCTTGGTAGAAAAAGGACAAAACTGTTTTCCTTAAGGAGAAGAATTGAGCTGATGCAATTCCTACTCTTCATTACACAAACATGAATCTGTCCAATGAAATGGGATCATAACCCTAGACCAAAGCCGAAGATATGATGACAATTTACTTTTGTTCCAGCAAGTTATATTCACACCACATATATAATCACAGCGAAAATTCATCAAGTATATTTTTAGTGTGGATGTCCCAATCTTTGTTCTCACTTTTTCCACAAGATAGGATAACCAATATTATGCCGCGAAGAAATTGACATTGGAGGGAGAAATTTCAACATACTTAAAGATGGGAAGCCTGATGTTGACCCGTACGGTTGTCCTAATGGCTGTATATTTGTATCTGCTGAAGGCTCCATTTGGATCAATGTGGCATTTTGGGGATTGAGACTCTCTGATCGTATTGGCAACGGAGCAGCAGTAATGCCTTGATTTCCTGGAGAGAGATTAAAAATAAATTATTATCCCATTGATGAAGCCCATAATAGACAAGCCAAGAAAGGCAAGTCTCCTAGGTGTGGGATCAACATGGAATCCATAAGTTCCTAATGTTGTGATTTATACAGACAGTTCAGCTAAATAGATTTAGGTCCCAAAACCCACCTGAAGAACCAATAATTAGGGCATTGCAATCACATACTTCGTGAGAAACGAGAATAGACAACAATGCTCCTCCCTCATAAAATATTTCATCATATTCTTAATTGACTGTACGCTATTTATGGAACAGTTGATTTTAATCACCTCCAAACCTATATCAATGGAAGCCAGTATATTTCCCTCCCAAAGATGTACGCTACTGTGAAAGGTTTTAGTTGCAACATATCACTTTGATGATCTAAAATCACAAAAAAAAAAAGTGGCTACATCTCAGCTAGTGTTTAATTATAGGCAACTTTTTCTTTTCCTCGTAGTCAATTAGAGCACATACCTTCCACTGTGGATGCTGAAGTTCTCGGAGGTACTTTCAAACCAACATCACTGCCCAATCTCGCTGGAGGCGTATTGTTATGAGCTGGATGGCGGCATTGTTGATCTAGAACTTCACACAGAAAAGAACACGAGATCTTCTCTGACATGGAACTTGAAGAAGCCTCAGCTTCGTATGGTGTGACATCATTCCAATTCTCATAGGCCTTTTTCACCAATTTATCTGCACAGACCTGGAAGACTTGAAAATTACTACTTCCTCAACCAGTCGCTTTATCAGGGTTATCTTACACCCTAGGTGACTCAAATAAGGCTGGACTCGTATGGATACCAAAGGCACTAAGAAGATGCGTCTATATGTTCCCCTTTTTTTTCAGACAGACCAAACAATGTAGGAAGATGCAAAGTTGGTGGTCAAAATACATATAAGGAAAGCATGGACATCAAGTTCACAGAATTTGATGAAAGCAACAAAAAGCATCTCGACTTGAAAGTACCATAACATGGTGAATGAGTCAAAAAACTTAGAACTCTGTATGAGCATACAGTGCTCCTAAGATGCTAACTGCACTCCTCATGTTGGGGACAGTGGTTGTGGTCCCACAGAGGGTGCTTCTGGTGATGTCTTCTCAAGGGGTGAGAGTAAAAGAAGAGGGCAGCCTTTGGAGGAGTTTGAATTGGATGTGGATGGAGGTTCATTGGTCTTGGTGCTGATGGGGGTTGATGAGGCAAGATTCTCTTTTTATCAGTTCCATTGTTGAATCGTTTTGAGGTAAACAGTGAGGAGGATGTCTCCTTTCGGGTGCTTAACAATATCAGGGCTGTTGGCCAGATCCTTGGAGTCTCCTTGCGAGCGTTCCAAGATACAGCCATGAGTCTTTTCGAGAAGCTTGAGAATGGAAATGATGACCCTGAGCATTTTAAGTCCTTGAAAAAAATTAATGAATTGAAATGCCTTCAGTGATCCACCAATAATGATAAAACTCCCGACAGATAAAGGAGGTTGTGAGTGGTAGCAGTGGAAAGGACTCTTCGTTGTTTATATAAAGGTCAATATTAGGTCTTGGATTGTCAGGGGGCTGAATGATGGAGACAAGAGAATGGTGATAAATTTTTTTAGTGGAGACGGGACATAGTGTCATTAGGAGACTAAAATGGAAGATCGTCAGCTGGATGTTGCCAGGAAAACTCTATTCTGAGACTTCGGTATAATGGAAAGTTATATGTGCATGTAAATGCTTTAAACGACATTGTAGATGATTTGTATTGTAAATGAGCTCTTTTGGTGCTAAGGTTTCCTTTACATGGCTTTGCCCCCCTTTTGTGCCCATTTTCTTTTACCTATAAAAAAAAATCATCAGAGAAACTCTATTTTGTGTTTGTTTTTGCTTTTCCCCTGGCATTTGCAAAGCTGATTAAAACAGCTTAGCATCAGAGACGCCCTGTTAGGAACTCGAAATTGCAATCATCAACAGAAAATAATCACTAATTCAACATAAATAAATGCACCGAATTTTTAGAAACAGCTATCTGATTAACTATCATGCCTACGCTATATTGACAATGTAGATAAAATTTTAACTGATAATCTGAGGTCAGGGGGTGTCCCTTGCAGATTGCATGGCAAATACCAGAAAAGGAAAAATTTCCCAGTTACCTTCTGCTCGGGAGAAAATATGTCGGCAGCATAATACACCCTGCCCGCTGTTAGGCCTCTGACTTGACCAACGCTGTTGAATATAACACCGTGATCATTTCCATTATCGTGATAGTACACATAGAGTTTCCCATTCAGAGTGCAAGTTTTTGCATGATCTAGGAGGGCTTTCCACTTCTTCTCTGTCATGCCAAGAATCTGCAATGAACAAACATGTCATTACTCTTCTTGGTTTGGGGAGTTCAATCCAAATTGAGAACCATCTGCAAAATCTCACATCTCTCAGTTTCTCAGGGTCCATGGAGAGTCGTCGTAAAAACTCTTCCACCTTACATATTCCTGTATCAACCAGCCGCTTGTGAAATGATCCATCCTTGGCGATACTTTTTAATCTCCAGACCTCATCATCAGATGCTGGTGGATAGTGTTTCTTGTATGCTGTAAAGTGAGTAGAGGATGAAATTGCAGTAATGCCAAGATCAATAGGCCAAACAAAGCTTTTTGTGCAACTAAAAACTCTCTAAGCTATTTGTGAAGGACTGAGACAGATAGGCTAAGGAAGCCGTTATTCCAGTTTCACTCAGTTTAGTGAGATTTTCCCATCTCTGGCAATCTTCTTCAACCACCAGACTTCATCATCCGATACAGGCGGATGATGTTTTTTATCCTGCAAAATGAAGACAACAAAGTCAGTAAGGTCTCAGTCGCTATTAGATTAATGAGTAGCAGCAAACATCGATAGGCGTGCAAACCTCTTCTGACAAGGATCCAAAGTGCCAACATCTAGGTAAGATCTTTGTTGGTATCTGTGTGCAGCGTTTGTTTGATGCGTGTGCAGCGTTTGTTTGATGTGTGTGCAAAGATGTGTTTTATATGGAAGCATTTGTTTGATGTGTGTGCAGCGTTTGTTTGATGTGCAAAGATGTGTTTTATATGGAAGCATTTGTTTGATGTGTGTGCAGCGTTTGTTTGATGTGTGTGCAAAGATGTGTTTTATATGGAAGCGTTTATGTGATGTGTGTGCAAAGAAGTGTTTGTGTATAATAAAGAACAATCTCAGCGAAATTTTTTGGGCAAAGTAATAATAAGAATGTGTAAAGAGAGCTAACCAACCAAGTACAAGGGAATAAAAAGAAGTACTTTATTATTTATTTTAAGTACAAAGGGAAGGGGAAGGAGCTTGCTTACCTAGTTGGTTTGCTGCGCTCCCCCCATCCTATTTATAAGGGTGCTCTACCGACTTATAGCCTACCATTTTTAACTTCCAGTAGATTCTTTTACAATTTTTTTCTTGAACAATAGACTCTTTAAGGCAAATATTTCTGCCATTTGCAGAGATAATATTATACTCTTGTAGGATTTTTCTTGAATTCTCTAGCTCAAGTCTATCTTGAAATTCCATTAGATTCTTTTACAATTTTTTTCTTGAACAATAGACTCTTTAAGGCAAATATTTCTGCCATTTGCAGAGATAATATTATACTCTTGTAGGATTTTTCTTGAATTCTCTAGCTCAAGTCTATCTTGAAATTTCTAGAAATTGGATCAATAATTTAACACTCCTCCTTGATCCAATTTTGTGCTACTCCAAGCATTTTTTGCAATGTCTCGAACTTAAATAGTACTTTAGTGAATATGTCCGCTACTTGATTCTCCGTCTTGCCATATTTGAGTTCGATCTCTATGTTGTTTTGCACCTCTTATGCGAAGTGATATTTGATATCAATATGTTTGGTTCTTCCATGGAATACTAGATTCTTTAATATAGTAATCGCCGACTTATTGTCAAAAAATAATGAGGTCAGTTGTCTTCTAGAATTGTTTGAAGCCATATTGCTTGACTGGCGGTCGTAGCAGCTTGCGGGAAGAGGAGCAAAGCAAGTGAGGCTACGGAGTGCGACGGAGGTGAGAAAGGGGAAAAAGGAAGCGAAAGGAGAGCGAAAGTGAAGTGAGCTGAGTCAGCAAGGGGGAGGAGGGTGTGAATTTATAGAGGGGAATCGGAACGGAGTCGAGCAGAGCGGGTTGGAGCTTGCCGTTCCGTTACCTGAATCGTAGCGGATCACGACGGTGACGAAGATATGACGTCACTTAGAAAGAGAGAGAGAGACGGCAACTTTTGCGCGATGGAGGGAGGGAGGGTGAGTCTCGGCATGCCAAGGACCCACCCAACTGCGTCCCTTCTTTCCGGCGCGGAGAGAAACTGATTCGATCTGTCTTATTTAGATTCGTAACCCTGTTTTACTCTTATCCTTTTCTTTCTCTTTTTACAATTTTTAATTTTTTTTCTTTTTTCCTTTTAAAATTTCAAGTTTATTTCTGATGCGGTGCTTGTTATTAAGATTGTAATAAATAAATAAAAAACTACTTTGGTCTTTTCTATTAGACATATTGAATGAAGTTATTATAGGAACTTTTCATGTCAATTTAACAAGTTTTATGATTTCGTCGTAAAAATGCGATACTGCAAAAATTATTGTACATACCTTGTGTCCTACGTTCCCTAACGGGAAAGGCGTCTGTTTTTGCTTCTCGGATTCGTGTATTCTTACCATCACGCGATGCCACTTTGAGCCCTATCCTGAAACTTTTGCTTCGATTCCAGCTGGAATTGTCAGTAAACATCAAGTCTCCCAGCTCCCCAACACCCGCCTTCAGCTTTATCTGGAGCTTTCCTTTCAAAAGCGGTCCCTTTCCTTCTCGCTCTTTAACCACGTAGCTATCAAACTCTTCTGGAGCCCAATTTTCCTCATCGTCTTTGTTGAAGTCACCTTCAAGCACAACGACTTCCAACTTGATGGAGGCTTCTGGCCCCGATGTAACGACATCCCCTGTATCCGCATCGATCAATGCAACGGAAATGCGAGCACCACCCTCTCCTTCTAGTTTCTTTTCAGTAAATAGGGGAAGTAAGAGTTTGTTTTGCAGTTGAAGCCATAAGTTTCTTGCGTCATTCCTCGTGGTAGATGTACCAATAGCCCTGCATTCTCTCGAGAGAACAACCATTAGAAATAGGAACGGGTACAGAAGCAGGAAATTGGAAAAGTAGCTACAAAGAGAGACAAACTACCAACAAGGTATGTGCATTTGTACCTTGCAAGGTGGAGAGAGTGAATGTTTGCATGCCCCACTGCTTCTGTGTGGCAAATAACGCCAACAGCAGAATTGCCAAAGTTGGAGACCTTTCAAAAGAAAGTGAATCAGAAGGGATATGTCTGAGAAAAGTGTAATTTCAATGAACTTTGTTTATCTTACCGGTTTTTGAACAGCATTCTCTGTTGAGAATACCTGTTGTACTACATCTTTGAGAGCATCCCCAATGCAACTACACCATAAAAAACTGACACCTTGAACAACGGCTGTCTTGTGGACTTATTTGTAACAAATAGACAAATATCCGTACCTAACATTTTAGTTACTACTTCATACGAATGTCAGACTTGATTACAGTATAAAAAGATGGATACCAGTCTACCAGACTCATCAAATGCATTCCTTTAATGTAACGCAACATAGAAAAGTCAACACAAATCTGGAATACATTTTTATCCGGTGCATTGATAACAGAAGCAAGTAAAGTTTAATTAGCAGCCATCTCCAAATGCAACGTCCTTTCAGTGATTGAAAAAATAATGTATGTGCAGGTATTACACTTTGCTGAACAAAATCATGGACCGATGGCTGATGATACTCCATGATATTTCTACTTGTCAAGAGAATACACATGGAAATTCTCCTAGAAGAATCAGTTGATGCAGATGAGCTACCGCTAACAAACCAAATAAAATTTATTCACCTTCGACAGTATTCGGAAAAGTCAGATTTAGCACGCTCCAGCTCTGCCCTGACCTGTTCAGCAAGGAGCAATGTCAAAGAATTACATTGCAATCTGCCACGTCTTCATCTCAAAAGAGTTTCACGTCACAGGTATCTTCATTGTTCTCCGTCCGCATGCAAGTTGTCATTGACCACATTTTCCAAGATTCAAGGAAAAAATTATGTCCAAGCCACTTCATTAAAAATCTGGATCTTTTTGTGATCCGTACTGTCCGAAACAACATGAAAAGCCTAAATCATGTTCTTAGTGGAATTGCTTCACAGGAAAAGCCTAGAACAGTCAGCGGGTCATTTTAAACACTCAAACGATAATTTTCTACACATCTCGCAGCAATTTCTCATGCGGATTTCTATCCGGAAACTGACTGGAAGGTCAGAAATGCATCCAACCGCTCTTAATTGAAGAGATCAGCAATTGAAGTACAATAAAGACTGTATTTTTATGTCCAAGTTGGCTACATTACTCATCTTACCACTCTCCGGACATTGTCCTCTGTCAACCGGTTTCTCAGCACAAGACTTCTCCCGGACCAACGCCATGTTTGACTGCGTGAACGTCAGGTTAGCACAAAAGTACAATCAAGATGGTACTATTTGGCAAACAGGACAGCAAATTAACCCAGCAGCAATAACAGATCACTGGCTATGTAAAAGTTTCCAAGAAAGTTTAATTCGAATCAGGAGGAAATAATGCGATTGGCCCAGGCCGAAATCGCAAAACAGAGTCGAGATGGCAACATTGGGGGTCTTTATGCTTCGTATCTAATCCACAGCACAATCCCACGAACAAAAAGGAGAACGAAAGCGATTTAGCACCGTCACGAGGCAAAAGCTAATCAATGTTATGCTTCCTTTGCCATATATCCTCGTTCGGTAAAATCACCAAAAAAAAAAAGTCATAAAATATATTATACTAATTTAGTCATAAATTTATTTTTTTTATCAATTAAGTCCTCAATATTTTACATGCCTAATCAGTTCATCCGGTCAAAATTAGCTTATCGGCGGTCATCGTGCGACCTTCGGCCGGTGTCGGCGACTTTTTTTAAGAATATTTTATTTTTTGAAATATCTTATTAATTTTTTTTTTTCTCCCTCTCCCTCCTTCTTCCCTCCTCCCTCCTTCTTCCTTTGACTCCAGCGACTGGCCAAGCTGGCCGGTCGCCGGACTGAGGCGGCCGGGCGAGCTCAACTCGCCCGGCGACCGCGAGGCGAGCCCTCGCCAGATCCGGCGAGGAGGGCCTTGCCAGACGAGACGGCGAGCCCCCCTTGCCGGATCCGGCGGGGCTCGCCCGGCCGTCTCAGTCCGGCGACCGGTCAGGCCTCCCCTCTGGCCCGTCGCCGGAGCCAAAGGAAGAAGGAGGAAGGAGGGAGAGGGAGAAAAGAGTGAGAAGAAGAAAAAAAGTATAAAAGGATAAAAATTAATAAAATAATTCCAAAAAAATATTATTTAAAAAAAAAATCCCTCAAATAAAGCTAAAACGAACACGATCATAAAATAATCGATCAAGCATCGAAATGTTGGGAGGGAAGAGTGAACTTACTTCATTCGAGCGATGCGTGGCCTCTTGAGTAGACTTGCTTTACCTGAAGAAGTGGAAGGCAAAGCTCTCTTTTGCGTCGACATGAGTTTCTTTGCTTTTGTGGAGCTCATCAAGAACTTGGAAGGATTTGGCTGCTGATCAAACGGGAACAAATGTAGCACAGAAATGAAGGAGACGATGAACAGTTTATGTAAGAACTCAAGCTCAAATTCAAAGTAATGAGTTTGTAGTCATCGGGGTGTGCTTTATAATGTCCTCTCCGGAGTAGGCACATCTTTTCCGAGAAAAGTGCAGTACATTTCCGGGAAAGGGTGCCGGTTTTTTAATTACCCTCTTTTTTCCTTAGATTCCGGCAATTTGCCCCTCAACCTTATGAAGCTGCCGGTGCAATTCCTTTTTGACCCGATCTTTGATCCAATCGGTATATGCTCCAATATCTTGAGCAAGTGAAAAAAAAAATCAATTAAAGGATAAGTATACTGAAAATTTTAAAAATTGTCACAAAAGTATAATTAAGTCTTAAAATTTAAAAAAATAATTCGATCAAATCTTATAATTTGTCAAATTTATGCTATCAAATTCTTTCATTAACTCCATTCAACTTAATAAACCAAAAATGTTAACAAGTTTTAGGATTTGATTAGATTTTTTAAAAATTTGAGAATTCAATTGCATTTTTGTAACAAATTTTATCACTTCCAATACATTGTCCCTTTAATTGATTATTGCTAATTACACGTGACTATTATGCATAAATGGTAACAACTATCGAATGTGTGTTATAGTTATCTATTGAGAAAATATGTACACATTCAAGGAATGATGGAGGCAAATTAATATGGCTCTCCTTCCGATTGATGATGCCAAAACGATATATTGATGAACATTGGGTTTGATTGCCGGCTTGAGAATTTTTCCTTTTTCTTGTCTTTAACTTTGCTAGATTGTCCCCTTAACCTTATGAGCTATGAAGCTGTATGTACTTCTTTTTTTTTAATTTTTATTATTTCTGCTTTTGCCTATTAAATAACTGAGCTATTTTTGCAAACAACATACCAAGGTAAATCTTCTCAACCTGATCTTTAATCAATGGGTCACACGATTATCATCTAGGTGTAGCTTTTGTGCAAGCACCCTAAAATTCCAGTTAATCCCGCAGCTTCTAAACGGTGCCAACGGGCCTGGAAAAATGCCTTCAGTTGACTTTTTACGGATACCACACCATATATAATTCTTCTCTTGGCTCGTTCGCATTCCATTTGCTGAAGAAATTGATGCTTCATTTGTTTTACAGTTTTTCCTAAAATAATCGCCATAACTTTGGTCTTTTTTTTTCCTACTTCTATCGTTTCACTATAAGTAAGCCGTATTGGAAAAAATTAGAAATGTAATTGCCATATGAGGTCTCATTTTCGTTCGGAGGAATTCCGTCCATAATCTTTCAAGTTACTCCAATAGTGGAGGACATTTGGTCAATATATGAGAAATGGTGGTTGAGGATCATAGGAAGGTTCTGGGAAACGTTACCTGCATGCATGCTTCATTGTTGTTGGAGGATTTATGTCGGCCACTATGTTTAAAAGCTCAAAAGCGCTTGGAAATAAGCTTCCTCCCAAAATAAGATTTATGTCAGTTGAATTTTTGTTTTTTCTTCTCTCTAACTTTACTAATTGGTGGCTCAGTTGGGTAGGCGTTAGATTTCCATCGAGGAGGTCTAGTGTTTGAAGCTCCTGCAATGAAGGCTAGTTTTGAAATTCTTGGCGACTTACCCGGTGGCACGTGTGTGGTGGCTAGCACATGTCGCCCCAAGTGGTTTACCTTCGGCTGCTAGTCGTGCGGGGTTCCCTGTGTCACCAAAAAAAAAAGTAAATTACTAATTTGCCCCCTTAATCTTATCAGTTATGAAGCAGCGTGTACTTTTTCTTTTTTCTTTTTTTTTTCCTACATTTGCCTATTAAACAATTGAGCTACTTTTCCCTTCAATGTTCACGGTAAATCTTCAATGGTCACATGCTCGAATATCGATTATCATGTAGGTGCCGAGTGACATAATATTTCGAATAATCACTTCTAATCCAGCGTAGCTATAACTCATAAATTATAACGATGAAAGAATGTGTTTTATGGTTATCTGTTAAGAAAATGTATGTACTACAAATTGGTTCAAGGAATGTTAGAGGCTAATTAGTATGCCTCTTCATCAAATTGATGATGTCAAAATGATTTATTGTTTCTTGATTTCGTCATAAGGTTGTTGTTTTCCCAAGGTTTAGAATGCCACATGTATCTTATGCGGTTAAAATCATATTGATTATGAGAACTCGCTAGTTTTCTTACCTGTGTTTTGCACAACGTTTCTTTGCAAAGAGATGAGTGATTCTTGATGTATCATTTTCATAGGAACTCTCAATATTATATAATATTTCAACTACTTGAACAAAAATCTTTAATGCAAACTATAAATTTTATTGTTATTATTATAATTTTTGCATTGATTCCATGGCCAAGTGAAATTAATTTCTCGTGCAAATTAAAAGAAAATACTTAAACTATGACATTTGGCTGCCTGATACATGACTTTATTCATTATAATCCCCAAGTGTTGATCTCATCATCATTTCATAAATTATTCTGATTAAACTTTATTAAAATGATCCATCATCAATAATGTCACTTTCAAACGGTACAAGAGGTGATCGAAAATTACCTTCGGTGCACCGTATGTTGATTCTTCCATTGGCTCTTTCACATTCTATTTGATGAAGAAATTAGTAATTTAGTAATTCATGTGATCACTGCTCCCCCCCCTCTTTCTTTTTGTACTTCTATTAAAGTCCTTTTCATCAAGTTTAAGTAAAAGGGATTAGGTGATTGATACTTAAAAATTGAATCTAGCATATGCTATGTGTTTGTTACCACTGATAATTGCGGGCTTTTGTCATAAAAGAGTGTCAATATCTTCATGTCCAATTTAACGTTTCATTTTGTCTCTAAACTTTGGTCATGTTTTTTTTTTCTTTACTTCCAACGTTTCACTATAAGTCAGTCGTGTGGATAGTAAGTTCGGAGGAATTCCATCCATAATCTTTCATGTCACTCTAATAATGGAGGACACTTGGTCAATGTATGGGAAGTGGTGGTTGTGGATCAAGGAAGTTTCTCTGAAATGTCACTTGCATGCATGCATGCTTCATTGTTGTTTGAGGACTTATGTTGACCAAGCTGAAAAGCGCGTGGATCTTGTTTAAAAATAAGCTACCTCCCAAAACCTTTCATGCTAGTAATGATTAAAATTGCAGTGCGCCTGCATTGCATGGAAATGATCCAATTTTTTTATTTTTTTATTTTGCGGATCTCGATAGAGGAGCCGTGACCCCAATAGGGGAACAACGAGGAGGATCGCCGTGGCCCCAATATGAAGAGCCGTGGACCTCGATCGGGGAGCCGTGGCCCCAATAATGGATCGACAAGGTTGCAGACCTCGATCAAGGAGCTGTGGCCCCGATGGTGGGACGAAACATTCTCAATTAGTAAATTGAATGGGTTCTCCAGAGGGTTTGCCATTGGGGGGAGAGAGAGAGAGACCGAAAGAGAGAAGTTATTACTGGCATCACTCCTACAATAAATAAGAATGCGAACTGAAATTACTCCTCGGATAAATTTGGCTATGAACTGCGATGATGTTGTATAGAAGACTGACTTGAAGATAATAGTGGGGGACATTTGGCCAGGATATGAGAAGTGGTTGCTGTGGATTATTCTTTTGATACTAGTAATGATCACGTGCATTTCACATGAATGGAAGTTGTAAAAGAAATTTTTTATCGCATGAGGAAGTTGACTACTCTCTAATTTTTAGGTGTCGTGAATCCATAATATGTTGAAGCAACCAATCTATCTTGCATGTCCACATCACCTAGCTTAAAACCCACCCTCTTAATTGTCTCACATAATATAGTTTGTCCAAATTAGTAATGCCACACTTCAAGCTGTTGCTTAAATCTCCACCGTTCATTTAAAAGAATCAGTTCTTCTGTTCGACGATTTTGTTGATCGTCTGACATCATGTTACGTGGCCGTTGATCAAGGAATATTTATTAAGCAATGATGTATTCTCATTAATAAGAAAAGGAAAAAGAATCAAACGAAAAAGAAAATGCTATGACCAACCATGGAAGAGAAGCTAAATGGGGTGCCATGCCTTTAGTTGAATGGATTTACAGATGAAAGATGGACCAACATATTGGCACACATCATATTATTTAGGATTAATATCACAAAAAACTTTAAATTAATACACATGATAAATTTACTTCAAACTAACTTTCTTAACCACCAAAATCTCAAACCAATACAAGCGTGACAAATTTACCATCCTTAGTTTCCATTATATTTATCATTAAATTACTAAATTGGATAACATGTGGAATGTATCGGTTTAGGATTTTACTATTTGTTTGTCACAAGTGTTTGTATTAATCTAATTTAAGAGAAACTAATTAAAGGTAAATTTATTACAAGTATATCTATTTGGGGTTTTTGGTGGTCAAAAAATTATTTTTAAATAAGTTTATCACAAATGTATCAATTTGGAGGTTTTGTGTGGTTAAAAACTAATTTGGCGTAAATTTGTTATATATATTAGTTTGAGATTTTTCGTAAGGTTTCCTAGACATTTCTTTTTCATTTTTATAAATTTGCCGCCTTTAATGTCATATTTGTTATACACTGTTAAAAGTATTTGCATTATGAAAACTCTATTTTTCTTACCCTTGCTTTGCACAAGGTTTCTTTGTAAAGGAATGATTAAGTGATTCTTAATGTATCATTTTCATAAGAACTCTCAACCTTAGATAATCTTACAATTACTGCAACAGATAATTGTGGATTATTGTTCACAAAAATGGTTCCTATAAAATCCACAGTACCAAATATGATAGGAATTCACCGATATAAAGAACAAAGAGATCAGCAATTAATCAATTAAATTTAAGTCAATTAAAGCAAATACTGAAAGCATTAAAGCATTGCAAAATCTCTCTCCCCACCACCCCCCGCCTCTCTCCCTCCATGACTCTTTCCTTTTTCTTTTTGTCCTTCTATTAAAGTACTTTTCATCAAGTTTTAAGTAAAAGTGACCAGGTGACCAACCAGGTCATAGGGATAAAAGGGATTAGGCGATTGATAATTTGATGATTGAATCAAGCATATGTTAAATGTTTGGTGCCACTTATAATTGCGGGATTTGTCGCAGTCAAGTTTCGATATATTAATTCCCAATTTAAAGTTTCATTTTATCTCTAAATTCGGATCACGCTTTTTCTACTTCGTTTTGGTAATCATTAGAAATATGATTGCCATATGAGTTCTTCTTTTTCGTTCGGAGGAATTCCATCCATTAACCTTTCATATTGCTCCAATGGTGGAGGACATCTGATCAACATATGAGAAATAATGGCTGCGGACCACAGGAATTCCTAAGTCAGCCAACTTGGACGTACAAAAGACAGTCTTTGGTGTATTTCATTAAAGAAAGACAGAGGGAATACTGAAATTTCTCCTCGAACGAATTTGGATGTGAACTGCGACGATGTTTTCCTAGTTGATTTGCTTGAGTTGAATAGTTTATGTGAAGTTGTGGTGGTAACGGTGGATCATAGGAAGGTTCCGGGAAATGTCGCTTGCGTGCTTCATCACTTCATTGTAGTCGGAGGATTTAGGTTGACCACTAGGGCCTAAGAGGCTCAAACGTGGGTGGGTATTTCGGTAAATACCCCACCTTGCAAGATTAGCAACTTATCTTGTCTTCTTTTGATAATAGTAATGATTACACTGGACGTTAAGCGTAGGAAATTTTTTATCACCCGCATAAGTTGACTAAAATCAAGACGGGAATAGTATTTGATAAGGCGGCAATAACGTGGGGGACGATGCGGACCCGTTGAAGGTTTGCCATATGAGAGAGAAATGGGGGGAGAGAGAGGAATTACTGAAATTACCCCTACAATAAATAAGAACATGAATTGAAATTATTGTAAGGCCGTCCTGATAAATTACGACGCTGACAGAAAATATAGTAGAGAAAGAGTTGAGAATAATAAATACAGAGAAATTATATTCTATTCGCTGGTTAATGAACAATACATATGCCTATTTATAGCATTTTCATAACAAGTATCTAAAATTATAAATCATGATCAATCAATGGGAATATATAGAATAATATATAAATCATATGATATCCTAAATATAATTCTTACAGAGACAACAAAAGTTTATCAAACGAGCTCGAACTCAGAGTAATGAGCCTGAAATCATTGGAGTGTGTTCTATTTTGCATCGACGGCCCATACCCGAGAAAAGTGACTTTTTTTTCAGGTACATCTCCTTTAAAAGTTAGCCCCTCCACTTTGCTCGGTTGCATGTGTCTATCTTTTGCCTTCATCTACCATTAAAAAACTGAGTCTCCCAGAAGAACACCCAGTTGTTCTCTTGTTTCACCCAAAAATGGACTTTTACCCAAATATGAAGGCATTGTTCCCATTTTCGTCCAGAGGAATACCTTATATAATCTTTCATGGTACTGTAATAACTTTTTCTTTTTCTTTTGTTACTTCTAGAGGAGAAAATTACGGAAAGTTTCCCTTTTCAATAATCATAAGTTTGTTGCTATACTCTCCACCCACGTAACCAAATAAAGCCACAATTAAAGCTAAATAAAATCTAAGTTCGCCCAGATCCGGCGACGCTCTGACCCTCGACCGCATCGCCGGGCCCCAATGGCCGGTTGCAGGCCATGGCTGAGGCCGACGACCAGCCAAAAAAAAAAAAAGAAGAAGAAAAGAAAGGAGAGAAAAAAAAATGTTATTCAAAAGTGTTCTTGAAACAAAAAAACAACTTTTTTTTTTGTTTTTCATTTCTATTTCAATTTTGTTTCGGAAAAAAAAATAGATTTTGAATAAAAACGCAAACAAATACGTTTCTGTTCTTTTTTTTATTCTTGGGAACAAAAAAAAACAGAAAATCTGTTTATGAACAAAAAAGAAATAAGCAACCATGCACGTCCTAAATAACCCATACGGTGTTTAATCCATCACAATAACTAGTCAAATCTCACTCGAGAAATTATATAAATTCTATTTATGAGAATTTAAGTGGCTAAATCACTATAAAATGTAATTACAAGCAAATTCTCATGAGAAGAACTCTCTACATACTCCTCTTTAGGCCATTTGAGAATTCTCTCTCTGGCCACCGAGGACTTGGCGCGCTTCTACTCCGATGGCCCTTCTCTATTTATAACCAAGAGAAGCCTCGCATCATTCAATGCAAGAACCGTCATTCTCGGAAGAAATCACGTGCTCCATTTTGGGCCTTTTCCTTTGATGCGCAGAGGGCGCTCCTTAGCTCTTTCATTTCTTCTCTTCCCTGTCAAAGTCAACAATGACGGCTAATGAATAGCCAACATTGATAGCTCGCTGTTCTTCTTTCTTCAGAGAACGAATGCATTTAATGCAAATGGGCCGCTGTCCTCTAATAAATCTTCAATACTTCTCAGTGAGAGATTGTTCCAGCTTGAGTGAACTCCCCCACTAGATTTTGCAATTAACATTGTTAATGAAGCTCGATTTATCATCCATGAAAGTTACAAGATTACCTGATTCTATTGGTAGACTAACACATTTGGAAACAAAGATCTCATTCACACTTATTGCGGAACTTCCAAACTCTACCTATGGATTACAGAGACTTTCATATTTCCATGTATGCCCCAATGTGATTGAGGAATGCCCCAACTTCATGGTAAACTTAGAATCGTTATGAGTAAGTTGGTATGTGGGTGTCGTTTTGCAGCATGATGGGAGTTACCAAGCATTATTGGAAGGTTGAGGAATTTAGAAGAATATGGCTCTTCATCAAATTGATAATGTCAACGATTTATTGTTGCTTGATTTTGTCATATCGTGTTTTTTTCAAATGTTTAGGTTTCCATATTAAATGCAGTCAAAAGCATTTAGATTATGAAAACTCACTTAATGTTTCATTGTACCTCTAAATTTGGATCATGTTTTTTTTTTTTTACCCCACTTCTAACGTTTCATTATAAGTCAGTCGTATTGATAATTATAAAAATGTATAATTTCCGTAGGAGTACTCATTTGGTCATTATATGAGAAGTAGTGGTGGTGGGTGGTGGCGCAGCATCATGGGAAGATATGCGAAATGGTACGTTGCATTGGCTCGCTGGCGCGCACTAGTTTTGCGACGTCAAGAATGGCGGCTAATCGAGGCCCATCGGTTCCAAATGTTTATTTCTTTAAGACCCTCATTTTCACGTCATATTATGCTTTGGGCCCTTTTGGCGAAAATTTGGGGCAAAACAACGAGGGCCTGTTTGGTTCAGTTTTTGGAGAATGCATTTGCAAAAATACAAATATCTTCGGGTGAATGGAGTTTTCCGAAATGCAAATATCGTTTGGTAAAATTTTTATTGAAAAACAACTTTAGCCAAAATACTGTTTGGTAAAATTTGTATTTGTAAAAAATTTTCATTAAATTAAAAAAATAAAATAACTATTTGTATTTTTTTTTTAAGTTCGACTCTTGGACCGCCGAATCTGGCAACCAGACCGTCGGATCTAGTGGCCGAACCGCCAGATCTGGCGACCCCAGGCGGCTTCGCATGAACCTAGGCAGCCGTTGCTTGGGGTCGCTCGACCCCGGCGACAGTCGCTTGAGGTCGCACGACTTTAGGCGACGGTCGTCGGGGTCGGGTGACCCTCAGGCGGTGGTTGCCGGCGCGCACGACCCCTTGGCTAGCGGTTATCAGCCTTCGATCGGCTTCTCCATCGAAGAGATGAACAGTGATGAATAGTACCAAAAGTTGCATTTCGAAAATGCAACTTTCCAATGGACCTCTACCCCTTCATTCCCCCAAAGGCCTTTGAAGTCACTTGAAGATGCAATTGTATCTTCCCAAAGTTCTCAAAAAATTGAACCAAACACCACAGCATTTGGCCAAACCCCCTTTAAAGCCTCAAAAGTATTTCAAATGCTAAACAAAACAGGGCCTGAATATGATTGGTTCGTTGGGATCCAGTTACTCTATCCATTATCATC
This sequence comes from Eucalyptus victrix, assembly GCA_016097545.1. Taxonomy (NCBI): domain Eukaryota; kingdom Viridiplantae; phylum Streptophyta; class Magnoliopsida; order Myrtales; family Myrtaceae; genus Eucalyptus; species Eucalyptus victrix. The sequence goes on along the minus strand of CM027839.1, from coordinate 51,435,215 downwards.
GCGGGGAATCTATGTTTTTCTTTTTTTTTGGTAAAATTCTTTTCTTTTTCTGTTTTCTCTTCTCTTTATTTATTTATTTATTTATTCAATTTTCCTCTTTCGCTGGCCCACAAGCAGGTGGCGACGTGAGCATTGCAGTTCTCACCTATGGTCAACGGAAAACAAGAAAGAAAAGAAAAGAAAAATTTATAATTTTAGAAAACTTATATATGAAGATAGAAAGAAAATAAAGAGTATAAAGAAAAAAAAAACTTATAAAAAACTTCAGAATACTTAAAAGAAATCGAAAAGTGTCCACGTTAACGTTAATCGTGATTCTTCAGGATCTCTTTTCTTTTTCCTTTTACACCTCACCGCCCACTGACTTGCGCATCCACACTCGATTACTCCTATCCTCTTCTCCCTTTTTTGTTCTTTTTATCCCCCACTTTCTACCAACCGAAAGTTATCCTCGTACCATACAGACCGAGTAAGAGAAACGCCACTTGGCAGGGTGCCGGGGAAAAGGATGCATAGAAGCACGCTCGTATCGGTTGAGAACAACAAAAATCACAGCACAAACACTCGGACGACGATAATATCACCCTCGTGACTAAAAGAAGGCATTTCACATGAATGGTATTAGGGTGTGATTCATATCCTGAGGAAAGTAGCGCGCTAAAATTCGGATGAAAAGTCAATATCTACGCCCACAACTCGTTACCTGAAAACCAAGACATGCAGCTCGGTCAACCACAAATCTTCACTCTCTCTCTTTCCTTTTTCCTTATAATCCTCGCTTCCCACCAACTCGCCCATCCACGCTCGACTACTCCTGTCCTCTTCTCCCTCTTTTGTTCTTTTCATCCCCCACTTTTCTTTCACCAATCAAATGTTCTCCTGGTGCAATGCCAGAACATACAGAGCAAGGAAGAGAAACACCACTTGGTATTGCTTGAGAATAATAAAAATATTCCTAGCACAACACTCCGACAACGATAATATCATCCCCGAGACTAAAAAAGGGACATTTGTGTACCTGAAAGGTGTTCAAACGTGATTCATGCTTCCCATCAATTGGAAGACACTTTGGCCTTTAGGGGCTTTTTCTCTTGTAATTGATAACTGTAACAGAAAGATGGGAGGTGCTTATTATAATGAAATTATCGACTAGATGTAACCCCAGTTTAATGCTAAATCAAATAAAGCCTTATGTCTCCATCTCTCTTTTCTGCATTTACTATTTATTTCATTGTATTTGTACGCCTAATCTTAACAGATTGGAGTAGCTAGATGGAATCCTTAATTGGATGTAATCTTAAGTTTTGATTAGTTGTTGTTGCTAATGTCAGTGTGTACGCACACGTGCGGGTCCCACAAAGAGAGAGTGTGGCGTGACATGGGTAATTTTCCGGGAAAATCAAGTCCTGGTAACTTTTCTGGCAAATCCGTCAGCTTCCGATTTTTGAAGTTTTCGGTTTCATGCGATTTCGCGCCTATCGAACATGCAACGAGCAAAAAACCAGCGTGTTCGGTTTGCCCAGTAACACTCAATCTACTACCACTGCAAAAAGAAAACATAAAACAAAAACAAGGCCTTGGTCGAATCGGAAAATGACAATGCTTTATAGGCCTTTTGGATCAGACTAGATCGAATTACGAATTCCTAGAGGCGCACGAACCGGCAAATGATTGGCCTCGTAGAGATTTTTCAAAGGTAGACTCAATAATTAAAAATCCAACACCTAAATTAGATTTACTTATTTGCTAGTTTTAAACAAAATTGAGTTATATGATTGCATTTAGTACAAAATCCACTTTATCTGGTAAGTATGGGAGGAGTTAATTGATTCGTTCAAATTAAAAAAAAAAAAAGTTACTGGCAATCAAATCTTGCAAAATATATTGAGTCGTGTTGCACTTAGCTCTAATAACATTCTACATTTAAAAAAAAAATTATGCATCCTTTTTATTAAATTTTAGGTTCAAGTTTTTCATTCTCACATGTATGGAGTCTTATTATTTTATCACATTTTGATTATACATTGCATTTTCATGAATATCTCCTTTTTTTTTTTTTTTGCCTTGTGGATTAATCCATCACGTTGTTATTACTTGATACCATTGTTACCAAAAGTCGGGATTAAAAGTTGGACTCAAATGTGCCAGAAATCTCGCACAGCCTCAACTAGATTTCCGGCTCCTTTGCTGACTGACTGTACAATTGGCAATTCAAATTTGATTACAAGCAAAGCATCGTAACATCATAGATCTATGTGCATAACGTTTCTATACTTAGTTACGACTCCACGCCGTGAAATTGTACTGGTTAATAGGTGTACAACAGAAGTGTAAACATGTTTGATACACACAAGAAGTCCAAGAAGATTCTGAATTTTGTCACGATGGCGTTGAGTGAAATTGTACTGGTTAATAGGTGTACCGCAGAACTGTAAACATGTTTAATACACACAAGAAGTCCAAGAAGATTCTGAATTTTGTCATGATGGTATTGATTTTGCCTATTTTGCAAAATGTTCTAGAGGCGGGCCCCCTAAACATGTCTAATATGCACAAGAGTCCAAGAAGATTAGGCCCAATGACATTCTTCTACGATGGACGTTTTCACTAATATAAGTGGACTTTTGGCCTTGTCTGTTGCATTGACAGGCTTTACTTATTTTTTTGTTGTTTTTAGACTACGGTTTAAAAATTTTAACTTTCGCGAATATTCGTAAAGACGTGGTATTTTTTTTTAATCGAATATTTTCCATATAGGACAATTTAAAAAAAAAAAAATAGGCTCTCCTTTTAAGTTTCTTTAAACTACATCCTTAACCTTCTTACTTAGAGGAACTTGATATTTAAATTATAGAGGTCTCTTTGATCTCTTTAGCAAGAGGAAAATATCAATTCACCTCAAAAAAAAAAAAATCCTGCAAATGGAGCCACACCTCCATATTTTATTGATTACCTTAATGAGATGAATTAGGTGAATGATTTTGTGTTCTTTTTTACCATAGATTTTGCTACCATTTTCTATCATGATACATGCTAGTGTCACAGGCCTAAAGAGAGTCAACCCAAGAGGTTCATGGAGGGCGATCGCGACTCACCCGTGGACCTCCTGCTTTAACTCGGATTCCCACCAAGCCTTCTCCCCAAAAGTTCCAAGGGCGGGCGAAACCATCATTGAGTCATATTCTAGGAGTCTGTTCCGTTATTTATGTCAGTAAACGGTAGTTGAATATCTATGTCGGTAGTTGAGGCAGTGCGATCTCGTCCGCCGATAGAATTCTAGATCAATGGATGTAACCCGAGGCCCTCAACTATAAAAGTGGTGTCCTCCTTCATTTGTAAGCATTCACTACTTTCGCAATACAAAGCTTCTATCTTTCGAGAGCTCTTCTCTCTAGATTCTTTCTCTCTCTACGATCTGGGTCAACGAGCGAGTGAGCGTTTGTGTGGAGCAAGGCTTGGCTTAGGTGCTTCAACGATCCAATCCGATCATAAAGTGCCCAAGTCGCCTCGCGGTCACGATCCCAATCGATTGGCCCTTGACAAGTGGTATCGGAGCTAAAGAGAGATCCGTTTCCAAGAGATTGAAGAGCGCCAACTGTTCGAGAGAATGTCAAGCCAAGAAGCGGCTATAGTTGGAGAGACTGTGCAAGTCAAGGAGACTCGCAAAGCAAAGAAAAGAGATACCTCGGTGGATGCTGCGGCCACATTTGATGAGAAGATCGGGAAGGTTCGGAGTGCCGTGCTCGAACTCATGGAAGGTCTTGACGACGTGCGAGACCGGATCATGGAGGTTGAGGGCCCGCTTCGTGAAGACTTCACAACTAGCATCAACCAAGCCACGGCTCCATTGTTCGACAAGGATGAAGCTCTTGAAGCATCGATCGATGGTTTGAACGAGCGCGTCCAAGTGATAGAGGAGGTGAGCTCGTGTAGGGAAGAGATCGAAGCCATCAAGGCAGAGATCCAAGAGCTCAAGACCGAGCTCGCCCTATGTAAGCTAAGCATCACGAACGGTGCGTTGCCTACTCAAGCGGTGCCCAAAATTGAGATGCCGAAACCAAAGGAGTTCAAAGGTAACCGGTCCGCCCAAGAGGTGGACAACTTCGTATGAAGCATGGAGTAATACTTTGGTGCTGTCAACATCCGAGTCGAGTCAATCAAGGTACGAACCGCATCCATGTTCCTTACTGATACGACGATACTTTGGTGACGCAATAGATGCGATGAGATTAGACGCGGTGCCGATCCTGTGGACACATGGGACGACTTCGTAAGAGAGTTCCGTGACTACTTTTTCCCGAGTTTGCTCAACAAGAAGCTTGTAGCTTGCTCCATTGCCTCGAGCAAAGAGGCGCGATCTGATAGTATGTGAAGGAGTTCCCGGAGCTCAAACTCCAAATTCACAACCTAAGCGAAGAGGAGGCTTTCGGAGCGTTCATGGATGGATTGAAGCCGTGGGCACAACTTGAGCTGAAGTGGCGGGACATGAGTAGTCTTGCGAGGGTGCTAAGCATGGCCGAGTCTCTCGTCAACCTCACCAAGGTTGAGCCGAGGAACAACCGAGCAAGAGATTGGAAGTCGATCGACCCGACGACAAAGGAAGAAACACTCCTCGAGGCGTGCCCGATCAAGGCGGCCGAGCCAAAACATGGGGAGAAGGGTCTTCCAAGTTGTCCTTCCAAAGAGGTCGACCGCAGACGGACTACGCGAGTAAGTTCAATCAACCTCCGCACTCTCCTTGCTTTATTTGCAAAGGTCCACACTTGACCCAAAAGTGCCTAAAGAGGGGTCGCATCAACGCCCTCCTTGCCATCGAGGAAGAGAGGGAGGTGCCTAAAGAAGATAAGAGATAGATCCGGATTGGAGCTGTGAGGATGATCAACTCGGTCCAAGCCCGATCGCCGACCAAAGAAGAAGGAATCGCTCCAAACATAGACATGTTCTTCATGGAGGTCGAAGTGGGCGGCCGAACGCTTTACGCTTTGGTCGACATCGGCGCATCCAACATGTTCATGTCGACCGAGGTTGCAAAGGCCTTGGGACTTCACGTGGAACCATCTGGGAAGTTGTACAAGCCCATCAATTCAAGCGACTTCCATGGCGTAGGAGCAACACCCAACATGGATGTCAAGATTGGCGGATGGAAGGGCAAAATGGCGTTCAAGGTAATCCCTCTTGACGACTATGATCTCATCCTTGGGATGCAATTTTTCCATAGTATGGGAGCCTTGATCGACATGAGGACCAAGTGCATGATGATCCTCGACCAAAAATGCTCGTCGATGATTCCCATGATCAAAGGAGTGGTCGACACAAAGACGATCGCGTCGATTCGACGCCTTGACAAGAGCTTGAAGGCCGTGATGCGCATCAACAAGCTGTCCGAGGTGAAGCCAAAGGTCAAGTTGGATCCTACCCCAACACACGCCATGCCAATCCAAGCACTCTTCCCCAAGGTTGAGTGCGCACCGCTTGCTCTGTCCAAGCCGAAGACTGAGCCGCATGCCAAGTCCGAGTTCATCATCGAAGGTCGTGGTCCTTCGTTCATGAGCGTCCGAGCGGAGCAAAACAAGAACAAGAAAGCTCATACCAAAGCCCGTAAGTCTACCTGTCAAGCTAAGAGTGACGATGACGTCACTCGATTAAGTGGGGGAGAATGTCATGGGCCTAAAGAGAGTCGACCCAAGAGGTTCCTGGAGGGCGATCGTGACTCACCCGTGAACCTCCTGCTCTCACTCGGATTCCCACCAAGCCTTCTCCCCGAAAGTTCCAAGGGTGGGCGAAACCGTCATTGAGTCATATTCTAGGAGTCTGTTTTGTTATTTATGTCGGTAAACCGTAGTTGAATATTTATGTCGGTAGTTGAGGCGGTGCGATCTTGTTCGCTGATAGAATTCTAGATCAATGGATGTAATCCGAGGCCCTCAATTATAAAAGGGGTGTCCTCCTTCATTTGTAAACATCCACTACTTCCGCAATACAAAGCTTCTATCGTTCCAAAGCTCTTCTCTCTAGATTCTTTCTCTCTCTACGATCCGGGTAAGCGAGCGAGTGAGCATTCGTGTGGAGCAAGGCTTGGCTTAGGTGCTTCAGCGATCCAATCCGATCCTAAAGTGCGTGAGTCGCCGTGCAATCACGATCCCAATCGATCGGCCCATGACACTAGCATGCAAATCATCCCCTCTATGAGAAGGGTAATCTTAGTAAAAACCAGTTATAGAACCGGCTGTACCCAGTTGTGTGCATTAGAATTAAGGATACCAAAAAGCATAGTGCATATAGTTTGATTAATTGGAATAGAAATCATCGTATAATTCAAGAAGTCACAATCATTTGATACACTAAACATGACTTGACTTGCATTATTGAGATAAATAAGAAGATCCACGACCAGTAGCCTAAATGTCAAATCCATAAGTTTGTCTAGAAGCAAGGGGCGCTTGATCCATAGCCACAAGATTCAAGCCCTTAGTCATCCAATAGTAGCTGATTAATCCATTCATATCCAGTATCTAAAGAGCAATACAAATAACATTAGGATGTGACCATACATCAAACACTATATTTGCTTATTGCTCTTGAAACCACAGAGGAAATCATCGAATGTCACACTACTAATGAGGCCATAACTACACCCTTTATAGGTTTTCCAAGAAATTAGTTTGCATTTGCCATGAAAATTACACGTTGATTGATCCTAATCATAAGATAATTCATATTAATGAGATAATGCAACTACTACAGAGAGATGATCATAAGTAACATCTTAGAAAGCACATATATAACTCTCGGTAAGTTGACCCAATCAAAACCCTAATAAGAGCTTACTAGTGTGACAAAATTGAGTCATGTATCATACTTAAGATGCCGAATGATTTGGCCACTCTATTGATCCAGCTTCACATTTACTTGTTTAGTCCCCAATTAGGGCTGATTATAGCAGATACCACAAACATATCCTTCTTTTAAACTCACTAAATGGGTTCCAAATGCTAATTTGACCATTTCGGAGTTGTGGGGTTATTGAGTTTTTATTAGCACTCTCTCTATGGTTGCTCTGTCCTTTTCTTGGTAGAAAAAAGAACAAAACTGCTTTCCTTAAGGAGAATAATTGAGCTGAAACAATTCCTATTCTTCATTACACAAGCACGAATCTGTCCGATGAAATAGGATCATAACCCTAAACTAAAGTTGTAGAGGTGATAACAATCTACTTTTGTTCCAGCAAGTTATATTCACACCTCATTCATCATCATAGCGAATATTAATTCTGCTTATTTTCAATGTAGAAGTCCCAAAGTTTATTCTCAATTTTCCACAAGACAGGATAAACAATACCATACCATGAAGAAATCGACATTATAATGAGAAAATATTAGTTGGGTTCACTCCTATGTGGAGGAAGCCTAATGAGTTGCAAGCCCAAAAAGGGCTTGAGCCCATATAATAAGTTATATGAGGAAATATGATTTCTCACTATCTATATAAAGAGGTAGCAGTAGAAAAGGAAATAGTAACAAGAGAAAAAGAGAAAGCAGAAAATCTGAGGTTTTGAGCAATATATGATTTACATCAAGCTGGCGTCAGAGGTCGATTCATGGTCCGATTGAGCTGAAATTTTGTCAGCATGTTTGTGGCGCAATTTAATCGAATCTGAATGATTTGATTTTTCGTTTGAAGCTTCATACATCAGGTTTTTCGTGGATTGATAAAAACCTGCATTTTTTGTCAGATTTATCCTTGATCTCTTGTGAAGTTCATGTGTATTGCCAAGAATTATGTTCTTAAGGTGTTTGCTACTATGTACCTTTAGTATTTGCTAGAGAAGAACAATTTTATTGATAGTGAAGATTTTCAGGTGGACTCCGGTCCCGTGGTTTTTAATCTCCTCACATCGAGGAGGTTTTCCACGTAAAAAATCGTCTTGTGTTCGCGTGATTGGTATTTATTTTACTCTACTATATCGATTCCTATTAGGTTTACACAAGAGGGGAGGTTATTTTATTCCACTGCGTTGATTCGATATTATTCGAATTATTATCGTTCTCCCATCAGAGTGGTATTAGAGCAACAGGTTATTGCTTGATTTTTCTACCTTGTGTTAAACAATGGAAACGAATACGAGTAGAATGGTTACATTGAATGGTTTGAATTATCATATCTGGAAAGGGAAGATGAAAGATCTTTTATATGTGAAAGATTTTTATTTGCATGTATTTGCTGAGGAGAAACCAGAGAATAAAACTGACGCTGAATAGTCTATATTTCATCGTCAAGTGTGTGGTTATATCATGCAGTGGGTAGATGATAATATTTTAAACCATATTATTGAGGAAACACATGCATGCAGTTTATGGGATAAGCTCGAACAATTATATGCTCGAAAGACTGGGAATAATAAGTTATTTTTTATCAAACAGATTATGGCTCTGAGATATCATGATGGTACTCGTTTGACTGATAATTTAAATTCTTTTCAAAGAATTATAAATCAGTTGGCTGCGATGGGAATCAAGTTTGATGATGAGATACAAGCACTATGGTTGATTGGTACTTTGCCGGACTCATGAGAGACGTTCCGAACATCTTTGTCTAATTCTGCCCCGGATGGTACAATTACCATGGATTTAGCTAAGAGTAATATTTTGAATGAAGAGATGAGAAGGAAGACACAGGGATCATCCTCTTCACATTCTGATGCCTTGGTTGTTGAGAAAAGGGGGAGAAGTGAGTCTCGAGGTCCGAGAAATAGAGATAAAAGTCAAGACAAAAGCAGATGTAAGTATAATAAATTTGCTAATGTTGAGTGCCATTATTGTCATCAGAAAGGACATATTCAGAGGTTTTGTCGCCAGTTAAAAATGGAGAAACAAAAGGAGAAAGGTAAAGAGAAGAAAAGTGATGATAACAATGATGACAATCGTGTCGCTGCACTTAAAGAAGACTTTTTCACTATTTTTTATGGTAATGTGGTGAATTTTGTTTCTCATGAGATCAGTTCGGTAATTGATAATGGTGCATCCGTTTATGCTACATCTCGTAAGGATTTCATTACATCATACAGGTCAGGTGACTTCGGATCTGTGAAGGTGGGAAAAAATGGACTAGCTCAAGCTGTAGGTATCGGTGATGTGTGCCTAGAAACCAGCAATGGCACAAGGTTAGTATTGAATAATGTTAAACATATACTTGATATCCGCTTGAATTTGATTTCTATAGGCAAGTTGGATGATGAGGGGTATTGCAGCACCTTCAGTAATGGTCAATGGAAACTTACCAAAGGCTCAGTCACATCAGTGAGAATGGTTTGTCAATATTGGCCAAGAAGAAGCTCATTTCAGGATTGAAAAGTTCAGCGCTAAAGAAGTGTACTCATTGTTTAGCAGGAAAACAAAACATAGTTGCATTTAAAAGCTCCCCTCCTTCAAGAAAGTTAGGTTAACTGGATTTAGTGCATTCTGATGTTTGCGGTCCTATGAAAATAAAATCACTTGGTGGCTCTCTTTATTTTGTTACTTTTATAGATGATTTTTCAAGGAAAATTTGGATTTATACCTTGAAAACTAAAAATCAAGTGTTAGATGCTTTTAAGCAATTTCAGGCTTCAGTTGAGAGACAGATTGAAAAGAAATTGAAATGCATCAGAACTGATAGCGGATGAGAGTATATTGGACCTTTTGATGAATGTTACAGACAACAAGGTATTCGACATCAAAAGACACCTCCCAAGACGCCTCAGTTAAATGGCTTAACTGAGAGAATGAACAGAACACTGGTTGAAAGGGTAAAATGCTTACTTTCACAATCAAAGCTACCTGGATCTTTTTGGGGTGAGGCTTTAAGTACAGTTGTACAAATATTAAATCTTACTCCATGCGTTCCTTTAGAGTTTGATGTTCCTAATAGAGTTTGGACAGGCAAAGAAGTTTCTTATGATTATTTGCGTGTATTTGGGTGCAAAGTATTTATGCATGTTCCCAAAGATGAGAGGTCTAAACTTGATGTGAAAACACGACAATGCATATTTATTGGTTATGGACAGGATATGCTTGGCTATAAATTTTATGATCCACTTGAAAAGAAAATTGTAAGAAGTAGAGATGTTGTGTTTATGGAAGATCAAACAATAGAGGATATTGAGAAATCGAAGATGATTTCAGCACCACAGCTTAGTGATAATCTGGTTGATTTAGATCCAGTTCCTCTTACAAATATTCCTACACAGGTTGATGAAGAGCAGCATGAAGTCAATGTTCCAAATAACACACATGTTCCTGAACATATTGAAATAAATAGTACTATTCCTAAACTAGAGGCTCAATTAGATGTTCCACTGGATGTTCCAATCCGGAGATCCGTTAGAGACCGACGACCTTCCACTAGGAATGCTTCAAGAATTGAGTTATTGAAGAAACAGTTGAGCAAGTCTTTTGCCATGAAAGACTTGGGCTCGGCGAAGCAAATTCTTGGCATTAGAATTACCCGAGACAGAGATGCTAAGAAGTTATTTTTGTCGCAAGAGAAATATATTGAGAAGATCCTTCAGAAATTTTACATGGACAAGACTAAAGTGGTTAGTACTTCTCTTACTGCCCACTTTAAGTTAAATATGATGCAAAGTCCTACAACTGATAAAGAGAAGAAAGATATGGAAAGTATTCCATATGTTTCAGTTGTAGGAAGCTTAATGTATGCGATGGTATATACACGCCCAGACTTGGCGCATGCAGTTGGCGTTGTTAGTCGCTATTTGTCAAATCCAGGTAGAGAGCACTGGAATGCAGTGAAGTGGATTATGAGGTATCTTTAGGGAACTTCAAATTTGAAACTCAGTTCGGGACCGGGAAACTTGAGTTAGTTGGATACACAGATTCCGACTTGGCAGGAGATATTGATACTCGTAAATCTACTTCTGGTTATTTGATTTCTTTTGCGGGTGGAGCTGTGTCATGGAAGTCAATATTGCAGAAGTATATTGCATTTTCTACAACCAAAGCTAAATATATTGCAGTGACTGAAGCTAGTAAAGAGATGCTATGGATGAAGAAGTTCTTAGAAGAACTTGGGTTCAAACAAAAGAGGTATGTGTTATTTTATGATAATCAAAGCGCAATTTATCTTGGTAAGAATTCATATTTTCATTCTAGATCGAAACATATTGATGTTAGATATCATTGGATAAGGGATGTTCTACATGAAAAGTTGTTGGAACTTGAGAAAATTCATATGGATCATAATGGCTCCGATTTGATGACGAAGACTCTACCAAGAGAGAAGCTTGAACATTGCCATTTGATAGCAAAGATGGTGAATCCCTCCACATTGTCATGAGGGGGAGATTTGTTAGCTGGGTTCACTCCTATATGGAGGAAGCCTAATGAGTTGCAAGCCCAAAAAGGGCTTGAGCCCATATAATAAGTTATATAAGGAAATAACATTTCTCACTATCTATATAAAGAGGTAGCAGCAGAAAAGGAAATAGTAATAAGAGAAAAAGAGAAAACAAAAAATCTGACGTTTGGGGTAATATCTTATTTACATCAAGCTGTCGTCGGAGGTCGATTCATGGTCCAATTGAGCTGAAATTTTGTCAGCATGTTCGTGGCGCAATTTAATCGAATCTGAACATTTTGATTTTCTTTTGAAGCTCCATACATTAGGTTTTTCGTGGATTGATCAAAACCTGCGTTTTTTATCAGATTTATCCTTTATCTCTTGTGAAGTTCATGTGTATTGCCAAGAATTATGTTCTTGAGGTGTTTGCTACTATGTACCTCTAGTATTTGCTAGAGAAGAACAATTTTATTAATAGTGAAGATTTTCAGGTGGACTCCGATCCCGTGGTTTTTTGTCTTCTCACATCGAGAAGGTTTTCCACGTAAAAAATCGTCTTGTGTTCGCGTGTTTGGTATTTATTTTACTCTACTATATCGATTCCTATTAGGTTTACACAAGAGGGGAGATTATTTTATTCCGTTGCGTTGATTCGATATTGTTCGAATTATTACTGTTCTCCCATTAGAAAATTCGACGTACTAGAAGCTGGGAAGCTTGATAGTGATTCATGCGGTTGTCCGAATGGCTGTACATTTGTATCTATTGAAGGCTCCATTCGGTAAAAACTGTTTGTTGACACCTAAATTTTGGCAATCCAATCATTTATTTATTGCATAAATTAGGGGTTAATTTTATCCCTGAAAAAAATATTAATTACATAACATATAATTTTAGGTGCATTCATTTTATTGCATTCACATTGGGTCGGCGATGGTGGATGGACTCGAACGAACGGTTTTAAGCTTGATAGATAAGAAGGCATTTATTTATTTGAAACAAGAAATGGATATCTTCGTCAAATATCTGGAGGAAAATTCACGATCGGAACAAGACCAAAAGAAATATCGTGTCAATATTCATTCAAGTGCATAAAAGGAAAATTTGACCAATAAAAAGAAAGGATGATATGGTAGTCAACGTTTTATATATTCATGCAATGTATCAGCAAGAAGCGTACACGGCATGATATATTCTTCGTTCGAAAACATGAAAGTCGCAAATTTTGAGCACACCCCAGAGGGGAAAGAAAAACAAAAGCAAAGATTTTATAATATTTTATCACATTTTCTTTCCTTGGTGGGGGGCTTCGTGCATGCATATAAAAGGGGGCCCGACATATCGATGCACAGGGCGGGAGGTAGGGAGAGGTTTCTCTCGAGCTCTGGGTCGAAAAAGAACACACAAAGAAGGAAAAGAAAAAAAGAGTTATATGGTGCCTTTGAAAAGTCAACACAAAAAGTAGGGTTTTGAAAGTGTGCACAGAAGAGAAGAGATAGGGAGAAGAACGTGCGTACGGACGTGAGAAGGCAAACAAAAAACAAAAAAAAGGGAAAAAGCAAAGTAGCGTCTTCTTCCTCTGTCCACGCCGATCCCGCGTCCGCGCCAGTCACCACCGGAAGCACCTTGCAGCAGCCTCCGCGCGCAATTCGTGATCCCTCGGCATGAAGCCTAGCAGTCCCTTCGGCGTGCTGCGGTGTTCTTCATCCTAGACTCAACAAAATTCCCTCCGCTACGATGCGAATCAACACCGCATCATCGCTACAGCAACTTCTCCGTGCAAGCCCAGTCTCCTTCGTTGCCGTGGCTGGTGTTGTTGTGGCTCAATAATCCTCAACTGGCCCTGAATCAGCCTTTAGTCAAGTTTTATTTTTTTTCTTTTGCAGGTCTTCTCAGAGCACCCAACAGAGACGTTCACACAACAAACCCGAAGGGAGAGGACGCACTTCTCATAAAATCCACAGAAGAAAAATTCTGGGCATAAACATTCCTAGTAAAAGAGGGTTTCTAAAGCGGTCCCGAAGCTTCCTTGTTGATCATCAAGACGTGAGCAGCCACGTCTCAGTCCTATTGACAAAGTCAAACCACCGAGCATCACCCACGCCGCCTCCCGTTGCGGCACCAAAGCTGCTGTCCGGGCGTGCCACAAGCTTGACGCTCTAAGTCCCAACAATTCCAAGCGAGGCTTCTGTCCAGCAAGCGACCCTCAGCGAAGTCCAATATTACTCGACGAGGCCAAGACTTCGTACCACCAATTGCTGTCCCGAGCCGCGAGTCCCTACGTGATCTCTCTAATCATTCATGGACCGCCATCGTTGATACCGCAGAGAAGCTGATCGCCAAGTCATCCGTTGAGCGGATTCCATTCGATTCAAATTTGGCAATATTATTTATTGAATTAGGTAATTATCTTATCTAAATTTGATTTGGATATTTTATTGCCTAATTCATGCTTTTTAATATCTTACGTGCATATTTGAATTATCGGTGCATTCTTAATTATGATTTATTGCCCAATTCGCAACCGCACACGGACTTTTTATTCCATCTATAAGGCTTTAGATGGAATAATTAATCACGCGGGAGTAAAATTGATACCTTGATCTTTAAGGCTTAAGATCAATTTATCGATTTTATTAGCGAAATTATCAAGTTGGATTAGATATCGTTTTCAAATTCGAGCGATGGATAGTATCTTTGGTGATTGCGAATGATTTGGTGTTTATCTTTTAATTGCTTTATTTATCCCGAAAACACAAAAAAAAATTGCATATTTCATTTTAAGTTTAGATTGATTTAGGTAGATTGCATCTTAGGTTAGATATTGCTAAATTAAGATAATATCTTGGTTTGAATTAGGGTTTAGCCTGGCCTAATCCTTAATATAGGGTGGATAGAATCTTAATCTAGCTAGGTAATTTTGGCATTTTTCTAATTTCGAAATTTCATGAAAAATACAAAAAAAAAAGTCATAGGTTAAATTAGTTTTATTATTTAGGATAAAATGTATTCTTTTACTAAAAATAAAAAAGATCATGTGCACGTCATATAGAATTAGGTTCATGAAATGCACGCCATTTAGTGATTACTAGGTTCATTTAGTTAGAAATTGCTCGTCATTAGAATTAAGTCATTTGGTTAATTTAGATTGCATATTTAATTGTTGCATTTCTTTAATTTCAAAAATACAAAAAATTAGGATAAATCAATTTCATTCTTTAGGATAGGCCGCATGTCTATGTCATATAGTTTAGGTCATATTGCCATGTCATATCATTTCATGTTAGATTAGTAACATTTCATTGCATAAAGCATGATTCTCATTAAATAAAGTGAAAACAAAAATTGAATGTTTGCGTGTTAATTAGAAACCATATCTAGGGTTGTTGATGTGGATTTTGAATTAACATTGCAGATGCTTTCGTTGCTACGAGGTAAGTCATGCATTTTCTATTTGCTTTCTTGGGTGTTAAATTGATGGATTGCGCACCCGCATGATCGCCTCGCATGTTAGAGAATTAAATTTAAAATCAATTCAAGCTGCCTGCTAAACATTTTTTTCAAAATAAAAGAGAAAGGTACCGAAAGGGCGTTAGAGAAATCTAACGTAACCAAGTCCCCGAACTCATAAATCTCTGGTTCGTAGGAGTAAAGTAAATCTCCCATTATTTTATTTGGGTTTCTAATCAACCCACCAAAAATAGATTAGCGGCGACTCATAATTAAAACAATTGCATGTTAAGAACTTGAACCGAAAGTCGCAAATTGGTATGGGCTTGGGAGAGCCCGAGTTAAGTCTAAGCTTAACATTCCATTAGCCAAACCCTAGGTGGTTCACCCTCGGAAAAATTGGTCGCGGCACTGTTAATATTCTGGTTCAACGAAACATTTTGGGGATTGAGACTTTGTGCTTGTCTTGGCCAGCAGCAGTAATTCCACTATTTCCTAGAGAGAGAGAGAGAGAGAGAGAGAGATTTAAGATAAATAAGTATCCCATTGATGAAGCCCACAATACCCATGTGGCAAGCCAGCAAAAGCAAGTCTCCTGAGTGTGGGTTATAGGAACGTTCGACTAAATAGATTTAGGTCCCAAAACCCTTCTGAAGAACCGATAATTAGGACATCGCAATCATGTGCTTTATGAGAAATGAGAATAGACACCAATGCTCCTGCCCTGTAAAATATTTCAGCAAGTTCTTGTCTGACTCTATGCTATTTAAGGAACAGTTAATTTAATCCCCTCCAAAGCCATATCATTGGAAGCCCGCATATTTCCCTCCCAAAGGAGTGTGGTACTGTGAAACGTTTTAGTTGGACGATGTCACTTTGATATCTTAACCACAAGAGAAGTGGCTACATCCCAGCTAGTGTTTTAATTATAGGCAACTTTTTCTTTTCCTCGTAGCCAGTCAGAGCACATACCTTCCACCGTGGATGCTGAAGTTCTAGGAGGTACTTTCAAACCAACATGACTGGCCAATCTTGGTGGAGGCATATTGTTGTGAACTAGACGGAAGCATTGTTGATCTCATAGAACTTCAGATGGAAAAGAAGATGAGTTCTTCTCCAATATGGAACTTGCAAAAGCCTCAGCATCGAACTGTCTAGCATTATTCTGATTCTCATAGGCCTTTTTCACCAATTTATCTGCATAGACCTAGAAGACTTGAAAATTACTACTTCCTCAATTAGTCAATTCATCAGGGTTATCTTACACCCTAGGTCACTCAAAGAATTCAAGCTCGGCTCGTATGGATATCAAAGGCACTAAGAAGATGTGTCTAATATGTTTCCTTTTTTTCTCTGACAGATCAAACAAGGTAGGAAGATGCAAAGTTAGTGGTCAAAATACCAATAAGGAAATCATGGACATCAAGTCCACAGAATTTGATGAAAGCAACAAAAAGCATCTCCACCTGAAAGTACCATAACATGGTGAATGAGTCAAAAACTTAGAACTCTGTATGAGCATAGACTGCTCCTAAGTTGCTAACTGCACTCCTGATGTTGCCGATGGTGATTGTGGTCCCATGGAGGGCGCTTCTGGTGACATCATCTCAAGGGGTGAGAGCAAAAGAAGGGGGAATCCTATGGAGGAGTTTGAATTGGATTTGGATGGAGATTCATTGGTCTTGATGTTGATGGGGGTTGATGAGGCAATATCCTCTTTTTATCAGTTCCATTGTTGAATCGTTTTGAGGTAAACATTGAGGAGGATGTCTCCTTTTGGGTACTCAACAATATCAAGGCTGTTGGCCAGGTCCTTGGAGTGTCCTTCCAAGGGTTCCAAGATATGGCCATTAGTCTTTTCGAGGAGCTTGAGAATGGAAATGATGGCCCTGAGCATTTCAAGTCCTTGAAAAAATATCAAGGAATTGAAACGCCTTCAGTGTTCCACCAATAATGATAAAACTCCCGACAGAAAAAGGAGGTCGTGAGTGGTAGCAGTGGAAAGGGCTCTTCTTTGTTTATATACAGGTTAATATTACGTCTTGGATTGACAGGGGGTTGAATGATGGAGTCAATAGAGAGGCGATGAAAATTTTTATCAAAGAATGGAGACGGGACATAGTGTCATTAGGAGACTAAAATGGAAGATTGTCGGTTGGATGTTGCCGGGAAAACTCTATTCTGAGACCTCGGTATAATGAAAAGTTAGGTGTGCATGTAAATGCTTTAAACAACATTGTAGATGATTTGTATTGTAAATGAGCTCTTTTGGTGCTAAGCTTTTCTCTACATGGCTTTGCCCCACTTGGCGCCTTTTAGTGATATTTTCTTTTACCTATTAAAAAAAAAAAGTAGAAGATTATCGTCAGAGAAACTCTCTTTTGTGTTTGTTCTTGCTTTTCCCCTGGCATTTGCAAAGCTGATTAAAACAGCTTAGCATTGGAGACACCCTATTAGGAATTCGAAAGTGCAATCATCAACATAAAATAATCACTAACGCAACATGACTGAATGCACCTAATTTTTAGAAACATCTCCCTGATTAACTAACATGCCTATGCTATATTAACAATGTAGATAAAATTTTAACTGATGATCTGAGGTGAGAGGTTGTCCCCTGCAGATCGCATGGCAAATACAAAAATGAGTAGAATTTCCCAGTTACCTTCTGTTGGGGAGAAAATCTGTCAGCAGCATTATTCAGTCCGCCCACAGTATGGTCACTGAGTTGACCAACGCTGTTGAATGTAGCATCGTGATCATTTTCATTACCATCATGGTGCACGTGGAGTTTCCCATTCAGAATGCAAGTTTTTGCATGATCTAGGAGGACTTTCCACTTCTTCTCTGTCATGCCCTGTCCAAGAATCTGCAATGAACAAACACGATAATACTCTTCTTGGTTTAGGGAGTTCAATTCAAATTGAGAACCATGTGCAGAATCTCACATTTCTCAGTTTCTCAGAGTCCACGGAGTGTTGTCATAAAAACTGTTCCACCTTATGTATTCCTGCTTCATTCAGCCGCTTGTGAAATAATCTATCCTTTGCGATACTTTCCAATCTCCAGACCTCATTGTCAGATGCTGGTGGATGGTTCTTCTTATATGTTGTAAAGCGAATAGAAGATGAAAAATACAGTAACGCTAAGATAGTGCAGCTAAAAATTCTCTCCTCTATTATGTGAAGAATTGAGACAGAATCAAACCCAGGTCAAGCCAAAAATCCACAAATGCATTCACATTTACCCTGCAAGGTGAAGATAACAAAGTCAGTAAGGTCTCAGTCGCTTTTAGATTAATGAGTAGCAGCAAACATATGATAGGCATTCAAAGCCCCTCTGGAAAGGATCCATAAGTGTCAACATTCTCCAGTAATAGATAAGCTCTTCCGAAGCAGGACACTTTATCACTATTACAGAGCAGACCCTTTTATCTTGTTTTTGGTCTGTTAGAAAAAACCCGACCCAATTTTTTTTTTTTTTTTTTTTTTTTTTTTGGGTTGAATACAGTATCGCTAGTAATAGAAAAATCTCGACTATTACAATTCCATGAAATGAAGCTCTTGAGTGGCCACGTCCACGAGCTCTACGAATCGGTGGGGGTGGTGGCCCCGTTGTGGAAGCGGTGGCGGCGATGCGGTTGAACCGGTAGTTTTATATTTTTAACACTGTTTTATTTTTATCCCCTTTTTTTTCTCTCTTTTTTTTTTAATTTTTAATTTTTTTTCTTTTCTCCTTCTAAACCAGTTCTGATGTGACGCAAGTACGATGTGCTTTTCTTCTTAACAATAACTTGCAATAAAAAAAAAAAAAAACCTCAAATTTTCTTTAGTATCCAAATTTTTTTGGATCGTGACAAGTTAGTTTTAAAAATAACATTTGCCAAATCTTTTTTTAACAGGTCTCCAAATTTTAGGCTCCGAAAAATTCAGTAGATAGTTATCTTCGGTGATATGAACAGTGATTTCCCTAGTCTACTTGCTATAAATAAATAATTAATTAATTACTTCAGATTTTTCCATTAGACAAATTGAACAGAGCTAATATATGGACCCGACTACATCAATTTAACAAGTTTTATTATTTGATTACACTTTTTGAAAAGTGTGGGAGTACAAAACAATTTTATGCAATACTGTAAAAATTATACCTTGTCTGTGCGGCAGTTCAAAACCATTTTTTGCAAGTCCAAAACCATTTTATGCAATACTGTAAAAATTATACCTTGTCCCCTATGCTCCTTAACGGAGAAGGCATCTGTTTTTGCTTCTCGGATTCGTGTACTCCTACCATAACTCGATGCCACTTTGAGCCCTATCCTGAATCTTTTGCTCCTAGTCCAGCTGGAATTGTCGGTAAATATCATATCTCCCAGGTCCCCAACACCAGCCTTGAGCTTTACTTGGAGATTTCCTATCAAAAGCGGCCTCTTTCCTTCTCGTTCTTTAACCACGTAGCTATCAAACTCTTCTGGAGCCCAATTTTCCTCATCGTCTTTGTTGAAGTCACCTTCAAGCACTACGACGTCCAACTTGATGGAGGCTTCTGGCCCTGCTGTAACGACATGCCTTGTATTCACATCGATCAAGGCAACGGAAATGCGAGCACCGCCCTCTCCTTCTAGTTTCTTTTCAGTAAATAGAGGAAGTGACAGTTTGTTTTGAAGTTGAAGCCATAAGTTTCTCGCATCATTCTTCGCTGTAGATCTACCATTAACCCTGCATTCTCTCGAGAGAACCACCATTAGAAATAGGAACGGGTACAGAAGCGGGAAATTGGAAAAGTAACTATAAAGAGAGACAAACTACTAACAATGAATGTGCATTCGTAAGGTGGGGAGAGCGAATGTTGGCCAGCTCCACTGCTTCCGCCTGGCAAATAACGCCAACAGCAGAATTACCGAAGCTGGAGACCTCAAAAAAAAAAAAAAAAAAAAAAAAAATGAGGCAGAAGGGATATGTCCGAGACAAAGTGCAAATTCAATAACTTTGTTTATCTTACCAGTTTCTGAACAGCATTCTCCATTGAGTCCATTCGTTGCACTACACCTTGGAGAGCATTCCTGATGTGACCGCACCATGAAAATTGACACCGTGAACAATGGCTGTCTTGTGGACTTATTCGTAATAAATAGGAAAGGTGAGCTTCTCAATGGCTTGTTCTCTGTAATTCTTAGAGCTGAAGATGAAACTGATCAGACCCATGTCGAGTGCACCCCATGAGGATCCCCAATTACAGTATAAAAAGATGGATACCCAACTCATCAAATGCATTCCTTTAATCTAATGTGACGTAGGGAAGTCAACACAAAGATGGAATACATATTTATCCAGTACATTGATAAGAGAAGCAAGTAAAGTTAATTAGTAGCCATCTCCATACACTGTCCTTTCAGCAATTAACAAAATAATGTATGTGCAGGTATTACACCTTGCCGAACAGAATCATGGATTGATGGCACATGATACTTGATGATTCTTTTAGTTAGCCACACAACGCAGATCAAACTTCTGTTAGAGGAATCAGTTGATGCATATAAGATACTGCCAACAAACCAACTGAATTATATTCACCTTTCAAATTTTTCAGCCAACTGAGATATAACACGCTCCGCCTCTTTCCTGACCTGTTCAGCAAAGAGCAATAGAATTACATACACAAGACGTATTTATCTCATTCTAGTTTCACATCACTGGTATCTTCATCGTCCTACTATGCGCAAACTGTCATTGACCACATATTCCAGGATTCAAGCAGATATTTAATTCCAGGGCATTTCCTTTAAATTTTGTGTATACTTGTGATCTGTACTGTCCAAAACAATATGAAAAGCCTAAATCATGTTCTTCACAATAAAACCCTAGAAATTTTCAAACGACAGTTCTCTGTACATCTTGCAGCAGGTTCTCATGCAGATTCTATCTGGAAACTGACTGGATGGTCAGAAATGCATCCTACCAATTCTAATTGAAGAGATTATCAGCGATTAAACAACAATAATGACAGTATTTGTATCTGTAAGTAGGCTATATTATTTATCTTACTTCTCTCTGGACATCCTCCACTGTCAAACAGCTACTCAGCAAATTGCTCTCAGACCCGTTCCATACTTGACTGTGTGGAGATCAGCAACCAAAAAAGAAAGGGAAAAGAAAAGAAACAAAAAAAGCAGAGATAGGATTATTTAGCAAACATGATATCCAAGGGAATGATAACAGCCCACTTGCACGGTGTAAAAACCTAAAAGGAGGAAGTACTGCCATTGGCCTAATGCGAACTTGCATAACAGATTCAAGATGACAATATTGAGGTCCTTAATTTTTCACATTAAAGCTGCAGCACAACCCAACAAATATAAAACTGAACGACAACGATTTAGAACAGTCATTAGGCAAAAGCTAATCAATATTATACTTCAACGCAGGCTTCTCCATATTTCTCGTTTCAAGAATCTTCAACTCAAGAACTCAAGTAAAGCTAAACCCAACACGATTGTCAAACAATTAATAAAGCATTGAAACATTAAGATGGAAAGAGTGAGCTTACTTGTTTGGATCCAAGCATGGCCTCTTGGGTTGACTCGGTTCACCTGACGAGGTGGAATCCAAAGCTCTCTTTTGCATGGACATGATTTTTCTGTTCTTTTGTAGAGCTTGACAAGAACTGAGAAAGTGTCGGAATTTTGGGAGTTTTTGGTTGCTGAAAGAATGTCGCAGTGTAATGGGTTTGTAATCACTGGAGTGCGTTTCTTTTTATATCTCTGGAGGAGGGGGACATAATTTTCTAAGAAGAGCAACGTACATTTCCGGGAAACGTGGGCGGCTTTAGAATTTTTCTTTTTTCTTTTCTCTAACTTTACTAATCTGCCCCCTTGACCTTATGAGTTAAGTCATGAACCCGCGTGTACATTTTCTTTTTTCTTTTTTCCACCTTTTGACTATTAAATAGTTGAGAATCTTATCAAATTGATCTCTAATCAATGGATCCTATTGCACGAATATCGAATATCATCTAGGTCTGGCTTTTGAAAAAGCAACATGATAATTCAATTATCGCTTCTCATCGACGCAATTATAACTTATAAATTATAATAGTAAGAAATGTGTGTTAGAGTTATCTATAGAGAAAATATGATGCATTGATTTGAGGAACATTTGAGGCAAATTTATATGCCTTCATTTAACTCTTAGCTTCTTTGCATTCCATATGTGTTCCATTTACGATATCAGACAATATATTTTCAATGGCCAATTTGGTAAAGAAATTGATGCAACCTTAGGCTCTAATATTCAACTTGTGATGACCATTTTCTATATATCTCTCCAACTCTTTCTGTATTCTTTTGTTCCTTTGATTGAGTTCTTTTTCATCGATTCATTATAGATCTAGTCACGACTTAGTTAGTCAACTAGAAAATGAAATCTATTAGGCATTTGGCCCAATGATAAGGAAATTATATTGGGTGAAGATATCTAGTTTTAGATGCGAGTTTGGAATTTCAGGTTTTGCAAAAATATAGAGTAAAAACTAGAAAGAGTGAGAAGAGAGTTAAACTTGGACAAATAAAAAAAAAAATCTAAAAAACGAAGAGAAGGTAAAAAAGAGATGCGCTCTTACTTCCAGAAAATGTTGTGAACCTCATTTTGTCCCTTTGGATGCATCTTGACAGAAGTCAGCCTCTCGCCTTTAGCCGCCGCCCAAAAGGAAAAATTGATTATCTTGCCTTAATTAGGTGAAAAGCTCAGATCCTCCATTCCTTCGGATGGATCATAGGAAGGTTCTATGAAATGACACTTGCATGCGTCCTTCGCTGTAGTTGGAAGATTTATGTCGGCCACTTTGTTTAAAAGTTCAAACGCGCATGCCATGAATAAACTACGTGGCAAAATTAGCAACTTATCTCGTGTTCTCTTGGTGGTTTTAAGCTTCCAAAATAGAGCCCGAGTGTGACAGCTTGACAACAGATGAAGATTTTATTACTTTAGATTCAATTTATTTCGTAAAAAATAAATAATATGAAAAATATTTTTTTCTAAAAACAATTGTTTTTATTAATTAAAATAATAGTTGACAAAAATTATTTTCATTATCGACAACAAAGTAGTATCTCAACATTTTGATAAACAATGAAAATAATTTATGTTTATTTAAGTTTTTTGTGATACAAATGATCATTTTGAGGATAAAAAATTTCAAATCACTCATTTTCCGCTAAATAAGGAAAATTAATGATACAGAAAAATATTTTTCAAGATATCATTTTTCAAGGAAATGAGTAGTTTTCCTTTATTTTGTGATATGTAATTAAAAAAAGAAAATACATATATATATTTGTGTTTGGATCTCATTTAAAAAAATGAATGATTTCAATAGCATGACTTTATCTCAACCCGAAAAAATGAATTTTTAAATCGTTTTTCTTTTTTTAATTCTTTTCTTTTCTTTTTCCTTTTCTTTCCTTTTCCTTTTCCTTCTTCCTTCTTCCTTCTTCCTCCAATAGTCACTAGGCCTCGACAATAGCTGACAATAGACCACAAGTGAGGCTCGACTTGGACAACACCTTGGAGTTGACAATGCTCTTGCCAGCATTGTCAATTCCTTGTTGAACATTCGCAACACCTTAACGAGGGCTTCTGCTCCCTTGTCGACTACGAGTGAGGGTGTTGGCCCTTACCTAAATCCGTGCGAGGCCTACAATGCCCTAGTTGGCTAGTGGGCGAGGGTTGTGGCCCTTACCCAAACCAGTTGATGGCATTAGGGCCCTTGTTGTCCTCGGGTTAGATAAATAAAAAAGGAAAGAAAAAGAAAAGAATGAAAAACGAAAAAAAATAATAAAAAATTTAGAAATATGTTGATATTATCGTTGACCATGCCATATGGGATGGTCGACGATGACTAGATTGTCATGATTATTTTTGATCAATATTGATCAGTGATTAAATTGACAAATTATCAAAAAATTTAGGATAAATTGACACAATTGAAAGGTTTATAGGCTTAAATAGTAAATACAATAGATTTAAGACTTTTGTGGTAATGTCCTTTTTGCTCAAGGTGCTTCCATCGAGCCCACAACTCCTCAATCGAGAGTTGCAATGTCCTCCTTATTGTTGCCGCTCTCATCATAGCAATTGCCTTCCTAGTCGAGAGGCACTAGCGAAGCTGTCCTCTTCCTCAATCTTACTTTCTCAACCTCTCCAAAATGCCTTTTGAACCCAAAAAAAAAAAAAAAAGGAAAATAAAAGAAAAGAAGAAACTCTCCCGAATGCCTCAAAAAGTCATCTTGCGTAGCCACGATGTAAAAGAAATTACTGGAACTAGAAAATTCAGTCGGTTTGAAGTAATTCTATTAACCACTGGGGTTCGCCCCGATGGCCACCCTTCCAACTTGGAAATGGGAGGTTGGGGGTTCAAATCCCCACATTCTTATAGAGGATTGGGGTGATGACGATTTCATTTCAGGAGTGAATTTCAACTCCCACGCCCTACAAGAAGGCAGGGCAAAAGTCTGAGAGTATGTGTTAGAGTAGGATTAGAGTAGGACTGACAAAAAAAAAAAGTAATTTTATTGAATAGTAGAGATCCGACCTTTATTAATATTTATGGTTAATATCAAGAAAAACTTTAAATTGATATACCCATAACAAATTTACTTTGAACTAATTTTTTTCTCCACCAAAAACCCTAAACCGGTACATCTATAATAAATTTATTCAGAATTAATATTTTGATCACAAAAAATCTCAAACTAATACATTTGTAACAAATTTACCCTCCATTAGTTTTCATTAAAATGGATTACTACTATGATAAACTAGAAAATGGTACACATGTGACAAACGGAGAATAAAACCTCAAACTAGTACACTCGTCAATTGTCAAGTGTCATACAACTCAACAATTCAATAGAAAAATTTAATGAAAACTAACGGAGGATGAATTTGTTATATGTGTACCGGTTGGAGATTTTTTGTAATAAAAAATTATTATTAGATAAATTTATCATGAATATATTAGTTTAGGATTTTTTGTGGTATTAATCCTAATTTTTTCTAACATCTCTTTCGGCCAAATTAATGATATATGAGTTGTTACTATTTAAGAGGGGACCATCAGCCCACCAGCCCGATAGGCGAGAATGGTGGTCATTTGTCTATGGATTAAGGGGGAGGGCCTTATGGGCATAATATTCTTTATTTGATATTGCATGTTTATGAATATCTTCATTTTTTGGCATTATCGATTAATTAATAAGTTAATTACATTGTTACCAAAACTTGGGATTAAAAGATGAACTCAAATGCGCTGGTAATCTCGCTCCTATTAGCCAGAGTTCTGGCTCCTTCTCCACCCCTGCAATTAAATAACTTAAGTTTGATTACGGGTGAAGAGTCGTAACATCATAGATCTATGTACATGACATTTTCATACTTAGTTATGACTCGACGTCATAAAGTTGTACCGTACAATAAGTATACCGTAGAAGGGTGGCCGAGAGTGAAGAGTAGTGGGGCATTGCTTACTATTTAATTCTCAAATGTCATAACAGTACTCAATTTGCCTAGTTCGCAATTTTTTTTAGAGGTACAGCAACATTTCTGCAGAAAATTAATCAAAATTTAACAGCTCCCTTCAAGGGTCTGAAGTTGCTACTCGGTAATGAGAAGAGAGAGAATGTTTGCTAAATAGTTCTAGAGTAATTATCGCCAGTAATTTGCTCCATACATTTAATCCCTTTTTCAAGGCATGGCATGGTAGAACTAGAATGACAAACAAAAATAGAACAAATTGATGTACTTGTCGTGACCACATAAAAAGATGAGGTTTAGAGGTAATGCTCAAAGATGGGCCAACAATCCTCAATTAAGTGCGGGCCTTTCCCAGTCTATATCTCCCGCGACGTTAGATTAATTTTAAGCTTATTTTTAGTTTAAAAGATTCTAAAAGTCACCACTAGCCATTTGGTATCACCAAAAAATCAAATGTGATACAAGAGTTTTGTCTCGTTTTTAACACAACCAAAGATTATTAATTTTAGAGACTTGATTACGCTAATGACTAATTAGTGCTTTTTTGGTAACTAACTTGGGGTGATTTTTCCATCTAAGCGATCAAACAGCTTTTTATCAATTTTATGAGTCCTAAGGATCATTTGATGTCGTTACTTGTTCATACAAGGTTCTTTCAGGGTTTATTATGTTCATTATAAGCCTAAAATAAAACCTAGCCACTCAACCAAGAAAATAAATCACGGCACAAAAATATATCAAAGCAATCATAACAAGCAAATCAAACATTGTAATAAGGATGAGTAAAAGATGAAGTGTAATGAAGTAACCCGATATTAGTTGAGCAAAAAATATATGTAGTCTTGTTATAGACCCCAAGGAAATGATTTCCCAAGAGCTAGATGAGAATTTAAATCTAAGTCTAATTCTAAACCTTAGAGACCAACTCATTTAAGAGCAACCGTTAAATGAAACTCAAAGAGGAAACAAGCACCGAGTTTACTCTCTAAATGACATCTAGCCTAAGAAAAACACAAATATTCACTCTCTCTTTCCTTTTTCCTTATAATCCTCACTTCCCACTAACTCGCCCCTCCACGCTCGACTACTCCGGTCCTCTTCTCCCTCTTTTGTTCTTTTCATCCCCCACTTTTCTTTCACCAACCAAATGTTCTCCTGGCGCAATGCTAGAACATACAGAGGAAGGAAGAGAAACACCACTCGCTATTGCTTGAGAATAATAACAATATTCCCAGCGATAATATCATCCCCGTGACTAATAAAAGGGACATTTGTGTACATGAAAGGTGTTCAGATGCGGTGTATGCTTCCCATCAACAGGAAGACACTTTGGCCTTTGGGCTTTTTTGTGCCATCCATATATATATAAGCTTTTTCTCTTGTAATTGATAGTTGTAACAGAGGAGTGGAAGGTGCTGATTGTAATGAAATTATCTACTAGATGTAACCCTAATTTAATGATAAATAAAATAAACCTTATATCTCAATTTCTCTTTCCCACACTTACTCTTTATTTCATTGTGTTTGTACACCTAATTTTAACAAATTGGAGTAGCTAGATGGAATCCTCAATTGGATATAATGCTAACTTAATTTTGACTGGTTGTTGTTGCTAATGTTAGTGTGTACGCACACGTGCGGGTCCCACAAAGAGAGAGTGTGGCGTGATGCGTAATTTTCTGGGGAAAATCAGGTCCTGGTAATTTTTCTGGAAAATGCATCAGCTTCCGATTTTTGGAGTTTTCAATTTCATATGATTTCACGCCTCATCGAACATGCAACGACCAAAAAACCAGCGTGTTCGGTTTGCCCAATAACTTCCAATCTACTACTACTGCAAAAGAAAATTTTCTTTTTTGAGAAAAAAAAAAAAACAGATTATATTGTCCGGTTGAGAGGTCATCCCAGGTATTGAAGTGTGCATATATAATTGAAAGATTAATTATTATTTTTCCGCGAAAGCTTTTGCGTCAAAAGCAGCTCCACACCGAAACCTCTCAGCGCCCGAACGCTTATGCGTCGAGCAAGATCCGAACAACAACCACCACCATCTTCCTCGGCCTGAAAAATGCCCCAAATCCTCGAGCACTAAACCCTAATTCCACTAGCCCCTGCCAACCACCGTCGCCGCGATAATGACCAGATCTTCCCTCCCGGTGGTGCATCACCAGCCCGACCCCTCGTTGTCACCCTCAACAGCATCGGTCGAGCACGTCCCCCTCAGCCACCACACCATGGACTCCGCCTCCGCCATCCTCCTCCACTCCCTCACCTTCCTCCCCCGTGCCGCCTCCACCCCTACCAGCTCGGACGGGATCAATTGCGGATTGACGAATAATTGGACTCGTAAGAATTTTCAAAGGTGAAAGTCATACATAAGACCAATTTAATTACCCAATTGACTGCTGAAAATTTATGAGTTCCACGCTTAACACAATTAAGATTGTTAAACAACTTTAAACACTATAAACAGAATCAACTTCAATCGAATTAAGAGATGAGTTACTTCAAAATTAATGGGTGATGTGAAGTCAATTAGGGTTTCCTCTTCCGCGTTTGACTCATTTCCAATCAATCGAAAATGAATGAGAGAGAGAGAGAGAGAGAGAGAGAGAGAGAGAGAGAGAGAGAGCCAAATGCTTACCTGATCCTTACCATGCACACGTGAAAATGGTAGGTCATAGCAAATGTCTGAGGTACGATGTTGTACTGACATTGAATATTTTTAGAAAGCCGTGTCAATCCAGTCGCCAGCAATTTATGTGAGCGGTCCCGTGCTTAGCTCTGAAGTCATTCTTCTCCATTTTTTTTTCCAGTTAATACTAAGAAAAACTCCAAATTAATGTCTTTGTAATAGATTTACCATCCATTAATTTTTGTTAATTTATACCCTCAAATTACTAAGTTGGATGACACTCACTAGTTAACGAGTATTCCAAATTGGATTTTTATCCTCCGTTTGTCATAGATTTATCAATTTTTGATTTTTTTTGTACTAATCCAATTTAATGGAAACTAACAAAGGCTCGATGTAGACCAATATATCACTAGCTTGGTTCGACATGGCATTTTGGGAATAAGGACTTTCTGATAGTCCTGCAATCGATCAGCACTGACACCATTGATTCCTGGAGAGAGAGAGACTAAAAATAAATTAGTATCCCATTGATGAAGCCCATAATAGACATATGGCAAGCTAGGAAAAGCAAGTCTCCTAGGTGCGGGATCAACATGGAGACCATAAATTCCTAATGTTGTGATCTACATGGTCAGTTCGACTAAATAGATTTAGGTCCCAAAACCCATATGAAGAACCAATAATTAGGACGTTGCAGTCACATGCTTCATGAGAAGTGAGAATAAACACCAATGCTCCTCCCCTGTAAAATAATTAATAATATTCTTCACTGAGTTGTTTGCTACTGATGGAACAGTTGATATTGACCACCTCCAGACCAACCAATAATTAGGACATTGCTGTCACATGCTTCATGAGAAGTGAGACTAAACACCAACGCTTCTCCCATGTAAAGTAATTAAGCATATTCTCGACTGAGTCATATGCTACTGATAGAACAGTTGATATTGACCACCTCCAAACTCATATCATATGAAGCCTGCATATTTCCCTCCCAAAGGTGTATGGTACTGTGAAAGATTTTAGTTGCAACATATCACTTTGATAATCTAAAAGCACAAAAGAAGTGGCTACATTGCAGCTAGTGTTTAATTATAGGCAACTTTTTCTTTTCCTCGTAGCCAATTAACATACCATCCACTGTGGATGCTGAAGTTCTAGGAGGCACTTTCAAACCAACATGACTGCCCAATCTTGGCGGAGGAATATTGTTGTTGTAATATTATGCAATAATGTAATATTATGTTAGTGGGCCCCAAAAGAAGAAACTGAAAAAGAAACCGAAAAGTCAGTAAAACAGAAAGGAGAGGGGAGAGGGCTCGGCTAAATAGAAGCTGAGGGGTCTTCTACCAAAAAGAAAAGAAAGAAATTGGGTTTTCTTGAGGATTTACCAGGCTTGCCTCTTGATAGAGAAATTGGGTTTTGTATCGAATTGATGCCCGGTACAGCACCAATCTCTAAGGCACCATATCGAATGGCACCCACTGAATTGAAAGAATTGAAAACACAGCTACAAGAGCTTTTGGACAAGGGTTTCATCAGACCTAGTGTTTCACCTTGGGGAGCTCCTGTTCTATTTGTGAAAAAGAAGGATGGTAGTATGCGGCTTTGCATAGATTATCGAGAGCTTAACAAGGTAACGATAAAAAACAAATATCCTTTGTCCCGGATTGAGGATTTATTTGATCAACTTCAGGGAGCTCAGGTATTTTCCAAGATCGACCTTCGTTCTGGGTATCATCAGTTGAAGATAAAGATAGATGATGTGCCTAAAACTGCTTTCAAAACAAGGTATGGCCATTATGAATTTCTCGTCATGCCTTTTGGATTAACAAATGCACCTGCTGCCTTCATGGACTTGATGAACAGGGTGTTCAGGGAATATCTAGACAAATTTATTGTGGTGTTCATTGATGACATCCTAGTATATTCGAAGAGTTTAGAGGAACACGAACAACACTTGAGGTTTATCTTGCAGACTTTGCATGAAAAGAAGTTGTATGCTAAATTTAGTAAGTGTGACTTCTGGCTTGATCATATAGAATTTTTGGGTCATGTGATCTCGAAAGATGGCATATTAGTGGATCCAAAGAAGGTTGAAGCAGTTGTTAAATGGAATCGTCCAACTAATGTTACAGAAGTGAGAAGTTTTCTTGGGCTAGCCGGCTACTATAGGCGATTTGTAGAGGGGTTCTCAAAGATTGCTGGTCCACTTACCCGTCTAACTCAAAAAAAAGTTAAATTTGAATGGTCAGACCAATGTGAACGCAGTTTTCAAGAGTTGAAGAGACGGTTGGTGTCGGCTCCTATTCTAACTCTACCTTCTGGAAGTGGCGGCTTCATAATCTACTGCGATGCATCCAAAGAAGGTTTGGGTTGTGTTCTTATGCAAGATGGCAAAGTTGTTGCCTACGCTTCGAGACAATTGAAATTACATGAGAAGAATTACCCCGCTCATGATTTGGAGTTAGCGGCGGTTGTGTTTGCCTTGAAGATATGGTGGCACTATTTGTATGGTGAAAAATGTGAAGTCTTTACCGATCACAAGAGTCTGAAGTATATCTTTACTCAGAAAGAACTAAACATGAGGCAAAGAAGATGGCTAGAACTTTTGAAAGATTATGACTTATCCATTAATTACCATCCGGGTAAAGCTAATGTGGTAGCGGATGCTTTGAGTCGTAAATCATTTGGAAATATGGCAGCTTTGCTCACTTCTCAGAAATCTATTCTTGAAGATATGAGGAAGTTAGATTTGGAGGTGTTGGTACAGCAGCTTGGTGCTCAATTAGCTAATCTTCAAATACAACCTATGTTGATTGATAGAATTAAGGTTAAACAGAATGAAGATCCACAATTACAAAAAATTAGAGAAGGTGTGGAAGCTGGAAGACAAGCGGATTTTGGTTTACACATAGATGGATCCTTAAGGTTTCGTGGTCGACTATGTGTTCCTGAGGACTCAAATCTGAAAAAGGAGATCCTGCAAGAAGCTCACAGTACTAGATTTTCAATTCATCAAGGAAGCACTAAAATGTATAAAGACTTGAGAGAAAACTTTTAGTGGATCAACATGAAAAAGGATATTATAAAATTTGCCGATCAATGTTTAGTTTGCCAGCAAGTGAAAATTGAGCATCAGAAACCAGGTGGACAGTTGTAACCCCTAGAGATACCTAAATGGAAGTGGGAGCATATTGCCATGGACTTTGTAGTCGGTCTACTGAGGACGCCAAGTGGTAAGAATGCTATATGGGTGATTGTTGATCGATTGACTAAGTCCGCTCACTTTTTGTCATATCGATTTGGCCTTTCAATGGAAGATATGACAAAGCGATATGTTAATGAGATAGTGAAGCTTCATGGAGTTCCAGTAAGCATTGTTTCTTATAGGGATCCTAGGTTCATGTCTAACTTTTGGAAGAGTTTGTAAGGAGCATTGGGCACTAAACTCAACTTGAGTACAGCTTTCCATCCACAAACAGATGGACAGTCAGAGAGAACGATCCAGACATTAGAGGATATGTTGAGATCATGCATCATTGACTTCGGCGTTTCTTGGGATGAACATCTACATTTTGCAGAATTTTCTTATAACAATAGTTATCACTCCAGCATTAAGATGGCACCCTTTGAAGCTTTTTATGGCCGAAAATGCAGAAGTCCTATTTGTTGGGACGACGTTGGTGAGAAAAGACTAACTGGCCCTGAGTTCATTCAACAGTCAGAAGAGAAAGTTAGGTTGGTTCGGGAACGTCTTAGAACGGCTCAAAGTCGTCAGAAAAGTTATGTGGATCTGAAAAGACGCAAGTTAGAATTTAATGTGGGAGATCGCGTATTGTTAAAAGTTTCTCCTACGAAGGGTTTAATGAGATTTGACACACGTGGGAAGTTAAGTCCAAGGTACGTGGGACCATTCTTGATCTTAGAGAAAATTGGTGAAGCCGCTTATAAATTGGCTTTGCCACCGGCATTATCAGGTGTCCATAATGTGTTCCATGTCTCTTTGTTGCGGAAATATGTGCCAAACCTTGAACATGTGCTAGACTTTACACCGTTGAGATTACGGGAGAACTTGACATATGAGGAGCATCCTATTCGTATTGTCGATAGGAAGGATCAGGTATTGCGGTGACGAACCATTCTTTATGTAAAAATACAATGGCAAAACCATACCGAGAGGGAGGCTACTTGGGAACTCGAGGAGGAGGCAAGACACAAATACCCTCACTTGTTTCATGATTAAAGTATGTGTAAATTTCGAGGACGAAATTTTTTTTAAGGATGGTAGAATGTAATATTATGCAATAATGTAATATTATGTTAGTGGGCCCCAAAAGAAGAAATTGAAAAAGAAACTGAAAAGTCAGTAAAACAAAAAGGAGAGGGGAGAGGGCTCGGCTAAATAGAAGCTGAGGGGTCCTCTACCAAAAAGAAAAGAAAGAAGAAGAAGAAGAAGAGGAAGAAGAAGAGAAAAGGGGAAAAAGGAAAGGAATTTTGGCACATGCATTTCTCGGATGCTTCGCCAAGCCAACTCGACTCCATAACACAGCACCCGGTAAGAGATCAAGCCCCTCGTTCGTCCGATTGAAGTAATTTATGGATTTAGGACTTAAATTCGAAACTTTTGGAAAACTGAGCAGCGAAGTCTAATTTTGGAGTCGTTGAGCCGCGTATTTTTGCAAGAATGGTAATTTAGGGTGTTGTGGAGCCGTGGGATTTTACGGATTGTGATTTGAGCTTATGGTTTGTCCGAAACAAAATTTCAAAGTTTCCCGCGCGCAGTGAACAGTAAGCGTCCAGCAGCCTTGGGCCCGTATTTTGTCATTTTTCGGCTTGATTTTGGGATGGCCAAGTTGGGATTCTTGTGATATGTTTCAAGGGCTCTCTATTGACTATATGTATGTTCGGATCGGAGTTCGGAAGAGAAAGTTAAGGCGCAATCAAGTTTTGCACTTAAATTTTGTGTTGCGAATGGCTTGAACAATCGCTTTGGTTATGCGATTTGTTAGCACGTAGAAGTCCTTTTGTTAGAAATAAGGCGTAATTTAGTTGTT
This sequence comes from Eucalyptus victrix, assembly GCA_016097545.1. Lineage (NCBI taxonomy): Eukaryota > Viridiplantae > Streptophyta > Magnoliopsida > Myrtales > Myrtaceae > Eucalyptus > Eucalyptus victrix. Next base: position 51,402,207 of record CM027839.1, on the reverse strand, counting down.
TCGAAGTAGAGATAGAGTTTTATTAGATTTTAACATTTTTCTCGGTTATTTGATAGGACCTTGAGTTCGACGATACGAGTATCGTTCGTCATTTGGTCATAGACGATGAGGTGAGTGGTACTATATCTTTTTTGGTTTTATAAAATCATGTCTTGAAGTATGTATGTATATATATATTGAATCAAGAAGAGCATTTTTATTGTATAAAAGCCAGATCGAGCAATCGCTACCCTTTGGTTGATTGTGAATCTTTGAAAAGCACATTATACAAGGTTTGTGGAGAAACATATATGAAATTGCTTTGCAACTGATTTATGGAAAGATTTATGATGATTTGAGAAATGGATATGAAATGGATAATGAGCTATGTTGCAAAATGTTATTTGTTTGGTTTAAGATATTGATTTCTGGATTTGATTTCTGGTATTGGAGAATGGTTATTTATGCTCAATATGACTATGAACCCAATGAGAGGTTTTTGGGGTATGCATACCAGGTTTAGGATATCCTTCTGGGCCTAGCCACTGGCTTTGTAGGTGGAGACCTTACCAAGGGGAGAATCTTGGTTGCCTTGTCACAAGGCGTTGTGTCGTGACCATGGTTAGTTATTGAGCAAAAGATTGATCAATGGATAGACCATTGATATGTGTTTTTGATGGAGGTTATTCAATGGATTCGACCATTGATACTTGACTTTTGATGGCAATTTAAATGAGTTTTCCATATTAGTATAAAGCTTTGATGATGAGAAATAACTTTTATATGATTCGATTTGTATTTTATATATTGAATCGGCATTATGGAATTTGGTATTGTTTTGTATACATTCATAGTGGTTATTCGATCTACTTAGAAGATATGTATTACTCACTGAGCTGTGATTGCTCATCCCATTCCTCCTTTAATCTTTTTAGGTTCCTCAGCTAGCGGCGAATAGAGCGAGTGCATAGTTGGTGGGAACTTTTGGGGAGTTCTATTTTGTTTTTGGTATGGTTTAAGGAAGTGGTGCAAATAATACTTATTAGTAGTTGGATCGTCTGAGTTTTAAACGTATATCTCTTTTCTCCTTTTGGTGGATTATAGAAACTCTGATGTTACAACCAATTTGTTGGTTTATCTGATATATATATGGTTTGAGATATATATAAGTTAATATCAGTTTGTTGGTTGTGTTTGAGGCTGCGTCCTTTGTATAAGAAGGACGGCCGTGTCATCCCCATTCTTTGTAGTTTGGGGTGTGACAGTTGTGAACTGGATGGAGGCATTGTTGATCTCCTACTACTTCACATGAAAAACTAGGTGAGATCTTCTCCGACATGGAACGTGAAGAAGCCTCAGCATCGTACTGTCTAATGTCATTCCAATTCTCATAGGCCTTTTTCACCAATCTATCTGCATAGACCTGGAAGACTTGAAATTACTACTTCCTCAACCAGTCGCTTTATCTTACACCTTAGGTGACCCAAAGAATTCAAGCTGGACTTGTATGTATATCAAAGGCACTAAGAAGATGTGTCTAATATGTTCCATTTTTTTTCTCAGACAGATCCTAGGTAGGAAGATGCAAAGTTAGTGGTCAAATAACAATAAGGAAATCATGGACATCAAGTCCACAGACTTTGATGAAAGCAACAAAAAGCATCTCCACCTGAAAGTACCATAACGTGGTGAATGAGTCAAAAACTTAGAACTCTGTATGAGCATAGAATGCTCCTAAGTTGCTAACTGCACTCCTGATGTTGCGGATGGTGATTGTGGTCCCATGGAGTGCGCTTCTGGTGACGTCTTCTCAGGGGGTGAGAGCAAAAGAACGGGGCAGCCTTTGGAGGAGTTTGAATTGGATGTGGATGGAGATTCATTGGTCTTCGTGCTGATGGGGGTTGATGAGGCAAGATCCTCTTTTTATTAGTTCCATTGTTGAATCGTTTTGAGGTAAACAGTGAGGAGGATGTCTCCTTTTGGGTACTTGACAACATCAAGGCTGTTGGCCAGGTCCTTGGAGTCTCCTTCCAAAGGTTCGAAGATACAGCTATGAACCACAATTCTAAGAATGTTTTATATCAGAATCAAAGTTTCGTCAGTCATCAAAATCATTTAGGAATGTTTTCTCAACAGCTGATTTTTTCACTTCTTTTACTTTGGGGGCCGGATCTGATTTTTATACTTCATGAGTCTATTTGGAGAGAAGGCTGAAGCTTCCTAAAAAGGACCAAAAAAAAAAAAAAAGATTTCTTCAGCTAAAGTTCTAACGTAATTTTCAGGAATGCAAATGGTTTTTTAATTGCTGGAAATGATAGGAATTTGCTAAACATTCTCTTTATATTTCAAGAAGCGTAATTCTCTAGAAATCTACATGAAATAAAAAGTGTTAAGGTAGGTCTTAAGGCCGAGTGAAAGGTGGAGTAATTTATATATGCTTGAGTATTAGGTGGCATGCCACTTCATCAAAGATGAAGCAAAAAGTGACATAAAAAGTTCTTTAAAAGAATAAATAAGTTAATAGTATAGGCTACAATGGATCCAAGGGAGGCTGATGGGCCATTATCTCCTAATTGTTTGTTGCCTATTGTAATTTCAGAAATTTTATCGAAGTTTAAAAATTTTGGAGTCAGGACCTACCTCACACACCATAACCTTAATAATTTTTTAAATGAAAATATGCTACTTTGATAAGTATTTCATTAGTTATTTAGTTTTCTATTCTTCAAATTGCGATTATAGCCTTGTCAGCCTTGAGCCATTGCTGACCCTCTGTAATTGGAAATCAAACATTACTGATGTAAGAGACTTATGGTAATCCCCTTAGAAGGTACTTATGCTAGTCCCATTCCAATCCATGCTCAGTAATTTTTTTAGTCGGATTGGGATTAAAAAAAAAAAACAAAAATCTATTTTTATCGTACTAATTTTCCTGTCAATGTGTCATTTGAGCTATGACTATAAAACCATTTCAATAAACGCCTGTTTAAATGCAAATTCAATTATGCACCAATATTTGATTAGCTTCTTTTCCCCAAGGATCTATATCCGCAGTGAGGAATTATACGTTTTTATTTTTTTTTTTTTTTTTGTCTTTCACAAAATCATAAAAGGGTTGAAGTAATATCGGTGAATTTTAATTGCCAATGAGTGCACCCTCAGTTCCAGTTGCCTGTTGCAAGGTAGAAAAACAAGCGGTGGAAAATCCTTCGTCATTCCCTCATAATAACGGCGCCGGTAGCTTAGCGGGACCCAAAATAATTACTGGTGATCCGATCTTGCCAAACATAGTTGAGTCGTCCCCTTATTATTTTTTTTTTTGGGTCGAACCCTAGTTAACTCTTAAGACATTCTACATTTTCGTTTAAGGAAAAAAAATCAATGCTTCCTTTTTATTAAATTTTAAGTTCAAGTTTTTCATTTTTCACACATACACGATCCTATTATTATTATTATTATTATTATTATTATTATTATTATTATTATTATTATTACATTTTGATCGAATATTACATTTTCATTAATATCTCGGTTTTTTGTTTCTCTTAGTCAATCAATTGATTGAGTTGTTATTACTTGATACTATAGTTATCAAAATGCAAGATTAAAAGTTAAACTCAAATTTCCTAGAAATCTCGCTCCCTTTGAACCAGATTTCTAACTACTCAGCTGATTGTACAATTGGATAATTTAAATTTGATTACGACCGAAGCGTCACAAAATTATATATAATGCTTTTATACTGGTTACAACTCTATGTTGTAAAGTTGTATTGTACAGTAGCCGTACCATAGAGGTGTAAATATTTCTCATACGCACAAGTCTGAGAACATTCTGAATTTTGTCATAATAGTATTGATTTTGCATGTTTTGCAAAATATCTAGAGGCGGTTCCCCCGGACAGGTATCCATACACAAGAAGTCCAAGAAGATTAGGCCCAGTGAACATGAAAGGACGTGAAATCGACACTTACATTCATTGGAATTTTAATTTTTGTAATAATTGAAACATGTTCTGTATATGAAAACTTACAAACAAGCTCTTCTTTAAAGTTTTTTCGAACTACGTCCTTAACCTTTTTACTTGAAGAATATTTTTATTACCTTCATCGAAAAAGAACTTGATATTTTTATTAAAGAGGTCTCGTTGATTTCTTTGTAAGTAAAAGTAAAATTTCAAATTCAGCTCAATAATCCCTCTAAAAGAAGCCACGCCTCTACATCTAATTGATTACCTTAATTTGATTTCGTGCACATTGTTTCTGGTAAATTATTGACTAGATTTATAGGTGAATGATTTTTAATTATCTTTTTTACCTCTGATTTTGCTAACATCTTCGATCATAATATTTTTTTTTTTTCAGTTTGTGTTTTGCTGTATGATAGTCTACTACCTTACTTATATTTGGCTCCTGCAAGCCACATAGGTTGGATTTCTCCCTCGCAGCAGGTGCACGGAAATCATCCCATCTACGATGACAGTAATCTAGTAAAACCCAGTTAAAGAACTAGAAAGACAAACAAATATAGAACGGGCTGTACCTGGATGTTTGCATTAAAATTGAGGATACCAAATGGCAACATGCTAATACTTCAATTAATTGAAACATAAGTCATCATTTCATCCGATAACTCACAAGTTTCTGATGCACTAAACATGGTTCAACTCACATTATTGAGATAAATAAGAAATCTACTTAGCCAATGCCCTGAACGTTGAATCCAGGGAGTTTGTCCAGGAGCAAGCAGTGCTTGGTGAGTAGCCAGAAGATTTAAGCCCTCAATCACCTCATGGTAGCCAACATATCACGTCATCTCCAAAATCTAAAGAGGAGTACAGATAATATCAGCATATGACAATACTTCAAACACTATGTTTGGTAATTTCTTTGGACCCGTAGATGAACATTCGCGAATCTCATGCTACTAAGAAGGCCATCACAATGTCCATCACAGGTTTTCCCAGAAGTTAGTATGTATAACATGCCTTGATAATTACACTTGAATCAGTTCTTATCATCAGATAAGTTTTATTAATGAGACAATGCAGCTGCTGGAGAGAGATAATTGGAGATAAAATCTTACCAAACACCTATATAACTCTCTTGGTATGCAGTAATAATAGTTGTAAATTGACTAGACCCAATCAAACACCTCATAAGAGCTTATTTAGTATGACAAAATTAAGTTGAGTATCATATTGGAGATGCCATATGATTTAGCGTTTCATTTGAGGCAGGTTCGCATTTACTTGTTCCCAAATGGGACTGATCACAGCAGATATCACAAAAATATCCATCTTATAAACTCATTAGCGGGCTCCTAATGCTAATTTGACCATTCCGGAGTTGTGGGGTGTTGTGTTTCTTTCGGCACTCTCTCTATGGTTGCTCTGTCCATTTCTTGGCAAAACAAAGAAAGAAAAAGAACAAAACTGCTTTCCTTATTGAGAAGAAATGAGCTGATACAATTCCTACTCCTGTTCACAAGCATGAATCTGTCCAGTGAAAAAGGATCATGACCCAAATCAAAGCCATAGAGGTGATGACATTCTACTCTCGTTCCAGCAAGTTATACCCACACCACATTCATCATCATGGCAAATATTAATTCTGCATATTTCATTATAGAAGTGCCAAACTTTCTTCTCAATATTTCCACAAGACAGGACAAAACAATACCCTACTGCGAAGTAATTGACATTACAGGAAGAAAATCAACGTACTGAAATCTAGGAAGTTTGGTGTTGACTCATGCAGTGGTCCGAACGGCTGTATATTTTCATCTGTTGAAGGCTCCACTTGGTTTGAACTGTCAATAATTTGCTTTGGCGTGGCATTTGGGGAATTGAGACTTTGTGATTCTGTTGGCAATCGAGCAGCAGCAATGCCACTATGTGAAGAGAGAGAGAGAGAGAGAGAGAGAGAGAGAGAGAGAGAGAGAGAGAGAGCGATAGAGAGAGACAGATAGAGATAGATAGAGAGAGACAGAGAGAGAGAGACAGAGAGAGAGACAGAGAGAGACAGATAGAGATAGATAGAGACAGAGAGAGAAAAAACATTAAAACAATCAGCATTTTGTCTCATATACAAATGGATAAGAACAATTAAAGAACTCAAAAATGTGCACTTCTTGATATGTTCTACTTACTATGATGTGGTAACAACGCAAGCAAACATCCTTTTCTTTGTTCTTTTATTTTGTTTATGTACAGTGATTTTTCACCACTTGACACGATGTAAAGCAACATTGAGCATCTTATGAATCACAAATATGTGCTGGATGTCCTACTCTACATAAAGGGAGGAATATACAGAAAGTAATATACTTGCAGATATTCAAGTGAGCTTGCTCTGTGAGTGACCAAGCGGCCCATTGTTTTACAAGTCTTAATGGTTTTCAAAAGACCAATTAGGTTAAAAGGACACAGCGTGTTTTCCATATATACCTCACACACAGGGGAGTGTAGATGTGACAACCTTTAAGCACTCTCAGAAGCGTGATGGAATATGATTTTACCATCAATGCACACCACGAATGTGGGCAAGCCAGGAGAAGCAAGTCTCCTAGGTGTAGGATCAACGGAGACCATAGAAGGGTTCAGACAATTTGACCCTTTTCGAGCGAGTAAAGAAGGACGTAAGAAAAAAGGGATTATCCAGGGATTTTTCTCCCATTAATGTATCACAGGGCTCAACCCTGGACAGGCAGTGGAAACTACCAAGCTAGAGTATGGTAGGGGCAGAGGCAATTTCCAGTGGAATGTTGCAATTCTTAAGAACAGTTCAACTAGATAAATTTAGGTCCCAAAACCCATCACAAGAACCAATAATTAGGACATTGCAATCAGGTGCTTTATTAGAAATGAGAATAGACAACAATGCTCCTCCTCTGTAAAATATTTCAGCATATTCTTATCAGACTCAATGCTACTTATGGAACAGTTGATTTTAATCACCTCCAAACCCAAATTATTGGAAGCCTGCATATTTCCCTCCAACAGTGTTTAATACTGTGAAAAGTTTTAGCTGCATCGTTTCACTTTGATAATCTAAAACCACAAAAGAAGTAGGGACATCTCAGCTAGTGTGTGATTATGAGCAACTTTTTCTTTTCCTCTTGGGCAGTTAGAGAACATACCTTCCACTATCGATGCTGAACTTTCAGGAGGTACTACCAAAGCAATTTGACTGGCCAATCTTGGCAGAAGCATATTGTCGTGAACTGGATGGCAGCATTGTTGATCGCCTAGAACTTCAGATAGAAAAAGAACATGAGATCTCCTACAACATCAAACGTGATGAGGCCTCATCATTGAACTGTCTAACATCATTCCAATTCTCATAGGCCTTTTCCACCAATCTATCTGCATAGACCAAAATACTACTTCCTCAACCAGTCACTTTATCACACTTATCTTACACCTTAGGTGACTCAAAGAACTCAGGTTGGACTTGTATAGATATCAAAGGCACTCAGTAGATGTGTTGAATATGTTCCTGTCTTTTTCTCAGACAGATCAAACAAGGTAGGAAGACACAAAATTAGTGGTCAAAAGACCAATAAGGAAATCATGGACATCAAGTTCACAGAATTTGACGAAAGCAACAAAAAGCATCTCAACTTAAAAGTACCAAAACATGGTGAATGAGTCAAAAACTTAGAAATCTGCATGAGAATAGAGTGTTCCTAAGCTGCCAAATGCACTCCTGATGTGGCAGAGGGTGGTTGTGGTCCCATAAAGGGTGCTTTTGGTGATGAAAGGCAAGAACAGGGAAAGAGTTAAGCACTTGTAAAAATAAAAAATAAGTTGTACTCTACTATTGGTTATGTGGATGGTAGAATTGTGCTATTCATTAACTTACAATAGTCGACCAGACTAATAAATTACTGGTCACTAACTTACCATCAATAATAAAATTTACTATCGACATTACTTATTTACCATCCATGGAACAAAATTCAGTTTTTAGAAGAAGGAATTATGGAAATCTGCCCTCCACCTCCCCCAATCGCTCACTCAAACACATGTTTTCAACTAATTTTTAGTTGCTTTTTAATTGCTTGGACAAAACATGTACATAAATTCATACATGTACAGTCAAATGGATAGAGTATATTGAATGAAGCTCATTTTGCAACAGTTGTAGCTTATGGACTATAGTTTAGTGCTTAAAGGGAGAGATAGTTTTGTGTTTTAGAGCACGTACATTCAGCAGCAGAGCCCACATTTGCCAGAGAAGCTTCCGGACCAACTGGAGTGGCACAGAGTTGTGGAGTCAATTTACATTGAACAGGGGCAAAATTTTCAACTTGTAAGACTTGAGATGAAAAAGAGCTTGAGCTTTTCCTCTGCACTGAACAAGAAAAGGTTTCTCCATTGAACTCCATGACATCATTCCAGTTATCGAAGGCCTCTTTCACAATTGTATCTCCATGTTCCTGGAAGAAAAACCCTCGGTATATCACTCAAGCTAGACTAATGGAATTACTTATCTCCCCTATTGAAGGTGCATACTCTGACTTCAAGCAGCAATATCTTTTTTCAGCAAGTGATGTTGCATTCCAATGGATGAACTTGTACTAAGAGTAAGTACGTAAGTGCAGCACCGAGAAAGAAGAACAAAAGAAACTTTGAATGAACCTCAATTCACTTTATGCCTATCGCCGCCCAGTTCTCCACCACATAAAGGTCAGGTAGTTGAAAGATGTAATGGAGAGTACAATCAAGGCAAGGGTCCTCAGGGTAAAGATGCAAAGTTGATCAAGAAAGGACCAATGAAGAAATAAATCACGCATCAACTTGTATTGTGCAAGTAATTAAAATCTTCATATCTTGGAAAGTAATAGTTGCAATGTAAATTTGTTAATCGTTCAAATGACAATACCATGACAAGTGCCTCAGATTTTCATGGATGACACCGAATCAACCACTGAAAGTACTCTCTAAGTTACTCATGCTTTTTTGTATAATTTTAACTGCGGAGTACAGAGGGCCACTTAGATATACAAGTTCACTATACTCAACTTCGCATTGCAATAAGCGAAAGCCCAAAATCAATCTATTAATAAAAGTTTCAACTATGGATATAGACAAAGCATCTAGATTTTCTTTTTATTATCTCTGCAGGAACTTTATACTACTTTTACTGATGAAAAACAAAAACAAAAGCATCTAGATGTCCAACCAACTCCTTGTTTCAAGTTTCCATATTTCTGACTAATTCTAAGACCTATTAAGCCACACAGCTATGAGCAAACATCAAGAAAAATTATATGAATTAAGCGATAGTGCATAGCACATGAACTAGCTTGGCAAAGCTTAGTAGGGATTTCTAGTTACTTACCTTTTCATCAGCAGAAAGTCGATGAGAAGCACAATATATCCTATCTTTAGTTAGGCCGATCAGTTCACGATCAGTGTTGAAGACAGCACCAGGCTTCCTCACACCATCAGGATAGTACAAATAAAGTTTCCAATTTGTTTTGCAACTCTTTGCATGATTTTCAAGGGTATTCCAGTTTGTTGAATTTAAGCTCATCCCAAGAATCTATGATGAGTGAACACACAAGAATTACATTCTTGGTAGTCAATCCCTAATTGAGAATCATTATCGAAGTGCCTACCTCTTTCAGTTTCATGGGGTCCGTAAACAATTGCAGTAGAAAGTCCCCCACTTTATGTATTCCGGCTTCATTCAGTTTTTGGTGATATTTCCCATCCTTGGCAATCATCTTCAACCTCCAGACCTCATCGTCAAATGCAGGTAAATTATGTTTCTTGGATGCTGTAAATGGACAGAAAATAAACAATAAGGTTCCAGTCACCATTAGATTGATGAGCAGAAGCAAACTTCTGTAGGCATGCAGACTCTCTCCTAAAACTGATCCAAAGTGTCAGCTTTAGCCAATAACAAAGAAACCCATCATTTTTTATTTATCAGAATTTTCTTTGGAGATGTAAAGGTTTGTATGAAATAAACCTCTCAATTAAAATATTGAAGAAAGGATGTCCGAAACCATGTTTATGGTCAGTCATAAAGGAAGGACATGGTTTATATGTACTGTAAAGGACTAAGAAAGACTTACCTTCTCCTCTATGTTCCTTGACACGGAAGGCATCTGTTTTGGCTTCTCGGATTCGTGTATTCACACAATAACCCGATGCCACCTTAAGCCCTATCCTGAATCTTTTACTCCTATTCCAGCTGGAATTGTCAGTAAATATAAGTTCTCCCAGCTCTCCAACACCTCCCTTGAGCGGCACTAGGAGATCTCCTATCAAAAGTGGCCCCTTTCGTTCACGTTCTTTAACCATGTAGTTCTCAAACTCTTGTTGAGCCCAGTCATCACCATCATCTTTGTTGAAGTCACCTTCAAGCACGACAACGTCCAACTTCATGGAGGATTCCGGGCCCGATGTAACAACATCCCCTGTGTTCGCATCAATCAAGGCAACAGAAATGCGAGCACCCCCCTCTCCTTCTAGTTTCTTTCCGGTAAATAGAGGATCGGGCAGTTTGGTTTGAAGTTGAAGCCGTAAGTTTCTTACATCATTCTTTCCCATAGATTTAGCATTAACCCTGCATTCTCTCCAGAAATCAACCATTAGAAATAGGAGCAGGTATAGAAGCAGAAAATTGGAAAAGTAATGACACAAAGAGACAAACTACCAAACATCTCCCTTGGACAAGTCTTACTACCAGGGAAACTACAAGGAAAAATAGATGCATTGTCTCAGAGTATAACAATGCAATTTTAAAAAAATAAAAACAAAACAAAACAAAATAAAATGTCCCATTTCTCTCAAGCTACGAATGATTAAGTTCTAAATTGAAGCATCGACAATTTGGCGCATAACCTAGTCATTCTGGCCTGACTTTCACTGAACTCTGACTGCCTGCTTTGGGGTGTTAGTGGTAAGTCGGACCATTGTTGCCCAAAATAATCAATAATGCATAACCAATCAATCTACACAGAAAGCCAGCATCACAGGGAAAGTACACTCATACCTTCCAAGGTGGGGAGACTGATTATTTGCAAGCTCCATTGTTTCTGTCTGTTCAAAACCACCAAGAGGAGAGTTGCCAAAGTTGGAGACATAAAAAAAATGAAGCAGAAGGGATACAAAACCAATCCATTCCATCGAAAGGAGTTGAAAACTTCCTTCTTGAAAACAACTTATCGAACACCTTACTGAGCAAGTTCTTCAGGCACATTTCCAATCAGTGTTTACCAAACAGCAGTTGTATATATAGCTAATATGAAGAATCCTAAGCACTTTTATATCCTCACAGTTGTGGATATTATTGAGGTGAAAGAAAGGAGATGGCCTCCTGCAAGTATTGATGATCTGCTTGAAACTCAGAAGGCTGTGTGAATTGATTGCTCCAAACTTTGGCTCCAAAGACAAAGTAAAATATACTGGATAATCTAGTGGCTCTTTCTCATGTGCCCAAATATGGCTTTCTAACTTGGCCAGTCATAATTCTCACCCCCCCCCCCCCCCCAAAAAAAAAAAAAAAAAAAAAAAAAAAAAAAAAACCTTGGCTGGTCATTCACAATAGGTTGCACACATTGGACAGGGTGAAAACTTATAGCACTTGTGTGCTATGCCCTCAACAAGAAAAATCTCATATGCAGAAAAATCTCATATGCACTTGTTCTTTAAGTGTGTATTCTCAAAGCAGATTTTGGGAACAAGTTTTACAGCTACTCTCAATTCCTAGATCTGCAAGTGATTGGAAGCATGAATTTACTTGGAAAGCAACAATTTGTTATCTCTGGAGAGAGAGGAATTTAAAGAAGCATGAAAATACCCTCTAGCTTGTCGTGACCTTGATGCATTTGTTTTTTTTCCTGTTAAAGTCTCTTTAGAAGCTATGATTTAGGAAGGAAATAAGACACTTACTGCTGATGTGAAGTGTTTGTGGAGAAAATGGTGAGTTCTTGTTGGCTAACTTTGCTGTAATCTGGTGGCATGGTTTTTGAGTTTGCATCTTGTTTTTCCAGGTAGTATTTTGCTGTTGGTACTGGTAGCATAGATGCAGAAGACTATGTTGTCATGTTGTCATCTGGTGTGTGGTGTCGTTAGATTTTAAGTCTAATTTATAAAAATATTTCAAAGTATAAGTCTTCTTTATTCTAACAGGTTGTTCAAATCCTTCACGCTGAGCAGGGACGAAAGTTGGCCTTAGGGATTCGACAGTGTCAAGTGGAAGGGCCATCAGTCAATGGATAAAAGTTACTCTAGGGATAACAGCTGATCTTCCCCAAGAGTTCACATCGACAAGAATGTTTGGCACCTTGATGTCAGCTCTATATGTGGGACCTTAGCATAAATGGACTTGCATAGGATGTAGTCCTCCCATGTGTTTCTTTCCACAGGTTGTGCAATAAAATGAATGTTTACTGATAATAAGAAAAAAGGAATTGTGCAAAGTCCATGCTCAATGAATGCCCATGCTCAATGAATGCTGTTCAAACAGTCAGCACAAATCAATTAGCTTGCAACACACTTGTTGGTCGATAAGTTCATTCGATCACTTCATGACAAGCAGATAAACAACTCATATCAGTAGTGTTGATGGAGATATGTCTGAGACAAACTATAAATATTATAAGCTCCGCTTATCTTACCAATTTCTGAACAGCGATCTTCACTGAGCCTATCTGTTGCAATAAATCTTTGAGAGCATTCCCACTGCAACTACACCATGACAATTGACACAGTGAACAACTGCTGTCTTGTGGACTCATTCGTAACAAACAGACAAATTGCCATACATAGCTATTTAGTTACTAGTACAAATGAATGTCAGATCTAATCACAGTACAGAAAGATACATACCAGACTAATCAAACACATTCCACTAATCTAAGATGACATATAAAAGTCAACATAAAACCGCCATACATATTTATCCATTACATTGATGACAGAAGCAAGTGAACTTGATTAGCATCTATCTCCAAATGCACAGTCCTTTTGATGATTAGCAAAAAAAGGTATGTGCAGCTATCACACTGTGATGAACAGAATTGTGGATTGATGGCATATGATACTCGATAATGTTTCTAGTTGGCAAGACAATACACATGGAAATTCTACTAGAGGAATCAATTGATGCAGATAAGATACGGACAATACACCAAATGGAATATATATTCACCTTTGACAATATTCAGCGGAGTGAGATTTGGCACGCTCCAGCTCTTCTCTAACCTGCCCAGCAAAAAGATAGCGAAGAATTGCATTGCAAGAATCATCTGTCACGTACTTGTTGCAGACAACATGATGAATCTCGAATGCACATGTTATTTAAGCGTGAATCCAGAAACCGAATTTTGGGAACAAGTTCTACAGCTACTCTCATGTCATAGATCTGCAATTGACTGGAAGATGAATTTACTTGGCCTTGCCGAACATGAAGGTGAATAGTTTGTAGGTATTAATGAAGAAATTAGCCTGAAATGCAGCAATTTATTATCACTGGAGAGAGAAGAACTAAGTGAAGCATGAAAATGTATCCCCTCAAGCTTGTGGTGTCCTTGATGCAGCTGTTTTTCTCTGTAAATGTCTCTTTAGACGCTATGATTAGGGAAGACAATAAGACACTTACTGCGGATGTTGAGTGTTTATGTGAAAAAAGGCAAGTTCATGTTGACTAACGTCGCTGTTATCTGGTGGCATGGTTGTGAGTTTGCAACTTGTTATTCTAGGTAGTATTTTGCTGTTTGAGGGGAGAGTATGATGTCATGTTGTCATTTGGTGCGTGGTGTCAGTAGATTCAAAGTCAACTTGCTGAATTACTTTCAAGATACAAGGCTTTCTTATTATAACAAGCTGTTCAAAACGATTCCTTTTCTCCCCATCGACCAGGCAAGCAAGTTGGCCTTATTGATATGACGGTGCCAAGTGGAAGGGCCTTCACTAAAAAAATAAAAGTTACCCTGAGGATAATAGGCTGATCTTTCCTAAGATTTCACATCGATAGAAAAGTTTGGCACCTCAATGTCAGTTGTATGGGCAGGACAATATGCTGTATTGGACTTGTACGGGATGTAGCCCACCCTGTTTTTATTTTACACAGGTTGGCCAATAAAATGAGTATTTACTTATAAAAAAGAAACTGTGCAAATTCCATGCTCAATAAATGCCGTTCAAACAGTCAGCATAAATCAATTAGCTAGTAACGGACTTTGCTAATCAATAAGTTCATTCAATCACTTCATGACCTGCAGATAATCAACTCATATCTAAAGTGTTGATGGAGATATGTCAGAGACAAAGTGGAAATTTTATAAACTCTGTTTATCTTACCAGTTTCTGAACAGCATTCTCCACTGAGCACACTATATCTTCAAGAGCATTCCCAGTGCAACTACACCATGAACAATTGACACCATGAACAATTGCTGTATTGTGGACTTTTTGTAACAGATAGACAAATATCCATATGTAACATTCTAGTTACTAGTACAAATGTCAGACCTAATTACAGCATAAAAAGATGGATACCAGACTCATTAAATGCATTCGCTTAATCTAAGGTGACACAGAAAAGTCAACGTAAAGCTGGAATACACATTTATCCAATGCATTGATAACAGAAGCAAGTAATGTTCATTAGCAGCTATCTCCAAATGCACCATTAGCAAAAAAAAAAAAAAAAAAAAAAAAAGTATGTGCAGATATTATACTTTGCCGAACAGAATCATGAATTGATGGTATATCATATTCGAAGATATTTTAAGTTGGCAGGAAAATACACATGAAAATTCTACCAGAGGAATCAATTGATGCAGACAAGCTAATGCCGACAAACCAAAAGAAATATATTCACCTTTGACAATATTCAGCCGAGTGAGATTTAGCATGCTCCAGCTCTTCTCTTACCTGTCCAGCAAAGAGCAAAGGCAACAAATCATCTGTCACGTATTCATCAAATTCAAGTTTCCAAATCCCTGGTATCTTCGACGTGCAAATTGTCGTTGACCACATAATCCAAGATTCAAGGAGACAATAATGTCCATGGCACATGATTGAAAGTTCTTATCTTTTTGTGTTTCATACTGTCCAAAACAGCATAAAAAGCCTCAACCATGTTCTTAGTGGAAGTGCTTTACAGGGAAAGCCTAGAACAGTGAGCAGGTCATTTTTACCACTCAAACAATATTTCTCTGTACATCTTGCAGAAATTTCTCATGCGGGTTTCAACCCGGAAACCGACTCGTTGGCCAGCAATGCATCCATCCGCTTCTACTCAAAGAGAACAGCATTTGAAATAAAATAAAGACTATATTTTGTATGTCCAAATTGGTTATTTTACTCATCTTACCACTCTCCGGACATCCTCCTCCGTGAAAAAGCTCCTTGGCACAAGATTCCTCTCACATAGGGACCATACTTGACTGTGTGACGTTAGCACAAAAGTACAATCAAGATAGGATAATTTAGCAAATAGGACAGCAAAGTAAAACGCTAACAGCTTAAGTCAATTTTAATAAGGAGGAAGTAATGCGATTGCCGATACGAATGTGCATAACAGATTTGAGACGACAACATTTGAGGTCTTTAATTCTTTCATTAAAGCCACAGCACAAACTCCCAAACCAAAAACTGAACGTGAGCGACTTAGAACTACATGAGGCAAAAGCTAATCAGCGTTATACTTCAACGCAGGCTTCGCCATATTTCTCATTTCAAGAATCTTCAACTCGAGAACTCTTCATTGAATCTCCCTCAATTAATGCTAAAACTGACATGATCAGCAACAACTAATCAAGCATCGAAAAGTTAAGAGTGAACTTACTCAATTGGAGCCAAGCGTGGCCTCTTGAGTAGACTTGCTTGGCCCGAAGAAGTGGAAGCCGAAGCTCTCTTCTGCATCGCTTAACAAGAAGTAATGAAGTGTCTGAAGTTTGGGATTGTTTGGTTTCTGGATAAACGAATGAGACGGTAAACAGTTCATCAACGAAGTCGATCTCAAAGGAAAGCGTTTGTAATTATTGAGTGGGTTTCTTTTTGTAATGTCTGGAGGAGGGGACATACTTTTCCGAGAAAAGCAACCGACCTTTCCGGGAACTGTGGCCGGCTTTAGAAATTTTTCTTTTTTATTTTCTCTAACTCTACTGATTTGCCCCCCTGTGGACTGCATGTACTTTTTCTTTCTACTTTTTCTTTTTCCCGCTTTTGCCTGGCTATTTTCGCCTTCAACGTTCAAGGTAAATCTCCTCGGACCCACACGTCCTTAAAAGGTTTTATTTGGATCCTCATCCGATCAAAAAGACAATCTGATAGAGAGTATTGCTTAGCATCGAGTAAGAAAAACAAAGTTATAAGATTTGTGGACACCAATATATTAAAATAAGGAATGTATCTGCGAAACTCGCCTTATTGTAAATCAAACGGCTAGGCCACGAAGGTCTCTATGAGAGTTTAACTCCTCTTTTATGATGAGGTTATATCTCATAACCAACAACATATGATCCAATACGTGCTTTTTAATCAGTGGGTCACATGCTCAAGTATTAATTATCATCTTAGTGCAGCTTTTGAACAAGTGACATAAAATTTCAATTAATTGTTTCTAATCTGATGTGGTTTTAACTTATAAATTATAACACTAAGAACGTGTGTTGTAATTATCTATTAAGAAAATGTATGTACTATAAATTGATTAGAGGCATATTCTTTAAATTGATGATGTTAAAACGATTCAAGGATGCTTGATTTTGTCATAAGTTTTTTTTTTCTTTTTCAAATGTTTAGAATGCCGTATGTATTATATGCAGTAAAAAGCATTTCCATTAAGAAAACTGGCGAGTTTTCTTACATGTGCTTTGCACAAGTTTTCTTTGCAAAGAGGTGATTAAGTGATTCTTGATGTATCATTTTCATGAGAACTCTCAATCTTAGATAAATTTTCAATTACTTGAACATATAATTGTGAATTATTGTTCCCAAATGTGGATTCCTATAAAAATCTATAATGCCAAATACTTTACGAATTCACCGATTTAAAGGACAAAAAGATCGACAATTAATTGATTAATGGTCCATCATCAATAATGTCAGTTGCAAATAGTACAAGCGGTCATGGAAAATCGCCTTCGGTGCACCGTATGTTGATTCTTCCATTGGCTCTTTCGCGTTCCATTTCACGAAGAAATTAGTTCATGTGATCACCGTTCTCTCTCTCTCTCTCGCTCTCTCTCTCTCTCTCTGACTGTTTCCCTTATTTTTTTGTCCTTCTATTGAAGTCTTTTTCATCTGTTTCCCTTATCTTTTTGTCCTTCCATTGAAGTCTCTCTCTCTCTCTCTCTCTCTCTCTCTCTCTCTCTCTCTCTCTCTCTCTCTGTGACTGTTTCCCTTATCTTCTTTTTCATCAAGTTCAAGTAAAAGGGTTTAGGTGATTAATAATAAATAATTAAATCGAGCATATGTTACTTGCTGGCTACCTCTGGCTCTGATAATTGTGGGATTTCGTCATAGCCCAGTGTCATCATCTTCATGTCCTATTTAACGTTTCATTTTGTCTCTAAACTTTGGTCATGTTCTTTTGCCCTACTTCTAACGTTTTACTGTAAGTCAATCGTGTTGATAATAAGTTCGGAGGAATTCTAACGATATTCTTTAGTGTCACTCTAACAGTGGAGGGCATTTGGTCAATTTATGAGAAGTGGTAGTTGTTATTAGATGCAAATTGCACTAATCCCAAGATCTCCATAACTAGAACAAGAACATACATCCAAAGAGTAAAAGATTAACGCACCTGGGATTCATTGTTCTTGAAGCGGAAGTGGAAACACAATGTTCCACGCGCAAGTCCTTCTCCTCTATTGTCCTCCGTATCACTGGCTCAATGAGGCGGCCCCCCTTACGTTTAGCGTTAGGTAAACGTCCCTTAAGTGAGGATACATGTGAGAATTACGGTTAGAGGAGAAACTTGAGCACTATTTATAGAGTTTCTAGCTAGTCCCCCTCATTACGGGCCAGGCTCAACTCGACCCACACTAGTCAGCCCATATTAGACTAATTAAGAAACCTTCTATCTCTCTTTAAACCAACCCTGTTTTACGGTAATCGTAAAAACAATAAATTACAATATCAATTAATTTAGTCCACATTAGGAAAACTCTTATATTCTCCCACTTGGACTATATTAATTGAAATCGTACCGTATGTGCGCACATTTGGTTTAGAGATAATTCTTAATAGTCAATCCTATCCCATAAAGTCTTAAACACCGAATCATGGCGGTAACTACATGTATACACACAGAGCCTTCCATGGTCACGAATGTTCTCAACTTTATTGATATGGATTCAATATGGTAGTGTGTCAAATAGATAACGTTTCTCATAGAGAGATCCCATTTGTCAGTTACCATTCTCTTACCTTAGGTATCACAAAAACTTGTGCCATAAGAAAATGCTTTATGGTTCCAATGAACCCACATATGCCCGGATGCCCCTAGCCTTCACTCAAGGTCTATACAATCCCTTGAGACTTTATCAATATGTATTCAACATAATAACAACACATTCAAAATATTTTATTGAATGCAAAAGTTGATACATATCAAACCGTTACTAAGTGTAACGAACCACAGATGTGAACTTTATCAGATTAAAGCCAAAATAGTTCCCACTAAATAACAGTATCCGAAGATACTTCTAGGCCCATGTTAACGATATGTTACTAAAATACACATGGGCGTAGACCTTTAGTTAGTGGATCTGCAACCACATCATTTGTAAAAATATGTTATATTATAAGTCACCTTTCTGTACCGTTTCTTTATGGTCAAAAATATCTTACCACCATATATTCAGACCCCTTGAGACCTTTGTAGTAAATAAATAATACTATAAATTTGTTATCTTAATACAACCGTATGGGTCTATCTATCAAGTTAAAACGATCAATTTCGTTATGAGGTTTTGGAGCCTAATAGCCCAAGTAACAACCTAAAAGAATGTTATTAGCACTGTATACATAGTAGAAGATATCAAAGAACTTTATTTACTGCACTTCCTACTAACATAAATCTGTATTCCGTTATTGATTGCATGTCATCGGAACAGCCAGCAAAGTTTACATCTAAATACTCTACTAACTGCAAAAATTGAACATGTCTATAAATTAGCATATAATCTCTTGTCTTCTTTAAGTACCTTAAAAACCTTCTTGACAGCAACCCAGTGATCATGTCCTGGATTTGACCGATATCTACCTAGAAGTCCCGTCACAAATACAACATTTAGTCTAGTGCAAATTCGAGCATACATTATACTTTTAAGTGCACTGACACAATGTACACCATTTAATTAGATTTTCTCAATATCTAAATAAGGACAATGTGATAGATTTAGTTCATCACCCTTAACAACATGAGCAATTCCTAGCTTGCAATAATATATATTGAATATTTCCAATATACAATTAGCAAATGTCCTCGGAGAAAATCTAATATAATATCGCAAAAACAATCCTTATAGACCTCAGTACAAAGGATATAAGATGTCTTAAGGTCACAACTTATAAGCAAAATATTATATACATAAAGTATGAGAAAAAATAAATTTCCTCCAACTAATCTTGCAGTATATTGAATTACTTTGTTCCCAATTGAACAAAATAACAACACTATAAAACTTTAATAATATTGTCTGGAAACTTGCTTAAGACCATGAATTAGAACTTTTCAGTCTATACACAAGTTTACCCGAATCTGCTGCAAAATCATCCAAATTGCACAATATATATTTTGTATCTATTTGGCGTAACTTTATATCAAAATAAATTATTAATGCAACGTTCACTCTGAAAGAATATTTAAAGAAATAATTATTTCTTCACTATAAACAATCCACCCCTATTTCAGAGTTAAAACTTTAGTTACCAATTTGGCTTTAAATTCCACAATTTTTCTTTGAAATTCTTTTAGTTTTGTACGCCAATTTGCAACTAATGAACTTATGATCTTTAGGCAAGTTAGTTTCCAAACATTATGATGTTTCATAGATTGTATACCGCATTTTATGGCATCTAATCACATACTTGATTGAGAATAAGAAACGACATTTATAAATATGTCATTACATCAATCATATAGTAGATATTATAATCATGCTCTCACAAATAGACTATATAGTATAATGGTATAATTGATGGTATAACTGATCGTTTTTTCTTAACAAATCTCCTTAATAAAGCTGCAACCACTTCATTCTGCACTTGAGAGGTTTAAGAAATTTAATTATAAATTATATCAAGAATAGTACCTTGAACCTCAACAAGTTTAATCTATGGTACATGAGATTCCATAATTATCTATATAGGTAAAGACAAAAACATAATAACCCCCATCGTACTATTATCTTTAATAGTCTGAAAGTAATTATCCTCTACAATTACGTCAATTTTAAAAAACTATAGAGTATATGATTCCATAATTCTTGTACCTTCTTTAGGGTCATAAAATAAATACCCCTTTTGTATATGAAAAAATTGCTTTCATAATATCAGCCCACAAAATACTAGATAAATTAGTCTTACTAATCATACTCATCACCATGTTCAATATGGTGCATTTATGCCTTTCGACCAAATCTTTTTGTCAGAATTTTCAGGTATAGTAATTAAATTACTACCCCAGAATCTACCAAGTATTTGACAAATGACCCTTTAAGCTATTTCACATTGTCATACTTGCCAAAATACTAATGGCCACTGTTAAACCTGACAACCTTTTAAGACATTTATCTCGGTCATTTTCCTTAAATAAAAAAAAAAATTGGAAACAACCTTTTAATCATATATGAGATGTATATGTCATTAAGACTTAAACACAATCTTTGCAGATGTGTCCTAATTTCAATATCAGACAAGACATAATTTCAAGCAACTAAGGCTTCCATCATCTTATAACAGTGCAGTGCGCAAGCAAACCTCTTTTCAAGTATTCTAGAATGGAACACTTCATGAAGAGTAAGCAAATTCAATGCTCTTTTCTCAAGCAACAAATCATATGTCCACAACTTAAAATTTGAAGCAGTGAAAACCTCAATGATGACGGAATTACCATTTACAGAAAATGTGATTGAAAAACAAGCAGTATATAATTAGCATCATGTGAGTATTGTGTAACTTGATGTACAAGTACACATCCAGAGAGTTACATGCAAAGTCACATAATCACCTTTGGGCAAAATACATGACATGCAATTGTACACTCCTAACATGATAAGGGTTATGAGAATATGTTCCAATTCTTTGTGAATTCATCACCTTTGGGCATATAAATTACTAGAATCAGTCACTCCTCCACCACACTATCATGTATCCCTCCATGAACTAATACACAATCACCTCCTTTAGGAGTATGATTACGCATTAGACCAGGAGACATCTCAATCATCATACGATACCGAAATTTCTCAAATCCAATCAAGCGTGTCACTTTGGCGGTCACTACTCAATTGAATCATTGAAATTCTCTCATACCAGGGATATAATCTTTACTCCTCACATACACCATATATATGTAATTTTAACTTTAGTGATAGGGGCATCATATCACCAAAATCACATATCATGCTAATTACATTGCTTTATTCATTAATAAAAAATTAATCATATATATATATATATATATATTGATCACAAGTAATACAAGAAACTTCTCATAACAGAGAATAAAACATCTCTTATGCACCCCAATTACATATTATCAGAACAACATAAAAAGAATGATGATCTATAATATCTCTCACAAATTAACATCAATAGTAATACAGGGTGCACCAAATCGACAAGCTTGATAACTGATATATTATCACTCATGAATTCATAAGGCAAAAATGACTCCAAGGCCAACAACTGATTTATTAATCAATTTTAGATAACAAATATCATTACTTCAACAAGTGGCCTATTAATTGAGTCAAACTAAAGAACCAAATATCTAAAATTTAACAGTAGATATTATTGCTCTGCATAAATGTTGTCATACTCCTTAACCATAAAAAATATTCAACTTTATAGACATTAACAAGTGACCAAATGAGTTCATGTACAATATGCAGTAACTTAATTGACATGCATTACCCACATTCAGCAAATGTGTTAATCAGTATATCAGTTTGGTCACGAGTCATTAAGTCGTCTATCATTCAAAGATTACTAGTGTGTAAAGGAGTATACTTGAGTAATAAAAGTTTCATAATCTTTATTGTTTCTCATCAGCTCAATACATAGCACAAATACAATCTCATATGAATTGTATCTCATTAATTCAGCTTCAGTTCACAATAAAGTTTGATTTTTATTGATGAATCACAACTTTTTATTATGTGATAACATACTAGTAACCCATCACATGTATTTCCAAAATCACAGAAAATACAAGAAAAATACGAAAAAATACACTAAAAATACACGTATTTAGGATTTTATATGCAATTTCACATAAATAAAACCATCAAATATATAAAATAAATATACCACAAGATAGGAAATCACCATATGAGTCCAACGCCGCCAACCACGTACCAAAATAAGCCCCCACGCGCCCGCACGCGCCGCCTGAGTTCGTGGCGCGTGGGGCTCACGCGCGGCGCTCGTTCGACGCCCAGGCGGCGCGTGGCCGCGTGTGGGGGCACGTGCGGCACCCCCCGGCAACGCGCCGCCGACCCTATTGCTTGTCTCGTCTCCCCCAATCCAAATTTGTGATTTAATTTAATTTTCATTGAATAAAAAGTCTCGAAAATTACAAATTAGGGCAAGATCAATACCAATTAGGGCTAATCCATACAAATTAGGGTAGATCCATACAAATTATGGTAAATCCGTACAAATTAGGGCAAAACCAATTGCATTCGAGTTCTAGGGTTATGGTTGCTCTAATACCACATATTATACGCAAAATTGCATTAATCCCAAGATCTCCATAACTAGAACAAGAACATACATTCAAAGAGTAAAAGATTAACGCACCTGGGATCCATTGTTCTTGAAGCGGAAGCGGAAACACAATGTTCAACGCGCAAGTCCTTCTCCTCTATTGCCCTCCGTGTCACTGGCTCAATGAGGCGGCCCCCCTTACGTTTAGCGTTAGGTAAACGCCTCTTAGGTGAGAATACATGTGAGAATTAGGGTTAGAGGAGAGACTTGAGCACTATTTATAGAGTTTCTAGTCAATCCCCCACATTACGGGCCAGGCTCAATTCGGCCCACACTAGCCAGCCCATATTAGACTAATTAAGAAACCTTCTATCTCTCTTTAGACCAACCTTGTTTTACGGTACCTGTAAAAACAGTAAATTACAATATCAATTAATTTAGTCCACATTAGGAAAACTCTTACAGTTGTGGATCATAGGAAGGTTCTGGGAAATGTCACTTGCACAAGTGCTTCATTGTTGTTGGAGGATTTACGTCGGCCACTATGTTTCTTTCTTCGCCGGACAAGAAATTGTAATGAAAGGGATGAGCAATATCATGACTCGGAAAGTGACAATCATTACTTTTTCTAGGATTAAGAAATTAATGATGCATATTTGTACCAATTATACAACATAGCACACCAACACGAGTATCATATTACTGTCTACATATTTAAATACCGCATGTCAATGTCAACATACGGATAGCAAACTCGTTGCTCATGTCAAAACCCTAATGCTTTACTAGGTTGTTGACACCGATTATTATTTTTTTTTGTTGCAAAAACAATATATATAAAAAAAATTTAAAGGTTGGGCCGGATCCAGACTTTAGCCCGGCCCGCTCCCCTTTTTCTCTCTCCCTTTTCTTTCCCCGCGCATGGGCCAACTTTTCGGCCCAGTTCCCCCCCCAGTTGGCCCAACCGGTTTCCCCTTCTCTTCTCCCGCGCGCAGAGTCTTTCCCCCCTCCGGTTCGCCCGCACTGAAGAACCTGCAAAAAATAGAGCTAGAAAAGGAAAGAGAAGCAGAGCAGCAACACAGAGATAGAGGAGCAGCGAGAGGAGCAGGAGGATCGGTGTCCAGCAATCCGCGGGTTGGAGAGCAGGCCGGTTGACAGGTTGGTGAGGCAAGGATGGGACACACCGACTGTTGACTGAGAAGGATAAAACCAGAGAACAACAACAAAACCAGGGAGGGGGGTGGGGCAGAACACACAAAGCACAGAAAACAGAGAGAAATAGAGAGAGGAGCAGAGGAGCAAAGAACCCCGGGAGCTGTCGTCCGCTGCCATTGATCATAGCCAGTGAGCTCCCAACGTCCCAACCCTGCTGGAGCCCAGTAGACCGCAACCCACAGCAAGCGCCAAGGAAAACAAGGGGACGGAGAGCACAGAGAGAAACAGAGAGGGAGAGTATTGAGGGAGAGAGTGAGCGAGAGAGAGAGAGAGAGAGAGAGAGAGAGAGAGAGAGAGAGAGAGAGCTCGAGAGGGTGGTTTGGCCGTCTCCAGAGATCCGTTCTTCAGCTGCCGTCCACTGTAGCCCTCCCCTCAAACCAGGTAGGCTTTTTCCGACCGTGTGTCTCCTGGTTTTCGGAAGACGATGAGCCGAAGCTCGCGCCGACTAGTTCACGCAAGTTTCGGTCCAGGCTAGTCTTCCTTGAAAGCTGATAGATGTTCTAGATGCGTCGTTAGGGGGTTTAGATTTGTGCTCGTGTCTGTATCAAGTCGAAAATCCCCCGTGTCAGCAATGCACACCAAATGCTTGTGAAAATGCCTAAACGATATCTAAGTTTTGCAAGTTTTGTTGAAGCCCGGAGATAATTGTTCTTCGTTCATATCTGTTCCGACTGTGATTAATATGTCCCTTAACGGATCTTGAGGGTTTCTTGTACATCTTGTGTTGATCTTTACCCGAATCTGAGCCTCGAGTGAGCCCATATGCCCCTTTTAGTTTGTTGCACACTCAATGTTTGATGAAATTTCTCAAAGAGAACAGAGAAACAAACTATGTTCAAACTCGGTCTGATTCTCGCTTGTTCATATATATGATAGACCGTGCCTGTGTATTATGTTTTCATTGTGATTTCATGCAATTTTCGCGGAGTAATCGTGTATGTTTAAGCCGGGGTCCAAGTTCGAAAATGGTTTGGTCGTCGCCAGTGTTGGATGTCCGACGGCGACTTGCGCCGGTCGGGGTTTTTTGGTTGGGAGGGACGCTGGGTGCTTCAGTTTTTGTTATTGTTCGAATGAGTTTTGACTGAGTTGCGATGAGGCCATGTTTTGAGAGGAATGGAAGCTTCGGGCGTGCACTGGGCGAGCACGAAGGAGAAGAAGACCGAAAAAAAAATAATAATAAAAGAAAGAAAGAAAGAAAACACAAAAGGGCAGAAAATATAAAACGAGAAATGGGCTTTGCTTCAGGGCTGATTTAGTTTGGTTATGGTCTGAATAAGTTGGGCTGAAAATAGAATCGAAAAATAGACCTTCAAACGGGCTGAAGTAAAAATCAAAGATGGGCCTTGGGCTGAGAATTATCTATATTTCCTTTTAAAAAAATTTGTGTGTTTTTTTTTTTTTTTTTGTTAGTGGGCCGAACCCGGTCCGGTCTCCGACCGGACCCGACTTCGCTTCGATCGGAGTCGGACCGGGCGGGTCGACCAAACTCGACGGGTCGAGACCCGGTCCAGCCCCAAAATTCTTATATTATTATTTTTTAAAAAAATTAAAATTTAAAAAATTTAAAAAATTATTATTAAAAAAATTTAAAAATTAATTTAAAAAATTAACATTAAATTTAAAAAAAAAATCAAAAATTCAAAAATTGTAGGGTTTGGTTAGGAATTACTATGTCTTGCCTTTTTAGTGTAATTAGGCTTTTATTTACTCGTATATTAATTTTATAGCGTTTTTAATCTGCATATCTAGTTATGTTTAAGTGCATGTATTTAATTTTGCTGCAATTAAAATCTTGGTAGCTATGGTTGTTATTTTAATGATTTCGCACATGCATAATCACCTCACATGTTAGTAGATAGGTAT
Organism: Eucalyptus victrix; assembly: GCA_016097545.1. Classification (NCBI taxonomy): domain Eukaryota; kingdom Viridiplantae; phylum Streptophyta; class Magnoliopsida; order Myrtales; family Myrtaceae; genus Eucalyptus; species Eucalyptus victrix. Next base: position 51,376,238 of record CM027839.1, on the reverse strand, counting down.
AAAATCAATCCAAACTGCTTGCCAAAAATTATTTTGTTAAAATGAACAAGATTAGGTACCGAAATGGCACTAATTAATCAATTGGTATAATCAAGTCACCAACCCTAGATTCTTTAGTTGCGTAGGAAGTGTGGCATACTCCTGTGCCTCACTTGATTTCTAGTCGACCCAAATAGGTTAGTGGCAACTCCTTTTGTGTAAAATTCTTAAAATACTCCAATGTCATGCAGGGTATGGGCTTAGGAGAGCCTGCGCCTAATCATGGGCCTTAGGCTTTAAGCAATACCCATAAACCTATTCCCTTCCCCCGAAGGTAGGTCGCAACAACTAGGTCACAAGGCCCCGAAACTATAAACAATTAATCTCTAATAAAACTCATCAAATGTGATTTGAACTTAGAACATATTCTGTCTATGAATTTATATCATATGTCAATATACAGGTCAACCATGAGCACCATCAAACATACTAATAAATTAGTTGAAATAATTAACTTATGTGATCATTTTCAATCCATAATTAAAATAATAACTAACTTGAAAATTCATCCAATGCCTAATTCTTTTATGAAATAGCATTCTTTAAAATAATTTAATTTTCATTCGTTCTCAAAATACGTGCCATGACATGACGTGGGACTTTTCCTTTCGGTAACCGTACGATGCAAATTCGACCAAAACCACAAAAATGGTGAAACTCACTTGAAATGAAATTACTCATCGAATAAATTTGAATGTGCATTGCGATGATGCTGTCTAGGAGATCTACAATAGTGGAGGACAATTGGTCAATCTATGAGAAGTGGTGGTTGTGGGTCATACGAAGTTTCTCCGAAATGTCACTTGCATGTGGGCTTCATTTTATGTCGGCCACTATGTTGATAAAGCTCAAAGGCACATGGGCACTGCCGTAGCTAAACTAACGTCGCAAAATTAGCAACTTATCTCGTGCTCTTTTGGTTGTGTTGAGCTTCCAAAATAGAGCCCAAGCGTGGCGGGTCAACGGAAGATGAAGATTTTATTAATTTAGGCTCTATCTATTCCACGAAAAATAAATTATTTAAAAAATATATATTTTTGAAAATATATAACTTATATCGATCGAAATAATTAGTCAACGAGAAATGTTTTCATTATCGATAGCGAATTATATATCCACATTTTCATGGACAATAAAAATATATTTTTTTGTTCAGTTTTGTATGTGATACAAGCGATTTTTTTTAATAATATATTTTTCAAATCATTTATTTTTTGCAAAATAAAAAAATTAATAATAAAGGAAAATACTTTCGAGGAAATTAATTTTTGAGAAAATGAATAGTTTTCCTTTATTTGATAATATGTAACCAAAAACATTTTTTGGTAGTTGAATCTCTTTTAGGAAATAATTTCAATCTCATGACTTTATCTCAACCAAATAAAAAGGCTTAATTTTTTATATAATTTTTTCCTTTTCTTTCTTTTTTTCTTTCCTTTTCTTTTTCCTTCTTCCTTTGTCAATCACCAGGCCTCAATGATGGCCGACGACAGGCTACAAGGGAGGCTTAACCTCACGACCTTGAACAAGGTTGAGCCTCACCAAGATTTGGTGAGGTCAAGCCTCATCCAAGCCTCATCGACCCATGCCCTTGGCCGGTTACCAATTGTTGCTTATAACTTTATAAAAATAGAGTTATTTTACTTATTTTATGCAGTAATTAATGCATTATCTGTGAGAAAATATTTGGATTTTCTTCTGATTATTTGAATTTTCCTTATTTATGCAGAATAATGAGATAGGGAGAGGATAATGAAAAGAATGGCAACTATCGGGAATTCAAATAAAAGCAGCAGTGGAAGATGTATATTAAATCAGGAAATTCTTGATTTTGTTCCCTAATGTTAACTGCAAGTGTTAGGAGATAGATATCTTGGATATATCCTATAAATAGAGACAAAGAGAGTAGCAAGGTTTTTTTTTTTTTTTTTTTTTTTTTTTTTTTGGGTTAGATCGTTTTCCATTATTCTGAGAGTTTTTCAAGTATTTTGAAGAGAAGACAAAAGTGGTGACAAAATTCTTGTCATTTGATTCAAGATGCTGGGTTTGATTTATATTTATATTTTTTCTTCTACTATGTTCTAATTTTCTTTTGTTAGGGCTACAATGTAGCCTAACCATGATGATGTGAATTTCATGATTTTTATGTTTTACAATTGATTTTATTTATGTGAGTTATATATTATTGCGTTTAATGCTTTTGAGTGACTGGCCACCACTTGAATGATCTGATGTGCATGTTTGAGACTGAGAGGTGATAATATGCAATTGCTCATTATAATATATAACCATGAATTAAACGTGAATAGAAATATACCGCGTTATTTGTGTAGTTTTCGGTGATAAGGTGATCCAAAAGACTCATTGTAAATCGGGAATATTCATAGTTTTTAATGCACTCATGTTTATTTTAATTCACATAGAGATATAGTGGATTAATAAGCTGAGTATGTTTGCTATACTTAGAGATAAGATAGTAAATAGATTAGGAAATTCCACTCTCACATGTTTGATATCGTTCTTGTATTCACAACAATATGAAATTCATATCTAGTGGTTATGGTGAATCCAGATGCTCGACATATTTATCTAATTGATTTTACTGCATTTAGTCTTCAAGTTTTGTTTTTTAATTTATTCTAAATTATATTTTGATTTGTTAGATAAATTTTAGAATTAATCTATTTTTTTTTTTTTTGGTGACCCAGGGAACCTCCGAACGCCGCTTCGCGGGGAGAGTAAACCCTGGAGCGCCGGGGGCCCCCACCGCTGACCCCCAAGCGCAGGTAAGACGCGCGTTATGCATTGAAGCATCGCTTCCACGGAGGTTCGAACCCTTCCCCCTGCGTTTGGGGTACCAAGCCCTAACCAACGCTTCCACCGCGGGCGGTGGTAGAATTAATCTATTTTAGTATTTAATTAGTCTATTAATCATCGATCTCGGTGGGATGATACTTTATATCATCATTATATTACTTGTTCGATACGTGCACTTGCATTTAGAATTGTATGAACAAGTTTTTGGCGCCGTTGCTAGGGATCGTTTGTTTAATACTAATTAATATTGACACTAGATAATTCTAAGTTTAATCTAGCTTTCATTTTGTTTTTATTTTTCAGGGTGTACATCAGTTTATGACATGTAGCCAACAAGGGGAACTTGTTGAACTTGATTAAGAAATCGAGCGTACATTCAAAAGGCGACTGAGAGAACAAAGAAATCACGCTAAGATGGCAGATAGTGATAATGAAAATCCACGTAGACTTTCAAGAGATTATGTTGTGCCAACAGTTCAAGGTGCCACATCAAGTATCAGAAGACCTGCAATTCAAGCAAACAACTTTGAGATCAAACCGTCACTCATTCAGATGCTTCAACAATCAGTGCAATTCAGTGGGCTACCAAGCGATGATCCAAACACTCACATCGATGCTTTTCTAGAAATCTGTGACACTATTAAATATAATAGAGTTACAGATGATGCTATTAGATTGAGATTATTTACATTCTCTCTTAGAGATAAAGCTAACAGTTGACTTTCTTTTCTTCCTGCAGGATCAATTACTACATGGAATGATATGGCTCAGAAATTTCTTGATAAGTTCTTTCCACTTACAAAGTCTGCGAAGATGCGTAACGATATTACTAATTTTATGTAGATTGATAATGAATCATTATATGAAGCATGGAAAAGATTTAAATAATTTCTTAGGAGATGCCCACATCATGGACTACCCGTATGGATGCAGGTACAAACATTTTATAATGGCTCTAGCGCAAATCTTCGTTCTATGATTGATGCAGCTGCAGGGGGACTTTAAATAATAAAACACCAAAAGAAGCCTACAATCTATTAGAGGAGATGACGTCCAATAGTTATCAGTGGCCTACTGAGAGATTACCAGTGCGAAAAGTTAGCGGAATTCATGAAGTAGATGCTTTTGTTGCAATTGCTGCACAATTTGAAACACTCAACAAAAAGCTTGATAATATGAGTGTTTCAGCCATGAGAATTCAAAATTTGACATGTGATTTTTGTGGTGGAGGAAATGTTAGCACAGAGTGTCAGGTAGGTAATATTTTTAACCAATCTCATGAAAATTTTAACTTTGTTGGGAATTTTAACAGGTCGCAGAATAATCCCTACTCCAACACATACAATCCGGGATGGCCAACCATCCAAATTTTTCGTGGAACGATCAAAATGTGACAAGACCACAAGGATTCAAACAATCAGAAGAGACAAAGCCAAATTTGGAAGACATAGTCACCAAACTTGCTAACACAACTCATGACTTCATTAAAAGCATGGATGTGAGATTTCAAAATCAAGAGGCTTCAATCAAAATCTGGAGATGCAAGTGGGTCAGTTAGCAGGCATGATGTCGGGAAGGCAATAGGGTTCTTTGCCGAGCAATACAGAGAAAATCCAATTGAAAACATAAAGGCTATTACCCTGAGAAGTGGTAAACAAGTGGGAGAAGAAGAGATTGTTAGAGACAAAGAAAAGGTGATCAATAAACAATCGAAGGAGACAAGTAAGAGTAAGCTTTTTCCAGATAATCCCAAGTCATATGTGCTGCTAATTCCATTCCCTTAGCGACTCCAGTAGCACAAAATGGATAAGCAATTTTCTAAATTTCTTGATATATTTAAAAAATTGCACATTAACATTCCTTTTGCAGATACTTTAGCGCAAATACCTAGTTATGCAAAATTTTTGAAAGAGATTTTGGCAAACAAAATGAAACTGGAGGATTATGAAACTATGAAGTTAAACGAGGAGTGTTCAGCCATCGTACAAAACAAATTGCCTCTGAAATTAAAAGATCCATCGAGTTTTACTATTTCTTGCACTATTAGGGATTCTTACTTTGAAAAAGCGTTATGTGATTTAGGTGCAAGTATTAATCTGATGCTTTATTCAATTTTCAAGAAATTAGGATTGGGCGAGGTAAAAGCAACCACAGTGTCACTTCAACTAGCTGATCGATCAATTAAATATCCGAGAGGTATTGTGAAAGATGTTTTGGTAAAAGTTAACAAATTTATCTTTCCTGCATATTTCATAGTTCTTGACATGGAGGAAGATTTTGAGGTACCACTTATCTTAGGTCGACCTTTTCTAGCAACAGGAAGAGCTCTTATTGATGTACAACAGGGGAAGTTGATCCTTAGAGTTTAAGATGATCTTGTTTCATTTAATGTTTTTAAAGCAATGAAATATCCATCTGATGATAATTCTTGTTTTAGAGTTGAGACAGTTGACAAGTTGGTAAATAAGGTTTTTCAGTAAAACATTTTTGAAGATCCACTTGAAACATGTCTGATTCAACCAAAGGACAAAGATATTGAGAATGAGGAGATAAAGAAGTACGCAAATTTCATGGAGCTAATTCCACCATATTCAAGGCAAAATGCAATTAAAATTGAGGAGTTGGGACAACAAATTACAAAACCTAAACCATCAATTGAAGAGCCTCCAATTCTTGAACTCAAACCCTTGCCTTCTCATTTAAAATATACTTATTTAGATGGAGTTTCTTCTTTACTGGTACTTATATCTTCTTCTTTGATAAATTTGATGGAGAAACAATATAAACCCACTATCCAACCTCAGAGGCGTTTGAACCTGAAGATGCAAGAAGTAGTGAATGGTCAACGTTTGAAGTTGTAGGTGGTTACAACAAGCAGAAGACCACCTTTGAACTTCATCCTCCAGATTAGCGACATCTGAGATAGTTTGGCTGAAAACTATAAAGCAAGTGCTTCTTGGGAGGCAACCCAAGCATTTTAATTATGTTTTTATTTATTTTTTAAGTTTATGCTTTGCAAAAAAAAAAAAAAAAAAAAAAAAAAAGAGATTAAATTTTCTCTATTTTATCCAGGTTAATTTTTAGGGAGCACCTTTCAAGAATTTAATCATCAAGGTCATCTATGGATTTATCCTACAACCAGGGGAGTTTTCTTCTTCCTATTTCTATTTTTCGCATTGAGGACACTACTTCATTCAAGTTTTTTTTTTTTTTGGGGGGGGACAATTTTTGGATATTTTTTTTTTCATTATTGCTTTCGTGGTTGTGTATTTCTATGATTCTTAGGAAAATTTCAATTTTATTTAAACTTGCAATTGATGTGTGAGTTAATCTCAATTCTAATTATGTTAATCCATATACCGAGCATTAAAAGTCCTTAATTTTTTAATCATGTGTAAATCTAGAGAACATTCATGTAAAATATGTGATTTTCTTAGATTTCACCCAAATCTTAGAATTTGTTTGATTTTCTCTTGAGGCAAAATCCTAAGCTAAATCTAACTAAGAAAATGATATAGGCAGTTTTTGGATCAATTAAGTCTTTCAAGCTACCTTGTTTATTTATCCCTAGTCATCCTGTTGAGCCTTAATTACTACCAAATTTTTCATTGGCACCCATATATGTTGAGCCTAGACATTATCAAATTATATCCTTATCTCATGCTTTATGAACACGTTGATTTTCTTTTGGGATAAAAAAATTATTTGAGCTTGATAGAAATTTGGGAGGAATGATGGAGTATGAAAAAAAAAAAAAAGGAAGTGATTGCTATGGTTGTTTGGGGTGTATTGTAAAAAAAAAAAAAAATTGCTTTTATAGTTCCCTATCCAACTTTCAATTGAGTGAGCGTTTTGGATATTCAATGGGTTGGAAATTTTCATATTATATGTCACGTCCCGAACCCCGAGCACGCGCACATCCCATTGCGGTCAATCAAATATGCGACATCCCAGGATACGTCGCCGATCCATTCATTTTATTACGCATGCGGAAGCGAAACAAATCCCCTGACAACATTTAACTTGGGATAGAAAAGCAGGCAATCAATAACAATACCAAGCACTCATTTACAAACACATAGGTTTTAAATACAACTCTGGGCTGTCTACAAAATAGACCAGCTCGACAAAAGGGGAACTATCCTAAAACCAACTAGTAGGACACGTTCACCGATACTTCAGTCTCCACCTTTCCAGACTTAGGGCTTCGGGTCCTCCACGACCGCCATCTAGGGACCTGAAATTTTAATCCCACAACCGGGATGAGACGATATCTCAGCAAGTTCAACCCCCTAAACCCTTATTAGAAAGAAAATACATCCCAGGTGACCTAGCCACATCACACAAAAGACTTACCTCGCATGAGCCTTCATTTGCAGGTTAACACAATTTATATAATTCAACCACGTACAATTATGATAACCAAAAAACCATGGCACAATCACATTATTAGAACAATTCAACCACTGGGATCGTCTCGGCGATCAATCGACTTGGCCGATTATATGTCATTCTAGCAAATCAATCATTGCTCTCAATCATGGCCCTATAGGAAGGTTTGACAACTAGTGACAATCACAGCCCCACTCGGCACGACCTTTAATTAGGTGGTCCATCACGGTCTCACTGGGCACGACCTCTAATAGGTGGTCGATCACGGCCTCACTGGGCACGATCTCTCATAGGTGGTCCATCACGGCCTCATTGGGCACGACCTCTCATAGGTGGTCCATCACGGCCCTATTAGGCACGACCTCTCATAGGTGGTCCATCACGGTCTCACTAAGCACGACCTCTAATAGGTGGTCAATCACGGCCAATCTCCCATCAATTTCCACATTTAGGATTTTATAAAGAATCTTTATTTATCGCAATCACACTTAATTTGCCACAATCAATCATCAAATTCAAATTATAAATACACAGCAACAATCGGCACAAAATTCTGAGAGTATAAGGTCCCGGCGAAATTTTCGAATTTTAATAAATAATTAAATTTATTCCGAAAATTAATTAAATAACAATATCCATGTTTTTCGCAATCCACAGTCAATTTATAATATCCAGCCATCAATTTCAAAATCTAAATACACAGCAGCGATCGGCACGAAATTCTGAGCAACCGGGGTCAAAAATAATTTTTCCGTTTTTTTAATAATAATATTTTAATAATTTCATAATATAATATAATATTATAATTTCCAGAATTTTGAAACAATTAAATAATTCAAAACTAAAACCCTATTATGTCCCATCAAGGTTTATTATTAAATAAACTATCTTAACCTTTAATTAAACACACTTTAAATTAAACAAACCTTTTAATCCAAATCACAATTAAATAAACTAAAATATTCACATAAACTTGCTTAACTTAGACTAAGCACACTTATGGCATAATTAACCATCTAATCAAGATTTAGTGAGCTAAACTCACCGGATTAGCGAGCCGAGCGGACCAAAACGACGAGGACGACGCGAGGATCGACTTTCCTCAAGGCGGGCCGAGCATCCGGGCTCGAGAAGGCGGCCAAAACGGGCCAAACGTTCGCTGCCATACCCATTTTTTTTCCAGTTGCTGTCCATCGCGGTTTGAGGCCAAGGAAGGGTAGATCCGGCGTCGGTTTGAGTTGGAAACGGACGGAGGAGCTGCAGTGGTGTTGTGCGGTTGACGGCGGGGTCTCACGACGGCCGGAGGTGGGCTGGACAGGCTGAACAACTCACAGGAACGGCGAGCTGGGCGAGAGGAAGGCTAAGACGACGGCCAGAACGGCGGTGACGCGCTAGAGGCACGCGAGCGGCGGATGGCACGCAAGGGGTGCGCGACGGCGGTTCAACTAGATCGTGGGCTGCTTCGGCATCTTCAAATCTACTGTTTCATCGAGCTGCAACGGAGCTAGAGATGGAGGAGAAAGGCTGCTCGACGGACAGAGAAGACGGAGAAAGGAGGGGGCCGACTAACAGCGGTCCGGTGAAGGCATTCAACGGCGGTGAACAGCAGAGGCGTGCGGTTTCTCCAGCTTCGCTAGTTGCTGGGGTCTAAAGAAGAAGATGAAGAACATGGAGGAGAGAGGCTCGATGGGAGAGAAGAAGAAGAGAGGGAGGAGAGAGAGAGGGCCATTTCTTTTTCTTTTTCTCTTTCTTTTATCCAACAAAATGGCCCACCACCATGACATCACATGGTGTCATACTCCACTATCTCCAAACCTCCCACAACAATATTCAATGGGTTCAATTCCATTTTCCGCCAGGGTCCAATTCTTGTACATCCAATTTCTTCAATTCCCATCAATTCTCTTCCAATCGAATCAAATTGAAGTCTATAAAATTAAGTCGATGTCACCACACTTCAATTCACATCTTCACTTGTCCATAGAACCAACTTAAGTCCCAAAAGCAAGACCAAAGGCGGGCCTACCAATTTCTCGAGCCAAAATAGCCATTCTCTGATTTAATTTCTGAAAAATTTTGATTATATGAAAAATCTTTCGAAGATAAGTCAATGATCTTGAAATGATTTGCGACACACCTTGACTTCCAATTTCTGAATTCGATCTCAATTTCAAGGTTAATTTTACTTTGGCACGATATTAGCGTGGCCCAACCTACCGGGTAGCCTTTAGAAATTTTCATGCATTTAACATGTGGTTGATCATCTCAAGCCACAATGTACATCTTTGAAACATTGGCGACTTTCGGTTGTCAAGGTAATCTCAAGATTTCAAATACGAACACAGGATATCCAATCGACAGAAAAGTCGATACAATGCCGATCAACAAGAATTGTGCGATATGGTGGAATCACCCACACCTGATCACATGCCTCTGTCGAGTTGACCTATCTCCGATCTCTAATCGATTTTTAATTGTGCCGTAATGATCCTTGCAGATAAGCTCGGTCGAAAGGTCGCTTCCTGATCAAATTCTCGAGTCGGATGCATTAGAAACTCTTAACGGCTTTACCCGATAGATTAGTTTTCACATGAATGGCCGACTCAAGGAAAAGAATTATATGTGTGCCAACGAAATGCCCGTCTCAATTTATTGAAAAATAGAATTGGAAAATCGGGATGTCACATTATATTAGAAGGGACTTTGGGAGAAACTCCACCATAAAGCAATTCAAAAAAAAAAAAAAAAAAAAAAAGAGAAAGAGAGAGAGAGAGAAAAGGAGAGAAAAAAAAATGATAATATATGGTGGCAAAAAAATTATCTTGAAGGAGTGAAATTGACAATGACATTGGCTCTAATTAGATCCTAGAAATTAACGTGCGGATGGGTGATTTGAGCTTAAAATTCCCGTTATCTCACCTTTAGCCTAGCCTTATATTACAATCCAATAAAAGTCATATTGATTTTTGGTTGGATGATTAGCTGACATTAGTGGAGAGAGGAATCAAAAGCAAACCTATGAGATTTGGTCATAATTATTGAGAATTTTTTAGAGGTTGCATGTTAATGTGAATTTATTTGGATTGCATATAATTCGAAAAAGATGAAGACTCTCACACATATACTTGGATCATATAGTTAGAATTGGTCTTAACTTATAAATTGATTTCAATGTTTGGATGAAATTTGTGTTTTTCTTTGAATTGTAAATTTGAGCAATTATGGAAAGATGTCATGGAGAAGGTTGTTAAGTTGAGTATGTGTTATGTCTTACTTTTGCTCGAGGACTAGCAAAATGTTAAGTTTGGGGGTTTGATAACTCTATAAAAATAGAGTTATTTTACCTATTTTAGGTAGTAATTAATGCATTATCTGTGAAAAAAAATATTTAGATTTCTTTCTGATTATTTGAATTTTCCTTATTTATGCAGAATAATGAGATATGGAGAGGATAATGAAAAGAATGGCAACTATTAGGAATTCAAATAAAAGCAGTAGTGGAAGATGGATATCAAATCAGGAAATTCTTGATATTATTCCTTAATGTTATCTGCAAGGGTTGGGAGAAAGATATATTGGATATATCCTATAAATAGAGACAAAGAGAGCAGCTAGGTTACCACCGTCCACGGTGGCCACGCGGTTAAGGCTTGGTACCCTCCACGCCAAGGGGAAGAGTTCGAGACTTCGTGGACGCAGTGCTTCAATGCTCAACGCGCATCTTACCTGTGGATGGGCCAGCGGTGGGGGCCCTACCCATCCCAGGGTTTACTCTCCGCCGCGAAGCGGCGCACGGAGGTTCCCTGAGTCACCCAAAAAAAAAAGAAAAAGAGAGCAGCTAGGTTTTTTTTTTTCTTTCTTGGTTAGATCGTTTTCCATTGTTCTGAGAGTTTTTCAATTATTTTGAAGAGAAAACAAAAGTGGTGACAGAATTCTCGTCCTTTGATTTAAGATGCTGGGTTTGATTTATATTTTTATTTTTTTCTTCTACTATGTTCTAATTTTTTTTTTGTTAGGACTACGATGTAACCTAATCATGATGTTGTGAATTTCTTAATTTTTATGTTTTACAATTGATTTAATTCATGTGAGTTATATATTATTGCGTTTAATGCTTTTGAGTGACTGTCCACCACTTGAATGATCTGATGTGCATGTTTGAGACTGAGAGGTGATAATATGCAATTACTCATTATAATATATAACCATAAATTAAACATGAATAGAAATATACTGCGTTATTTGTGTAGTTTTCGGTGATAAGGTGATCCAAAAGACTCATTGTAAATCGGGAATATTCATAATTTTTAATGCACTCATGTTTATTTTAATTTATATATAGATATAGTGGATTAATAAGCTAAGTATGTTTGCTATACTTAGAGATAGGATAGTAAATAGATTAGGAAATTCCACTATCATATGTTTGATATCGTTCTTGTATTCATAACAATATGAAATTCATATTTAGTAGTTCTCGACATATTTATCTAATTGATTTTACTGCATTTAGTCTTCAAGTTTTGTTTTTTAATTTACTCTAAATTATATTTTGATTTGTTAGATAAATTTTAGAATTAATCTATTTTAGTATTTAATTAGTTTATTAATCATTGATCTCCGTGGGATGATACTTTATCTCATCATTATATTACTTGTTCGATACTTGCACTTTCGTTTAGAATTGTATGAAGAGTTGCTGAGGCTTGACGACCAACAGAGGAGGAGGAAAAAATATATATATATATATATATATATATATATATATATATATATATATATATATATTGAGAGGAGCAATTCTCAAAAGTGTTCTTAACACTTAGATTTAAGAATTCACTTTCTTAATTTTGTGTATGAATATTTTTGTTGAACGGGATGTGTTTTTAGTTGACTAGATATTTTTGGCAAACCAAACGAATAAAAGTCTAAAAAAACTAATTTCTAGAAAACAATTTCAGTCAAACAAACACACCAGAATTTAAATTAGCCAAATCTTTTAACTAGAGAGTGAAAGTAGATTCAAAGATCTGTGCAACTGTATGTGACTTGTTCCCATTGGAGGCCGAAGAGTGGCCTAAGCTAGGTTGCACAGACACTCTCGAAGACCCTTTGTGTCGTGTCCGACACATGGTTAATGCGTGTCGGAAAATCCGACACGTGGTCATCATCCTTCGACATGCTTTGACACGCGAGTTGGAAATTCCGACATGTGACTCCGACATGCATGGGGTTATTTTTACAAATTTCCAAAACTTTTGGGGTCTAAATATAAATATATGAAACAAAAAAAGTTAGAACAAATTTTTAATACTCGTCTGAAGATGTTGGGGTGTTTCAAGTTGTAAATTTTTCACTTGATGAGCCGAAGATTGAGTTTGATTTTTTTTTTCAAAAGAAGTGGATAATGTGGATGAATGACTTTTTGTTATATTTGATGATGGAATGTTGATTTTTTTTCTTATTGTTAAATTTTAAATTTAATAGTGGAACGTAGATTACTTGTTTTTTCCTCTAAGTTTTATGGATTATTACAATGAAACGTAGTTGAATTTGTCAAATTAAAACAATGAATGATATTAACAGATGTAGGATTAATGTTTTTAGTATAGATTAATTCTAGGCTCTTTTTATTATTATTATTTAGTTATTTATGCATTTATATATTAAAATATTTATTTAATTTATAACGTGTCAGAACGTGTCAAAATTCTCTATTTTTGAGAAGTGACGTGTCGGCATGTCATGTCGTGTCGTGTTGCATGTCACGTGTCCACGTCGGTGCAACCTAGGGCCTAAGAGGGGCAAACATCACCGAGGCAAAACTGCAGGGGAATTCGAGGGACAGGTTGGAGGTAAGTGGAAATATCATGAACCTAGAGTTAGAATTAGCTCAAATCATGAACTATAAATAAAAATCAAACTTAAAAGCTTTCTAACCATTGGTGACTCATTTGAAACGGATGTCAAGAGGTTAGCCTAAGAGGGAGAGACATTGCCGCCAAAAACAGAGTGAAAACTGGGAGTGGCAGTGAGTTCAAGAGAGAAACCATGCCAATCTAGTCAAATTCGTGACCAAACCAAGCCTCATTCAAGCCCATTCATCTTTGATCTTTATTGTTGGAATTCGAGTCGGCGGAAGACGACTTACCTTTATCCGATGCGCAAACAGCAATTAACCCTGAAACGAACATTGAATTGCGGACGAATCATGAGTGAAATTACTCCACGTTGGTCTGGATGCGATCATGAGGAAAGCATCCGATTTCCACGGCGTAAATGCAAATTATTCTTGTAAAAGTGAAATGGAATGCCTTATCCCTTTGATGGAAATGGAATGAACAAATGAGAGGATTTTCTGATTGTATGCTATGCCAACTAGCCAACAGTTATGTTCGGGAGGCTTTTATACGTCTCCCTTCGTACCCCTCAATTAGTGTCTTTTCATTATAACGCATCAAGACGAAACGGTGTGTTCCAATCGCACCCCATAATGGACGTACCAGCTAAAGTACAACATCTCCTACTCGGACATGATGGGCTTGATAGCGCTCTATCAAGAATATAAGGCAAGGCGTTCAACATTCATCAACTTTATAGAACAATTCATACTAACAAGTAAGTCGTGCGACCAGTGAGTACACCTGCACTTGAGAGCTCAAATTATGCACATGTTAGAGATTACATAATAGCTATAACTTCGAAAAGAAATAAACAATTAATATCTCACAGTGCCCTAGACATATTTTGTTACATCAGTCCAAGTATACCTATCCCTTAAAAACTATACTTGACTATTTTCAAAACACCATGTATTTACAATTATATCTGCAACCACAGAGAGCGATATAATTGGTCGACCAGTAAATACATGTGATAGATGTAAAACAACAATAGTCTTCCTTCGCACTCATGTCTCTCTCTATTTCAGAACAATTGCTTTCCTAGACACGTCCCATAAGGTCATATATATTCATGATAGCTGATAACATGCTAAAGTAGTAATATCGACCTTTCATTTTTAGAATATAGTCAGAAGTAACATATGTCACAAAATTGAAGTAAATTATAAATTACCTCAAGGCCCACACGATGAGTAAATAGGGATAATTTTACTCATCTTCCTTTATTGGTCATACAATGCACTTGTAGTATGAATTACATGCTATAGTGGATTTATTTCTCTATAAGAGCGTATTTCATTTATTAAACATATCCATTATACGGATTTTAGCCTAAACATAGTCACGTGCTCCTACCGTACTCATGTTTAGCTCGAGTGCTATATCAGCTTGTTTTCTATAGTGCCCAATTAATTACTCGTATTTGGCATCTTACAGGCATACATAGTTATGGGACTATCATGTTCGGTCCTATTATAAATAAATCATAGATCTCATATTGACTCCAATCAATGCGACATATCATTTTATATACTAAATTTGCTCCTCGGTGTTTTTTTTTTTTTTGGTAACCCAGGAACCCCCCGCACGGCCGGCAGCCGGAGGAGTAAACCTGGAGGGCTGCGTAAGCGGGATGACCCACCACCCCCGACAACCCACTTAAGACATGGCTTGCACTTAAGCACGACGACGCCGTGGATCGAACTCGGGACCTCTCGTGAAAAGTACCCTTACCCAACCACCTACGCCACCACCACGGGTGGTCGCTCCTTGGTGTTTTTTTTTTTTTTTGGCAACCCAGGAACCTCCCGCGCTCCTCGGTGTTTATTTTTACATAATGTATCATTTCAATGTGCTATCTAAAGCACTTGAGGCGATTGCTCGTGTAAGCGAGCCAATCATTACCTACTGACATACTTTTCAATAATATATGTGTGTTTGTGCTAATTTCATAGTGGATTTGTACTTATTGATAAAACATCAAATTACTAATAAACAAACAAGTACAATACATCTGTCCACAAATACATAAACCAATGATCTTCTACAATAACAGATATCACATTCTACGCAATCCTAGTGACATCCTATGAGTCAAGAATATGTATCTAGGAATAGCCTTTGTAAATGGATCGGTAACCATTCTATTGGTTGAAATATATTTCAGGATCACTTCTTTCTGCACTATAATATTTCTAATGAAATCGTTCTTTATGTCAATGTGTTTTGTCCTTTTATGATACTTGGAATCCTTCACATAGGCAATGGCTGCTTAACTATCGCAATAAACTATCACCGGTCTTGGAACCTCAGTGACAGTAGCTAAATTTTCTAAGAAATGTTTTTAGCCATACTGTTTCTTGCACTGCAGCAGAACATGCAATAAATTATGCCTCAATCGTAAATAAGACCGTGCATGTTTGTTTCTTGATATTCCAAGAAATCGCACCTTCATTGAGCAAAAACATATATCCATAAGCCAATCTACGTTCATCTAAGTCTCCATCTCAATCGGCATCTGAATAACCCAATAGGCGTAAATTATTCCATTGGTAACAAAGTCGATAGTGTATGGTGCCCTTCGATTATATCAGGATCCTTTTTACTGCTTTCTATTGTGCTTGAACATGATTTGATTGATATCGGCTCACCAATCCCACGGCATAACATATGTCGGGTCGAGTACACATCATAGCATACATCAAACTTCCGACTGCACTAGAGTAAGGAACAGTTTCCATTAATTTAATTTATTCTGGAATCTTAGGACACATCTCAATACTTAGGCCTTCACCTTGCATGACAGGGATATTAATAGAATTATAATGCTACATATTGAAACGCTCAAGAATCTTCATTATATAAGACTCTTGAGATAAATAAAGGAGTTTCTTTGATCGATCTCTTTCGATCTTAACTCCTACTATATAAGCAGCTTCTCCCATGTCATTTATTTCAAAATTGAAGGACAACCATTCTTTTATGGTGATAACTAAAATCTTGTCATTTCCAGCCAATAGAATATCGTCCGCATAAAGTGATAAAATTACAAATTTATCTTCGAACCGCTTGACATATACACAGTGATATTCTTTGATCATCATGAAACCAAAAGTGGTTATGGCTCGATGAAAACAAAAATACCACTGTCTAGATGATTGCTTAAGGCCATATATTGAGTGATGAAGCTTGCAAACTTTATGCTCTTGATTGTTAGCTATGAAACCTATTGGTTGCTTCATATAGATTTCCTTATCTAGTTCTCTATTGAGAAATGCCATCTTTATATCCATTTAATGTAATTCAAGGTCCAAATGTGCAACGATAGCTAGGATAAGGTGTATTGAGGCACACCTTACAACTGGTGAAAATATTTCCTTATAGTTTATACCCTTTTGTTAAGTATAACTTTTTGTCATAAAGCAAGTCTTATACTTTTCAATTGATCCATTCACCATTCGCTTAATCTTGAAGACCCATTTGTTTCCAATAGTCTTACGATTGGGTGGTAGATCAACCAAGTCTCAGACATGATTTGCCCTCATTGACTTCATTTTATCTTCAAAAACTTTTCTCCATTCTTCATTATTAGAGGATAAGAGAGCCTCTTGAACAGTCTTAGGCTTGGTATCGTTTTTTTGAGCAAACATAAATGCTTCCCCTTCAATCTCAAAATGACGACGAGGAATACTTTTACGATTATTTTTATGCAATTGAATTTCTCTTGAATTTAATTCGTCAAGCGATGTAGCACTCCCACTAGATCTTGTGTGTTGAGGTAAATCTTCATTTCCCTCTACAACATCAGTGGATGTGTTATCAGGATCTTCCATCTCATATAATTGGAAGTCTTTATCAATCTCACCTCTACTAGGAAAATCGTTTTCTAAGAATATGACATCTCGTGACTTCATTTCGGTCACACTTCCATCAGTTTGTTTACCTATAAACAAGTACCATTTGGAGTGTTCAGAATATCTTATAAAGATACATTTCTTCCCTCCAAGTCATAATTTGTCATATTTATGGGAAGAATCATAAACATAAGCTGCATATCTCTATAGACGTAGACTACCCAAGTCTAGTCCATAATTCATAAGGGGTGGAAGTGACTGATTTTGAGAGCACTCAGTTAACTACATAAGCAACAGTCAATAATGCATCTCCCCAATAGGAGATAGGTAAATTTGCTTGCGCCATAATAGATCTAACCATTTCCAATATTGTTCTATTCTTTCTCTCAACTACCCTCATTTTGTTGTGGAGTACTAGAAATAGTCAATTATCGTACAATTCATTTTTCATCACAAAGAGCCTTGAATTGCTCATATAAATACTCATGTCCGCGATCAGTTCTCAATGCTTTTATTGTTTTGTTCAACTGATTTTCTACCATCGTTATATATCGTCTAAAGTAGTATAATGTTTCTGACTTATGAGAGATCAGAAAGACATAACCAAAACGCATGAAGTTATCTATGAAAGTGATGAAATATGAGGCTCCATGCCTCACCATCACATTCAAAGGACCACAAATGTTAGAATGTATGAGATGCAATGGAAATTCAGCTCTAGTCCTTTTACCGAATGATTTTCTAGTTTTTTTTTTTTTTTGCTGGACAATGTTCACATACGGATAGATTAATATTAGCGAGTGACCTAAAAGGCATTTATTAACTAATCTTTGCATTTTTTTTGTAATTCAATGTGACATAATCTAGCATGCCAAGTACTTGTATCAGTCTCAATATTAATAGAAAATAAAATTAAAGAAAAACAAATTTCGATATTAATATTGTACTGATCATAATCAATGTCTAACACCATAAAACCATTCGATACATGACCTGAATCATAATAAACTGTTCCATACAAAATGTCAACACAATCACAATGGAAATTCAATACATAACCTAAGCTAAGAAGAATAACTACTGAGACCAAGTTTCGTCGAAAATCTGGAGCATAAAGAATATCATGCAGGAATAGGTTTCGACCACCACGTAAGATTAATTTACATGTACCGATACCCTTCACTTCAACTCTTGAGTTGTTCCCAACATATATCTATCTTCTTTCAGGCTGTATTTGACGATACTCCACAAATGCTTCTCAGTCTCTAGCTATGTGGTCTGTTGCTCCTGAGTCTACAGTCCATATTGGATGAGATTCAGCAAGTATTACAGTACTAGAAACAAAAGTATTACTCAAAGTAATAGAATAATATGGTACCTTTTTCGGCTCAGTACATTCACGAGCAAAATGACCCATTTTGCCACAATTGTAGCACTCAATCTTGGCCTTGTCTTTCTTTCCACCACGTTTCTTGCGTCAGAAGGTCTTAGCCCTTTTTGGTGCCTGATCAGTGTTCTTCCCTTTGTTGTTGAATTGAAGATTCCTCTTGTGCTTGAAGCCTGAAACTTTGCACGAACTCGATTTAGTAACATAAGTATGGGTAGAGGATTTCACAGCCTCTAGGCGCTCATCCTCTAATTCCAAATGACGCGCAATATCATCAAAAGTGACAATATTCTCATTATGCGTTATATTGATCTTCATATGCTTTTAATTGTCAGGAAGAGACCTTATAATAGCCTGAACTTGCTGTTCATCAATAAGGGAGTGACTTGCTGACTTTAGCTCACGAATCATATTTGATATATCCTGAAGATGATGCCTCATCATTATATTTGGGCGCTTTCGAAATGTGTCAAACTTGATGGTGAATCTCTTCAGCTTAATGACAGATATACTCCCAAACTTATCTTTCAAGGCAACCCACATAACTTGAGCTTTATCACAACTTTCAAACTCATACATGAGATCATCTTGCATACAGTTCAGCAACGTGATGAGAGCAATGGTATTTTTCTTTTTCCAAGCTTGATAAGCTTCTAGATCTCTCCTGTGTTGAGTTGAAGTTTCATGCTCAGGTTCATCCATGGTATGGTTGAGGGTTTCCAAAACCTCTTACTCCTTAAGGATGTACTGAACCTTTCGGTACCAAATATCATAATTGTCACTATTCAGCTTCTCACCCTTATTGAGGTCAGCCACAATGGTCTTAGATGCCGAAGCCATATGGTGCATTTGAGAAGACTTTTGGGGAAAGTCTTTAAGAAAATGCAAAGACCTTTGAGTTAAAAGTGTTTTCCAAAATACAAACTATGTTTGGTAAATTATAGTTTGAAGGCCATTTGTGATGTATCTTTGAACAAAATGGTGTTTGGAGAACAAATGACTTTTATGATAAAAAAAAAAAAATTACCAAAAGAAAAATAAAAAAATTTGACTAGTGTGGGTCATAAATACAGATATTATGTACTCAAAATTTTAGTTAAATTCAAATCAAAATAGTTATAACTTATAACCTAAAATAAAATCCAAGTTTAGACTCTTTTTTAATGAAATTTCAGTAAATATCAAAGTTTTCTTTGTCATTTTCCCAAGTGCCGCATGATGCGAAGCTCCTTCTTCTGCCCACCAGACTTAACTTAGACCCTCGCTGGCGATCCCCCACCTCACCGCCCCCATGCCGCCATAGCCGCCGCCGGCCTTTGAGCTCCTGTGGCACGTGGCGGTCGCCACCTGCGTCAAGCTCCTCCTGGTCCCCTCCTACCAGAGCACCGACTTCGAGGTCCACTGCCATTGGCTCGCCCTAACCCACTTCCTCCTTGTCGCCCACTGGTACTCCAATGAGACCAGCCCCTGGACCCTCGACTACCCTCCCTTCTTTGCCTTCCTCGAGCCTCGCCCGCGCCGTCGACCCCGTCATCATCCACCTCCACCATGGCCTCGGCTACGGTGCCGCCTTGACCTTTGGTGATCGCGCGACCCCGATCGACTGTCGTCGAGGCTACGCAACCCTCGCCTGAGGTCGGGGGACGTCGGCAAGGGCCACGCCTGGGTCGCGTGACCCCAATCGGTCGTCGCCGACTTAGATCTAAGCCGTGAGGACCCACTCAAATTTGGGCCGCCGTGACTCGCCGAGGCGGCCCCTCGCCATGGTCGTTGAGTCACCGCGACTCGTGAAGGTCGCCCAACTCTTCAATGACAATCGCCTAGGTTGTCGCGATCACGTCGACATTCCTCTAGCCGTCATCGGCCCCTCGCAGTTAGGAAGAACCGGTGGAGAAGATGAACAATGTCCTCACAAGGGCAAAAGACGGCAAAACAAAAAGTTCGTAAGGACAATTTCGGAAAAAAATATAAATAGTGCCTGCGTGGGCATATGCCGAAAAAGCCGAAAGCCCAAGGCAAGTGAGGACCTGCCTTGGGCTTTCAGCCTTCACAAGGCTGGCATTTGGAGAACGGGGGTTCAAATTTTTTGCCAAACACCCCTTATTTGGCCCAAGGGGCTTTGGACCCCCAAAGAGATTTGGGAAGTGGTTCCCAAACGCACCCATAATCAATTACTATAACACATTGACATAATAAATGCATAATCAATACTAGCACACTTTACAAGGTAACACACATATTCAATTTGCAGCAAAAACAAACTAAATTGATGATAATTCAACAAAAGATACAAATGCAAAAGTTCACTATGTTCCCAATTAACATCTATGTACAATTGATTTATTATCATTAATTAGTTAAATTTGCATAAATTTTAAGTTCTAGGTGAGAACTCCTTCAAATTCTACCAATTTACGAACTCCTACTTGGAAAAATAATTACATGATCTCAAGTAATTTCTATATTTTCCATTAACACATAAACATAGCATGATATGAACCAACGTACAAATAATAATTATGCTTTAACTATAATCAAAATCGCAATTCAACATGTAATGAATTTTCTACCATTGTTCGAAATTTTTAGCAATTAGAAAATTGCAAGTATATTAAACTATATACATGATATTATCGAACCAATCTCTACACAGCATATATGACATCATTTGCACACAAACTAGCTACTGTATTTCCTAAACCACAAGAAAATACAAGTTACAAATGAATAAACTATGCATTAAACCCCAAAAAATACGCGTACTTAGGGTTTCTTACGCATTTTCATACATTTATAAAATTAAAAAGTATAAATAATTATACTACAATATAGAGCACATTCATACGAACCAAACGTCGCTAACTACGCTCCAATCGGAGCTCCCATGCGCCCACACGCGCCGCCTAAGTGCGTGGCGTGTGTGGAGCACGTACCAGCGAGCCAAATGGCTCTTGGGCGATTTGACCGGTTTGACCGCCGAACCGGTTGAGTGGTCCGACCTATTGACCGGTCAACAGCCAAGTCGGGTCAGGGTCGGGTCGGATCGGGTCGTCGGCCGGTCAATCGTCGTCAACGGTGACGTCATCTAGCGACCGAACGTTGGATAACGTCACAGTGACATCATCACGCGCCAGTTCCCCAACCGGCGCCTGTCGCATAGGTGCCGGTTCGCCGGCCAGTGCGTGTCGCGCATGTGCCGGTTTGCCGACCGGCATGTGTTGCGCACGCACTGGCTTTCTTAGCGCTTTAGGCACGTGACGCTCATACACAACGGCTTCTAGCCACACGTGTGCGCGCATCCGGCATCCTTTGGCAACTCTCGACCCATCGCCGGACTCGTCTCGATGAGTACTTGCACCTTGTATGTTTAAAAAATGATTTTGGCTGAAAAAATATTTCGAAAATTGGCCATAACCGCATGGATGCACACGACCCCGAACCCGCTCTTTGCTTCGGTTCGATTTCGAGTTTTCAGATGGCAATTCCGACCATTAGACATCCAAATAGTGTAGATTTCATACTCTTGATCTCAATATCAAATGGTAAACGAGAAAATTCAATGAGAAAAAAAGGTAGAAATCACGACCGAGCTCTAATACTAATGTGTGGAATTCGAGTCGACGGAAGACGACTTACCTTTATCCGATGCACAAACAGCAATTAACCCCAGAATGAATGTTGAATTGTGGACGAATCACGAGCGAAATTACTCCACGTTGGTCTAGATGCGATCACGAGGAAAGCACTCGATTTCCACGGCTTAAATGCAAATTGTTCTTATAAAAGTGAAATGGAACACCTTGTCCCTTTAATGGAAATGGAACGAACAAATGAGAGGATTTTCCAATTGTATGCTCTGCCAATCAACCAACGGTTGTGTTCGGGAGGCTTTTATATGTCTTCTTTCGTACCCCTCCAGTAGTGTCTTTTTATCGTAACGCATCAAGACGAAATGATGCGTTTTAATCTCACCCTATCATGGATGTACCGGCTAAAGTACAGCATTTATCATCTAGAGGTCTCAAAAGGTATAGCTATTTTCCTTCAAGCTTTTCTAGTTTGATTTAGGCCCGGTTTTCCCCCGCCGAGCACTGTACTGTAGTCGAAAGTCAAGTATGCTAGCTTTTGTCGTCTAATGGGCATCGCAAGCTTATTATCTTGATCTATCGGTTCATTTATCTCGATGGGGATGCCTGGCCGTGAATGGAACTCAGATTATGTATTAGCATGTTGAGATTTTTGCCAAAAAGGGTCGATACGTTGGTCTTGTTCAACAACGAGCGTCACTTTTGAATCCCGCTTGTATTTCTCAGACTTTTTGAGCTTCAACCATGTTCAGATTGATGCTCATGCTTACTCTCTTTCATGTCTACTTTGGATGTTGCTAGTCGAATGTCAAGGTACACAAGTGTTACAGGTGTGTTACAAGTAAGATCCCGTCGAGTTCTCCCCGGCTTTTCGTCTTTCCAACTCTGTGCCTTGCTGGTCGTCATCTTCCAGTCCTTGGATGATTGTGGTCTGGCCTTGACCTTACTCAATTAGATGATTCGGAGACGCACCGGGTTGAATTTCGCCGAAGACTCAGCTTGTTTTAATTTGTAGACATCCATGCGTGCTCTCTGCCTCTGGCTCACGCATTCTGGTCAGGGGGCATTTGTGTAATCTCTGTCTTATTTGCGCACTCTGAAGCACGGAAACGTTGTCCATGCTTCCGTGTCGTGTCCGACACGTGTCGGAGCGTGTCGGACACGTCGACACGCGTCGGACATGCTCGGACACGCGGTCAACCTTTGTCCGACACATTTGGACACGCGTGTCCGGCAGACGATGGACGGTGGAAGTGACGGTGAGGGAGCAGAGACGGACTGACGGCGAGCTAGAGAAAGAGCGGCAAGGAAGGCGGTCATGTGTGGCGAGCAGCAAGGACATGGCTAAGTGCTGCACTTGCAAACCAGAGACATGCAGAGATGGGTTTGAGGGCACTAGCGGCATTGTCAAGAGCGTCGTCTCTGGAAGTCTCAACCAAATCACCTCACTGGTCACACGACTCCTCACCATGGTCCACCCATCTTCCGGCTCCAACTCTGGCAGTGGCGGAGCAGTAATTTCACCAAGGTGGAGGACGCGATCGCGGCCGTGCCCGATCATGGGACGCGCTGGTTCGTGATCAACGTGAAAAAGGGCGTGTAACGGGAGAACGTGGAGATCAAGAAGAAGAAGTGGGTCGTGCGGTGAGTGGCGAGCGGCAAGCGGCAAGGAATGAGACAGATTTAGTGGAGGAGACGAGGAAGGGTCGTGTGGCGAGCGGCAAAGGAAAATGAGATAAAAGTAAAGCTAGGGTTTTTGATAAGATGGCCATTGTGTATTTTGGGGGGAGAGGAAGTGACAGGACAGCTCTGTCCTGTCAATAAATAAAGTGGTGGGGGGGGGGGGGGCGGGGGTTTTGTAAAATAAAAATAAATTTGGGAGGAAGGGGGAGTTTCGAAAAATAAATGTAAATTTGAGATAATGAAATAAAAAAAGTGTAAAATTTATTAATATTATTAATATAAATTCATTGTAAATTTTTTATGTATCTATTTATTTGTGAATGTGAATTAAATTAATTAAAAATAAAAATATTTATTTAATATTTAACGTGTCGGAACGTGTCGAAATTCACTATTTTTTGAGAAATGACGTGTCACGTGTCGTGTCGTGTCGTATCGCGTGTCTGTGTCGCCGTGTCCGTGCTACATAATTTGCGCATCCTCGGCGAACTCTCGGGTCTGACAGGTCCCGATGACCGGGAGATGTGTTGAGGCGTTTTGATATTTATTTGGCATCACTAGTATCAAGATTTATGCTAAATCCTAGTTTAATGTTTATGAGTAATTTGCTGCTAAAAGGTTGTCCCTTCTTAGAACTAGAGGTTTGACGATATACCTACAAAAATTGACTTAGACTTCTATAATTCTAGTTTAGGTCCATTCAATGGTATCACCATTTAGGGTTTTACTTTCCATTTGTCATGTATATATTGATATGTAGTCTTCTTTGTAGAATTAATTAAATTTAATGAAAACTAACGTCGAGTAAATTTAAAATAAACGTACCGGTTTAAAGTTTTTGATAGTGAAAAAATTAATTTGAGGTAAATTATTAATTGCCTTTGTATTGTATTGCGGTCTAAAGTATTTTAATCCTGCAGCTTAACCAAATTATTAGGTTTCGTAGCTGCATGTTTATGTAAAGCTAAAATTAGCTGCGGAAGATTTTTTTTATTTTATACAGCTTTTTGTTTTTTTTCCTGTTCTTCTCGACGTGATGTGTTGGGCAGAGTTTGTACGGTGGTGAACAATACAATAAGGAAATAAAGAGCTTCACTGCGCCGTTAAATCCATCTATCTGCGTCCTTTTTTCGAGGACACGTCCTTGATCCTAATCACCGTCCCCTAACTTTTCGATTTTATCGCACGTGCTCATAATATCCAATGATTACACTCGTAAAAATTTTCTGACGGTCTCCCTTTAGGCCTTTTGATGACCCGATTGAGCGCTGAAAGTTGAATTCTCAACAATTAATAAAACTAGGCTTGTTTCATAAGCTTAACGTGGATTGACTTAAAAGAATCGATTAAATAAAAGTTCCACCAAACGTGACAACTAAGTGATTTTTTTTTTTTACCACATAAACCACTAGCGGATACTAGGGCTGCAAACACCTAACGCTCGTGTTGAGTAATCCCATGACTGCATTGAACTGTAAACTATGCCGAGGCTTGGGTGAGCTCCAATGTGGAATGGCTGACTTAATTCATTTAATAGAAAAATAATACATGGTGATTAGAATCTTGCCGCATATATTTTACTACAATAAATATTTCTGTTATATATTTTTGTGAGAATTCGATTATATTCAGCTATCACTTTGTAATTATCATCAAACAACTTCATATTTCAAATTTTCAGGATTAAGGTTTTAAAAAATTAATTTATAATAATTAAATTTTGAACATTTATTTTTCAGTTGTACTAAACGAGCTGTAGTCCCTAATCCGGGGAAATCAATGGTCGCGTGTCCATCAATAATAGCAACAATCCATGATGTTAGGAAAAAAAAATCGGCGCAACAGTGTGTATTCATTTTTGAGTGAAACAAGTTGTGGGAACAATAATGGAAGATACAATTAAGTGAATCATAGAAAATAGTGGACAATCAATATTGGGCTTCTTCTTTTTTTCCCTTTTATTTCTTTTTGTTTCTTTCCTAATTCTCTTGATCTAGTTTGGGAGCTTTGCTCTCCCAATCTTATATTTGGGAGCTTTTCTCTCTATCTAATTCTAGATTTTGGAGTTTTAATAAATAAGTACACTGCATCCAGTTTCAATGGTGTGCACAGCAACTTCGAAGTCAAATCTATACTCATTCAATGTTTTCTCACTCAAAGTTTGGGCACTTCACATTGGTTATATGGATCGCTTTCACAGGTGTTAGATTTGATATTTTTCAATATATTTATATTGTCTCCGTATGTTGATAGTGTTGGGGGCACCAAACCTAGGAGCATACCGTTGAAAGGCAAAGCCATAATTATAGATGGAGATCTCGGTGTGTGCTTATCACATATGGTGTTGTGTGATTCTGTGATTGACCATCAATCCTTTCGTTTGGATCCAGTTACACATATGCTATTGAAGGATAAGCTCACGATGATCTCTGCCAATCATGCTCTAATGAAACAGATTGATTTATGGTTTTTGTTTATTTTGGAGATCTATAGATTTGTTTTATTACTATGACTTTTGAGATTTCCTTTCATGTATCAATTTGGTAATGAATGGAAATTTGTTTTTGACCAAAAACAATATTGAGCTTTTGGTTAGCATCGATGGACACATACATTTGATTATGTGGGACCAACGATGAGAGAACTCGAAGCACTCAATTTTGATAATTAAAAATTCGAGGATCACATAAGTAAAGGTAGATTGAGCTTAATCTTTGCTTGCTCAGGGTCTTATCGCTTGATGAAGGTTGAACTACCATGACCGGCGCTCCTGGGAGCTGTGCAAATGCCAGGAGGAGCTTAAAGCTTAAGGTCGGCTTTTTCCATGCCACCAGCCTGTTTATGTTGTTCTGAGCATTTTGGGTATGGATGAATTGTGGTTATTTGTCTACGGACAAGAGAAAATTTCTATGTCCCAATGCTGCACCGAACATGAACAGACTTGAGGAGGGGCTAGTCAAGATTGCCGCCCCCTCGAGAGCATTTAGCCCCACATACCTACGATTTTGATCGGTCTTCTTGTAAAATTTGCTTTCTGCTACTTCTTCAGTAGTTACTAATTTGTAACTCTAACTTCATTATAAAACTAATAGTCTCGATATATAGAGAATATCGAGGGAACTTAGCATCATAATTTAACAATGCCGTGCGTTCTGAAAAACAGCTTCGTTGCCTGGGGATAGCAGCAAACAGACAAGACCTAGTACATAGCAGTCGATGGACATAATCTAGTAATTTAACAATGCCATGCGTTCTTCCTGATGAAGAAACCCCACTACATCACTGCCTTTATCTTGAGTCGGCCATTAACACCTTTGCTGGTGCCTAAACAGAGCCATCTTTCCATGGCCGGGTCTGAAAGGACATGTCAACATCTGGTAGGCCCGAGTATTTCGTCATATTATCTGCAACATTGAATTGCAAATTTTCCATCTCGTGATCACTTTCGTGATCACCTTCAGGTTGAGGAACACAGGGTGGTTCTGAGGGCAGAATAAGCTCATTCACTGCAGCGTCCATTTTCCTCCATGGACTGAACATTTGGTTACGCAACGCATCCTGTGAACTTATATCATGGGACTGTGTTGACGATCCACCAATAATAATACCATTATCTCCCGGAGAAATTAGACCATTCCAGTTGTTTGCAGGTATGGGCTGATGTGAAGCAAGACAAGCAAGTTCATTGGCTAAAAAGTTCATGGGATTTCCAAAAGAGGTATTTTGGGACTGTACTTTCAATGGCAAGGCAGTTACATGATTATGTCCTAGAGAAAGAATTAGAGCATTAATGTGGTTAGTAAATATGAGCCGATGTGGGCATGGCTCTAGGATCTTATAAAAAGAAATTTCGAATGAATGATTATGAGCTTTTACCATATGATATTGAGGCATGGGATGGTCTAGAGAAGAGAACATGCTCATTTACTGTAGAGTCCATTTGCCTCGAAGAACTGATCACATGGCTAGGCGTGGCAGATTGGGAATTGACATCATGAGACTGTGCTGGCAATCCGCCGGTAGTAATACCATTATCCCCTGGAGAAGTTAGACCATTCCAATTGTTTGCATATGTGGGCTGATGTGAAGAGGGACGAGCAAGTTCATTAGCTGAAAACTTCATGGGATTTCCAAAATAGGTATTTTGAGATTGTACTGGCAATGGTAAAGCAGCTACACCATTATGTCCTGGAGAAAGAATCAGAACATTAATGTGGTTAGTAAACATGAGCCAACATGGACATAGGTACACGATCTTATAAAGAAAAAATCGAAAGAATGATAATGAGCTTTTACCACATGATATTGAGGCACAGGTTAGTCCAGAGGGGAGAACATGCTCATTTACTGTACAGTCCATTTGCCTCGAAGAATCGATCACAAGGCTAGGCATGGCAGATTGGTAATTGACATTATGGGACTGTGTTGGCAATCTGCCAATAGTAGTACCATTATCTCCTGGAGGAATTAGGCCATTCCAGTTGTTTGCATTTGTGGGTTGATGTGAAGCGGGACGAACAAGTTCATTAGCTGAAAACTTCATGGGATTTCCAAAATAAGTATTTTGGGACTGGACTGGCAATGGCAAAGCTGTTACATCATTATGTCCTAGAGAAAGAATTAGAACATTAATGTGGTTAGCAAGTATGAGCCGACATGGGCAGGAGTGTATGATATTATGAAAAAAAATTCGAAGGAATGCTTATGAGCTTTTACCATCTGATATTGAGGCACAGGTTGGTCTAGAGGGGAGAACATGTTCATTTACTGTAGAGTCCATTTGCCTCGAAGAATCAATCACATGGCTAGGCATGACAGATTGGGAATTGGCATCATGGGACTGTGTTGGCAATCCACCGATAGTAATACCATTATCTCCCGGAGGAATCAGACCACTCCAGTTGTTTGCATATGTGGGCTGATGTGAAGCAGGAC
Source organism: Eucalyptus victrix (assembly GCA_016097545.1). Classification (NCBI taxonomy): domain Eukaryota; kingdom Viridiplantae; phylum Streptophyta; class Magnoliopsida; order Myrtales; family Myrtaceae; genus Eucalyptus; species Eucalyptus victrix. The sequence goes on along the minus strand of CM027839.1, from coordinate 51,347,641 downwards.
GAGCAAGTTCATTAGCTGAAAATTTCATGGGATTTCCAAAATAGGTATTCTGGGACTGTACTGGCAATGGTAAAGCAATCACACCATTATGTCCTGGAGAAAGAATTAGAACATTAACGTGGTTGTTAAACATGAGCCGACAAGGGCAGGAGTGTACGATTTTATAAAAAAAAATTCCAAAGAATGATTATGAGCTTTTACCATCTGACATTGAGGCATAGGTTTGTCCAGAGGGGAGAACATGGTCATTTACTGTACAGTCCATTTGCCTCGAAGAATCGATCACATGGCTAGGCATGACTGATTGGGAATTGACATCATGGGACTGTATTGGCAATTTGCCAGTAGTAATACCATTATCTCCGGAAGGAATTAGATTATTCCAGTTGTTTGCATATGTAGGCTGATGTGAAGCGGGACGAGCAAGTTCATTTGTTGAAAGCTCCATGGGATATCCAAAATAGGCATTTTGGGATTGGACTAGCCATGGCAAAGCGGATACACCATTATATGGGCCGACATGGGCACGGGTGTAGAATCTTATAAAAAAATTTCGAATGAATGGTTATGAGCTTTTACTACTCTGATATCATTAGCTTTAATTGACAATGGCCTTTCTCTTCACAGATTGAACATTTTACGTCTTAATTTCAGACATATAAGTTTAATCAACATAACTTCTTTTTCTAATATGATCTTTCAGTCATTATTTAATAAAAATGCCCACCCAAAGACGATGCTGTGTGCCTATTACATCTATTCATATCTAACTAATTTTCTAATTGCATTCTAATTGCTTGCACTGAAAACATACACACATACGTATGTACGTACATACATACGGCCAAATGGATAGTGTATTGAATGAGGCTCATTTTGCAACAATCACATCTTACAGAATATGTCATTTCGTGTTCAATTTGGATTTGGATTTTAAATGTTCTCCACATTGGACGTTCTTATCGGTCACTTTGTTACTTCAACTCTTAAATCTTTCATGTCTAAATTGAAGTTGCATCTTCTAAACCAAACGTTGACAAAATGGAAGTACTTGATAATAGCCTCTTGCCTTTGTACTGAATCTATTAGATTACTGCTTTTGGTAGTGACCTGCAACGACATACTCTTCTTGCTTGTTCATCATCAGTAAAAACTATTTTTCAGCATTTTCAGATGCAAATTCAATTGTGGCGTAGCTGGACAAATAAACGTCTTCACATAACGCGGAACCCAAATGATAAGGATCTGAAACACGTTGTTTTTATGTATTAAAGTTCAACGATCAAGTGGAAAGTCCTATTATCATCATTATTTCACAGGCCCCGTCTTTGTATGGGCTTATAGGGAGAGAGAGTTTTGTGTTTCGGAGCACGTACCTTCAGCAGTGGAGCCTGCATTCGCTGGAGGAGCTTCCGGACCAACTGGAGGAGCACAGGTACTTGGAGCCATATTATGTTGAACAGAGGCGGGAATTTCAGTTTGTCGTTCAGAGACTTGAGATGGAAAAGAGCTTGAGGCTTTCCCAATTGTATCTTCATGGTTCTGGAAGAAAAACAGAGTATACCACTTAGTATAATGGAAGTATTTATACTATATAAAAGGTAAACGCTCTGACTTCAAGCTACAATTTCCTTTTTCCGCAAGTAATGTTGCATTCCTCGGACGAACTTGCACTCAGAGTAAGCACGTATGCGCAGCACAGAGAAAGAAGAATAAAGAATAACATTGAAAGAACCTCAATTCACTTTAGGCCTATCGCCACCCATTTCTCCACCACACAAAGTTCAGGCGCTCCAAAGATGCAATGGAGAGTACAATCAAGGTAAGGGTTCTCAGGGTAAAGATTCATAGTTGATTGAGAAAGGACCAGTGAATAATTAAAACATTCATCAACTTGTATCGTGCAAGTAATTAAGATCTTCATAGTTCTAGAGTTATGGTTGCAAATCAACGGCTGAAAGTGCTCTCTACAGAAGGCCACTTAGATTTACAAGGTCACCATCCTCAACTTTGCATTGCAAAGAGCGAAAGCTCAAAAATCACTAGCATCTAGATTTTCATTTTGTTCTCTCCACGGGCACTTCATATTACTTTTACTGACAAATAAAAAAACAAAGCATTCAAATGTCCAACCAACTCCCCTTTTCAAATTTCCATCTCTGATCAAATCTAATACCTATAAAGCCACACCGCTACAAGTAAACTCAAATTACTGATGACACATATAATATGGGACATATTATATGAACTCAGCATGATGGTGTGCACTGCATGGACTGGCTTGACAAAACTCAGGAGGAACTCCTTAGTTACTTACCTTCTCTCGGGCAGAAAGTCGATCAGTAGCAGAATATACCACATCATTGATTAGGTCGGTTGGTTGATGATCAGTGCTGAATTCAGCAGCATCCTCCCTCTTGACATTAGGATTCTCCGAATGAGTTTTCAAGTCTTGGCACTCCATTGCATGAGCTATGAGGTGTTCCCAGTTCTTCGGTGTCATGCTCTTTCCAAGTACCTATGATGAGTGAACACGCAAGACTTACAATCTCGGTAGTCAATCAAACCATAATTGGGAATCATTAACTAAGTGCTTACCTCTCTCAGCTTCTTGAAGTCTGTAGACCGGTGCTGTAGAAAGTCCCCCACTGTATATATTCCGGCTTTATTCAATTTTTGGTGAGATTTCCCATCTTTGGCAATCTTCTCCAGCCTCCAGATCTCATCATGAAGTGCAGGTGGATGATGTTTCTTGTTTGCTATAAAATGAAGGGGACATATACAGTAAGGTCCTTGTCCCTGTTAGATTGATGAGTACCTTCTGATAGGTGTGCAGACCCTCTCCCGAAACTGATTCAAAGTGTCAACATTTTCTAATAACATAGAAACAGATCATATTTTATTTATCAGAATTTTCATTTGAGATGTAATGGTTCGTATGAAATGAAGCTCTCAATTAAAATATAGGAGACGCGATGTCTGAAACTATGTTTATTATCAGTCATAAACTTAGGACAAGGTTTATGTAATGTAAGACTATGAAAGCCGTACATTCTCCTCTATGTTCCTTGACACGAAAGGCATCTGTTTTTGCTTCCCTGATTCGTGTATTCCCACAATAACCTGATGCCACCTTAAGCCCTATCCTAAATTGTTTATTCCTGTCCCAACTGGAATTGTCCATAAATATCAGTTCTCCCAGCTCCCCAACACCTCCCTTGAGCGTCACCTGGCGAACTCCTGACAAAAGCGACCCCTTTCCTTCACGTTCTTTAACCATGAAGTTCTCAAACTCTTCTTGATCCATAATAGCTTAGACGAACTATCCTAAGCATTTTCTTTATCCCCTTTCATTCCATGTCCATGTAAAATGTTACATGTGCTTTGGAATGGTTATGATCAGCTTTAGGTGATAAAGCCACAGTTGTGGATGTTATTGAGACAAATGAATGGAGATGGCCTCCTGCAAGTTCTGATGATCTGCTTGGAACTCAGATGGCTTTGTATGGGTTGATTGCTCCAAACTCTGGCTCTGTAGACAAAGTGGTATTTACTGGATAATCAAGGGGCTCTTTCTCTGTAAAGGAGGCTTGAAAGCTCGTGAGGAAATGTATACAAACTTACTTGGCTTAAGCCTGTAAGGTTTAAGCCTAATGTGCCATAATGTAGCTTTATAACTTGGCTAGTCATTCACAATATGTTGCACATATTGGATCCGACATTGACAGCACTTGTATGCTATGCGGACAACATGAAAAATCTCGAATGCCCTTGCTTTTTTAAGTGTGTATTCTCAAAGCAGATTTTGGGAACAAGTTTGACAGCTACTCCCAATTCCTAGATATGCAAGTGATTGGAAGGATGAATTTATTTGGAATGCAACAACTTATTGTCTTTGGAGAGAGAGGAACTTCGCGAAGCATGAAAATGTATTACCTCAAGCTTGCCGTGATCTTGATGCAGTTGTTTTTCTTTCCCTGTAAAAGTCTCTCTAGAAGCTATGGTTCTGGATGGAAATGAGACAGTTACTGCTGATGTTAAGTGTTTGTGGAGAAATTGGTGAGTTCTTGTTGGCTAACTTTGCTGTAATCTGGTAGCATGGTTTTGTATCTTGTTTTTATGGGTAGTATTTTGCTTTTGCAATTGGTAGTGTATATGGGGAAGACTATGATTTCATGTTGTCATTTGATGTGCAGTGTACTCAGATTGAAAGTCAACTTGATGAATTATCAGGCTTTCCCATTATAATAGGTTCCTCAAAAGGATGTTTGTCGTGACCTAATTTTTCCGAGTTTACCACCTAAAACTAGGTTAATGGATTGCTAAGTCTTTAAGCTTAACTCGGGCCCTCCCAAACCCATACCAATTCGCGACTTAAGTTTGAATTCTTAACATGCAAATGATTTTCAATCAGGAGTCGCCACTAATCTATTTTTAGTGGGTCGATTAGAAACCCAAGTAAAGTAGCGGGAGATTTACTTTACTCCTATGAACCAGAGATTTATGAGTTCAGGGACTTGGTTACACCAGACTATCCTAGTGCCCTTTCGGTACCTTTTTATTTCATTTTCAAAAAAAATGTTTGGTAATTGAATTGATTTTAATTTAACTTCCTAACATGTGAGGTGATAATACATGTGCGCATACTACCAATTTAACACTCAAGAAAGTAATTAAATATTGCAAAACATACTTAGAAGTAATGAAAACATCTGCATTGTTAAATCATAATTCACATCAGTAACCCTAGATATGATTTCTAATTAACACGCAATTTCAATTTTTGTTTTCACTTTATTTAAATGAAAATCATGCGATGCATGCTAATAATCTAATATGACATGGCAGCATGACCTAAACTATATGACATGAAGAAATGCAATAATTAAATGCAATCTAAATGACCTAATTCTAATGACATGCAATGCGATGCAATGACATACAAAACTATTGGAACTAAAATGACACGCAACATACAATTCAGTATGCGGGTTATATGTCATGCGATATTTATTAAATGACTTAGTCAAATGATGAGGAAGTTCTAATTAAATGAAACTAATAAAAACTAAATGACGTGCATTTGATATTTCTATTAAAAATGCAAAAATGATCTAGCTAGATTAAAATTCTATCTAATCTAAACTAAGGATTAAGTCACATTAAATCCTAATTTAAACTAAGATATTATCTTAATCTAACTGTAATCGATCTAATATGCAATGACGTGCGGAGCATGCCCTAATTCTAAATGACATATGCATGATATTTTTTATCTTTTTATATTAATTTCGAAATTAAAATTTCACATGCAATTCAAATAATGATAAAACTAACAACCTAAATGAATGCGCTTTTTTGTTTTGTTTTTATATATTTTTTTTAAATTCGGAATAAAATCCATATTCTAGATATGCAAGATAACAAGACATATTCCAAAACAAACTGAATCTTAATTCAAATATTTTTTAGATTTTTTAGTGGTTTTCAAAAAAAAAAAAGCAAGCAATTATCAACTAAACATTAAATCTAAACAATCAAGATATTCAATCAAATAAATGATTAAAATAATCGAAAAAATAACCTGTTGTCTCACAGGTCAAATTAACGATTATCCTAACCCTAATTATCACGACAAAAAGATCAAAATAACTAAAAATCTTATCCGAATTCTTACGGATCAAATTAATAGTTATATTGATTCAACATTTAAAAACTATCAACAAACCCCAAAAATTAATATAATTAAAAAAATGATCCGACATCTTACGGATCAAATTAGTAATTACAATAATTTTAGGGAAGACCCTGTGGATAATGCCTACAAAATCCATGAAATAAAGATCACTCCAAATTTACACAATAACACTAAATTTAAAATAAAATAAAGTAAATAGAAAAAGAAAATAAAACTACCCAATTTCCCTTTCTTTTCTTTTTTTGTTCTTCTTTTCCTGCTTTCTTCACCCATGGCTTGCTCATGCAGCTGATCTCCGGGCAGCGGGTTTTGATCGTCAAAGGGCGTCGCAATCGGAGCTTCGGGTTGGCGAGGGGAATCGACGGCGAGCAGATTGGCGGGTAGAGGAGTCACAGTCGGAGCTAGGCCCTCGGGTGGAGATGCGAGCACGGATGGTCGTCACTCGGGCGTGTGGGAGCTCGGACCTGACCTTGGAGCAAGGGCGCTCGGGTGAAGTGGTCAGCGTTTGGGCACCGGCAAAAGGGATGAGTAGGGGCGTCGAGCAGTAGCTTTGGTGCGACAGATCAGTGACGGAGATCGGCTGAGGCGCGGTGGGCTTCGTCAGGCTGGTGGAGCGGATCGGCGAGGCAGCAGTAGTTTCGCAGGGGCGATGGAGCTGGAGCAGTGGGTCGCTCGGATTGCAGCAGTGGCGACGCGCGGTGCCTCGGGGTCATGTTCCAACACAGCAAATCTGGGCAGAGGGGGCGTCGTGACTTCAGGGGCGCGGAGCAGCGGCGCAAGCTCGTGTGGATCGGGGCGGATCTGTTGGGCATCGGAGAGGGCCACAGGCATAGACAAGGGCTGAGGCGGAACGGCTAAACCGGTGGAGCAACACGGCGGAGGCGCGGTGGTGGAGGCGCGGCGCTGGCGCAGCGGCCGGTGCGGGCGCAAGGCTAGCACGAACAGGGCAACGGCGGGAGGAAGAAGACGATTCTCTCTCCTCTTTTGCTTTTTTTTTTTTACCTGTCGCACGTCCCCTCTCTCACGTCACTCTCCTGTTGACTTCCCTGCACACTTCTCTCCCTTTCCTTTCCCTCTGTTTTCTCTTTTTCCTTTGACTTTTCTTCTTTTTTTTTGTGTTTCTCCTCCACGGACGGCTTCCCTCTCCTCTTTCACTTTTCGCTTTTTCTCCTTTTTCACGAAGAGAAGCCCCCCCTTACTCGGTTATGAAGCCTCGCATTTTATAGTGAAAGCGCTCAAAGTTGTTTTTGCAGGCGAGACATTCACTCAACGACTCCAACAATAAAAAGGCTCCAAAATCAAATAAAAACTGAATTTTTTTTTTGAATTTTGAAATGAAGATATATTTTCAACAACAAAATTTCCAAAACTGAATTCTTATTTTATTTATTATTTTCTAAAATATTAGGTGTCAACAGCTGCCCCTCTTTGAAGGGAAGCTCGTAGAGGTTTCCTTCAAAGATAAATGACACCTAAATTTAAACCATGCAAAATGAATATGCAAATGCTAATTGTAATGACCTTTTTTTTTTTTTTAAAGAAATGGACTCAAATAAATGCAATGATTTGGTCAAGAACATATATTTCAATGTGTCTATGCTCAATGAAATGCAAATGCAAAATGAATGCAAAATGAATATGGAATGTATATGCAAATGTTAATGATCTCTTTTTCAAATAAATTTAATTCTTTTTGAAATGCAAGGTCATGCAATAATGCAATGTAAATGCAATGATTTTATCGAGAGCATATATTTCTATGTCTCCATGCTTAATGAAATGCAAATGTAAAGAAGAACATGTACCTGTCATACTTATCTGGAGGTTCAGAAAAGTATTATTAGGTGTGAAATGATTCCTATAAGACCTGACTAACATCTGGAAATCTCTTCAGATAATTGAAAGGCTCAAAGTCTTTAGAGATCTGGAACTCTCATCAGATCCTAAGCACTTGGAAATCACATTCAGATGTTTGAAAATACAAATACTTGGAAGTCATATCAAGCATTTAAAGATTCAAATTCTAGAATTCATGCTGGACATTTGAAAACATTTACTAAACATCTGGAAATCACATCAGACATTTTAGAAGGACAAACACTTGGTATCACATCAAGCGTTTAAGGGTTCAAATATCTAGAGTTTTTACTAAACATTAGGAAGTCACATCAGATGTTTGGAAAGACAAACACTTGGTATCACATCAAGCGTTTAAGGGTTCAAATATCTGGGGTTCACACTAGACATTTGAAAATATTTTACTAAACATCTGGAAATCACATCAGATGTTTGAAAAGACAAGCACTTGGAAATCATATCAAGTGTTTAAAGGTTCAAACATCTGGAACTCAAACTAGACATTTGAAAACATTTTATAAATGGGTACTTGGAATTCTCATCAAGCACCAAGATGACTGAACAAACTCAGGGTTTCAAAGACAATTTTTTGGTCTTTGAGGAAAAATTCAATGAAGGTCCATGCATGATGGCTTTATCAAGCTTCTACTGGAAAAATTATCACAAGGACAATTTTCAGTTATAGTGTGAATCTCTTGAACATGCTAAATGAGACACTTTTTGTGTGAAAAAGGCTTTTTCACTCGCTCTCATTTAGGAGGGGTTATTTGTCCCGACCATTGATGCGGGAATATATCACTCAATCTTACCATCATATTGTCGACAAGAGTTCGAATTTTCTTGCAAGCAGTATGACCTTACCAATCTAAGAGGTCTTTGATAAGGATTGTAATGTGGGTTTAGTCAATGGCTTAGCAAAAGAGACTCTTTGAGTCAAGACTATTGAAAGAACAATTTTGTAATCATCTCCGGGTTTATAAGTCAAGAACCCTGCAAAATGAGAAGGAAATAATCTTGCTCGCATTTCTTCGAGCAATGCTTAAAACATATGAATTCCTACGTTAATTCAAGTGCCATAATCTAAAGAGACTTTGTAAGGGACATAACATAGGCTGGGTTTATGGGCTGAGGAACAAAAGGATCGTTAGGCTCAAAGATGTGTATAGGGGTCAAAGTTGGTGATCATCTTGACATTGCCACCAGTTTTCTTCGCCACAAATTGTCTTCTTGACAGATTTCTTTATTGGCTCAAGATGCCAATAATTATTCAACTGGAGATCTTTTCTCAACATTATTTTCTTTGATGGTGGGCATCGATCAGGTACACCACTTTTTTTATGCCCCCCAATTCATCAGTCATTTTCTCTTCTTTTTCACAGGCATTAGTCTTGCTTTTACTAGGCACACTACTTTTTCATGCCCCTTATTTTTTTGCACTTATTTTCTTTGGACTCACACAGTCTTCTTTCATCAGCATTTTAGACCATGCTATTCGAATGATTGTCTTTCATCTTGCCCCAGTGTGGGGGATGATCACCAACTAGGTTTGACATGAAATGAATTCATAGGCTCAAGTGGGCTATGCAAAGGATATAAGTGTGTAGGATGGTGAAAGAAATGCTCTTCGTCATCCTAAAGCACTTAAATTACCATATGAATTCAATGTAATAGCACAACTTGAAGATTGATGCAAGTGAAAGCAAGAAAATTTCGATTCATTTCATTCTCCTTCAATGTCAACTTACCTCCATTTGCCCTGATGTGGGGTGGTTCTTGACAAGGATAGTATGAAAGAAATTCTTCAAGTATTTGGGCTCAAAGAGGGGTTAAACAAGGGTTCACTAATAGAGAAATGAACTGCCCCTCGTCATTTTAGTTGTCGTACTTTTCGCAAGAAAACTCTTCACCTTGAAGTACAAGACGTTTCATACTCACCTCACAATGTATAGACAAAGGACTGTGTATGGGGTAAGGCTCGCCTTTCACACTTCATTTAGCATCATTTAACATGTTCAAGTAACTCAACATCTTTCACTGAATTATGCATTTTGATAAATTTCAAGTGGAATTGATGAATTGTTCAATATCATGTGAAAGCATTCTATAATGATAAAAAGGCCATGCTTTATCAAATCATAAAGTCAAAGCTGTTAAGTGTCTGTGTCTTGCCCCTCTTTGCAAGAGAGCTCAAAGAGATTCCTTAAATGTGCGCAGGGCTGCACCTGAAACATAAAGCAGATAATTAAAAGAAACAAACAGGGTAAATTAGATGCATGCTGGAAAATTATTTTATTTTGAAAAAATTTTCAAGGGAACATGAAGAAGCCCAGCCTTCAGAATTAGCTCCTTACCCTTTTTTTTGGTAGGATTTCATCATAGGGCTAGTTTGGTGTACTTCAACATGCCCTTAAAACACGAAAATCTCCATGTATTTTATTGGATGTAAAACAAATTACATTATTGAAATAAGGGAAATCCTAGAATTGAAAATGTAAATATACAAATATGGAAAGCAATAAAGACTCCTGCGCAGAGGAGTGTGCAAATAATTAAAATTCTTCTACTCTCGAGCTTTGTCGATGAACAATTCTGTCATTCCTTCAAGTGTGTCATCTGAGCTCTCAATCTTTGGAAGTGCGGGATCATCTAGGCCACCCCATCCATCTGGGATGATATCCCGTGGGTCGAAGTAGGAGCTGGAAGGAGCTGAATACTTTACATAGTAATCGAATTTGCCACTTGATTGCCTCAGGGTGTCCATCACTTCTACTTCCTTATGCATCATCTGAAACATGGTGGGCTCAGCATCAAAATTGAAAATGGCATTCACAGCTTCTAGGTGGTCAGGGAGTGGGTTATTCTGGATGTTCGGCTGTGCATCGCGGAATGAGACCACCTTAGCGTCCAAAAGATTTTGGATTTTATGTTGCAGTGTATAGCAATCGTCAATAGAATGACCTACCTCTCCCATATGATAAGCACATGTCTTGGAAGAATCATAGTTGGGGAAACGCTCGGGATTAGGTCGCTTAGGCTCCTTAGCGAGTAATCATTTCTTCTGAAGGGTTGGCAAGATCTTTGACAATGGCTTAGGAAGAGGCGTAAATTGACGCCTGGAAGAGTTCTTCTGCTGGCCAAAGAATGGTCGTGCTCCTCCTTGATGGGTGTTCGGGGTAGGGCGAGGTGGTTGCACATAAGTTGCATTAACCTCTACTACAAGTTCCTTATCCTTCTTGGTTAAGACTCTCCCATATGAGCTGGTTTGATCAGACGCCCATCCATCACGCAATGCTACTTCAATTCGCTCGCCAACAGGGATCAGCTGATTGAATGACTTGGCAGTTGATCCCAGCATTCGGTTTCGATACTCAGGCGGGAGTGTCTTCATGAACAAATCCATCAGCTCCTTTTCTGTTGGCTCTGGAGTTATTTGGGCGGCTACAGTCCTCTATCTCGTGACGTATGCCTTGAAAGATTCTGTCCTCTTCTTCTCGGTGCGAAGTAAATCCTCTCGAGATGGAGTGACATCAATATTATACTTATATTGCTTGAAGAAGGCATCTGTCAAATCCTCCCAAGTCTCCAGTAGATTAATCTTTTTCATGATGTACCATTGCAGCGACGGTCCTGTCAGGCTTGCTTGAAATTGTTGGATCATCAAGGGGATGTTATCAACATATTGGGTCATCCTGACCACATAAGTCTGCAAATGGATCTTTGGGCAAGAGGTGCCATCATACTTTTCAAAATCTGGCATTTTGAACTTCTTTGGCATCTTGATCTTTGCATAATGAGACAGATCAGTTGGGTCTTGGATAAACGAACCCTGCAGCTGCTTAAGTTTCTCCTCGATTTTTATCAAGCGTTTTTCCTACTCATTTTTTGGTACAGCTGAAGGTATCACTTGTACCTCATCATCAACAACAATTTGAGGCTCGTCAGTAATTTTAACCCTGGAGGCATCATAAGAGGATGATGGATCAACTGTAGATGTGTTCTTGCCTTTATCCCTCGAATCAGCCATGGGAGCATGTTGTGGTAACACCACTTCAACTTGCGGAGCTGGTGGGACAGTGTTTGCTTGGAGAGAGTCGATTTGCTTAGAGAGCCGCTCAAAAACATTCAGGACTTGCTTCATCTCCGATTCAAGGGTAGCAACGTGAGCTTGTTCAGCAACACGTGTTTGTTCAGTGTTATCAACCATTGTTGCTCTAGAACGAGTACGAATTGGTGATCTTAAGTGAGCCGTGTTGTCACCTATCAATGTAAAATAATACAATAAGTATCATAACAAATGAGATTGGTCCATGACAACGGTCAATCGCTTATTTTATTTGAAATTTGAATCAAACCTTCTAACTAAGAATTGAAATTCAAGTCCCTAAACATTAGACTAAGAATTGAAAACACTGAATTAAAAATTGAAATCAACGTCCCTAGACATTGAACTAAGAAACAAAAACCAAAATATTTTATTTTATATGCTTTCGGGAACCCGATGTCTTGCGAAGCTTTTTATTTTCAACTTCAATCATTTCCACTTTCCGCTTAAGATGCTCAATTTGTGCTTGCTAAGTGGGCTTCTTAGTCACGTTAGGGACCACTGGATGTAAGGCTTGGTCGCCTTGGTCTAATTGGTCCAATCATATTTTGAGCTCTTTTTGGGAGATGAAATGAATTGTATGTCGGTTTTCCCCATTGCACATAAAATAAGACCAAAACCGAAACCTAATGTCATGGACCAACGAAATTGTAAGTAAGTAAATTGCAGTAGTGAGAATTTAAACAACTTACTTTCACTGGTAATGGATGACAATCACATAGACACACACATGAAATGTCAGGCTCGATTTCTATCTAAATGGCTTAACAAAATGGAGCTAAGAGGATGATCTGACCGTTGCAGTCTCGCATTAACGTGTCAGGTTCTCCTAACCCCGGCTCAGTCGAATGGAATACCCAATAATCATGCAGTCTCGCGGATATGGACAAACACATTTGACACCATGAAGAACTTTCGAGGAAGAGAAGGTCAACCTCTATATAGCAGTCTCGCTTTAGAGGAAGTATCCTTCTCAACACCATCCTAGAAATCCTATCGCAGCCCAGGTCCGACTGCAGGTTGTGTGTGCAATAGTGTAGTGCTAAAAGTAATAAAACATGCACAACAGTTTAAATACAAACAACACTTCTATAATTTTAATTCAAACATTCATCCATACTCCAACCTGTAAGACAGGGGTTAGCAAAGACTACTCCCATTATACTTCCCATCTGCAAAAATATTTAACACCTTAGGAATGTTAGGAACATACCTGGGATCCTCGCTGCCAAACAAAACATTTTAAAAAAATTGGCCTAAGTCCACTAAGTGTTTTAACGCAAGTCCCCAGCGGAGTCGCCAAGTTGTCACGACCTAATTTTTCTGAGTTCACCACCTAAAATTAGGTTAATGGATTACTAAGTCTTTAAGCTTAGCTCGGGTCCTCCCAAACCCATACCAATTCGCGACTTAAGTTTGAATTCTTAACATGCAAATGATTTTCAATCAGGAGTCGCCACTAATCTATTTTTGATGGGTCGATTAGAAACTCAAGTAAAGTAGCGGAAGATTTACTTTACTCCTACGAACCAGAGATTTATGAGTTCGGGGACTTGGTTACACCAGACTATCCTAGTGCCCTTTCGGTACCTTTTTATTTCATTTTCAAAAAAAAAAAAAAAATGTTTGGCAATTGAATTGATTTTAATTTAACTTCCTAACATGTGTGGTGATCATACATGTGCGCATACTACCAATTTAACACACAAGAAAACAATTAAATATTGCAAAACATACTTAGAAGCAATGAAAGCATCTGCATTGTTAAATCATAATTCACATCAGTAACCCTAGATATGATTTTTAATTAACACGCAATTTCAAATTTTGTTTTCACTTTATTTAAATGAAAATCATGCGATGCATGCTAATAATCTAATATGACATGGCAGCATGACCTAAACTATATGACATGAAGAAATGCAATAATTAAATGCAATCTAAATGACCTAATTCTAATGACATGCAATGCGATGCAATGACATACAAAACTATTTAAACTAAAATGACACGCAACATACAATTTAGTATGCGGGTTATATGTCATGCGATATTTATTAAATGACTTACTCTAATGATGAGGAAGTTCTAATTAAATGAAACTAATAAAAACTAAATGATGTGCATTTGATATTTCTATTAAAAATGCAAAATGATCTAGCTAGATTAAAATTCTATCTAAGTTAAACTAAGGATTAAGTCACATTAAATCCTAATTTAAACTAAGATATTATCTTAATCTAACATGTAATCGATCTAATATGCAATGACGTGCGAGCATGCCCTAATTCTACATGACATATGCATGATATTTTTTTTATCTTTTTATATTAATTTCGAAATTAAAATTTCACATGCAATTCAAATAATGATAAAACTAACAACCTAAATGAATGCGCTTTTTGTTTTGTTTTTATATATATTTTTTTAAATTCGGAATAAAATCCCTATTCTAGATATGCAAGATAACAAGATATATTCCAAAACAAACTGAATCTTAATTCAAATATTTTTTAGATTTTTTAGTGGTTTTCAAAAAAAGCAAGCAATCATCAACTAAACATTAAATCTAAACAATCAAGATATTCAATCAAATAAAGGATTAAAATAATCGAAAAAATAACATGTTGTCTCATAGGTCAAATTAACGATTATCCTAACCCTAATTATCACGACAAAAAGATCAAAATAACTAAAATTCTAATCCGAATTCTTACGGATCAAATTAATAGTTATATTGATTCAACATTTAAAAACTATCAACAAACCCCGAAAATTAATATAATTAAAAAAAATGATCCGACATATTACGGATCAAATTAGTAATTACAATAATTTTAGGGAAGACCCTGTGGATAATGCCTACAAAATCCATGAAATAAAGGTCACTCCAAATTTACACAATAACACTAAATTTAAAATAAAATAAAGTAAATAGAAAAAGAAAATAAAACTACCTAATTTCCCTTTCTTTTCTTTTTTTGTTTTTCTTTTCCTGCTTTCTTCACCCACGGCTTGCTCGTGCGGCTGATCTCCGGGCAGCGGATTCTGATCGTTAGAGGGCGTCGCAATCGGAGCTTCGGGCTGGCGAGGGGAATCGGCGGCGAGCAGACTGGCGGGTAGAGGCGTCACAGTTGGAGCTGGGCAGAGAAGTAGGCCCTCGGGCGGAGATGCGAGCGTGGATGGTCGTCACTCGGGCGTTTGGGAGCTCAGACCTGACCTTGGAGCAAGGGCACTCGGGCGAAGTGGTCAGCGTTCGGGCACCAGCAAGAGGGATGAGCAGCGGCGTTGGGCAGTAGCTTCGGTGCGACAGATCAGTGACGGAGATCGGCTGAGGCGCGGTGGGCTTCGTCAGGCTGGTGGAGCGGATCGGCGAGGCAGCAGTAGTTTCGCAGGGGCGAGAAGAGAAGCCCCCCTTACTCGGTTATGAAGCCTCGCATTTTATAGTGAAAGCACTCAAAGTTGTTTTTGCAGGCGAGACATTCACTCAACGACTCCAACAATAAAAAGGCTCCAAAATCAAATAAAAATTGATTTTTTTTTTTTGAATTTTCAAATGAAGATATATTTTCAACAACAAAATTTCCAAAACTGAATTCTTATTTTATTTATTATTTTCTAAAATATTAGGTGTCAACAATGTCCCATTGATCCGTCGGTGCTGAGTAAAAGGGCCATCGCTCAGCAGATAAATGTTACTTTAGGGATAGCAGACTGATCTTCCCCAAGAGTTTACATCGACGAGAAGGTTTGGCACCTTGACTCAGCTGCATATGTGGGACATTATGCTGCAATTAACTCATATGGGATGTGACCTCCCTTGTATTGTCTTCCACAGGTTGTCCAATAAAATGAAAATTTACTTATAAAAACAAATGTGCAAAGTTCATGCTCAATGAATGCTGTTCAAACAATAGACATGCGGAAATTTTATGAACGCTGTTTATCTTACCATTTTCGGAACAGCATTCTTCATTGAGCTCATCTGTTGCGTCATCTCTTTGAGAGCATTCTCCATGGAACTACACCATGGAAATTGACATTGGGAACAACTGCAGTCTTGTGGACTTATTCGTAACAAATAGACAAATATCTAGAGGTAACACTTTAGTTACTAGTACATATGAATGTCAGACCCAATTACCAGAATCATCAGATGCATTCCCTTAACCTACTGTGACAAAGAAAAGCCAACATAAAGCAGGAAGACATATTTATGCAGTACAAAGATAACAGAAGCAAGTAAAGTTAATCAGCAGCTATCTACAAATGCACCATCCTTTCAGTGATCGACAAAAAGATGTATATGCAGGTTTTACACTTTGCTGAACAGAATCATGGATCAATTACTAATGATACTCAATGACATTTCTAGTTGGCAAGATGATACACATGGAAATTCCCCTAGAGGAATCAGTTGATGCAGATTTAGCAAGAAACTAAACAAAATATATTCACCTTTGACAGCATTCGACCAAGTCAGATTTAACACGCTCCCACTCTTCTCTGAACTCTTCCCTGACCTGTCCAGCAAAGAGCAATAGTGAAGAATTACGTTGCAATCTGTCACGTATAAATCTCATTCAAGTTTCACATCACACGTGTTCTCATTGTCCTCCTTCAACGCGCAAGTTGTGATTGACCACATTTTCCAAGATTCAAGGAAAAAATTATGTCCAAGCCACTTCATTGAAAATCTGGATCTTTTTGTGATCCGTACTGTCCGAAACAACATGAAAAGCCTAAATCATGCTCTTAGTGAAATTGCTTCACAGGAAAAGCCTAGAACAGTCAGCAGGTCATTTTAACCACTCAAAACGATAATTTTCTACTCATCTCGCAGCAATTTCTCATGCGGATTTCTATCCGGAAACTGACTGGAAGGTCAGAAATGCATACAACCGCTCCTAATTGAAGAGATCAGCAATTGAAGCACAATAAAGACTGCATTTTGTATGTCCAAGTTGGCTACTTTACTCATCTTACCACTCTCCGGACACGGTCCTCTGTCAACCAGCTCCTCGGCACAAGATTTCTCGCGGACCAACGCCATGTTTGACTGCTTGAAGATCAGGTCAGCACAAAAGTACAATCAAGATGGTACGATTTGGCAAACAGGACAGCAAAGTAACCCAGTAACAATAACAGCTCACTGGCTATGTAAAAGTTTCCAAGAAAGTTTAATTCGAATCAGGAGGAAATAATGCGATTGGCCCAGGCCGAAATCGCAAAACAGAGTCGAGACGGCAATATTGGAGGTCTTTATGCTTCGTATCTAATCCACAGCTTAATCCCACGAACAAAAAACAGAACGAAAGCGATTTAGAACTGTCACGAGTCAAAAGCTAATCAATGTTACGCTTCAACGCAGGCTTTGCCATAGTTTCACATTCCAATAATCTTCAACTCAAGAACTTTTCAATGAGTATCCCTCGAGTAAAGCTAAAACGAGCACCATCATCAGATAATCGATCAAGCATCGAAATCTGGAGAGGAAAGAGCGAGCTTACTTCGTTCCAGCGGTGCGTGGCCGCTTGAGTTGACTTGGTCGACCTGAAGAAGTGGAAGCCAAAGCTCTCTTCTGCATCAACATGATTTCCTCCTTTGGTGGAGCTTTTCAAGAACTTGGAAGGATCTGATCGCTGAACAACGGGAACAGAACATAGCAGAAACGATGAAGTATTTATGCACGAACTCAAACTCAAAGCAATGATTCGGTAATCAGTGTAGTTTTATTTCTCTGAAGGAATTAGGCCTGTCATTCTCCAAGAAAAGCGAAGAACATTTCCCGGAAATGCTGCCGGATTAAGAAATAATTTTTTTTCCTAGATTCTAGCAATTGACCAAGAAAATGAAATCCTACACGCCGCTTTCAATCACACGTGGCTACTACTAATAAATGATGACGACTATAGATGTCCGTTATTAGTTATTTATTGAGAATAAATATGATCAGAAGGACATTTCGGGAGAGGTCTGGAGTTCTAATCCCTGGGTCGTCTATCTTGTTAGAAAGGAACCCACTACTTGTCCGAAATAGAAAAGATGGTGGTGACTCTCTTACTCCTCTAGGGTTTATTCCGCCATGAAGCGGCGCACGTAAGTTTCCCCCGAGTATCAATATATATATATTTCCGATGATCCCTCGGTCATAAAAAATAAATAAATTTGCATTCAAGAAATTTTGTAGCCAAATTTATATTGATCTTCCTAAAATTGACGATTTCAAAAAAAAAAATTATTGTTGCTTGATTTGTTATGCAAGTTTTTATTTTTTGATTTATAATACAATTGATGAAAAATCATTCTATTATTATTTTACGATTATGATATTATCACTTTTTGACATGCTTCCAAGCAATTATACGTCTGTTTAATATAATATATGTTCTGATCCGCATATTATTTGCCTGATTGGTCAATAGTATTAAAGGGTGTGGATGCCCGTGCTTCATCCTGGAGGACGAATATTAACAAAAACTTCCATTGAAAAAAAACGGATTTAAGTGAGCTCTCTTTCGTCAACGTAAAGCATTTTCAGAAAAAAAAATTTCAGCACAGGCTAGTTAAGTGAGCTCTCTTTCGTCTCGCCATGGCGGTCGAACTTCAGCCTCTCGCTTGCTCGAGTTTCCACGCCAGTTTGAACTGGTTGGTCGTTGCGCGTGCGAGTGGAGAAGAAGAGGACAACATATATGCAGCGGCATGACCTACCTGGGTGATTTTCCGTGAAAATCAGTTCCCGTCAATTTTTCTGGAAAATGCTTTATGTTCCCTGTTTTAAAATTTTTTTGGTTCATTATGATTTGACGGCCTCGTCCTGTTTGGTAGTTTTCAGATCTATGACTAACACTCGAAAAATGCTTTGATGGAACCAGGAAATTGCAATGTTCAATTGTAGGCCTTCTGGATCGGAGAGGATCGATTGCGGATTGGCGAATAATTGGACTCGTAAGAATTTTCAAAAGCGAAAGTCATGCATAGGACCAATTTGATAACCCAATTGACTGCTGAAAATTTATAAGTTCAACACCTAACGAGATTAAGATTGTCACAACTTTACACGCTTTGACCAGAATCAACTCCAATCGAATTAAGAGAGGAGTTACTTCAAAATTAATGGGTGATGTGAAGTCAATTTCCAATCAATTGAAAATGAGAGAGAGAGAGAGAGAGAGAGAGAGAGCCAAATGCTTAACTGATCCTCACCATGCACACGTGAAAATGGTAGGTTATTGCAAATATATGAGGTACGATGGTGTACCGACATTGAATATTTTTAGAAAGTCAGGTCAATCCAATCGCCGATAATTTAAGTGAGTGGTCCCATGCTTAACTCTTAAGTCATTCTTCTACATTTTTTTTTCTATTAATACTAGGAAAAACTCCAAATTAATAAATTTATAATAGATTTATCTATTAATTTCCGTTAAATTTTACCATCAAAATTCCAAATTGGATAACACGTGATAGTTGACGAGTATACCAATTTAGCTTTTTACCTTCCGTTTGTCACAAATTTATTGGTTTTTGATTTTTTTGTTGTATTAATCTAATTTAATGAAAATTAACGAAATATAAATTTATCACATACGTATCACTTTGTGATTTTTTATGGTGAAAAAAATAAGCTCGAGGTAAATTTATCACAAGTGTACCACTTATGGATTTTTTGTGTTCAAAAAATTAATTTTAGATAAATTTATTATAGATATATCAATTTTTGGTTTTTCGTAGAATTAACCTCTTTTATTTTAGAAATCTATGGTTCCTTTTATTAACTCCCAAGTTGAAAATTTTCATTTTTCATAGATATGCAGTCTTGCTATCTTATTACGTTGCGATTGAACATTACACTTTCATGAATGTCTTGGGCTTTTTTTGTATTATCAATTAATAAATTAAGTTGCTATTACTTAATACCACCGTTACCAAAACTCGGGAATTATAGTTAAAATTCAAATGTGCTGGCAATCTCGCTCCCTATAAGCTAGGTTTCTGGCTCTTTCCCCGACCATATAATTGGATAATTTAAATTTGATAACGAACTAATTGTCGCAACATCATAGATTTATGTGTACAACCTTTTTATTCTTAACAATCTTATTTCTCCCTCCTCATCCCACAAGGAACAACATCGTTCCATCATCGCACGCAGACGAGCATACTCACATATAAATTCGAGCAGGAGGGACGGCTTGCCCCACCGCCACCGTGGGCTTTCAATTATTAACCTTCACTATTAGACCAAAAAAAAAAAATTATTAACCTTCACTCAACTCATGCCTGCCACAGTCATCGAGTGAGCAAGAAAGAAGAGACAGATTGTAGATAAGACTAAATTGAGTATTGAATTGCACCGTGGTATAGCTTAGCGCCCGACCTCAAAAATGTTACCGAGATTGATTCCAAATCATTTATCATGAACAATGTAGATAATTGTAATTAGGGAAACAGACCATGAGGAAGCCCAAGGAGTGATTCTCAAATTCCTGGAAAACGTAGATAAAGATGCAATTGTCTAGGAATCTGAATACGAATTCTACGGATATACTGAACAAAAATCAATAAATCAATCAGTTAAATTGAAGTACTAATGAAATACTAACAACAAAATCTTTACTGAAAGGCATTTGTTTGTGATAAACATTAGACAATTGAATTAGGTTCAGCTGGCTAGCCCGCAATGGGTTTGCAACTTCAAGAGTGGCTGCTAATAGAGGGCTTTCGATTCCAAATGTTTATTTCATTAAGACCTGCTTTTTCTATTTTATAAATATGCTTTGGGCCCTTTTCACGAGGATTAGGGTCGAGACTATGAATATGATAGGTTAGTAGAGATCCAGGTGCTAATAACCCTCGCTTGTGGTTGATGGAGGAAGAAAGGGAAAAGGAAAACAAAAATAGAGAAAATTTATTTATATATAAGAACAAAGTGTAGATATAGTCTATGTCATCGTTGGTCATGTTGCGTAAGACAGTTAGCACTAATCAAATCGTTATATTAATGATTTCCAACTGAAATTGACTGGAAGAACTGTATTGACAAATCATAAAACAAAAAAAAAAATCATAATCAAATTGGTCAAATTAAAAAACTAAAAATTTTAATTGATATCATCACAATAGATTTTTTTATAATTTTTTTATAATTATCTTAGAATTTAAGGAACGAGACGACAATTTGTTCATCCACCAAATCAAAGTATATAACTTTTGGAGTGTGCCGCCTTTTGTAATGTTCGTAGGAGTGGGCTCAAGGCGCATGATTTTTCAAGAAAAGTGACTTTTATGGAACATTTTCCAGGAAACCTTGCCGTTCTAGAGATTTCTTTTTAGTTTCTTTTAGCCGATTTAGGAAATTGGCCCCCTCAACCTTTTGAAGTAGCATTGGCAATATTTTTTTTTTAAATAGGTGTGCTTAAAATACTAACATTCATCATGAAAATATAATTGAATCATAAAATTAAAAAAAATGTAATTAAATTCTAAATTTGTCGAATTGATCCAATCAAGTCAATTTGTTTAAAAAACACTGACGTGACTTTTTTATTATTATTTATCTCTCCTAAATAGCAATGATGTGACTCTTGCACAAAAGATAAGGCTAAAATAATGTCATTTTGGTCCAAATCTAAATTTTTAATACATTTTATTTTTATTATATTAAAAAATAAGGTAGCTTCAAATAAATACAGAAAAAGGAAAAAAGAAAAGAAGGAAAACACAGTCGAGTACTAATGTGGTCCAAATTTGATTTTTTTAATACAAATTTTATTTAAAGTATATTAAAAATAAACTAACTTAAAATTAAAAAAAAAAAAAAAAAAAACCAAAAAAAAGGGGGAAAACATAGCTTTCCACCACCGGCAGGAAGGGCCGGCAACGGTCACCACTAGTCTAAATTTTTTGCAGCGAAGCATGCATGTTAGTGGCATTTCATAGAGCCTTCCTATGATGTACGACCACCATTGTCGTATATTAACCAAATGTCCTCCACCATTCCTTAATAGATTAGATTAGTGCTTTCGATAGCGGCATGTAATAACCTTCTCTTGTCATCCATAAATATAATTTCTAAGCATTTTTGTTTTCATCTAAATATTAATATCACAAAAAAACTCAAACTAATAAACTTATGCCATATTTATCTAAAAATTATTTTGTGTCATAAAAAATCCCAAAACAGTACATTTGTGCCACATTTACGTTAAATTAATTTTTGCGTTACAAAAAATTTCAAATTAATATATTCATATCATATTTATCCCAAATTGACTTTTCTATAACAAAAAACTTCAAAGATTGGTTATTTGGGATAAATTTGGTATGGACGTACCAATTTGAAATTTTTTGTGACATGAAAATACATTTTAGATAAATGTAATGAGTGTAAAATTTGGATTTTTTCATGACACGAAAGTAAATGTGAGTGTACCAATTTGGATTTTTTTTTTTTTTTTTGCAAAAAATAGATTGTATTGTCCGGTTGAGAGGTCATCCCATGTATTGAAGTGTACATAATAATTGAAAGATTAAATGCTATTTTTACTATTATTATATTTCCGCGAAAGCTTTTGCGTCACAAGCAGCTCCACACCCAACCCTCTCCGCGCCCGAACGCAGAACTCGTCGTCGCCCTCAACAGCATCGGTCGAGCACATCTCCCTCAGCCACCACACCATGGACTCCTGTTGGGAATAACGGATCCCCGAAAACCGGATTCGACACTAAATCGAACCCCTAAATCAATGCGGAAGACGAAGCTCGGGAATAACACGTATCACCGATCGTAAAGCACACCACGGATTCGAGCGTACCTTGTTAGCCACAGATTAAACACCAATGCGAAGATCGAGGAAGAAATTCTGATCCGATGATGCCAATTTGCCTTGAAGGGAAGACGGAACGCCTTAAGCGTTTTTCTTTTCTTTTTCTTGGAGGGAGAGAGGGAGAGGAACGTACGTACATCTAATTTCCCAAGAGGTGTCTTCTCTCTCTCTCTCCTCCCTTTTATACCTTCCCCCATCCACGGGCCCTATTCCCGTGGGCTAGGCCTTTTTGAGCCCAACTTGGGCGGACGGGCCAACTCAGGCCCATCAATAAAGAAAAATCCATCATCTCCCACTCGCACATGGTGGTCCAAAACCAACATGAGCGGACATTCCATACTCAGGCCCATCGTAGAAAAATCCATCATAGACTCTCACTTAACATGGTAGGCCGAACAGAATCCTCTTTTCCTCTCTTCAACATTCATACCGGTGAATAATCCGTGCGACCAGCATACTTTGAGAGTTCGTTGCTATACATCTGTTAGGAATATATAGCAGCTTATAATGGGCATCACATCATGAGTAGATTTAGTATGCAGTACGCTAGATCGATCGATCACATTTTATATCTCTCTTGATCTTTTTTAAACAATGATATATATATATTGTATTCACAATTATGATTATCACAAAGACAGTCATAATTGGTTAACTGGTGAATACAAAACTACAATGTGATTCTCCAAAATCGATCTTCCACTTTCCTTCAAACTCTCAATTTCAGTCCAGTTTGCTTTTCTAGAAATGCCCCATTAGATCAAATCACTCATGACCATTGGCAACATCCTAAGATAACAAACACTAAATAGAAATCTTGAGAATAAGTAAGAGTCATGAGGGGACTAAGAAATTGAGGAACTCTCTTCCTCAAGAGTCTCACACAGCATAAAAGTTGAGATCAAACTTTTGCCACTCTTATTGGTCGTCTCATGCATACGTAGTATGAAATACGTATTACGGTATTAACTCCTTTCCCATGAAGCGTATGTCTATACCTTTCAATACCGTACAGATGATAGTTCAGACATACCTAATGTCTAACTTGAGTTCACGTACCTACTCATTCACAAAATTCATCAGAACTCACATCTGGCATCTTAGACAGATAAAGTAAAATATGTGGGGTATTTTACTTTCGGACATAGTAAGTATTATATCCTCATCTTAACACCTAGTTAAGGCGACATATGTGTTTTAAGCTTGAGCTCTCGATTATCACCTAGATAATAAGCTTAAAAACAGTATTGTCTCTATTTATCACATAGTAAACAGAGGCGATTACCTGTGTGAGTGGACTAATCTTATATCTGTCTAACATACTTCTCAACTTAAAGTAATGCACTAAGCATTAAGATGCATAAAGATCAAACAAAGATTCATAGGCATTAATGATGAAAACACAAATTCATCAAATGTGAACACTTAGGGAAATTATAATATTCAGTACATTAGCCTCTACGCAATCCTAGAGATTTCATATAGCCACAAAACACATCTCTAGGTATTGGCTTTGTCATAGGATCTGCTACCATTCTATGCGTAGTATGTACTCTAAGTTCACATCTTTTCGTGCAACCACATCCATAACAAAATTATATTTGGTAACTATAGGTTTGGTCTTGCCATGATATTTTGGATCTTTGGTATACGCTTTTTGCTGCTTGGCTACCACAGTTAACCAACAATAAATCTGCAGCACTTCCAATAACATCTAAATAATCCAAAAAATCTCTTAAGCCAAACACCTTCTTATACTGCTGCTGATAATGCCACGAACTCAACTTACATCGTGGACAAGGCTATACACTTTTTGTTTCTTACTGCTCCAACATATGGTGCCATTATTCGGTAAGAAAACAAACTCAGAGGTAGATTTTCTTTCATCTAAATCTCCTCCCCAATCAGTATCACAATAGCCTTTGAGTTGCAGATCCTTTCCTTAATAACTCAACGTATAATCAGCAGTCCCCTTTAGATACCTTAGTATTCTCTTAACGGCTTTCCAATGTGCTTGACCTGGATTGGATTGGTATCTGCTCACCATTCCAACTGCAAAACATATGTTAGGTCTTGCACACAGCATAGCATACATCAAGCTCTCAACAGCACTAGCATAAGGAACATATTCCGTTTGTTCCTTCTCTTGTGGAGTCCTTGGACACAATTTATGGCTCAATCCTTCACTTTTTGCAATAGGAATGTCCATGGGTTTATAATCCCATATTCTTTAATTCAAAATTGGAAGACAACCAACTTTTGACAGTATTGACAAACTTCATATTACTTCCGGCAATTAGTATATCATCAACATATAATGATATGATCACAAATTGATCATTGGATCTTTTGATATATACACAATGATCCTCGTCAATCATTGCAAAGTCATATGCCATTATGGCATTATGAAAACAATATATATCATTGTCTTGATGACTGCTTAAGACCATATATCGACCTCAAAAGTTGACATACTTTTTCTTCTTGGCCTTTCATTATGAAACCAGCAGGTTGTTCCATATATATTTCTTCCTCTAATTTTCCATTGAGGAAAGCAGTCTTTACATCCATTTGATATAACTCAAAATCCAGACTTGCCACTATTGCCAGAATAATGCGAATCGAGGTAAATCTCACTACAGGAGAAAATCTATCTTCATAATCAATTTCTTCCTGTTGATTATACCCCTTCACCACAAAGCGAGCCTTATGCTTTTCTATTGAGCCATCAGCCTTTTGCTTTATTTTGAAAAACCCACTTGTTCCCAATAGCTTTGTGTCCTTTTGAAAGATCAACCAGTTCCCAGACTTGGTTTGATTTCATTGACTCCATTTCCTCTTTCATTGCATGAATCCATTTTTCCTTATTAGGGCAATTCAAAGCCTCATTAATATTTCTTGGCTCATTCTCATCTTGTGGAGCAACCATAAAAGTTTCCCTTTCAATGTCAAAACATCGACGGGGAATACTTTGGCGACTTGTTCACCGTATGGGAGATTGTACACTTAGCACATCATTCCCCATCATGCTCCCACTTGGATTAGGTAATGATGATGGCGTCACATCAGGTGGTTGCAATTGAGAATGAGTTGAATTCAATTCATCACATCTCATATTACTCCCACTTGGACGAACTCCACTGACATCATTATCTTGATCCAAGGTTTCAAATAGGGAGTAATTTTCCTTATTTTGCCTAGGAATTCATCCACTAAGAATGTAACATCCTGTGATTCAAATTCAGTTATACTCCCACTTTCCTGCTCACCTATGAACACATACCCTTTTGAGTGTTCACAGTATCTCATGAAAATACTCTTATTTTCTTTGGGACTCAATTTCCCAAACTTGTGAGAGGACTCATGAATATAGACAGCACAACCCCATGGCTTAAGAAAAACTTAAGTCCGGTTTTCTAACTGTCCATAACTCATATGAAGTGGAAATAACTGATTTGGAAGGCATCCCGTTAAGTATATTGGCAGCAGTTAACAACGCATCACTCCAAAAAGTGATAGGAAAGTTAGCATGCGCCATCTTGGACCTAACCATTCCAGTAGGGTTCTGTTTATTCTCTCCGCAACACCATTTTGTTAAGGAGTGTTTGGAATAGACAACTGTTTTTCTATTCCTTTTTCATCACATAATTTTTTGAACTTATCAGATAATTATTCTCAACATTGATCGGATCTAAATACCTTTATTTTCTTGTCTAATTGATTTTATGCCAGGTTCATAAACCTTCTGAAACAACTTATGCTTCAGATTCATGAGAAATCAAATAGACATATCCGACTCGAGTATAATCATCTATAAAAGTGATGAAATAAACAGCCCCATGCTTTCCTCTCACAGTCATTGGACCACAGACATCAGAATGGATTAAATGCAGAGGAAATTAAGCTCTTTTATCTTTTCTAAATGGTTTCCTTGTTGTTTTCCCTACTAGGCAATGCTCACATATGAACAAATCAACTTTTTCAA
This sequence comes from Eucalyptus victrix, assembly GCA_016097545.1. Classification (NCBI taxonomy): domain Eukaryota; kingdom Viridiplantae; phylum Streptophyta; class Magnoliopsida; order Myrtales; family Myrtaceae; genus Eucalyptus; species Eucalyptus victrix. The sequence goes on along the minus strand of CM027839.1, from coordinate 51,321,167 downwards.
TGTTGCCCAACAAGCCCTCTATGGCTAGTCTAGTCATACGTTGTTGGCCCATATGACCAAGTCTAGCATGCCACCTTATTCACATCATTATCATATAAGGTGGAAGACGTGAAACGGGGGAATAACATATTGACATCATCACAGTCAACATTTAGTACAATAAAACCATTTAGAAAGTGACCATAATCATAGTAGTTTGTACCCAAATACAAATCTACACCTCTATTATGGAAGTTCATACCAAAACCAAGCTTAACCAACACTAAGACAGACACTAAATTTCGACGAATCTCTAAAGCATATAGAACATCAAGATGCGTCCACCATGCATGTTCAATTGGCAGGTGCCAATCCCTTTAACTTCAGCTCTGGAGTTATTTCCAACATAGATCCACTTAGTTCCAGTTGGTACTTGTCGAAATTCCACGAAGGATCCTCTGTCCTTTGCTACATGGTCTATTTTGCTACATGGTCTATCGCTCATGAATCTACAGTCCATATAGGATTGGATTCAGCCAATATTTCAGAACTTGACACATAAGCAAAGTTCTTAAATGTACAAGAGGTGTTGACCTTTTTCGGCTCACTACAGTTGAGAGTATAGTGACATTTCTTGTCACAATTGTAACACCTCACCCTTGACATTTTCTTCACTTGAGGACGTTTTCCTCTCTTGTGTTGATTAACTCTTGATTTCTTGCAATAAGGACTTGATCCTTTGCATGTCCACTTATTGAACGAATCAATACGCTTGCGCTTAGAGTACAAAGCCCTTTCTGAGCTAAAACCAGCATTGCAAATATCTATTTTCGACTCACATGCCGTCAAGCGGTCTTCTACCAGCTCAAAGTGGCACACAGCATCCTCAAGATCTTCCATAACATGGTCAAGAGCTTCTAGTGCTTCTTGCTTTTTCAGCACATATTGAATCTTCATATTCAATATTTCACAATTGTTGCCATTCATATCAGCAATTACATTCTTAGTTGCTCAACCATCATTCTGAACACATCAGATATCCATGCACGAATAATTAATGCCTATCATTTATGCATCCCTATTTGCATAGACCCATCATATTAATGAATAATTTCAAGTAAGGCTTCAGAATCAAAAGGTCACTACGTTTTCAATCATCCTCCAAAAATCCCAACTTAAAACTATCACTAATATGATTGTCATATGCAAAATCAATTTTATGAAGCTAGAAAAACTTCTAAAACTACCCACAGCTAATTACCCACAAGAACTAAAGAATAACAGAAAACAACAACATAATTGACATACAATTAAAAAACAATAATGCTTTCAATTAATACAACTATACATTACACTAAGCAATATATACAAAGAAAAATATCAACATAGAAAGAGATATTTAACCATAAAAACATCTCATAACTAATCTCAGAAATAAATAGGGAATGTCCCTTCTAATCTAGCAGTCAAAACATCTGAGAAAACTGAAGGCACATTTGCCAACCATGGAAAAACTTTTGGAGAGCTTTCATGTCACCTCCAAGGCGCATTCACTCGGTGCCATGTGGCGCTCAATCTAAGGGTTGAAGTTTTGGCCAACTCAATCCTATAGTGCTCTCTTACAAAAGCTTCCACCAGTCTCCTATAACCCGGGACCACGTTGACCTCCCATAGCCGATCCAACACTGCTTACCATTCAGGTGGAAGAGTGTTCATCAAAGCCGGCACCTTCTCAAAATCCGGCATAAGATAACCATTCTAGATGATTTTCTGTATCATCTAATTGACCCTGACCGCATGTGATACTAAATCACCATCATGCCACCGACAATTAGCTAATTCTGACATCAGCCTTTTAAGTCTTGCATTTCCCTCGTCCGTTCTCGGGATTGCAGGTATCCTTGCATAATGCATCATAGTTCCTGCAACAAATGCAGAACTAAAAATGGATCATTTATAATCCATAATAAATATAAGGGAAAATATATAATTTTCCACAAATTCATGCAACTAATGCAGAATTAAAAATGGATTACTTATAACCCACATAGGCATATCTAAAAAAAAAAAACATTTTTTTTGGGGTCAACGGTCAACGGTCAAATGGTCAACGGTCGGTCAACGGTCAAATGGTCAACGGTCGTCGGTCAACGGTCAACGGGTCGGGTCAATGGCCGCGCGGGTCGGACCGGTCGCGACGGTCGAACCGGTCGGACCGGACGGGCCAGTCGGACTGGAAGGGCCGCTCGCGCGGACCGATCGCACGTGCCTCGCGCGTGCCGGGGATGACGTCACGCAGACGTCATCCGGCACGTGCCAGGCGCGTGCCTACATTCGCGAGTCGGGTCGGGTCGCCGGTCGGGTCGGGTTTCCGGCCGGTGACCGCCCGGCGAAACGTCGTCGGCGATGACGTCATCGGTGACGTCATCCGAGCGGTTACCGACCGTTGGATGACGTCACGATGACGTCATCGCGTGACGCCAGCACGCGTCGGTCCGCGGACCTGCGCATGCCGTTTTGCCGGTCGTCGGCGCGCACGTGTCGATTCATCACTGGCGCGTGTGGCGCACGCGCTGGCCATAGCCAGCGCTTCAGGCGCGTCGCACCCACGCGCAACAGCTTCTGGCCGCGCGTGTGGGCGCGTGCGGGCGCATGCGGCGTCGTACGGCGGCGTGCGACATGTCGCCGGACTCATCTCGACGTCGCCTTTCTCCCCATGTGTTCAGAAAACGATTTCGATTTACGAAAACTTAGAAAAATGGCTTAACAACGCTCGGGTGTCGGGATTTCTCGCCCCGATCCGTACGGCTGAAAATTTTTCGCGAAAAATAAATCAAAAAACATCAATTTGATCGGGAAAACGTGAACTAGGGCTCTGATACAAATGTTGGGAATAACGGATCCCCGAAAACCGGATTCGACACTAAATCGAACCCCTAAATCAATGCGGAAGACGAAGCTCGGGAATAACACGTATCACCGATCATAAAGTACACCACGGATTCGAGTGTACCTTGTTAGCCACAGATTAAACACCAATGCCGAAGATCGAGGAGGAAATTCTGATCCGATGATGCCAATTTGCCTTGAAGGGAAGACGGGACGCCTTAAGCGTTTTTCTTTTCTTTTTCTTGTAGGGAGAGAGGGAGAGAAACATACGTACGTTCTGATTTCCCAAGAGGTGTCTTCTCTCTCTCTCTCCTCCCTTTTATACCTTCCCCCATCCACGAGCCCTATTCCCGTGGGCCGGGCCTTTTTGGGCCCAACTTGGGCGGACGGGCCAACTCAGGCCCATCAATAAAGAAAAATCCATCAACTCCGCCTCCGCCATCCTCCTCCACTCCCTCGCCTTCCTCCCCCGCGCCGCCTCCACCCCTACCAGCTCCTCCTCTACTGACTGCACCGTCGACTCCGCCCTCGCTGCTGAGTCGGGGCTACTCCTCGTCCAAGTGGACTCCTCTCGAGCTGAGGAGATCGCTGAAGAGAAGTCCGGGGCGACAAGGAGGAGGAGCTTTCGAGGCGGAGAGAGATTAGCGAGAAGGCAGAGAAGAGGGAGGAGGCTTTGTCTCAGAACGCGGGGAAAAAGAAAATGATTTCCATCCATTTTCTCATATTTGAAGGATTTTCCCGGTTGATGGAAATTAATTTTCTTGATCTGTTCATTCTCTTTGAGCCAAACAGCGGAAAATTTGGTTTGCACATTTAGATGCTACGACCGTACTATCAAGAGGATTAGCTGCTAAAGGTATCTATCCAGCAGTAGATCCTTTAGACTACGTTTAGTCGTCCGGATTTTTAATCAAGATAGGACTGAATAGGATAAAATATGAAATCCTGAGACTTTTTTATATACAATCTATCGTTTGGTGAATTGCGGTGTTAAAGTCGGATATATTCACATCATATCATATATATTTTTTTGATATAAATGGCATATTATTATAAATGAACCTAAATGTTCATAAACAAAGATGGTGAAAATCTCTAGCAAAATTATTTCTTAATTTATTTTTATTTTATTTTTCCTCTTTTTTATATTATTTTCTTTATTATTTCTTTTTTCCTCTTTCACCATTCTTTAATAAAATTTTATAAATAGTAAATTGTACTAACATACCTAAAATATATAATAAATATAAATATTTAATTTATAGATTGAATGTTTATTATAAGATATAATTAAAGTTGAGTATATAAATTAAAATAAGAATAATTTAAAATAAATTTCTATTTTTTTTCGTTTTTAATTTATTATATTAGAATTCAAATATTATTTATATTGAAATATAATTTCAATTTTGTTAATTTAATAAGTTTATTATTTGGGAAAAATAACTTTCCTATTATGGACATTAGAAATTATATCTATATTTATCCTACCTACCTCATGGGATTATTTTATTATGCCTATATTCTCCTTATATCCGACTTTATCCTGTCCTGAGTGAGCATCAAATGTAAGACAGAATAAATCATATTCTACCTTGAATTTTATTCCGACTGCCAAACGCAATCTTAGCTTCAACGTCAACTATGCTCCAACCTCGAATCATTAGTGAGGAACATTATGAAACTACACAAAGAGTTAAGCAAACTTTACAATGTTACAAAGAACTTCAAGACATTATAGCTATCCTTGGGTTGGACGAATTATCTGAAGAGGATCGCTTAACCGTAGCAAGAGCACGAAAAATTGAGTGTTTCTTATCCCACCCCTTTTTCATAGCAGATGTATTTACCGGTTCACGAAACAAACAAAGCCTTAATCATGAATCCATGTCCATAAATTGTAATTTTGTTGTACTAGTGGGGCATTACCAGCTATCTTATTCTAAATTCTCATAATAGTATTCAATTTGCCTAGTCTGCAAAATTTTCTAGAGGCAACTCTAACGTATTTCCAGACTATAACGGGCATTGAATCTTGTTTCTTTCTTTTTTCCTGAAAGAAGTTAACCGTAATTTAGCAACTCCCTTCACTAACTTTCCTCTAGCCTAATGTCTTTAAGAGTCTCTCGAGAAAACCATATCAAGGGTTTAAAATGCCGTTACTTTCGACCCCAAGCCACAAACGTGGGATCCCTCCCTTTCGACAGATGCATGGAAGCCGACCCATCTATAAGGACAGTTATCTAGTAAAAACCAGTGATCGCCAGTAATTTGGTCCGCAAATTCAATCCCGTTCTTAGCCCATGGCATGGTAGAACTAAAATGACAAACATATATAAAACCGGTTGTACACGGATGTGTGCATTACACCAACAAGCATAGTGCTCATACTTCTATTTAGAAACTCATAATAAACATGACAACTCAAACTCGAGGTAAATAGGATTTCTCCGTTGTTAATGCCTTGAACGTCAAATCCCAAAAGGTTGTATGGTCGCAAGTGGTGCTTGATCAGCAGCCGCAAGATTCGAGCCCTCCAATAACTGTTCCAAATTATGCTGATAGTCTTCAGTATCTGAAAAGCAATACAGATAATATTAGAATGAGACCACACTTCACACACCATGATTGCTAATTTCTCATGAACCATAGATGAATATTCAATGAATGTTACACTACTAATGAGGCCATCACTATGTCCACTAGTGGTTTTCCGAGATTTTAGTATGCATTGGCCATGGAAATTACACTTTGATCAGTCCTTATCATCAGATAATTGAGAAAATTCAACTGCTGTAGAGAAATAATTGGACATAATATTTTAGAAAACACCCATATAACTCTCTTTGTATGCAGTTACAACATTTGCTAAGTTGACTAGACCTAATCAAACCCCTAAAAAGAGCTTACCAGTAAGACAAAATTGAGTCAAGTATCATACTTGAGATGCCAAATGATCTAGTCTTCAAATGAGCCAGCTTCACATTTACTTGTTTAGTTCCCAAATGGGATTGATAATAGCGGATATCACAAAAATATGCCTCTTTTAAACTCATTAAATGGGTTCCAAATATGGTCAGGTGTTGAGTGTTTTTTTGGCACTCTCTCTATTGGCAGAAAAAAGAAAGAAAAAGGACAAACTACTTTCCTTAAGGAGAAGAAATGAGCTAATTCAATTCCTACTCTTCCATACACAAGCACGAATCTGTCCGCTGAAAAAGGATTGCGACAAAAACCAAAGCCGTAGAGTTGATAACGTTCTCCTTTCACTCCAGCAAATGATGCTCTCACCACATTCATTATCGCGGCCAATAGTAATTCTGCCTATTTCCAGTATAGAAGTCCCAAACTCTCTTCTCAATTTTTTCACAAGACAGTATAGACAATACCATAACACAACACAATCGACTACATTACAGGGAGAAAATTCAACTTACTGGAAGCTAGGAAGCTTGATGATGGCCCGTAGAGTTGTTCGTATAGCTCTAAATTTGTATTTGCTGAAGGCTCCTTTTGGTTCGAACCGGAAGTGGCATTTTGGGAATTGAGACTCTGTACTTGTATTGGCAATCCAGCAGAAGTAATACCACCGTTTGCTGGAGAGAGAGAGAGAGAGAGAGAGAGAGAGAGAGAGATTGAACATATAGACATGGATATGAGCTATTAAAGTAATAAAAAATATTTCTTGGTATTTTCTACTTCTATGACGTCGTAACAAAGCCTTAGAGGTGGTAGTGTTTCCTGTTTTCGTGCCAGCAAGTCATACTCTCACCCCATTCATCACCATGGCGAATACTGATTCTGCATATTTTCGTATAGAAGTCCCAATTTCCACAAGACTGGATAAAACAATACCATGCCGCAAAGAAATCAACATTAGAGGGGGGAAATTCGACTTATTGAAACCTGGGAAACTTCCGTATGTATATGCTGAAGGCTCCATTTGGTTCAAACCACCACTAATCAGGTTCCACGTGGCAGGTCGGGAATTGAGACTTTGTGGTTGTATTGGCAATCGAGCAGCAGTGCTACCACTGTTGCCTGTGGAGAGAAAGAGGGGAGGGAGAGAGAGATTTAAACGGTCAGCATTTTGATGCATATAGACGATCTGAGCTATTAAAGAATTCAAAAACAGGTCCTGAAATATGTATGAAGAACCAATAATTATGACATTACGACTAAATTCCCTTCTCGAAGATGCATCCTATGTCGCTTTCGATTAAATTGATAGATGCCCTGAAAGACACCTCAAGAAAGCCAAATAATCAGGACATTGCGATTATGAACTTCACGAGTAATGATAATAGTCACTAATGCTCCTCCCTTGTAAAATATTTCGGCATATTCTTGTTTGACTCCATGCTACTAATGGAACCGTTGATTTCAATCACCTCCAAAGCCATATCATCATCATCGGGATTCTTGTAATACTCACTGAGGGTGTGCCATCGGTCGAGTTGAGTGTTGAGTGTTTTTAAACTCATTAAATAGGTTCCTAGGGTGGTCAGGTGTTGAGTGTTTTTTTTTGGCACTCTATCTATAGTTGCTCTTGTGCATTTCTTGGCAGAGAAAATAAAGAAAAAGACAAAACTGCTTTCCTTAAGGAGAAGAATTGAGCTGATGCAATTCCTACTCTTCATTAAACAAGCGTGAATAGGATCATAACCCTAGGCCAAAGCCGAAGAGGTGATAACAATCTACTTTTGTTCCAGCAAGTTTTATTCACACCACATACATCATCACAGTGAAAATTCATTCTGCATATTTTTAGCGTGGAAGTCCCAATCTTTGTTCTCAATTTTTCCACAAGACAGGATAAACAATATTATGCCGCGAAGAAATTGACATTGGATGGAGAAATTTCAACGTACTTAAAGCTGGGAAGCCTGGTGTTGACCCGTACGGTTGTCCTAATAGCTGCACATTTGTATCTGCTGAAGGCTCCATTTGGTTCAACGGGGCATTTTGGGGATTGAGACTTTGTGATTGTATTAGAAATTGAGCAGCAGTAATGCCCTGATTTCCTGGAGAGAGAGATTAAAAAAAAAAAATTAGTATCCGATTGATGAATCCCATAATAGAAATGTGGCAAGCCAGGAAAGGCAAGTCTCCTAGGTGTGGGATCAACATGGAGTCCATAAGTTCCTAATGTTGTGATTTATACCGACAGTTCAGCTAAATAGATTTAGGTCCCAAAACCCACCTGAAGAACCAATAATTAGGGCATTGCAATCACATACTTCATGAGAAACGAGAATAGACAACAATGCTCCTCCCTCGTAAAATATTTCATCATATTCTTGACTGACTGTATGCTTCTTATGGAACAGTTGATTTTAATCACCTCCAAACCCATATCATTGGAAGCCAGTATATTTCCCTCCCAAAGATGTACGCTACTGTGAAAGGTTTTAGTTGCAACATATCACTTTGATGATCTAAAATCACAAAAAAAAAAAAAAAAAAAAAAAAAAAAAAAAAAAAAAAAGGTGGCTACATCTCAGCTAGTGTTTAATTATAGGCAACCTTTTCTTTTCCTCGTAGTCAATTAGAGCACATACCTTCCACTGTGGATGCTGAAGTTCTCGGAGGTACTTTCAAACCAACATCACTGCCCAATCTCGCTGGGGGCGTATTGTTCTGAGCTGGATGGAGGCATTGTTGATCTCCTAGAACTTCACACAGAAAAGGACACGAGATCTTCTCTGACATGGAACTTGAAGACGCCCCAGCTTCGTATGGTGTGACATCATTCCAATTCTCATAGGCCTTTTTCACCAATTTATCTGCACACACCTGGAAGACTTGAAAGTTACTACTTCCTCAACCAGTCGCTTTATCAGGGTTATCTTACACCCTAGGCGACTCAAATAATTCAGGCTGGACTCGTATGGATATCAAAGACACTAATAAGACGTGTCTAATATGTTCCCTCTTTTTCTCAGACAGATCAAACAAGGTAGGAAGATGCAAAGTTGGTGGTCAAAATACCAATAAGGAAAATCATGGACATCAAGTTCACAGAATTTGATGAAAGCAACAAAAAGCATCTCGACTTGAAAGTACCATAACATGGTGAATGAGTCAAAAACTTAGAACTCTGTATGAGCATACAGTGCTCCTAAGCTGCTAACTGCACACCTCATGTTGGGGACAGTGGTTGTGGTCCCACAGAGGGTGCTTCTGGCAATGTCTTCTCAAGGGGTGAGAGTAAAAGAACAGGGCAGCCTTTGGAGGAGTTTGAATTGGATGTGGATGGAGATTCATTGGTCTTGGTGCTGATGGGGGTTGATGAGGCAAGATTCTCTTTTTATCAGTTCCATTGTTGAATCGTTTTGAGGTAAACAGTGAGGAGGATGTCTCCTTTTGGGTACTCAACAATATCAAGGCTGTTGGCCAGGTCCTTATAGTCTCCTTGCGAGTGTTCCAAGATACACCCATGGGTCTTTACGAGGAGCTTGAGAAAGGAAATGATGGCCCTGAGCATTTTAAGTCCTTGAAAAAAATCAACGAATTGAAACACCTTCAGCGTTCCACCAATAATGATAAAACTCCTGAAGAAAAAGGAGGTTGTGAATGGTAGCAGTGGAAAGGACTCTTTGTTGTTTATATAAAGGTCCATATTAGGTCTTGGATTGTCAAGGGGCTGAATGATGGAGACAAGAGAATGGTGATAATTTTTTTTAGTGGAGATGGGACATTGTGTCATTAGGAGACTAAAATGGAAGATTGTCAGCTGGATGTTGCCAGGAAGACTCTATTCTGAGACTTCGGTATAATGGAAAGTTATATGTGCATGTAAATGCTTTAAACGACATTGTAGATTATTTGTATTGTAAATGAGCTTTTGGTGCTAAGCTTTTCTCTAAATGGCTTTGCCCCCCTTTTGTGCCCATTTTCTTTTACCTATAAAAAAAAAAAAATTATCATCAGAGAAACTCTATTTTGTTTTTGTTTTTGCTTTTCCCCTGGCATTTGCAAAGCTGATTAAAACAGCTTACCATCAGAGACACCCCGTTAGGAACTCAAAATTGCAATCATCAACAGAAAATAATCACTAATTCAACATAAATGAATGCACCGAATTTTTAGAAACAGCTATCTGATTAACTATCATGCCTACGCTATATTGACAATGTAGATAAAATTTTAACTGATAATCTGAGGTCAGGGGGTGTTCCTTACAGATTGCATGACAAATACCAGAAAAGGTAAAATATCCCAGTTACCTTCTGCTCGGGAGAAAATATGTCGACAGCATAATACATCCCGCCCGCAGTTAGGCCTCTGACTTGACCAACGCTGTCGAATATAACACCGTGATCATTTCCATCATCTTGATAGTACACATAGAGTTTCCCATTCGGAGTGCAAGTTTTTGCATGATCTAGGAGGGCTTTCCACTTCTTCTCTGTCATGCCAAGAATCTGCAATGAACAAACACGTCATTACTCTTCTTGGTTTAGGGAGTTCAATGCAAATTGAGAACCATCTGCAAAATCTCACATCTCTCAGTTTCTCAGGGTCCATGGAGAGTCGTCGTAAAAACTCTTCCACCTTACATATTCCTGTATCAACCAGCCTCTTGTGAAATGATCCATCCTTCGCGATACTTTCCAATCTCCAGACGTCATCGTCAGATGCCGGTGGATAGTGTTTCTTGTATGCTGTAAAGTGAGTAGAGGATGAAATTGCAGTAATGCCAAGATCAATAGGCCAAACAAAACTTGTTGTGCAACTAAAAAATCTCTAAGCTATTAGGTGAAGTTTTGAGACAGATTAGCTAAGGAAGCCCTTATTCTAGCTTCACTCAGTTTAGTGAGATTTTCCCATCTTTGGCAATCTTCTTCAACCACCAGACTTCATCATCCGATACAGGCGGTTCGCGGATGATGTTTTTTATCCTGCAAAATGAAGAGAACAAAGTCAGTAAGGTCTCAGTCGCTATTAGATTAATGAGTAGCAGCAAACATCGATAGGCGTGCAAACCTCTTCTCTATGACCTTGACAGCTCGTAATAGAGTATGGGCAGGATAATCTTTGGGCGGTACAATAATGACGATTATTCCCTTTACTACAAGACTAAACTTTCAATATACAAAACGCCCACGGGGATCCGACGATGCCACATTTTACATGGTACCATTTCTAACTCGAAATGGTACAAAATATTATCCACTTGAATAGTGGTGGGATGCGTCCGGTGGCTGGCGACCGGCAATCGGCGGCGGCCGGTAGCTGACGACCTTGGCAGTGTCGCAGTAGCAGGGGAGGACGAGGCCGTCCTACTCGAGGGCGAGCTTGGCGGCCCTGATGTTGCCCTTGCAGAGCATCAGGAGCTCAGACGGGCACCAGGCGTGGTATGACCCGCCGTCGCCCCCCTACACTTTCTTTGCGAGCGGCCGGCAGTTGGCGGGAAGAGGAGCCAAGCAAGCGAGGCTACGGAACGGAGTCGACAAGAGCGGGTGGGAGGTTTCCGTTCCGCTACCTGAATCGTAGCGGATGACGACGGTGACGAAGATATGACGTCACTTAGAGAGAGAGAGAGCCGGCAACTTTTGCCCGAGGGAGGGAGGGTGAGTCTCGGTATGCCAAGGACCCACCCAACTACGTCCCCTCTTTCCCGCAGGGGATGCATGATAAATTAAAATTTCTCTCCATAAATGATTTTTCTATTTCAGATTTATTTTTGGAATAAAAATCAATTTGATAAAATTATTTTTTTTAAATAGATTTTTGTTTTAGAAATAGATTTAGATAAGAAATCGAAGTAAAAATATTTTACTTTTATATTTCTATAATAAAAATGAGAAATAAAAAATTTTCTTATCGTTCATTGACCGATCGTCCATACGTCACCGCCGACCACTATCCGCCGATTATCGCCTCCCCGGTTGCCGGCTGCCACAACCGCCATTTGCTGGTTGCCAGCGGCGACCACCGTCCACCAGTTGCTGGTTGTTGGCCATCGCCTTTGCCGCCGCTGTTCGCCAACCATCGATTGCCAACCGCCGTCGCTGCTGCCACCATTCGTCGGTTGCCGCTAGCCACCGCGCCGCTGGTCCTTGGGTCGCCGGCCGGGCCGCAATCGCAGCCATTTGCCATTTGCCGGCCACCGTCGTAGAAATTTTGTGTCATTATCAAAACGAATTTCTATTTTTATAATAAAAAAAACAGGTATTTTTGCTTTAAAATTCTCCTAGAAATAGAAATAGAAAAATCTACTTTTCCAGAAATCAATTTCTAGCCAAAATGGTTATTATTAGCACCCTAAAACTAATTCGATTTGTCTTATTTAAATTTGTAACCTGTTTTATTCTTATCCTTTTCTTTCTCTTTTTTTTAATTTTTTAAAATTTCTTTTTCTTTTTCCTTTTAAAATTTCAAGTTTATTTCTGATGTGGTGCTTGCTATTAAGATTGTAATAAAAAAAAAAAAACTACTTTGGTCTTTTTTATTAGACATATTAAACGGAGTTATTATAGGGACTTTCCCATGTCAATTTAACAAGTTTTATGATTTCACCATAAAAATGCGATACTGCAAAAGTTATTATACATACCCAGTGTCCTACGTTCCCTAACGGGAAAGGCATCTGTTTTTGCTTCTCGGATCCATGTATTCTCACCATCACGCGATGCCACTTTGAGCCCTATCCTGAAACTTTTGCTTCGATTCCAGCTGGAATTGTCAGTAAACATCAAGTCTCCCAGCTCCCCAACACCTGCCTTTAGCTTTACTTGGAGATTTCCTGTCAAAAGCGGCCTCTTTCCTTCTCGCTCTTTAACCACGTAGCTATCAAACTCTTCTGGAGCCCAATTTTCCTCATCGTCTTTGTTGAAGTCACCTTCAAGCACAACGACGTCCAACTTGATGGAGGCTTCTGGCCCTGATGTAACGACATGCCTTGTATTCGCATCAATCAAGGCAATGGAAATGCGAGCACCGCCCTCTCCTTCTAGTTTCTTTTCAGTAAATAGAGGAAGTGACAGTTTGTTTTGAAGTTGAAGCCGTAAGTTTCTCGCGTCATTCTTCGCTGTAGATCTACCATTAACCCTGCATTCTCTCGAGAGAACAACTATTAGAAATAGGAACGGGTACAGAAGCGGGAAATTGGAAAAGTAACTATAAAGAGAGCCAAGCTACTAACAATGAATGTGCATTCGTACCTTGCAAGGTGGGGAGAGCGAATGTTTGCAAGCTCCACTGCTTCCGCCTGGCAAATAACGCCAACAGCAGAATTGCCGAAGTTGGAGACCTCAAAAAGAAAAAAAAAAAAAAAAAAATGAGGCAGAAGGGATATGTCCGAGACAAAGTGCAAATTCAATAAATTTGTGTATCTTACCAGTTTCTGAACAGCATTCTCCATTGAGTCCATTCGTTGCAGTACATCTTGGAGATCATTCCTGATGTGACAACACCATGAAAATTGACACCGTGAACAATGGCTGTCATGTGGACTTATTTGTAATAAATAGGAAAGGCGAGCTTCTCAATGGCTCGTTCTCTGTGATTCTTAGAGCTGCAGATGAAACTGATCGGACCGATTTCGAGTGCACCCCATGAGGATCCCCGATTACAGTATAAAAAGATGGATACCAGTCTACCAGACTCATCAAATGCATTCCTTTAATGTAACGCAACATAGAAAAGTCAACGCAAATCTGGAATACAGTTTTATCCAGTACATTGATAACAGAAGCAAGTAAAGTTTAATTAGCAGCCATCTCCAAATGCAACGTCCTTTCAGTGATTTAAAAAATAATGTATGTGCAGGTATTACACTTTGCTGAACAGAATCATGGACCGATGGCTTATGATACTCCATGATAATTCTACTTGACAAGACAATACACATGGAAATTCTCCTAGAAGAATCAGTTGATGCAGATGAGCTATAGCTAACAAACCAAATAAAATTTATTCACCTTCGACCGTATTTGGCCAAGTCAGATTTAGCACGCTCCAGCTCTTCTCTGACCTGTTCAGCAAAGAGCAATGTCAAAGAATTACATTGCAATCTGCCACGTCTTCATCTCATACAAGTTTCACATCACTGGTATCTTCATTGTTCTCCTTCGACATGCAAGTTGTCTTTTTTTTTTTTGGGTAAAGATCGATGTGCAAGTTGTCATTGACCACATTTTCCAAGATTCAAGGAAAAAATTATGTCCAAGCCACTTCATTGAAAATCTGGATCTTTTTGTGATCCATACTGTCCGAAACAACAGGAAAAGCCTAAATCACGTTCTTAGTGGAATTGCTTCACTGGAAAAGCCTAGAACAGTCAGCGGGTCATTTTTACCACTCAAACGATAATTTTCTACTCTTCTCGCAGCAATTTCTCTTGCGGATTTCTATCATGAAACTGACTGGAAGGTCAGAAATGCATCCAACTGCTCCTAATTGAAGAGATCAGCAATTGAAGCACAATAAAGAGTGTATTTTGTATGTCCAAGTTGGCTACTTTACTCGTCTTACCACTCTCCGGACATCTTCCTCTGTCAACCAGCTCCTCGGCACAAGATTTCTCCCGGACCAACGCCATGTTTGACTGCGTGAAGATCAGGTCAGCACAAAAGTACAATCAAGATGGTACAATTTGGCAAACAGGACAGCAAAGAAACCCAGTAACAATAATAGCTCACTGGCTATGTAAAAGTTTCCAAGAAAGTTTAACTCGAATCAGGAGGAAATAATGCGATTGGCCCAGGCCGAAATCGCAAAACAGAGTCTAGATGGCAACATTGGAGATCTTTATGCTTCGCATCTAATCCACAGCACAATCCCACGAACAAAAAACAGAACGAAAGCAATTTAGAACTGTCACAAGGCAAAAGCTAATCAATGTTATGCTTCCTTTGCCATATATCCTTGTTCAGGAAAATTGCCAAAAAAGTCCTAAAACTTATTATAATTAATTCAGTCCTAAATTTATTTTTTTGACCAATTATGTTTCAGAACTTTTACAGTTCGAGAAAATTACCAAAAAAGTCCTCAAACCTATTATAATTGATTTAATCCTAAATTTATTTTTTTGACCAATTAATTCTTAGGCCTTTTATAATTATGCCAAATCAGTTCATCCAATCAAAATTAGCCAGTTGGTGCTGACGTGACCATCGGCCAATGCCGGCGACTTTTTTTAATAATATTTCATTAATTTTTTTCCCTTTTTTATCTTTTTTTTTTTTTCTCCATCTTCCTTCTTCCTCCCTCCTCCCTCCTTCTTCCTTTGACTCCAGCGACCGGCCAAGCTAGCCGGTCGCTAGACTGAGGCAGTCGGGTGAGCTCACCTCGCCAGTCGGCGAGCTCGCGCCCAGCGACAGCGGGGAGAGCCCTCGTCGGATCTAGCGAGGGCTCGTCTCGCTCGGCGACCGCAAGGCGAGCTCCGGCGAGGAGGGCCTTGCTAGACGCGACAACGAGCCACCCTTGCTAGATCCGGCGGGGCTCGCCTCGCTAGACCCAGCGACGGCGAGGCCCCTCTCGCCGGATCTAGGGTGGGCTCACCCGATCGCCTCAGTCCGGCGACCGGCCAGCCCTTCCCTCCGGTGGTCACCAGAGCCAAAGGAAGAAGGAGGGAGGAGGGGAGAGGAGGAGGAAGGAGGGAGAGGGAAAAAAAAAAAAGAGAGAAAAAAAAGAAGAAAAAAGGATAAAAATTAATAAAATAATTCAAAATATATATATATATATATATATATATATATATTATTAAAAAAAAAAAAAAGTCCCTCAAATATACCTAAAACGAACACGATCATTAAATAATCGATCGAGCATCAAAATGTTGAGAGGGAAGAGTGAACTTACTTCATTCGAGCGCTGCGTGGCCTCTTGAGTAGACTTGCTTGACGTGAAGAAGTGGAAGGCAAAGCTCTCTTTTGCGTCGACATGATTTTCTTTGCTTTTGTGGAGCTCATCAAGAACTTGGAAGGATTTGACTGCTGATCAAACGGGAACAAATGCAGCACAGAAAGAAATGAAGGAGACGATGAACAGTTTATATAAGAACTCAAGCACAAATTCAAAGTAATGAGTTTGTAGTCATCGGGGTGCGTTTTATAATGTCGTCTCCGGAGTAGGCACATCAAAGTGCAGTACATTTCCGGGAAAGGGTGCCGGTTTTAGAATTACCCTTTTTTTTTCGTTAGATTCCAGCAATTTGCCCCCTCAACCTTATGAAGCTGCCCGTGCAATTTCTTTTTGACCCGATCTTTGATCCGATCGCTCAGGTGCTCCAATATCTTGAGCAAGTGAAAAAAAAATTCAATTAAAGGATAAATATACTGAAAATTTTAAAACTTGTGGCAATAGTTAAATTGAGTCTTAAAACTTTAAAAATAATTTGATCAATTCTTAAAATTTATCAAATTTATGCAATCAAGTTCTTTATTAACTCCGTTCAACTTAATAAACGAAAAATGCTAACAATTTTTAAGATTTGATTAGGTTTTTTGAAAATTTTAGAATTTAATTGCACTTTTGTGACAAATTTTATCACTTCCAACACATTATCCATTTAATTGATTACTGCTAATTACACGCGACTACTACACATATATTGTAACAACAATCAAATGTGTGTTATAGTTATCTATTGAGAAAATATGTACGCATTCGAGGAATGATGGAGGCAAATTAATATGGCTCTCCTTCCGATTGATGATGATTGGATTTGATTGCCGGCTTGAGAATTTTTCCTTTTTCTTGTCTCTTCTCTAACTTTGCTAGATTGTCCCCTCAACCTTATGAGCTATGAAGCTGTATGTACTTTTTTCTTTTTCTTTTTTATTGTTTCTGCTTTTGCCTATTAAATAACTGAGCTATTTTTGCAAACAACATACCAAGGTAAATCTTCTCTACCTGATCTTTAATCAATGGGTCACATGCTCGAATATCGATTATCATCTAGGTGTAGCTTTTGTGCAAGCACCATAAAATTCCAGTTAATCGCGCAGCTTCTAAACGGTGCAAACGGGCCTGGAAAAATGCCTTCAGTTGACTTTTTACGGATACCACACCATATACAATTCTTTTCTTGGCTCGTTCGCATTCCATTTGATTAAGAAATCGATACTTCATTTGTTTTACGGTTTTCCTATAAATAATCGCCATAACTTTGGTCTCTTTTTCTTTTCTTTTTTTTCCTACTTCTAACGTTTCACTATAAGTAAGCCGTATTGGAAAAAATTAGAAATGTAATTGCCATATGAGGTCTCATTTTCGTTCGGAGGAATTCCGTCCATAATCTTTCAAGTTACTCCAATTGTGGAGGACATTTGGTCAATATATGAGAAATGGTGGTTGAGGATCATAGGAAGGTTCTGGGAAATGTTACCTGCATGTATCACGGGCTGATCGATTGGGATCCACGGAGGAGTCACAGCCGTCCATTGGGAAACCTCTTGAATCGGTCTTCTTTCGGACCATGACACATGCATGCTTCATTGTAGTTGGAGAATTTATGTTGGCCACTATGTTTAAAAGCTCAAATGCGCTTGGAAATAAGCTTCCTCCCAAAATAAGATTTATGTCGGATGAATTTTTGTTTTTTCTTCTCTCTAATTTTACTAATTTGCCCCCTTAACCTTATGAGTTATGAAGCTGCATGTACTTTTTCTTTTTCTTTATTTTTTTTTCTACATTTGCCTATTAAATAATTGAGCTATTTTTCCCTTCAACGTTCACGGTAAATATTCAATGGTCACATGCTCGAATATCGATTATCATCTAGGTGCCAAGCGACATAATATTTTGAATAATCGCTTCTAATCCAGCGTAGCTATAACTCATAAATTATAACGATGAAAGAATGTGTTTTGTAGTTATCTATTGAGAAAATGTATGTACTACAAATTGGTTCAAGGAATGTTAGAGGCTAATTAGTATGCCTCTTCATCAAATTGATGATGTCAAAATGATTTATTGTTTCTTGATTTCCTCATAAGGTTGTTATTTTCCAAAGGTTGAGAATGCCACATGTATCGTATGCGGTTAAAATCCTTTTGACTATGAGAAATCGCTAGTTTTCTTACCTGTGTTTTGCATAAGGTTTCTTTGCAAAGAGATGAGTGATTCTTGATGTATCACTTTCATAGGAACTCTCAATCTTAGATAATATTTGAACTACTTGAACAAAGATCTTTAATGCAAGCTATAGATTTTATTGTTAATATTATAATTTTTTCATTGACTCCATGGCCAAGTGAAATTAATTTCTCGTGCAAATTAAAAGCAAACACTGAAAAAATGACATTTGGTTGCCTGATACATGACTTTATTCATTATAATCCCCAAGTGTTGATCTCATCATCATTTCATAAATTATTCTGATTGAACTTTATTAAAATGATCCTTCATCAATAATGTCACTTTCAAACGGTACAAGGGGTGATCGAAAATTACCTTCGGTGCACCGTATGTTGATTCTTCCATTGGCTCTTTCACATTCTATTTGATGAAGAAATTAGTAGTTCATGTGATCACTGCTCCCCTCCCCCCCCCTCTCCCTTTTTCTTTTTGTACTTCTATTAAAGTCTTTTTCATCAAGTTTAAGTAAAAGGGATTAGGTGATTGAATCTAGCATATGTTACGTGTTTGTTACTATTGTACTTAATTAGTATGTCCATGATGGGGTGCGATGAGAACGCACTGTTTCATCTTGACACGCTACGATAGAAAAACACTCTTTGAAAGGGTATGAAGGGAGTTGTATAAAAGTCTTTTGAAGATAACCGTTAGTACGGTTGGCAGAACGTACGCTCAGAAATTTCTATCTTTATTCTTTTCCCCTTTCCATCAAAAGAAAAAGAAGATGTTCCATTTATCCTTTATAAGAACAATTGGCATTTACGCTGTGGAAATCGGATGCTTTTCTCGTGATTGCATGCAGACCAACGTGAAGTAATTTTGTTCGTGATTCATCTGCAATTCAATGATTGTTCCGTGTAAATTGTTGACTGCGGATCGGATAGAGGTAAGTCATCGTTTGCCGACTTCCTTCCACCATTGGTATCAGAGTCCGATCGTGATTTTTATCTTGTTTTCCACGAATTTTCTCGTTTACCACAATATCAAGAGATTGAATTCCACATCGTCTGGATGTTTATTGCTCATAAATGCAATTTGAATCGTCGAACACGAACCGAAGGGAAGAACGGGTTCAGGGTCATGTATATCCGTACGGTTTTGGCCATTTTTTGGAATATTTTTTCAGCCAAAATAATTTTTTAAATACACGAGACGAGATCAAGAGATTGAATTCCACATTGTCTGGATGGTTGGATTGTTCTCTCGTTTTTCTCAGCTGAATGAATTGAAAACGAATATCAGAAATAACTAGCAGCACCATTGTTTTTAATGCCACTGACTTCTCTCCCATTTAAGAACAAAAGGGAAAAAAAAAAAAAAAAAAAAACGAGGTGGGATTTGTGTGTTTTAATTTGAAGAGATCGGCTCGTTGGGGACGGGGCGATCTCAATGGGAAAACGGAGAAAAAAACAAAAGGCCAAGACTTACTTTCCAATCCATGGAGCCGAGCCTGGGGATTTCGTCACGAAAAGCGCGTACGAATAAATATCTACATCTCCCTTTCGGTCCATGGTTTGAAAAAGTCAGAGATCGGAGCTTGTGGTGGGGGATGGGATAACTTGCAGCGTAAGTCGGTCTTGGGTCAACCGTGTGTAGCATGGCGAACTGTCGTGTACGGGAGAGAGTTTCTTGATGGTGAGGGGAGGGGAGGGGATGGGTCGGTGGCCCATCCATCTCCGTAGAGCCCGCATTTATTGGGAGGAGAGTAGAGAAGACGCACGAGTCAAATTGGAGAATTCTCGTGCAGGAGAGGGGAGAAGAGGAGGGGTTCATCATATGATAAATATCTCAGCTCACACATCATCCCATCATGGGATTCTCTCATCCCATGCAACCGTTGAGACATCATCCCGACTAGTCTATGCAAAGAATTCCCCAATTCTTATGGCGGGTCTCTTCCTTTCTTCTGATGGGACGGACAAATCAATCCACCCGCTTATTAAAGGTTCATGAATGAACATCGCCTTCCCTTCCCTTCTGTTATCGGGGGCCTCAGGTTTCGCAAGCCTTAGTTATTAGTATAGCTTAAGGATTCCTCGTTTTTTCTTTTCCATCGGCGGTACAAGTTTTGAAGTTATATATAGAATACCAAAGTCTAAGATGAGGAGAGATAATGGATAGGCTTGGTGGGGGCAACGTCCAATATCTAATATAGAATGGTCCCCCTAAAGGCCAACCGCCCACTCCCGGCCTAACACTGCCAGCTCAAACACTCTCCTTCTTTTATCTTATTCATTCACCCATTAGTAGTCCCTTCAATTTTCCGTTTTCAGCTGGCACGTTTATCATTAATACCATTTCCTTATGCAAGGACTTTCGATCCACCCGTGCTCACTCCCTTCTCCTGTCAAATCAAAGGGCCGACAGCATCTCTTTGGTTGTAATGTTTAATAGGTCATTTAGAATTTGTATGTCTTGTCCCCATAACGAGGTTATTGAGATTGTTTTAGGATGCATTTGGGAATTGGCTTTCCCAAAGCTCTTTGGGCCTCTAAAGCCCTTGATCAAATGTAAAAATGTTTGACAATTTTTATTTGGAAAGTTTGAAGAAATGATTTGCTTTTATTAGGGATAATCGGTTTATGGTCTAGTTTGATAACCCCTTGTTGGTCCCGAGGGACAGAGGAGGCTAATTGTGAATCGGGGAACCGAGAACTATTACTATTTTTTTCTTTTTCACATTTCCATCTCGATATCCAAGAACAAATTTAGAGTTCGAGACAAATTCTATGCATCAATCTGTATATCTTATTATCTAATTACAAGCTCCTATTTCATTGGAAATAATAAACTAAACCCACTAATTTTTTAAAGAAATAAAAAAAAAAAGTATATTTAATCGATTCGATCTAGTTCTCCCTTAGAATCAACAATCGAACTACTAGGACACCAAATTGAGATGAGTCCGACGATGGGTCGAGCACCACCGGAGGACGCGGGATGTGCCCAAATGCACAGCCAGAAGCTATTGTACATGGGCTCCACACGCTTGACACGCTAGGCACGCTAGCGCATGAGCGTCATGCGCACGTTAACGAACCGACACGTGCTGACGTCACAGTGACGTCATTCAACGGTTGGTAACCGCTAGATGACATTATCAATGACGTCACCGCCAACGGCAGTTGGCCGGCCGGTCGCTGACCAATGAGGCTAAACCGTGACCCGACCCGACTGTTGACCGGTCAATGGTCGGACTGGCCAGAAGCCGTTTGGCTCGCTGGCGCGGTGGGCGTGTGCACTCCGATTGGAGCGTGGTTGGTGACTTTTGGTTCATATGAATATTCTCTACACTGTGGTATGATTATTTTCTATTCTTTCGTTTTTAAAGGTATAAAAATGTGTAGGGAACTCTAAGTATGCATATTTTTTTGGGATTTAATGTGTCGTTTATTCATTTTTAGCTTGTATTTTCTATGGTTTTGGAAATACAATAGCTTGCTTACATAAAAAATGATATCATATATGCTGTGTAGATCTTAGTTTGATGATAACATGTATATAGTTTAGTATACTTGCAATTTTTTAGTTCTAAAAAAATTCAAACAATGATAGGAAATCATTGTTTTTTCGTTACATATTGAATTGCGGTTTTGATTGTAGTTACAGCATGATTATTTTTTGTATGTTGGTTCATATCATGCTATACTTTTGTATTAATGAAAGATGTAGAAATTACATGAGATCATGTAATTATTTTTTTTTTTCTAGTGGGAGTTCGTAGGTTAGTAGAATTCGAAGGAGTCCTCACCTAAAACTTAAAATTTGTGTAAATTAATGATAATAGAGCAATTGTATATAGGAGCTGATTGGGAACATAGTGAACTTTCGTTTTTGTGTCTTTTGTTAAATTATTATTAATTTAGTTTGTTTCTGCTGCAAATTAAATGTGTGTTATACTGAAAAGCGTCATAGTATTAATTCTACATTTATTATGTCAATGCGTTATAACAATTGATTATGGTTTCGGCATCCAAGACCATTATGGCTGACCTCAATAAGGGTGAGAAACTAAACGATGACAATTATGATATTTGGCACCGAAATGTTTAGTACATAATTAAAGAGCAAGAATTTTTGGAAACCCTCAACCACACCATGGATGAACCTGAGTATGGAACTACAGTTCAACACAAGAGAGATCTAGAAATTTATCAAGCTTGAAAAAAGAAAAATAGCATTGCTCGCATCACGTTGCTGAGCTGTATGCAAGATAATCTCATGTGTGAGTTTCAAAGTTATAATAAAGCTCAAGCAATGTGGGTTGCCTTGAAAGATAAATTTTGGGGTACATCTGCTACTAAGTTGATGAGACTCACCATCAAGTTTGACACATACCAAAAGCGTCCAAATGTAATGATGAAGTAACATCTTCGGGAGATGTCAAATATGATGCGTGAGTTGAAGTCGGCAGGTCACTCCCTTACTGATGAGCAACAAGTTCAGGTTGTTATAAGATCCCTTCTTGACAATTGGGAGCATATGAAAATCAATATGACACATAATGAGAGTATTGTCACTTTTGATGATATAACGCATCATTTGGAATTAGAGGATGAGCGCCTAGAGGCTACAAGATCCTCTACTCATGCTTATATTACTGAATCAAGTTCACGCAAAGTTTCGGGCTTCAAGCGCAAAAGGAATCAAGAATTCAGTAATAAAGAGAAGAAAACTAATTAAGCACCTAAAGGGCTAAGACTTTTCAACGCAAGAAGCATGGTGGGAAGAAGGACAATGTCAATATGAAGTGCTACAATTGTGGCAAGATGAGTCATTTTGCTCGTAAATGCACTGAGTCGAAAGATGTATATTATTATTCCATTACTTTAAGTAATGCTTTTATTTCAAGCACTGTAATGCTTGTTGAATCTCATTTAATGTGGATTGTAAACTCAGGAGTAACAGACCATGTAGTTAGAGACCAAGAAATATTTGTGGAGTATCGTTGGATACAGCTTGGAAAATGATGGATATATGTTTGGAATAACTCAAAATTTGAAGTGAAGGATATCGGCACATGTAAATTAATTTTAGGTGGTGATCGAAGCCTATTCCTACATGATGTCCTCTATACTCCAGATATTCGACAAAACTTAGTTTCCGTAATTGTTCTTCTTAACATAGGTTATGTATTGAATTTCCATGGTGATTGTAATGACATTTTGTTTGGAACAATTTATTATGGTTCAAGTCATGTATTAAATTGTTTTATGGTGTTAGACATTGACTATGATCAACTATGATCAATACAATGTTAATATCGATAGTTGTTTTTCTTTAATTGCATCTTCTAGCAATGTTAAGATTAATGTAAGTACTTGGCATGTTAGATTAGGTCCCATTGGGTTACAAAGAATGCAAAGATTAGCTGGAGAAAGCCTTTTAGAGTCACTCACTAATGTTAATCTACCCGTATGTGAATATTGTATAGCGGGAAAAATAATTAGAAAACTATTCAGTAAATGGACTAGAGCCGCATTTCCATTGCAATTCATACATTATGATATTTGTGGTCCTTTGAATATGAGGGTGAGGTATGGAGTCTCATATTTCAACACTTTCGTAGATAAATTCACGCGTTTCGATTATGTCTTTCTAATATCTCATAAGTCAGAAGCATTATATTGCTTTAAACAATATATAACGATATAGAGAATCAGTTGAACAAAACAATAAAGGCATTGAGAATCGATCGCGAATGTGAATATCTATCGGAGTAATTCAAGACTTTTTGTAATAAAAAGGGAATTGTACGACAATGACTATTCCTAGAACTCCACAACAAAATGAGATAGCTGAGAGAAGGAATAGAACCCTATTGGAAATGGTTAAGTATATGATGGCGTAAGCAAATTTACCTATCTCCTATTGGGGAAATGCGTTATTGACTGCTGCATATGTATTTAATCGAGTGCCCTCAAAATCAGTCATTTCCACCCCTTGTGAATTATGGACTAGTAGGAAACCAGACTTAAGTAGTTTACGTCCATTGGAATGTGCAGCTTATGTTCATGATTCTTCCCACAAATATTGACAAATTAGGTCATAGAGAGAATAAATGTATATTTATAGGATATTTTGAACACTTCAAAGAGTACGTGTTCATAGATAAACAAGCTGATAGAAGTATGACCAAAATGGAATCACAAGATGTCACGTTCTTGGAGAACGATTTTTCTAGTAGATGTGAGATTGATAAGGACTTCCAATTATATAAGATGAAAGATCTTAATAACACACCTACTAATATTGTAGAGGAAATGAATATTTACCTTAACATATAAGACCTAGTGGAAGTGTTGCATCACCTAACAAACTGAATTCAAGAGAAATTCAGTTATATAAAAGGGAAAAAGCCACGAAAAACCCTGAACTTTGCTTAAAGTGACACATTTACCCCAAACTTTTTTTTGTGACGTGAAAAACCCCGAACTTTGCCAACCGTGACACATTTACCCCAAACTTTTTTTTGTGACGTGAAAAACCCCGAACTTTTGTTACGTGACACATTTACCCCAAAATTAGAGGGCATTTTGGTCTTTTCATTTTTAAAAATTTTTTAAAATTTTTTTTACCTTTTAAATTTTCTTTTTTTTTTTCTCTCTCCCCTCCACCGGCTGGCCGGCGAAGGGAAGCCGGCATCCGGCGAGGGCTGCCCTCGCCGGCGTCGGGCGAGGGTCACCCTCGCCGGCCTCGGGCTAGGGCGGCCCTCGCCGGCGTCGGGCGAGGGCCGCCCTCGCCTGCGTCGGGCGAGGGTCGTCCACGCCCGACGCTGGCGAGGGTCGTCCTCGCCCGACGCCGGCGAGGGCCGCCCTCGCCTGCGTCGGGCGAGGGATGCCCTCGCCCGGATCCGGGCAAGGGCCGTCCTCGCCCGGGACGCCGGCGAGGCCCCGCCGTCGGGCGAGGACGGCCCCGCCCGCGTCGGCGAGGGTATCCTTGCCCTCGCCAGATCGGCGAGGGTCGTCCTCGCCCGACGCCGGCGGGGCGGCCCTCGCCGCGTCGGCGAGGATGCCCTCGCCCGGATCCGGGTAGGGCCGTCCTCGCCCGACGCCGGCGAGGGCGCCCTCGCCGGCGGCGTCGGGCGAGGACGGCCCTCGCCCGCGTCGGCGCGGGTGTCCCCCCTCGCCGGATCCGGGCGAGGGCCGTCCTCGCCCGTCGCCGGCGAGGGCCGCCCTCGCCTGCGTCGGGCGAGGGGTGCCCTCGCCAGATCTAGCGAGGGCAGGGACACCCTCGCCCGACGCAGGCGAGGGCGACGGGCGAGGGCCGTCCTTGCCCGTCGCCGGCGAGGGCCGCCCTCGCCTGCGTCGGGCGAGGGTGTCCCTGCCCTCGCCCGACGCCGGCGAGGTCGCCGGACGCCGGCTTCCCTCCGCCGGCCATGGCGGAGGGAAGAAGAAGAAAAAAATAAAAAAAAGAAAAAGGAAAAAACAGAATAAAAAGACAAAAATGCCCTTGATGGGGTAAATGTGTCACGGTTTAGAAAGTTTGGGGTTTTTCACGTCACAAAAAAAAGTTTGGGGTAAATGTGTCACTTTGGGCAAAGTTCAGGGTTTTTCGTGGCTTTTTCCCTATATAAAAATAATCGTAAAAGTATTCATCATCATCGTTTTGAGTTTGAAGGGGAAGCATTTATGATTACTCAAAAAAACGATACCGAGCCTAAGACTATTAAAGAGACTCTCTCATCATCTGATGAGGAAGAATGGAGAAAAACTTTGGAAGATAAAATTGAGTCAATGAGGGTAAATCACGTATGGGACTTGGTTGATCTACCACCCAATCGCAAGACTAATGGAAACAAATGGGTTTTTAAGATTAAGCGAATGGCGGATGGATCCATTAAAAAGTATAGACTCGTCTTATGGCGAAATGTTATACTCAACAAGAGGGTATAGACTATGAGGAAACATTTTCATTAGTTGTAAGGTTTGCCTCAATACACCTTATCCTAGCCATCGTTGCACATTTGGACCTTGAATTACATCAAATGGATGTAAAAATGACATTTCTCAATAGAGAACTAGATGAGGAAATATATATGAAGCATCCAATAGGTTTCATAGCTAAAGGTCAATAGTATAAAGTTTGCAAGCTTTATCGCTCAATATATTGCCTTAAGCAATTATCTAGACAGTGGTATCTTTGTTTTCATCGAGCCATAACAACTTTTGGTTTCACGATGATCGAAGAATATCACTGTGTATATGTCAAGCGATTCGAAGATAAATTTGTGATTTTATCGCTTTATGTGGACGATATTCTATTGGCTAAAAATGACAAGATTTTGATTATCAACATAAAAGAATGGTTGTCCTTTAATTTTGAAATGAAGGACATGGGTTGAGCTACTTATATATTAGAAGTTAAAATCAAAAGAGTTCAATCAAATAAACTCCTTACTTTATCACAAAAGTCTTATATAATGAAGATTCTTGAATGTTTCAATATGCAGCACTGTAATCCCATTGATACCCCTGTCATGCAAGGTAAAGGCCTAAGTACTAAAATGTGTCCTAAAACTCCAGAAGAAAATAAAGTGATGGAAACTGTTCCTTACGCTAGTGCGATTGGAAGTTTGATGTATGTTATGCCGTATATTCGACCCAACATATGTTATGCCATCGGATTAGTGAGCCAATATCAATCAAATTCCAATCAAGCATACTGAAAAGTAGTGAACATGATCTTGAGATACTTGAAAGATACCATAGACTATTGACTTTGTTACCAAGGGAATGATTTATGCTTATTAGGCTATTCAAACGCTAATTGAGCTGGAAACCTGGATGGGTGTAAATTGACTTTTGGATATGTGTTCTTGCTCAATGGAAGTGCGATTTCTTGGAATAGCAAGAAACAGACATGCACGAACTTGTCTACTATGGAGGCATAATTTATTGCAAGTTCTGTTGCAGTATAAGAAGCAGTATGGTTAAAACATTTCTTGAAAAATTTAGCCACTGTTACTGAGATTTCAAGACCGGTGATAGTTTATTGCGATAATCAAGCAGCTATTGCCTATGTGAAAGATCACAAGTATCACGGAAGGATGAAGCACATTAACATAAAGAACAACTTCATAAGAGATACAATAGCGCATAAAGAAATGATTCTACAATATATTTCAACCAATAGAATGGTTGCTGATCCATTTACGAAGGTTGTTCCTAGAGACATATTTTTTACCCATAAGATGTCATTAGGATTACGTAGAATATGATATGTGTTATGATAGAGGATCATTGGTTTATGTATATTTGAACATATGTATTGTACTCGTTTGTTTATTAGTGACTTGATGTTTTATTAATAAGTACAAATCTATTATAAGACTGGCACATACACACATATATTATTGAAAAGTATGTCAGCAGGCAATGATTAGCTCACTCGCACGAGCAATCATCTCAAGTGTTATAGTTAGCACATTGAGATGGGACATTATGTACAAATAAATGCTATAGAGCAAGTTTAGTACATAAAATCATAGATCGCCTTGATTGGAGTCAAGATGAAGTCTGTGATTTGTTCGTAATAAGACTGAATATGATAGTCCTACAATTATGTATGCTTGAAAGATGTTGGATGCGAGTACTTAATTGTACGCTGTAGAAAAGCGAACTGATATAACACTCGAGCTAGCTAAACATGATTACGTGAGAATGATGTGCTATATTTAGGCTAATATTCGTATAATGGATATATTTAATAAATGACATATGCTTTTATAGAAAGAGAAATCCACTATAGCATGTAATTCATACTACATGTGCATTGTACGACCGACAAGGAAACGTGAGTAAAATTATCCCTATTTACTCATTCTGTGAGCCCTTGAGGTAATTTATAATTTACCTCATTTTGTTCCATATGTTACTTTTGACTATGTTCTCAAAGTGAAAGATCAATGTTGCTACTTTAGCATGTTACCGCCGATTATGAATAGATATGGCTTTATGGGACATGTCTAGGAAAGCAATTATTCTGAAATGGAGAGAGACATGAGTGCGAAGGAAGACGATTATTGTTTTACATCTATCACATGTATTTACTGGTCGATCAACTATATCGCCTTATGTAGTTACGGATATAATTGTAAATACATGGTGTTTTTTAGAATAATCAAGTATAGCCTTTAAGAGATAGGTATACTTGGACTAATGTAACAAAATATGTCTAAGATACTGTAATAAATCAATTGTTTATTTCTTTTTAGGGTTATGGCCATTATGTTATCCCTAACAAGTACATAATTTGAGCTCCCAAGTTTAGGTGTACTCACTAGTCGCACGGCTTACTTGTCAGTATGAATTGTTTTGTAAAGTTGATGAATGTTGAATGTCTTATATTCTTAACAGAACACTATCAAGTCCATCATGTCCAAGTGGGAAATGTTGTATTTAATTAGTATATCTATGATGGGGTGCGATGAGAACACACTGTTTCATCTTGATACGTTATGATGGAAAGACACCCCTTGAAAGGGTATGAAGGGAGTTGGGAAAAGTGCCAAAAAAGTCATAAACCTTTTGCCTTTGTACCAATTTAGTCATAAACCTTTTTTTGATGCCGATTTAGTCCTAAACCTTTTTAAGTTGTGCCAATTCAGTCCTTTCGACCAATTTTGGTCGGATTTTACTGACTGGACGCCGGCCGGTTGACGTGGCCTAATCGGTGCTGATGTGGACAACTTTTAATATTATTTTATTATTTTTCTTTTTTCTTTTTTTCTTTTTCCTCCAGCCGGTCGCCGAGGTCCGGCGACCGACCAGAGGCGACCATCGGCAAGGGCGAGGCCAACCTCGCTGGATCTGGCGAGGTCGAGCCTCGCCGGCCCTCGTCGGCCATGGACGAGGCTCGCCCATGGCCTGATCTGGCGAGGTTGGGCGAGGCTCGCCCTCGCCGAATCTGGCGAGGTCGAGCCTCGCCCATGGCCGCCGCCGATCGGCCATGGGCGAGCCTCGCCCTCGCCGGATCTGGCGAGGTCGAGATTCGCCGACCCTCGCCGACCATGGGTGAGGCTCGCCTCGCCAGATCTGGCGAGGGCGAGCCTCGTCCATGGCCTGATCTGGCGAGGCGGCCATGGGCGAGGCTCGCCCTCGCTGAATCTGGCGAGGTCGAGCCTCGTCGGCCCTCACCGACCATGGGCAAGGCTCGCCTCGCCAGATCAGGCCATGGGCGAGCCTCGCCCATGGCTGGCGAGGTCAGCCTCGCCCTCGCCGGCGGTCGCCTCTAGCCGATCACCGGACCTCGACGACCGGGCCGGAGGAAAAGACAATATATATATATATATATATATATATATTAAAAGTTGTCCACGCCAGCCGGCCGGCGTCCAATCAGCAAAATTCAGCCAAAAGGACTAAATTGGCATAACTTAAAAAGGTTTAGGACTAAATCGGCACAAAAGCAAAAGGTTTAGGACTTTTTTGGCACTTTTTCCGAAGGGAGTTGTATAAAAGTCTTCTGAAGATAACTATTGGTATGGTTGACAGAATGTACACTCAGAAATTCCTCTAATTTTTCTTTTCCCCTTTCCATCAAAAGAAAAAGAAGGCGTTCAATTTCTCATTTACAAGAACAATTAACATTTACACTGTGGAAATCAAATGCTCTCCTCGTGATTGCATTCAGACCAACGTGAAGTAATTTTGTCCGTGGTTCATCCGCAATTCAACGATTGTTTCGTGTAAATTGTTGACTGCGCATGAGATAGAGGTAAGTCATTTTCCACCGACTTCCTTCCAACAGTTACCACTAATAATTGCGAGATTTTTGTCAAAGTCAAGCGTCAATATCTTCGTGTCCTATTTAACGTTTCATTTTGTCTCTAAACTTTGGTCATGCTTTTTCTTTTCTTTACTTCCAACGTTTCACTATGAGTCAGTCGTGTTGATAGTAAGTTCGGAGGAATTCCATCCATAATCTTTCATGTCACTCTAATAATGGAGGACATTTGGTCAATATATGAGAAGTGGTGATTGTGGATCAAGGAAGTTTCTCCGAAATGTCACTTGCATGCATGCTTCATTGTTGTTTGAGGTCTTATGTATAAGCTACCTCCCAAAACTTTTCATACTAGTAATGATTAAAAATTGCAGTGCGCGTGCATTGCATGGAAATGGTCCAAATTTTTGTGTTAAATTAATTTTAATCATTACAAAAAAATCTAAATATTAGTATTACAAAAAATCCAAAAACGGTACATTTATGCTAAATTAAAAAATTTGTATTACAAAAAATCTCAAAGATTGGTAATTTGAGATAAATTTGGTATGAACGTATCAATTTGAAATTTTTGTGACATGAAAACACATTTTAGATAAATGTAATGAATGTAAAATTTGGAATTTTCGTGACATGAGAGTAAATGTGAGCGTAGAAAAAAAAAACAATTCTATTGTCCGGTTGAGATGTCATCCCATGTATTGAAGTGTACATATATAATTGAAAGATTAAATGTTATTTTATTATTATTATTTTTCCGCGAAAGCTTTTGGTCAAAAGCAGCTCCACGCCCAACCCTCTCTGCGCCCGAACGCTTTTGCGTCGAGCGAGATCCGAACAACCACCACCATCTTCCTCGGCCTGAAAAATGCCCCAAATCCTCGAGCACTAAACCCTAATTCCACTAGCCCCTGCCAACCACCACCGCCGAGATACTGACCAGATCTTCCCTCCCGGTGGTGCATCACCAGCCCGACCCCTCGTCGTCACCCTCAACAGCGTCGGTCGAGCACGTCCCCCTCAGTCACCACACCATGGACTCCGCCTCCGCCATCCTCCTCCACTCCCTCGCCTTCCTCCCCCGCGCCGCCTCCGCCCCTACCGCCTCGTCCTCTGCCGACCGCGCCGTCAGACTCCGCCCTCGCTGCCGAGCCGGGGCTACGCCTCGTCCACGTGGACTCCTCTGGAGCTGAGGAGATCGATGAAGAGAGGCCCGGGGCGACAAGGAGGAGGAGCGCTCGAGGCGGAGAGAGATGAGCGAGAAGGCAGAGAAGAGGGAGGAGGCTTTGTCTCAGAACGGCGGGGAAAAAGAAAATGATTTTTATCCATTTTTTCATATTTTGAAGGATTTTCCCCGGTTGACGGAAATCATTTTTCTTGATCCATTCATTCTCTTTAGGCCAAACAGCGGAAAATTTGGTTGACGAAACAAATGAAGCCTTAATCATGAATCCACGTCCATAAACCGTAATTTTGTTATGCTAGTGGAGCATTACCGACTATCTTATTCTAAATTCTCATAATAGTATTCAATTTGCCTAGTCTGCAAAATTTTCTAGAGGCAACTCTACGGTATTTCCAGACTAAAATACAATACGCTATAACGGGTATTGAATCTTGTTTCTTTCTTTTTTCCTGAAAGAAGTTAACCGTAATTTAGCAGCTCCCTTCACTAACTTTCCTCTAGCTTAATGGCTTTAAGAGTCTCTCGAACACCATATCGAGGTGTAAAATGTTGTTACTTTCAACCCCAAGCCCAAACGTCGGATCCCTCCCTATCAACAGATGCATGGAAGCCGCTCCATCTATAAGGACAGTAATCAAGTAAAAACCAGTGATCGCCAGTAATTTGGTACTCAAATGCAATCCCTTTCTTAGCCCATGGCATGGTAGAACTAAAACGACAAACAGATATAGAACCGGTTGTGCACGGATGTGTGCTTTTACACCAACGAGCATAGTGCTCATACTTCGATTTAGAAACTCATAATAAACATGAAAACTCAAACTATTGAGGTAAATAGGAAGTCTCTGTGGCCAATGCCCTGAACTTCAAATCCCAAAAGTTATCCGGGAGCAAATGGCACTTGATCATCAGCCACGAGATCTGAGTAAGAGTTCCCAATACTCCTCGTCTTCAGTATCTGAAGAGCAATACATATAATATTAGAATGTGACCACATTTCACACACCATGATTGCTAATTTCTCATGACCATAGATGAATATTCAGTGAATGTTACACTACTAATCAGGCCATCACTATGTCCACTACAGGTTTTCTGAGATATTAGTATGCATTGGCCATGGAAATTACACTTTGATCAGTCTTTATCATCTGATAAGTGAGATAATGCAACTGCTGCAGAGAAATAATCAGAAGTAATATCTTTAAAAACACCTATATAACTCTCTTTGTATACAGCTACAACATTTGGTAAGTTGACTAGGCTCAATCAAACCCCTAAAAAGAGCTTACCAGGGTGATAATATTGAGTCAAGTATCATACTTGAAATGCCAAATGATTTAGCCTTTCAAACGAGCCAGCTTCACATTTACTAGTTTAGTTCCCGAATGGGATTGATAATAGCAGATATCACAAAAATATCCCTCTTTTAAACTCATTAAATGGGTTCCTAATGTGGTCAGGTGTTGAGTGTTTTTTTTTTTTTTTTTGGCACTCTCTCTATTGGCATAAAAAAGATAGAAAAAGGACAAACTGCTTTCCTTGAGGAGAAGAAATGAGCTAATGCACTTCCTACTCCTCCGTACACAAGCACGAATCTGTCCGCTGAAAAAGGATTGCGACAGAAACCAAAGCTGTGTAGGTGATAACGTTCTCCTTTCATTCCAGCAAATGATGCTCTCACCACATTCATTATCACGGCTAATAGTAATTCTGCCTATTTCCAGTATAGAAGTCCCAAACTTTCTTCTCAATTTTTTCACAAGACAGTATTAGACAATACCATAACACAACGCAATCGACTACATTACAGGGAGAAAATTCAACTTACTGGGAGGTAGGAAGCTTGATGATGGCCCGTAGAGTTGTCCGTATGGCTGTATATTTGTATTTGCTGAAGGCTCCGTTTGGTTCGAACTGTAAAAAATTTGGTTGCACGTGGCATTTTGGGAATTGAGACTCTGTAATTGTATTGGCAATTCATCAGAAGTAATACCACCGTTTCCTGGAGAGAGAGAGAGAGTTTGAACTATCAGAATTTTGTCGCATATAGACATGGATATGAGCTATTTAAGTAATAAAAAATTTTCTTGGTATTTTCTACTTCTATGACGTGGTAACAAAGCCTTAGAGGCGATAGTGTTTTCTGCTTTCGTGCCAGCAAGTCATACTCTCACCCCATTCATCATCATGGCGAATATTAATTCTGCATATTTTCATAGAAGTCCCAATTTTCCACAAGACTGGATAAAACAATACCATGGCGCAAAGCAATCAACACTACAGGGGGAAAATTCAACTTATTGAAACCTGGGAAACATCCGGATGGCTGTACCTATGTAGATGCTGAAGGCTCCATTTGGTTCAAACCGTCAATAATTGGGTTCCGCGTGGCATTTTGGGAGTTGAGACTTTGTGGTTGTATTGGCAATCGAGTAGCAGCACTACCACTGTTTCCTGTGGAGAGAAAGAGTGGGGAGAGAGATTTAAACGGTCAGCATTTTCATGCATATTGACGATGTGAGCCATCAAAGAATTCAAAAATTGGTCCTGAAATACATATGAAGAACCAATGATTATGACATTACGACTAAATTCCATATCGCTTAGATAATCTAAAACCAGAAAAGAAGTGGCTACATCTCGGCTAGTGTTTTACCATCAGCAACCTTTTCATTTCCTCGTAGCCAATCAGAGCACTTACCTTCCACTGTGGATACTGAAATTTCATGAGGTACTGCCAACCCAATTTGACTGGCCAATCTTGGCGGAGTCATATTATCACTAACTGGATGGCAGCGACCTCCTAGAACTTCAGGTGGAAAAGGATGTGAGATCTTCTCTGACATGGAACTCGAGGAGGCCTCAGCATTGAACTCTCTAACATCATTCCAATTCTCACGGGCCTTTTTGGCCAATCTATCTGCATCGACCTGGAAGACTTGAAAATTACTACGTCCTCAACCAGTCACTTTATCAGGCTTACCTTACACCCAAGGCGACTCAAAGAATTCGAGCTGGACTCATGCGGCTATCAAAGGCACTAAGAAGATATGTCTAATATGTTTCCTTTTTTTCTCAGACAGATCAAACAAGATAGGAAGACGCAAAGTTAGTGGTCAAAATACCAATATCGAAATCGTGCCAAGTTCACAGAATTTGATGAAAGCAACGATAAGCATCTCCAGTTCAAACTACCGTAACGTGGTGAATTAGTCAATACTTAGAACCCAGTAGAGCATAGAGTGCTCCTTAGCTGCTAACTGCGCTCCTGATGTTGCAGATGGTGGTTGTGGTCCATAGAGGGTGCTTCTGGTGATCTCATCTCAAAGGGTGAAAACAACGAAAGAAATGGGCAGCTTTTGGAGGAGTTTGAACTTGATGGGGATGGAGAGTCATTAGCGGTGGTGCTGATGGGGGATGATGAGGCAAGATCCTCTTTTCATCAGTTCCGTTTGAATCATTTTGGGGGGAATAGTGAGGAGGATGCCTCCTTTCGGGTACCTAACAATATTAAGGCCGTTTGCCAGGCCCTTTTGAGTCTCTTCCCAAGGGTTCGAATATAAAGGTACGAGTCTTTTCGAGGAGCTTGAGGAGCAAGGACTGAGGGAAATGATGCCCCTGAACATTTCAAGTCCTTAAAAATAAAATAAAGGAATTGAAAAACCTTCAGTGTTCTGTCAATAATGATAAAACTCCTGGCGAGAGCAAGGAGGTTGTGAGTGGAAATGGCTCTTTTTTTGTTTAAATAAAGGTCAAAATTATCTCGGGATTATAGGAGGACCTATTCAACAAGAAGTATGTGCATGGAAAGGTCTTATTTGAACCCGTGCTAAGAAAAGGAAGATTTCTTCAAACACCCTTGTTGTATTTCTGGTTAATTTGGAAAGAGCAGAATAAGAGAGCTTTCATAATAGAGGACCTTTTTTTTTTTGAAAGCTGGTTGAAAATCTTACGCTTTTGGTATAGTGGAAAGCTATGTGTGGATGTAAATGCTTTAACCGAATTTATAGAAAAAAATTTTCTTGTAAACAAGCTATTTTGGTACAAGGCTTTTTTTGTATATGGGTTTGCTCCCCTTTAGAAATATTTTCTTTTACCTTAAAAAAAAAAAAACAAAACAAAACAAAAGCTAGCGGATATCATTAGACATACTCTCTTTTGCATTTGTTTTTTATTTTTCCCTTGGCATTTACAAAGCTAATTGAAACAGCTTCAGTATCAGAGAGACCTTGTTAGGAACTCAAAGTTGCAATCATCGACAGAAGATAATCATTAATGCAACATAATTAAATGAACCTAATTCTTAGAAACCGCTCTTTGAACAACTGTCATACCTATGCTATATTGAATTACTTCAATTCATTTGTACACCACAGAAAAGGTGTGATATGAGCTGATAATATAGATTAATCTTAACTGATAAACTGAGGTCACGGGTTGTCCCTTGCAGATTGCATGGCAAATATTAAAAAAAAAAAAAAGTCAAAATTTCCGAGTTACCTTCTGCTGGGGAGAAAATCTGTCAGCAGTAAGATAGACCCCGTCCACAGTAAGGCCACTGAGTTGACCAACATTGTTGTTGGTAACTCCATGATGACTTTCATTATCGGGATAGTAGACATAGAGTTTCCCGTTCAGAGTGCAAGTTTGTGCATGATCTAGGAGGACTTTCCCCTTCTTGTCTGTCATGCCATTTCCAAGAATCTACAATGAACAAACACGTCATTACTCTTCTTGGTTTAGGGAGTTCAATCCAACTGGGAGAACCATGTGCTAAATCTCACATTTCTTAGTTTCTTGGAGTCCATGGAGAGTCGCCGTAAAAACCCTTCCACTTTGTATATTCCTGCTTCATTCAGCTTCTTATGAGATGGTCCATCCTTTGCAATATAATCCAATCTCCAGACCTCATCGTCAGATTCAGGTGGATAGTGTTTCTTGTATGCTGTAAAGTGAGAAAAACATATTAGAGGAAGAAAATTGTAGTAACGCTAAGATCAATAGGCCAAACAAACTTGTTTTGCAACTGAAAACTCTGTTTACTACTGTCAGAGGTAGTAGAATTTTAAACATTTTTATTTC
This sequence comes from Eucalyptus victrix, assembly GCA_016097545.1. Taxonomy (NCBI): domain Eukaryota; kingdom Viridiplantae; phylum Streptophyta; class Magnoliopsida; order Myrtales; family Myrtaceae; genus Eucalyptus; species Eucalyptus victrix. Next base: position 51,285,211 of record CM027839.1, on the reverse strand, counting down.
TTAGAGGATAAAGAGTATGATGGACTTACACTCTCCTCTATGCTCCTTCACAGTGAATGCCTCCGTTTTCGCTTCACAAATGTGAATATTTTGATGACATCCAGCTGACACTTGTAATCCTATCCTGAACTTCTTGCTCCAAGTCCAGCTTGAATTGTCAGTGAACTCTAACCCACTCAGCACCCCCGTGCCTCCCTTTAGAATCACCTCAAGGTTTCCAGCTAGCAGAGGCCTCTTTCCTTCACGTTCTTTCACTCAAATTCTTCTCGAGTCCAGTTATCATCATCATCTTTCTTGGAACCACCTTCAAGCACAACAGCATTTACCTTAATAGAAGACTCTGGACCTGATTCAACAATATTGCCTGTGTTTGCATCAACTAACACAAAAGCAATGGGGCTGCCGCACTCTCCTTCTAGTTTCTGCCCAGTATAGAGAGAAACGGGGAGGCTGGTTTTGAATTGAAGTTGCAAGTTTCTCACTTCATCCTTCTTTTGACATTTGCCAGAAGATCTGTATCACCTCATCATTAGCATTATAAGACATTGAAAGACTAAAGCTCAAGCAAGAAAATTGTGCTGCTGGAAATAAAAAAGTGCTCAAAAACTTATGTCATAAGGCTGAAAGTTTTTCTTTGAATTTTAATGTGTTTTAATTGACCATGGTTCAAACAAGGATGAACGGTAATCTTTCCATAATCCAGTTTGATGACTCATTCCATTTTAACAAGATTGGTTTTCAGAGTGCTTGAACCAAAACTGGTCAGTGCATGGTATTTTTACTGCCCAAACGACCTTTTTCATTCGAGTGTTAACTTATTCAAACAACGTTACAGTATTTTTGAACTCAGCCATGAGATAACAGTATTTGCACTGGTCACGGACCAAATCAACGTCAAGAAAGGTTAATGTCTTCTGGCCTGACATCACCAGAGCTGCGATGGTGCACCTAGAGTGACATGAGCCCAACTACAGGATCACTTACCTATGAGTAATATCAATGAATTTCCTTTAATATTTTCTATCCATGTCTGACCATATAAAAAAGCATAAACCAGGTGTACGGCCCATGTACAATTCTTTGAATGTTATGGGCTTAGGGGATCCCAGATGTATGGGCTTTTGGGAGGAGATATCATAGAGAAACCAGCTTGACAGCTTGGTAGATAAAAACGTCGAACAGTAAAAATGCAACCAAAGCAACTAAAGTATACACTAACCTTACGAGTTGAGCAGATTGAGAACTTGTGTGCTCCAATGCATCCCTTGCCTGATGAAAATTCACCATCAAAAGGACGCGCAACTGAATACAACAAATAATGGGGTACTTTCTTTTCTTCGGTTGGTGGACGGGTGAGGGGAGGATCCATATTTGATGTTTCCAAACTTTTCTACTGGCAACTTGTTCGATGCAACATCTAGCCAAAATTCCTTAGGTTCATTGAAGAACGATGAACAAGCAATTACACAGTTGCAATAAAGTTATCTTGCGCCTCTAGTATTCTCTACATACACCCTTCTGTCGGTGGCAGTGTAGGTAACATTTTATTGAAATGACCTTATTCAAAAAGTATCGCATGGGTTACTTCAGCACTAAAGCACCTAAATCCCTTTTTTTCGTTGTAAACCATCCATTTTAAGGGCGGATGACAATTGAGGTTCCCTTCTCTCCATATGTTCATGGCTTATCAGAGATTGATTACTTAGGCAGCCCATTTAAGCGACCAAAGAGATACATATCACATTTCAAGCACGTCATTATCTATGTGCATATTGTTTTCAGAATGGTTAAAATGATGATGCATGTACATGTATTTTCCAGGACAAGAATCATGTAAATTTGTACATCAAACCTCTTAAAAAATGCGTCTCAGATACTAAAATCTGGTTCTCAACATTGCCTTTAGTCCAAGCAGAAGATTCATGACAATAGCTTTCTAGAAACTTCAGTTAATGCAATTCTAACCCCTTCGTAGCCAATGGGTGAACGTGAACTACAAAAGTATGTATAATTTCTACAAAGCAGTAATCTACATTCAATCATCTTACCACTATTTGACTAGTATCCTCCGGCCGTGACCAAATCTCTGGCACTCCCTGTTTGAGAGGGTTAGGGACGTGACTGCATGAAGAAAATTTGCACATCATTTGGAATCCAATGGAGTAGTTATGGTGCAAACAAAGAAGATGAATGACTATAACATCATCTTTTAACTTGGATGACATAAACAACTTGTCTCACGAAATATATGAGGTTGAAACTCCAAGATCTAGCATTTCAAGTGTGCAAAACTGATATCAAGTTTTAGACTGATTTGGAAGAATTCTCGCTAATTCATGTCTCCTGTATGCATTTTGGATGGAACCCAGATGATTTTTGTGACTGCAGCAATCAGAGGTCTAAGAAGAAATGAACATCTTAAAGCGTACAAGAATCAAACAGGATGCAAAGGCATAAAAAGAAAGGTTGCCAAACCCCATTATGTAGGTAAGCAAAACAGGTTTCTATATTAGTTTTTCAACTCCACCTTTTTCCTTCTAAGATAGCAACCCAAAAACAAGCGTTCTACTCATAAAATATTTCATAGCACCACAGCCACGATAAACAAAGACAATGGCTGTTTCTCTACATGGAAAGTATTAGCACCTCTTGACAAGATCAGGAAAGCGAGACATTACATGCTCCGGTGCTTCCCTGAATTGTTTAACAAGCTGAGATTGTTCTTACCTGAATTGTTCAACAAGCTGAGATATAGTAAGCTCCAGTTTAACAAGCTGAGATTTTGTAAGCTCCAGTTCTTCCCTTAATTGTTTATCAAACTGAGATATTATAAGCTTCAGTTCTTCCTGTTTAACATTAACAATCAGTGAGAATGTGAATGCTCACAATCAAACTAGCAAATCCACTTTATAGAAGTTGCATTTCTATCTGTAATTCTTTTTCCCATCCTTCCTCAAAGCAAATTTGTCAGGTGTAGTTTCACATTTGACATAGAACATATCTAGACAAAATTTAGCTTTATTGGAATCTCTCACAATCGGCATTATTTTAGAATTGACATGAAGTGACATCACTAGCCTAAAACATGTGCCACAAAGTGTGGCATTGCTCCTTTTAAAAAAAAAAAAATGAACTGTCAGGTACTGGGGTAGATCTAATGTCCTGCATCTAATCAAAAACCAACCAGCAGATGAAAATGCAGTGGATCAATTAATCCCCATCACTGAAATCAGCAAATGACACAGAAATGGCACTATTGTGATTTCTACTCATCTTAGCCCTCTCCGAGGGTCCTCTTCCATCAAGTGACTCTCAGGCATGAGATATCTTGGGGTCCTTATTTGATGTTCCCAAACTTTTTACCAGCAACTTGTTAAACATAACATCTAGCAAAAATTCGTAGGTCCACTTGAAGGACAATGAACCTGCAATTACACAGTTGCAAGAGTTGTCTCGCACTAGGTATTCTCTACCTACCCACTTCAATCAGTTCCAAGTATATGTAACTTTTTGTGGAAGGTCGTTGGCATGGTTTACTTCAGTGCCATAGCACCTGAATCCCTTTTTATCATCGCAAACCCATCCACTTTAGCTTTCCCTTCTCTTTTGTGGGTTAAATAGACATTGGAGATTAAATACCTGAGTAGCACATTTAGGCAACTGAAGTGATACATTTTGCCCTTTCAAGCATTTCATTGTGTTGGTGTTTTGCGGTGTGTGCAAGTGTATGAAATATGACAAGGGAATATGAAAAAACTTTATTATGATAGTTGATGGCAATAGTCATGGTGGAGGATTTTCCCACACAAGGTAGACCTCACACTCTCGGTGGAGGGTTTCCCCTCACCCACACAAATGATCAACATTCAAGCCTATTTATAGGCGAGTCACCGCCTTAATCTACCGACTTGAGTACAATAAAATAATATAAAATTTCAATTTGCGTTCCTTAGCTTCTGCTTGTTCCGGCTTCTTTTCTTCTAGTCAAAGTCCAAGTTGGACTTTGCTTTTCTTTTCTTCTTTCTGCCGAGCTTCTCGTTCCTTCTCCATTTTTCTCTAATATTCTTGCTGCCCACATACTCTAGATCATTCTTTCTTCATGATGAAGCAGCCATTGTTGACTTTCTTCAATATTTCCCATGCACAAGTTTCTCATGCACGTAAAGCTACTATAATATTATTTTATTGTGTGCCCCTTCTCTTGATCATCTTGTGGCTTGTTCGAGAATTTTCTTCTTCGGCGGTTTACGTCCAGACTTCATGCATAATGGACTTTCATTTACTTTTCTTTTGCAAGAAGCAAATTGTTGCTGCCGACTTGGACCTTCTCCAATGTACGAGAGTCTTCAACTTTATTCTCCATTAAGCTAGTAGTTTCTAGATTTTGTTGAAAATGGATCACCAATTTCCAACACATTGTCTATATGCACATGGTTTTGAAAATGGTTATGATGACGCATGTGCATCCTAGAACATTTTCTACATACGACCTCTTAAAGAATGCCGCTCAGGTACTAAAATCTGGTTTCCAACATTGCCATTAGTCCAAGCAGATTCGTGACAGTAGCTTTCCAGATATTTCAGCATTTTCATTAGCAACTAACTAGTTGGTAATGCAATCCTAACCCCTTCATGACTGATGAATACCCAAAAGGTGAATGTGAACTACAAGGTATGTACATATTCTACAGAGCAGTAATATATATGATTTATCCGTCTTACCACTCTCCGATTATTCCCCTCCTGTAATGAGCAAATCGCTGCTGCTACTTCCTCTTTGATAGTGTTCACAATGCAACTGCATGAAAATTAGCACAACAATTGGAATCCAATGGAGTTGTTATGGTGCAAACAAGTATAAGAATAACTGTAACACCATCTTTTCACACGCTTTAGACAAAAACAACTTCAGTTCCAGGAAATGTATGCTGTTGAACCTCCAAGATCTTGCACTTCAAGTGTGCATGACTGAAATAAAGTTTAGACAAGATTTGGAAGAATCCTCGCTAATTCATGTCACCAGTATGCATGTCAGATGGAACCTAGTTGATTTTTGTGACTTTGTGGCAGTTGAAAAGGATAATCAAAGGTCTAAAATGAAAGAGTACAGGTCATTAAATAGGATGCAAAGACATAGAAAGATGAGGCCGCCAAACTCAATTTCGTAGGAAAAGCTCAAATGCTGTTTTGGTGTTTTGGTAAGCAAACAGGTGTCTGAGCCTCTAGTCTGTATAAGACTTTCAACTCTATATTTTTTGAATCCAGGAACCAGATCTACTCATAAACCTTGATGATGATGTGCCCAAAAAAAAAAAAAAAATTCACGGCACAATAGCCATGACAAACAAAAACAATTGCCATTCCTCCAAATGAAAAGTATTAGTACCTTCTGATATCATCGAGGGGAGAAAGCTTTCGTTTTTTCCTGATCTGCATAACATTGACAATCACAGGATGTGAATACTTTGATCTATCACACTAGCGAATCCACTTTATATAGGTTGCATTTTTATCTCTATTTCTTTTTGACAGGTGCAACATTTCATCAATTTCACCATTGATATACAACGTATCTAAACAAAAGTTGCTTTATTGGAATGTCTCGATTATTTTAGAACTGACGTGAAGATGACATCACCAGCCTAAAAAATCCCCACAAAGTGCGACATCACTCCTATTAAGAAATATGAAACCATCGGATACTAGGGTAGTTCTAGCGTCCTGATACATCTGATAAAAAACAAACAGCAGATGAAATTGCAATGGATCATTTGATCACTGAAATCAGCAAGTGACACGGAAATGGCATTGACAAATAGATTGCATGACGGAAACGATTGCAATTTCTGCTCATCTTACCACACCTGGATTTCTTCCTTGGGCACGTCATCACTTCCAAGTCCAGTTGACGTGTCACTGCAAAACCATAATCAGTTTTTAGTGAAGAGTGATGTATTTTCATCCATTTGGCTACCATATAGTTCGAGAAGATGGATCTATATCTGTGCATAACTCAACAAACCATGACTCTGCATATCTAGTTTTGACATTGATGTGACCTCTTCGGACGAAATCTTTTGACAAGATTAGGCAAGGGAGAAACATTCTGACGAAAAGTTGCTAAGACGAATGCCTGAGGCTCCAAAACATATTTCGTTTCTTTAAAGGTCTATCTCTCCCACTCTCCCTCTCTCTCTCTCTCTCTCTCTCTCTCCCCTCTCTCTCCCTGACTTTTCAAACGATGAAAATGCCTTTGAAAAGAGAAGACTTTCGGCAGATGGTCTCCGGTTGAGAGTTGGTGAATCCATGGTCCTTGTTGCGGCTTATGTCCATATATAGAGCAAATATGCTGTGTTATGTGTGGGTTTCGTGTGTCCTCAATTGGGAGGCTCGGTTCCTCGGCGTCTGATGTGACGAGCGTTTGGCTCAATGCGGAATTGGGTTCCTCGAGGAATGGGATTCCAATTCCTGCATTTTTCAGGTATGAAAGAAATCAAAATGTGAATTTGGATTTCACATAAATTAATCGTCAAAGATTGTCGAATTGGATTATTAAAATTCCAATTCCATAATCCTCGGCCACAAAACTATCAAAATCCCAACTCCATCATCGTCGCCGCCTCCACCATCGGTTGCCACCAGTTGCTGGTCGTGGTCGCCATAGAAGGTCGCTGACCACCAGTTGCCACAACATTGACAAGTTGTCTTTTCTTGAAGGCCATATATATATGAATAAAGGCAGGCCGCTTGAACTTGAACTGAACGGGAACTATTCTCTAGTTTATGGATCCAGGTCCAAGACGAGATACAAGGTCTGCGTTGCAAAATGGACGGACTAACCAGAAGTAAGAGTGGTCATTCAATGTTAAACATAGGTCAGCAATAATCATAATAAAAAATAAAAAAGAAAGATCAAAGAAACATGAAAATCACCACAACAAAGATGCATACAACCCATGGAATTGCAGATCTAGCAGCAAGAAAAGGAAGAGATTACTTGTCGAATGAATCGGATTGCTTTCTCTCAGAATGGTCTATTTCATGGGATCTTGGAGTATCCAAGAGTGCATCATGTTTAAATACCATGCTTATTTCAGCAGAATTTGATATATAGGAAAGAAGGAGAACAAGTATGAGATGAGAGGAGTGTGTGGAAGAAGAAGTAGGCGGGGTTCAGTTCGCCCTTTTGTATTGCTTTAGCAGGACGCAGAAGAAAGGTGAAAGCCGAAATTAAGAGGAAAAGAAGGAGATTGGTGGGATGCAAGCTTGGGCATGACGAGGAAACTTCTAGTTCGTTTGCAGGAAACGCCACCTTTTTCTGGAAATTGTTTCTTTTCGTTTCTCCTTTTCCGCCTTTGGCATAATAAATAAAGGAGCTGTTTTTAGCCTTTAACACAAGTTTAAGCTAAATCCTTTGAGCTCGACTGCCGATCGATGGGTGACATGCTCGAATATCGGTCATCATCCATGTGTGGCTGTGAACAAGCGACTAGAAAATTCATTTACGGGAAAATTCTAAATAAAAGCTTGAAGTGCCCCGTCTTCTCAAATAAAAGTTTGAAAAGTGGATTGATGTTATCTCCATCTGTCGCTCGCTTTCGTCTCGTCAAGGTTCGAACTTCGGCTTCTCACTTACTCAAGTCTCCACGCCAGTTTGGATTGGTTGTTGGTTGTTGCACGCGCGAGAGATAATCATAAGAAAACGACGAATATGCGGCGGCGTGACCGACATGGGTTATTTTCCATGAAAATCAGGTCCTGTCAATTTTTCCGTAAAGCATACGTTTCCTCTTTTGTAAATTTTTTGGTTCATATGATTTCACGGCCTCGTCCGACGTGCTGCAAGCCAAAAAAACCAGCATGTTCGGTAGTTTTCAGACATTATAATGCCTAATAACTACCGGTCTACTACTACAAATGCCACTCCAAAAATGCTTTGGTCGAACCAGGAAATTGCAATGTTTATTGATAAGCGTTTTGGATGGGACAGGATTGATTGAGGATTTTGTGGATCATTGGACTCGTGAGAATTTTCAAAGGCGAAAGCCATTCATATGACCAATTTGATAATCCAATTGACCACTGAAAATTTATAAGTGCCCCATTTAACAAGATTAAGATTGTTAAACAGCTTTAAACAGAATCAACTTCAATCGAATTAAGAGCGGAGTTACTTCAAAATTAATGGGTGATATGAAGTCAATGGGTTTCTTCTTCCTCGTTTGACTCTTTTCCAATAATTTGAAAATGAGAGAGGGAGAACTGCTTATCTTATCCTTACCATGCACCCGCGAAAACGGTAGGTCCTAACAAATATCTGGGGTACGATTTCCAAAATCTGTTTCATGTAACTTGATAAGGAAATTTTGAGGCATGGATACAGGACCCCTTACATGTAAGACCTATTGCTCATGTCGTACCATCGCGGAAATTGAGTCGAGGAGGAACAATCAAGGGCTGTCGCCTCCTCGAGAGCCAAAAACCCCACGCACCTACGACATGGAATATTTTAGGAAGTCAGGTCAATCCAGTCGTTGACAATTTATGTGAGTGGTCCCACGCTTAAGTCATTCTTATGCATTTTTTTCTTATTAATATTACGAAAAACTTCAAATTAATACATTTATAATAGATATATTTTCCATTAATTTTTATTAAATTTTAACCTCAAATTATTGAATTAGATAACATGCGATAATTGATGAATATACCAATTTGGGTTTTTACCCACGTTTATCACATATTTATCAATTTGTGATTTTTCATAATATTAATCTAACTTAATGAAAATTAATTAAAGATAAATTTATCACATACATACCAGTTTGTGATTTTTAATGGTAAAAAAATAAGCTTTGAATAAATTTATCGCAAGTGTACTATTAATGGATTTTTGTTGATTAAAAAATTAATTTTGGATAAATTTATTATTTTGATATATCAATTTTTTTGTTTTCCATAGAATTAACCCTTTTTTTTTCAGAAATTTTTTTTTATTAAATCCTAAGAAAATTTTTCGATGTGCAGTCTTTTTTTATTAAATCACTTTCAAATGTTAAAATTAATTTTCATTTTTTTTACAAAACTATGTTAAAACTCAAATGTCTTGATATTTTATGACGTTGTCGATTGAACATTACACTTTGATTACGAACTAAGATTTATAGATTTATGTGTACAACGTTTTCATACTTAACAATCTCATTTGGCCCTCCCCTTGCGGGCGGTCCCGCATCCCTCAAAGGAACAACATTGTTCCATCATCACAATCAGACGAGCATACTCCCATATACATTCCGCAGGAGGGACGGCTTGCCCCACCGCCACCGTGGGCTTTCAACCATTAACCTTCACTCACTCACGCCTGCCACGGTCATCAGCTAGCGCCTTGACTATTTGCAACGCAACGCCAACCTCCGGCAACCGTTTAGGATGGTCGGCGACCACCCGTATTGCCTCCACAAACCCTCACCATGAGCTGGGGAGCAGAATCGTGAGTCCAGTCAGAGTCAAATTGCGAGCCAAATTGATGCGATCTACGGAGGACATGTCCGGCTCCAATTCAAGTAACAGCGACGTGTTGGTTGGGTCCACCTCCATGTGCGGCCCAGCTAGCACGACACAAAAAGATAAAATAGAAGGTATAAGCCAAAAAGTAGAAGGAAAGAAAGTGGGCTGTACCACCCGCTAGGGTGGCTCTGCTGGTTCGGCACTCCTTCTCCCGAAAGAGAGGTCGAGGGTTCGAATTCCCCGCGAAGCGGGGAATGCTTTGCGAATTTTCGGCGAGTAAAAGAAAAGAAAGTGGGTTGTTTCGTGCAAATGTGAGAGTGAGCAAGAAAGAAGAGACAGATTGTAGATAAGACTAAATTGAGTATTGAATTGCACCGTGGTAAAACTTAGCACCCAACCTCCAAAATGTTATCCAGATTGATTCCAAATCATTTATAGTGAACAATGTAGATAATTGTAATTAGGAAAGAGAACATGAGGAAGCCTAAGGAGTAATTCTCAAATTCCTGGAAAATGTAGATAAAGATGCAATTGTCCAGAAATTTGAATACGAATTCTACAGATATAAAGAACAAAAATCAATAAATCAATCAGTTAAATTGAAGTACTAATGAAATACTAACAGCAAAATCTTTATTGAAAGGCATTTGCATGTGATAAACATTAGATAATTGAATTAGCTTTGGCTGGCTAGCCCGCAATTGTTTTGCAACTTCAAGAGTGGCGGCTAATAGAGGACTTTCGATTCCAAATGTTTATTTCTTTAAGACCTGTTTTTTTTTTTTTTATTATATGCTTTGGGCCCTTTTCACGAGGATTAGGGTCAAGACTATGAATATGATTGGTTAGTCGGGATCCATGAGCTAATAACCCTCGCTTGTAGTGGGTGGGGAAAGAAGAGGAAAAAAAGAAAAAAAAAATACAGAAAATATATATATATATATAATAATATAAAGATTATTTAAGCAAAAGATGTAAAGATTGTCCACGCCGCATTATATTGTGTAAGACAGCTAGTGCTGATCAGGCCACTATATTAACGATTTCCAGCTAAAATTAGTCAAAAGAACTACAATGGCAAATTATCAAAAGATTTAGAATTAAATTGATCAAATTAAAAAAATTTAATTGATCAAATTAAAAAGTTTAATTTAATTGATATAAATATAATAAATTTATATTTTTCAATAATTACCCTAGAATTTAGGGAATTAGACAACAATCCATTTATCCACCAAATCGAAGTACATAACTTTTGGAGCGTGTCTCCTTTTGTAATGGCCGCAGGCTCATGGCGCACGATTTTTCGAGAAAAGTGACTTTTATGGGACATTTCCGGGAAATGGCTGTTTCAAAGATTACTTTTTAGCTTCTATTCTCCAATTTAGGAAATTGGCCCCACCTTTTGAAGCAGCATCTACAATATTTTTTTAGATAGATACACTTAAAATACTAAAATTTATTATAAAAACATAATTGAATCATAAAATTTTAAAAAATATAATTAAATACTAAATTTATTGAATTGATGCAATTAACTCAATTTACTAACTTCATCCAACTTGACTAACTAAAAAATGCTAACATGACTTTTTTTATTATTTTTTCTCTCTTACATAATAATGATGTGACTCAAGCATGAAACATAAAGCTAAAATAATGTCATTTTAATCCAAATCTATATTTTTAATACATTTTATTTATATTATATTAAAAATAAGGTAACTTCAAATAAAAACAGAAAAAGGAACGAAAAGAAGGAAAATACAGTCGAGGACCAACGCGGTCCAAATTAAATTTTTTATATTATAAAGCTTAAAAATAAGTAATAAAAAAAGCTAACAAAAAAAAAAAAAAAAAAGAAGGAAAAACATATCTCCCCACCACTGCGGGAAGGGCCCGCGAGGGTCCCCACTAGACTAAACTTTTTTTCTAGTGAAGCATACATGTTAGTGACATTTCACTGAAACTTCCTATGATCTACAGCCACAATTCTCATCTATTAACCAAATGTTATCCACCATTCTCTTAATAAATTACTACTTTCGGTAGTGGCATGTAATAACTTACTCTCGTCATTCGTAAAAACAATTTAAGCATTTTCACTTTCATCTAAAGGTTAAAGTACAACGAAAAATCCTAAATTAATACACTCATGTCATATTTATTCAAAACTTTTTTCATGTCACAAAAAATCCCAAAACGGTATATTTATGCCATATTTATGTTAAATTGATTTTTGTGTTACAAAAAAAAATCTCAAACTGATATATCTTTTTTTTTTTTTTTTTACTCAGAAAAACTTGTACAATCGATAGGTGGCAGGTAAATCCTAGGGTAACGCTAGTGGATGACCCACCATCTTGGCGCCACACTTAAGACATCAAATGTCTCTACTGAGTTTCGACCCCCTTACCTTTGGGGAAGGGTTAACGAAGTTCTTATCCAGCGGAGTCGGCCGATGGTTCAAACTAATATATCCGTATCATAGTTAACCCCCACAAAAAGTCTTAAAGATTGGTAGTTTACTAGTTTTGGATAAATTTGATATGGGCTTACCGATTTGAATTTTTTTGTGATATGAAAATTAATTCTTGGTAAATGTCACAAGTGTAAAATTTGGGATTTTTCATGACACGAAATTAAATGTGACATTAGTGTATCGGTTTGCTTTACAGTAATTATTTGTGTCTACAATCTAGTTCACACAAGAACTTAATATTTGTAATAGAGAGGTTTATTGCTTTTTCCCACCTTTTGCCTAATAAAAATAAATAAGCATTTTTTTTCCTTCAACGCTAATTTAAGCTAAATCCTTTGAACTCGATCCCCGATTGATGGGTGACATGCTCGAATATCAATTATCATCTATGTGTGGCTTTAAACAAGCAATAGAAAATTCATTTAATTGCATCTAATTACACGTGACCATAAGTTGTAAAACATAACAAATGCGTGTTATAGTTATCTATTCAGAAAATATATGAACTCTACATCTATCCCAGGATTATTAGAGGCGAATTAATATGGCTCTCCATCAAATTAATGATGTCAAAGCGATTTATTGTTGCTTCATCTGATGCTTCTTAAGGTTTTTCTTCATATGTTTAGAATGCCGTATGTATTGTACTCGGGTAAAAGTATTTCAATTATGAAAACACACTAGTTTTCTTATCGGTGCTTTTCATAAGTTTTCTATTGCAAAGAGATGGTGATTCTTGACATATCATTTTCATAAGAACTATCAATCTTAGATAGCTTTTCAATTACTTAAATAAACAATCGTGAATTATTTTTTCCTAAATGTGGATTCTTATAAAATCAACAATATAAATCATCTAACTTTTACAATTCGAAGATAACCGTCAAGCAACCTTCACAGAAACCAAATCTTGCTAAATACCTCATCTATAGTCGATTATAGCCAGTGAAAAGGCAGCTAAAAGGTCTATTTTCGTGACTTGATTGTTGCATTTCGTGCTTTTTGAGACATTAGAGATTATAGATGACACTACATTAAGTTTTGAATTGTATCATGGGTGTCAATGATTTGGCTTGATTTGGAAAGTCCGAACCGAACCACTAGGGAAAATTGCTTAATCGAACCAAATGTGAACCGAATCGGAATCCCGGTTGGGTTCGATTCGATTTGGCTCGATTCGGTATTTCGGTTTTCGATTTTCTATTTTCACTTTTGTTTCTTTTTTCGCTGTCGTATACTATAAGAGTAATTTTCCGGAGCTTTGATTCTCTTCATTTGGATTTTCGGTTTGCTTTTGTTTTCTTTTTATTTCTGTTTTGTCGTATATAATAATAAAACATAAGCCCGTTGAAAGCTGCATATTCAGCCGACGCAAAGCTATAAAGCAGTGAAGTGAAAGGTGAAGTTGACAAAAAATCTAAGAAAAGCAACACGCTTTTAACACATTTTATTCATACAAGTAACCGGAAAAACAAAAAGCGCAAACTTCTCATCCGCAAAGAGGGGCGCTTCTAAGTTCTAAGGTCCAGTCTAACGGAAGACATTTTTCGGCGTCAAATTCAACGGCCGTATTCTATAAGGGACTGATCCCGTAAAATACCATGCCGCACCTTAGATCTATCCCTGCAAAGGACAACATCGCCATCACCACACAGTCTCGCTCCGCCCAACCACGACGATCAACCGACCACGCGCGATCCGATCAACACGCGCGAAGGCTAGAAATTAACAAATCTAAGCACAAACAAGATTAAACGACGACGACGACCTCAAATCGAAACAAGCCGAGGCGAAGAGGATTCGGCAGCGCTAAGAAACGCTGGACCCACGGAAAGCGTCGAGCTCTGTGAATGCAACACGTTCATTGACGGGATACCGTCGCATAAAAGCTTGGAAACAGAAAATGAACCGCATTCACAAGCGCATTGGAGGGCGAATCCGTATCTTTTTATTTTTCTGGTTATTTCGCTTTTTTTTTTGGGGTTAGTGGATTGAAGGAGACAAGGTTCACTTTTTAGGGCTTCAGATTATGATGGTTTAATTTAGTTCGGTTCGGTTCAGTTTTGACACTTCTAATGATACAGCTACCCACCCAACCACAAAAATGTTGTAGAGATTGATTCAAAATCATTTATCATGAACAACATAAATAATTGTAATAAGGGAAAGAGAACAAGTATTTAGTTCTGCCTAGTGTCACCAATGATCTGTTTTGTTGTTGTGCAATAGAGAGCAAAGAGATGAATGAAAACTTATTGTAATTTATTTTTTTTTCTCTCGTGGAAGAACATGAGCAAGCCTAAGGAGCATTTTGTCAATTTCCTGGAAAATGTAGATAAAGATGCATTTGTCTAGTAATTTGATACGAATTCACAAATTTGAAGAACAAAAATCAATAAATTAATCAATTAAATTTAATTATTAATGTAATAACAATATAATCTTAAATGAAAAGGCATTTGATTTTGTTTACAATGAATTCAGTTGTACATTAGATTTAAAAGAAGGATCAACAACTGGTACTCAATTGACAGTTGGGTTTTCTCTCTCGAGTAGAGTATGATTGTCGGAGAGTCGCATTGGCAATTGCCACATCTTTGGATTGTTCTTCCTCTTTAATCCTAAGATACGCATTAGAGAATCGAATTAGATCGGCTGGCTGGCCCACACTGATTTTGCGACTTCAAGAATGGCGGCTAATCGAGGCCTTCGGTTCCAAATGCTCATTTCTTTTAAGACCCGCATTTTTATGTCAAAAATATAATTTAGTCACTTGCCTCAAACGCCATTATTAGCTGCAATTATTTCGAACTGTCAATGCATTGCTGGCCACCAGAAATGTTGCATGTGTCCAAAGAAAAATAGATTCTCTTGCCTTTATCTGCCATAAAAAAAAAAAGCTCACAATCTCCGAGAACAACGCCTAGTTGTTCTCCAGTTCCACAAAAATGGTTTTTACCCAAATATTTAGGCATTGTCCCCATTTTCGTTCCGAGAAATTCCTTCTATAATCTTTCATGTTACTGTAACAATTTTTTCTTTATTTTGGTACTTTTAGAAGAGGAAATTACCGACTTTTCCCTTTTCAATAATTATAAGTTTGTTGTTATACTCTCCACCCACGTAACCAAATAAAGGCAATTTCAAGCGGCTAACAAGGGAGGCCAAAGTTAAAGCTAAATAGAATCTAAAGTTTATTCTATTAGGGATCGGTATTTCTTTAATTTTTTTTTATAAGTCCTCTTCTTTTTTTCTTAGGTTGACTTTTTCAGGTTCGATAATTTGTCCATTTGGCGCCCACTTTCTTTTTTTTTTTTTTGACCGGCATACAGCATCACTTGATTTACTATTTCATATGAGGGAAGAACATCAATGCATAAAAGATCAAATAGAGCAGGGGGGTTGGATATCCAGTTCGGGGGTAAAGAGTTGTTTCGGCATGCCTTAGCTGTCCAGTCCGCGAGGCAATTTGAGCTTCGGCTGCAGTGGGCCAGAGAGAGGCCCGGAAGACGAGCGAGTTTAGCTTGGGCCCGCCTCACGATCAGTTGCACTTTCCAACTGAGTTCAGTCAAAGACTTTAGCGCGTGCACTCGAGATAGGCAGTCAGAGTGTACTTGTGGAGAGAGAAAGCTTCGGTTCTTGATGAAAGTTAGGGTTTCGTCCATGGCAATCGCCTCCGCCTAAGAAGCTGAAGCAGCATCGACTGGCTTCACGAAACCGTCCACCAAGAAGCCTCGGTGATCTCGACAGACACACGCGATGGCAGCTCTGTGTTGAGGCGGATCTCTCACATCGGTGGGTGCTGCGTCGTCAACTAGGTCGGGAGCGAAAGATGCATCTATATTGATTCGAAGCGTACCTGGAGGAGGTGGAAGCCAGGTTTCAGATAAGTGTCTGAGCTCCTTCTTGTTGTTAGATTTGCCGTTTATGGCTTTGTAACTCTCGGTGAAAGCCTCTGCTCGATCAATTGTTGATTGCGGCCTTAGGGTTTGCTGATTGAAAATATACTGATTCCACTCCTTCCAAATGCTCCATAACACCACCGCGATGTGATCAAATTTGCCGGAGATAACTGGATTTTGTTGTATGCTGTGGATCTAGTCTTCGAACCGGGTGAGGCTGAATCTGGAGATCTGTAAATGCAGGGGAGCTGAGATCCAGACCTTGGCAGTCCATGGGTAGAGAAGAAGTGTATGCTCGAGTGTTTCTGCTTCCTGCTTATAGAGGGGGCATAAAGGAGAAGGTACGATCTTTCGGTAGTGCAAATTCTCCATTGTAGCTAGGGCGTTATTGCATGCGTTCCAGAGGAAGAGTTTAATTCTGGGCAGGGTTGTGGATTGCCAGATATATTTCCAGAGATTGGGGTTAACTTGGTAAGACGAGGTTGCTTGTATTTCCTGTGATCTGGTTGAGGCTTCCCTTAATATAAAATAGCCACTCTTTACTAAATAATCCCCTGATTTTGTGTGCATCCATACGAGTTTATCGTCTTCATTAGGTAAGCCAATGGGTGTGGCTAAAATTTCCTGAACCCGTCTTTCATCAAACATATAATGGAGTAGAATTTCATTCCATGTGCTTGTACCTGGATTTATGAGATCGGCAACTTTGGCTGGCTCTTGATTTGTTTTTGGGCCTCTTATGGGGCCGCTTTTTAACTATCGGTCTGTTCTAATTGTTGTGTTCTTTCAGTTGCCAATCCTGTGCATGACCTGAGGAGCAACGGAATCTTTGGCCTTGATGATGCTCTGCCAACCCCACGAGGGACGTGAGCCTCTACCAGCATTCCAGATGTCACTGTGTGAGTGGTCCAACCCTTTCAGAATTTTTGTTAACAGAGAGTCTGGATTTTGAATTATACGCCACATCTGCTTAGCTAGCATTGCTGTGTTGAATGTTTGTAGATCTTTGAAACCCAAACCCCCTTCACTCTTCCTGGTTTTCAACAAATCTCACTTCTTCCAGTGAATGCCAGCCTTTTTCTCATTACTTTTCCACCAAAAGGATGCAATCTTCCTCTCAATAGCTTTGCAAATCGATATAGGTATTTTGAATATTGACATAGCATATTGAGGGATGGCTTGAATTACTGCTTTCAGGAGTATTTCCTTTCCTGCTTTTGATAACAATTTTTCCTTCCAGCTATCCAGTTTGGAATTGACCCAAGCTAAGATCCATGCGAACATGTTTTTCTTGGAGTGGCCCCAATCTGAAGGTATGCCTAAATATTTCCCTGTCTTTATGATTTCTGGAACTCTAAGAGTTGTTACCATGTTTCTCTTTAGAGCTGTAGGACATCCATTGCTAAAGTATATGCCTGATTTGTTGAGATTGATTGCTTGACCTTAAGCAAAGTAGTATTGATTTAAGATATTGGTCAAGTTTTGACACTCTACAATTGTGCTATGCAGGAAGAAGATGGAATCATCTGCAAAAAGTAGATGGGACAGAGTGGGGCAGTGATTGTTCAATTTGATTCCTGTGAGTGAACCCTCCTGAACAATTTGGCGCCCACTTGAACCGTCACATCCAAAACTCATTTTGTTCAATTTGGCGCCCACTTGAACCGTCACATCCGAAACTCATGTGGTCACCGTTCTCTCTCTCTCTCTCTCTCTCTCTCCACGATTCTTTCCCTTTTCTTTTTGTCTTTCCATTAAAGTATTTTTCATGAAGTTTTAAGGGAAAGGGATTAGGTGACCAACCAAGTCATAGGGATAAAAGGGATTAGGCGATTGATAATTTGATAATTGAATCAAGCATATGTTAAATGTTTGCTGCCACTTATAATTGCGGGATTTGTCGCAGTTGAGTTTCAATATATTAATTTCCTATTTGACTTTTCATTTTATCTATAAATTCGGATCATGCTTTTTCTACTTCGTTTTGGTCATCATTAGAAATATAATTGCTGTATGAGTTCTTTTCCATCGGAGGAATTCCATCCGTTAACCTTTCATGTTACTGTAATGGCGGAGGACATTTGATCAGCAGATGAGAATTAATGGTTGTGGATCACAGGAATTCCCAAGTCAGCCAACTTGGACGAACAAAAGACAGTCTTTGCTATATTTCAATAGAGAAAGACAGAAAGGGTCACCGAAATTTCTTTTCGAACGAATTTGGATGTGAACTGCCACGACGTGGTCTTCGTAGATTTACTTGAGTCGAATAGTTCATGTGATCATAGGAAGTTTCTGGGAAATGTTGCTCGCTTGCGTGCTTCGTCACTTCAATGTAGTCGGAGGATGTAGGTTGGTCACTAGGGTCTAAGAGGCTTAAACGCGCGAGGGTATTTCGGTAAATATGCCACCTCGCAAAATTAGGAACTTATCTTGTCTTCTTTTGATAATAATAATGATTACACGTATAGTGCACGCGAATGTAGTTGGTGTTGGAGGATTTTTATCGCACACATAAGTCGACTCCAATCAAGATTAGAGTAGTATTTGATAAGGTGGTGATGATGAGGAGGATGATGTGGACCTATAGAAGGTTTGCCATGTCAGAGAGGAAATACTGAAATTACTCCTACAATAGATAAGAACATGAATTGAAATTATTGTAAGGCGGTCCTAATAAATTAGGACCCCGACAGAATTGAAGCAGATAAAGAATGAGGCAACAATAGTTTATCAAATGAGCGAACTCAAAGTAATGAGTCTGTAATCATTGCCACAGCGTGTTTTATTTTGCATTGCAGGCGCATAACTCAGAAAAGTGACTTCATCTTGAAGTACGTCTCCTGTAAAAGTTAGCCCCTCCACCTTATGGCGCTGCATGTACGATTTTTTGTTGTTTCCTTTGGCTTTTTTCCGTCTTTTGCCTTTTGAGGAATTGAGCTATTTCCGTCTTCAATATAGATTTCCAGGCAAATCTCTTCCACCAGATCTTTGATCAATGCTATCGCATGCTCGAACATCACTTATCATGTAGGTGTAGCTTTTGAACAAGCGACCAAAAATTAAGATTAATTACTTCTAATCCCACGGGACTAGAACTTATAAATTACGACACCGACAAGCGTGTGTTATAGTCTAATGAGAAATAGTGGAGGCAAATTAGTATGGCTCTTCATCAAATTGATGATGTCAAGACGTTTTATGATTTTGCTTGATTTGATACATCGTAACCAGTCGATCATGATGCCAATATTATACGAATTTCTGCAATCTCTTACTATCTCATGATATTATTCATCTATAAAATATCTTTCAAGCTTTTGGATAACATCACTTTGTGTGCGCACATGAATTTTCAATGTATCGTAAATCACATCACCATGAAATTTTTACAAATCTTGTCCTTGGGTAGTTTTCTCTCATTTGAAGATCTGACCTCTATTAGTAAATTACTTGTACTTTTGCTCGAAGCACACACACCAATGTAATTAAAAGAAAAGAAAAAACACTTCCATCTCCGTTACATATGCTGAACTTACGAAAAAACACTCATACATTTTTCCCCCAATAAACCGAATTATAAACGTTGAGAACATATATCGTATTACACTTGGTTAAAAGAACTTCGATTATGAACTCACTAGTATTCTTACCCGCGGTATGCACGGGTTTTCTTTGCAAAGAGATAATTAAGTGATTCTTGATGTATTATGTTCATGAGGACTCTCAATCTTAGATAACTTTTCAGTTACCTAAATAGAAAATTGGGAATTATTGTTCTCAAACATGGACTCCTATAAAAATTGCAACTTAAAATACCTCAGCGCTTTCGCATTCAATCTGTGTTTCAATTATGGTGTTGGGCTCAATATTTTCGATGATTAATTTTACTAAGAAATTAATGCTAACTTGGACTCTAATATTCAACTTGTGATGACGTTGTTCATATCTCTCTTGACCCTTTTCTATTCTTTTTTTCCTTTTTATTAAGGTCTTTCTCATCAAGAAATCGATCCAGTTACGACCGGCCCAGTCAACACCTATAAAACGAAGAAAAGATCAAAAAGAGAGATGCTCTCAAAACGCTTGCTTCCAAAAATGTTGTGAGCCCTACTTTGCTCCGTTGCATGTGTCTATGGTTGTCTCTCTTGCCTTTATCTGCCATTAGAAAAGCTCATATTCTCCCTGAATGACACCCAGTTGTTCTCCAGTTTCACCAAAAATGGATTTTTGCCCAAATATCATGGCACTGTTCCCATTTTCGTTCGGAGAAGTTCCTTATATAATAGTTCATGTTACTGTAATAAATTTTATCTTATCTCGTTACTTCTAGAAGAGAAAATTACGGACTTTCCCTTGTCAATGATTTTATGTTTGTTGCCGTACTCTCCACCCACGTAACCAAATAAAGGCAATTTCGAGCGGCTAACCAAGGGAGGCCAAAGGCTAAATAGAATCTAAAGTCTAGGCTATTGCGGATCATTATTTCTTTAACCTTTTTTTTTTTCTTAAAGTCCTCTTTCTTCCTTGGGTTGACTTTTCAGCGTTCGATATTTTGTCCATTTAGTACCGACCTACCCGTACAATCACATCCCAAATTCATACCGAGAATTCAGGGAATGACTAATCATCCTTTATGAAATTATCCATGAAGTCTTCAACTTATAATGAAGATTTTACAGACAAAAAATAAAAAAATAATTTAACAAAACATATCTCTGAGCAAATATAATAACAAAGTTCATAGTGTCGTGAATTAGTCAAAATGAGAGTTTGATAAATCCCATTTAATACCCTTTACTTGAGTAATCTAAGATAGAGTCTCATGTCATTCTGATGGCTCTTTATGTGGCTCAATTAAATTTCTTTATCCGCTGAACAAGAAATTGTAATAAAAGGGGTGAGCAAAATTATGACTTCGAAAGTGCCAATCACCACTTTTGTGGGATCAAGAAATTAATGATGCATATTTGTATCAATTATGCTACATTGCAAACCGACACAAGTATCATGTTACTTTCAACATATTCCAATACCACATATCATATTGAGGAAGAGGAGAAAGAAGAAGTAGAAGTGGAATGGTTCAGTTTAAAGTGTGCCTAAGGTCAAGATGATTGGGGCATACATATAGTTGTTCGGTACTTGGATGGCTGAGAACACTTGCAGTCCTCTCGCTTGTACGACGCAGAGGTGGGAAGCGGGAGGCATGTCCGAAGGAGTTAGACAGGTACATAAATTTCCCAGAAACTTCAGAGCCGCAAGCTAGTCGTGGCTTTTTCTGAGGAGATCGGCTTTGATTTTTTTTTTCTTTAGATTGACTTTGATTAGCCCCAAAGAAGAGAGAGGGAGGGAGAGAGAGAGAGAGAGGAGTTAGACAGGCACATAAATTTCCCAGAAACTTCAGAGCCCCGAGCTAGTCGTGGCTTTTTCTCAGGAGATTGACTTTGATTAGCCCCAAAGAAGAGAGAGAGAGAGAGAGAGACAGAAGAGTCATTTAATTAGTGATTAACACACGATTTACATAATTAAAAAAAAATCCCAGATGAGTGCCCGCACACGATCAACAAAAGATGGCATGTCTTTCATCGAACAAAACAATTTCTAATTTTCCGAATGGCCAAACCGAGTGCACATGAGCAACCATGGGCATGACGTTTTCACGGCTTAGAGTGGTATTCTTGCCCATCAGCTATATTCCATCCTCATATGCAAACAGTATATATTGAATATACCTTTCTTTCTTTTTTTGGCCATATGTTATATATATACTGTTTTACTTATTAGTCTCGAAGGTTTGAATGACCAAAGACCGATCCTCATGTTACTACTTATAACCCTATGGAGATGCCTGCCATACGTTATTAAAAACAAAAGAAAGGCAAAAGATTCCTGACACTATAGCCCTCTTCTGGAACAGAGATAATCCTTAGATATGCATGACTTACGTAAATAACCTTAAATTGAGTACTCAATCAATTGCTTTGAATCTAAGATTGGTCGAAGAGGAGCCTGGTATATTCCGTACTTTTATATAGTTTTTTATTTTGTAAAAAATAATCGGCATGCATGATTCGGTCTTATGCAATTTTATTTACACAGTAACTGTTCCCAACATCTGTGCATGAGTAGGGAGGAGAATTTATGAAAGAATTGAGCGAGGCGATCTTTTTAGCAAGATTTAGTAAAGATGATTGCCACATTTTTGGAGTATTCTTCCCTTACATCCTAAAATTCACATTAGACAATTGAATTAGGTTTGCCTGGCTGGCCCGCCCTTCTCTTGCGACTTCGAGAGGGGCAGCTAATCGAGGCCTTTCGTTTCCAAATGTTCATTTCTTTTAAGACCTGCATTTTTATGTCCTAGGAATCACTACGCAGTCTCGCCCCGCTCAACAACGACGATCAACCGACCACGCGCGATCCGATCAACGCGCGCGAAGGCTAGAAATTAACAAATCTAAGCACAAACGAGATTAAACGACGACGACGACCTCAAATCGAAACAAGCCGAGGCGAAGAGGATTCGGCAGGTTCGGCAGCACTAACAAACGCCGGACCACGGAAAGCATCGAGCTCCGTGAATTCGACCCGGTCATCGACGGGATACTGTCGCATAGGAGCTCAAAAACGGAAAACGAACCGCATTCACAAGCGCATCGGAGGGCAAATGTGAGGGCGAATGCATATCTTTTTGTTTTTCCGGTTATTTCACTCTTGTTTTAGGGTTAGTAGATTGAAGGAGACAGGATTCACTTTTTAGGGCTTCGGATTTGGATGGTTCAATTCGATTCGCCCAACCGAATTGATAAAATCAAATTTGGTTTTTTCTTTTATCCAAACCAAAAATCGAACCGAACAAAAAATGCACAAAAGTTCAGTTTGATTCGCATTTCAATTCGATTCTGACATCCTAATGGTATAACTCACCACCCAATCACAAAAGTGTGGCGGCAATTTATTCAAAATAATTTATCATGAACAACATAAATAATTATAATAAGGGAAAGAGAATAAGTAATTTGCTGTGGCTAGTGTCACTAATGATCTGTTTTGTTGTTGTGTAATAGAGAGCAAAGAAAAGAATGAAACGCATTGCCCTTTTTTTTCCTCTCTCGTGAGAGAACATGAGGAAGCCTTAGGAGCATTTTCTCAACTTCCTGGAAAACGTAGATAAAGATGCATTTGTCTAGTAATTTGATACTAATTCACCAATTTGAAGAACAAAAATCAATAAATTAATCAATTAAATTTAATTATTAATGTAATACTAACAATAAAATCTTAAATGAAAAGGCATTTGATTTTGTTTGCAATGAATTCAGTTGTACATTAGAGTTAAAAGAAGGATTAACAACTGGTACTCAATTGACAGTTGAGTTTTCTCTCTCGAGTAGAGTATGATTTGTTGGAGAGTCGCATTGGCAATCGGCAATTGCCACATCTTTGGATTGTTCTTCCTCTTTAATCCTAAGATACGCATTAGAGAATCGAATTAGATTGGCTGGCTGGCCCACAATGATTTTGGGACTTCAAGAATGGCGGCTAATCGAGGCCTTCGGTTCCAAATGCTCATTTCTTTTAAGACCCGAATTTTTACGTCAAAAATAAAATTTAGGCACTTGCCTCAAACGCCATTATTAGCTGCAATTATTTCGAACTGTCAAAACCATCTTTTCCCACATTAAAGGAACTTAACATTTCTCCATACATGGGTAATGGTGCAGTACTTTTGGCCAATGCCAGTCCCGTCTCTCCGCTCTCCATCATCTCTCCATCATCGAACGTCTTTGTACCCCCCGAGCCAGTCCCGGCTTTTTCTCATCAGATTAATTTTGATTGGTCATAAGGGATGAGGGAGAGAGAGAGAGAGAGAGAGAGAGAGAGAGAGAGGAGTGATTTAATCAGTGATTAACACACGACTTAGTCACCGTTAGGTCCACCAACATTATCCATTATCCATTTTGTATTTTAATATAGAGAGAGAGAGGGAGAGGGGGATTTACTGAAATTACTTCTACAATAAATGAAAATGTGAACTAAAATTACTCATCGAGTAAATTTGGATGTGAACTGCTGCACTAACGTTGTCTTACTAGATTCGCTTGAAATGAATAATATTAAGATGAAGTGGTCGCTGTGAATCATATGAAAATTCTGGAAAATGTTACTTGAATGCATGCTTCAATGTAGTAATTATCACACGAGCGATGCACTTGCAATGTAGGTGAATGGGAGTTGTTGCATAGAAATTTATGGCACACTTAAGTAGTTGACCCATTCAAGATGAATATGGTATCTAATAAGGTGGCCACGAGGAGGAGGATGTTGCGGACCGCGGTCAAGGAATCGTGGCCTCGATGGTTGTACAACACCTTGAGCATATTGATTGGGTTATCTAGAGGGTTGGCCATTGGAGAGAGACATGAATTACCAAAATTACTCCTACAACAAATAAGAATGTGAACTTAAATTATTCCTTTCCCTAGGAAAAGAGAAATCACTCTTTGAATAAATTTGGATGTGAACTGAAATGATGTTGTCTAGGAGATTTGATTGAAGTGAATAGTGAAGTAATTTTGGTCACCATATAAAAAGCGATGGTTGTGGATCATAGGAAAGGTCAAGGAAATGTTACTTGCATGCATGCTTCATTGTAGTTGGGAGTATTTATGCTGGCCACCAGAAATGTTGTGAACCCTATTTTGCTCCGTTGCATGTGTCCAAAGAAAAATAGATTCTCTCGCCTTTATCTGCCATTAAAAAAAAAAGAACAAGCTCACAATCTCCCAGAACAACGCCTAGTTGTTCTCCAGTTCCACAAAAATAGTTTTTACCCAAATATTTAGGCATTGTCACCATTTTCGTTCGGAGAAATTCCTTCTATAATCTTTCATGTTACTGTAATAATATTTTTTTTATTTTGTTACTTCTAGAAGAGGAAATTACCGACTTTTCCCTTTTCAATAATTAAACGTTTGGTGCTATACTCTCCACCCACGTGACCAAATAAAGGCAATTTCAAGCGGCTAACAGGGGAGGCCAAAGCTAAATAGAATCTAAAGTTTATTCTATTAGGGATCAATATTTCTTTAATTTTTTTGTAAGTCCTCTTCTTTTTTTCAGGTTCGATAATTCGTCCATTTGGCGCCCACTTGTCCCGTCACATCCGAAACTCATGTGGTCACCGTCCTCTCTCTCTCTCTCTCTCTCTCTCCACGACTCTTCCCTTTTCTTTTTGTCTTTCCATTAAAGTATTTTTCATGAAGTTTTAAGGGAAAGGGATTAGGTGACATCCAAGTCATAGGGATAAAAGGGATTAGGCGATTGATAATTTTATAATTGAATCAAGCATATGTTAAATGTTTGCTGCCACTTATAATTGCGGGATTTATCGCAGTTGAGTTTCGATATATTATTTTCGTATTTAACGTTTTATTTTACATCTAAATTCGGATCATGCCTTTTCTACTTCGTTTTGGTAATCATTAGAAATATAATTGCTGTATGAGTTCTTCTTTTCCATCGGAGGAATTCCATCCATTAACCTTTCATGTTACTGTAATGGCGGAGGACATTTGATCAGCATATGAGAATTAATGGTTGTGGACCACGGGAATTCCCAAGTCAGCCAACTTGGACGAACAAAAGACAGTCTTTGCTATATTTCATTAGAGAAAGACGGAGAAGGGTCACCGAAAATTCTCCTCGAACGAATTTGGATGTGAACTGCCACGATGTGGTCTCCGTAGATTTACTTGAGTCGAATAGTTCATGTGATCCTAGGAAGTTTCCGGGAAATGTTGCTCGCTTGCGTGCCTCGTCACTTCATTGTAGTCGGAGGATGTAGGTTGGTCACTATGGTCTAAGAGGCTTAAACGCGCGTGGGTATTTCGGTAAACATGCCACCTCGCAAAATTAGCAACTTATCTTGTTTTCTTTTGATAATAGTGATGATTACACGTACAGTGCACTTGAATGGAGTTGGCGTTGGAGGATTTTTATCGCCCGCATAAGTCGACCCCAATCAAGATTAGAATTGTATTTGATAAGGCGGCGATGACGAGGAGGACGATGCGGACCTGTGGAAGGTTTGCCATGTCAAAGAGGAAATACTGAAATTACTCCTACAATAAGTAAGAACATGAATTGAAATTATCGTAAGGCGGTCCTAATAAATTAGGACCCTGACAGAAAATGTAGCAGAGAAAGAATGAGGCAACAATAGTTTATCAAATGAGCTCGAACTCAAAGTAATGAGTCTGTAATCATTGCCAAAGCGTGTTTTATTTTGCATTGCAGGCGCATAACTCAGAAAAGTGACTTCATCTTAATGTACGTCTCCTGTAAAAGTTCGCCCCTCCACCTTATGGTGCTGCATGTACGATTTTTTGTTGTTTCCCTTGGCTTTTTTCCGCCTTTTGCCTTTTGAGGAATTGAGCTATTTCTGTCTTCAATATAGATTTCCAGGCAAATCTCTTCCACCAGATCTTTGATCAATGCTATCACATGCTCGAACATCACTTATCATTTAGGTGTAGCTTTTAAACAAGCGACCAAAAATTAAGATTAATTACTTCTAATCCCACGGGACTAGAACTTATAAATTACGACACCGACAAGCGTGTGTTATAGTCTAATGAGAAATAGTGGAGGCAAATTAGTATGGCTCTTCATCAAATTGATGATGTCAAAATGTTTTATGATTTTGCTTGATTTGATACATTGTAACCAGTTGATCATGATGCTAATATTATACGAATTTCTGCAATCTCTTACTATCTCATGATATTATTCATCTATAAAATATCTTTCAAACTTTTGGATAACATCACTTTGTGTGCGCACATGAATTTTCAATGTATCGTAAATCACATCACCATGAAATTTTTACAAATCTTGTCCTTGGGTATTTTTCTCTCATTTGAAGATCTGACCTCTATTAGTAAATTACTTGTACTTTTGCTCGAAGCACACACACCAATGTAATTAAAAGAAAAGAAAAAACACTTCCATCTCCGTCACATATGCTGAACTTACGAAAAAACACTCATACATTTTTCCCCCAATAAACCGAATTATAAACGTTGAGAACATATATCGTATTACACTTGGTTAAAAGTACTTCGATTATGAACTCACTAGTTTTCTTACCGTGGTTTGCACGGGTTTTCTTTGCAAAGAGATAATTAAGTTATTCTTAATGTATTATGTTCATGAGGACTCTCAATCTTAGATAACTTTTCAGTTACCTAAATAGATAATTGGGATTTATTGTTCTCAAACATGGACTCCTCTAAAAATTGCAACTTAAAATACCTCAGCGCTTTCGCATTCAATCTGTGTTTCAATTATGGTGTTGGGCTCAATATTTTCGATGATTAATTTTACTAAGAAATTAATGCTAACTTGGACTCTAATATTCAACTTGCGATGACGTTGTTCATATCTCTCTTGACACTTTTCTATTCTTTTTTTCCTTTTCATTAAGGTCTTTCTCATCAAGAAATCGATCCAGTTACCACCGGCCCAGTCAACACCTATAAAACGAAGGAAAAGTCAAAAAGAGAGATGCTCTCAAAACGCTTGCTTCCAAAAATGTTGTGAGCCCTACTTTGCTCCGTTGCATGTGTCTATGGTTGTCTTTCTTGCCTTTATCTGCCATTAGAAAAGCCCATATTCTCCCTGAATAACACCCAGTTGTTCTCCAGTTTCACCAAAAATGGGTTTTTACCCATATATCATGGCACTGTTCCCATTTTCGTTCGGAGAAGTTCCTTCTATAATATTTCATGTTACTGTAATAAATTTTATCTTATCTCGTTACTTCTAGAAGAGAAAATTACGGACTTTCCCTTGTCAATGATTTTATGTTTGTTGCCGTACTCTCCATCCACGTAACCAAATAGAGGCAATTTCGAGCGGCTAACCAAGGGAGGCCAAAGGCTAAATAGAATCTGAAGTCTAGGCTATTGCGGATCATTATTTCTTTAACTTTTTGTTTTGAAGTCCTCTTTCTTCCTTGGGTTGACTTTTCAGCGTTCGATATTTTGTTCATTTGGTACCTACCCGTACAATCACATCCCAAATTCATATCGAGAATTCAGGGAATGACTGATCATCCTTTATGAAATTATCCACGAAGTCTTCAACTTATAATAAATATTTTACAGACAAAAAGAAAATTATTTAACAAAACATATCTCCGAGCAAATATAATAACAAAGTTCATAGTGTCGTGAATAAGTCAAAATGAGAGTTTGATAAATCCCATTTAATACCCTTTACTTGAGTAATCTAAGATAGAGTCTCATGTCATTCCAATGGCTCTTTATGTGGCTCAATTAAATTTCTCTATCCGCCGAACAAGAAATTGTAATAAAAGGGGTGAGCAAAATCATGACTTCGAAAGTGCCATTCACCACTTTTGTGGGATCAAGAAATTAATGATGCATATTTGTATCAATTATGCTACATTGCAAACCGACACAAGTATCATGTTACTATCAACATATTCCATACCACATATCATATTGAGGAAGAGGAGAAAGAAGAAGTAGAAGTGGAATGGTTCAGTTTAAAGTGTGCCTAGGTCAAGATGATTGGGGCATACATATAGTTGTTCGGTACTTGGATGGCTGAGAACACTTGCAGTCCTCTCGCTTGCACGACGCAGAGGTGGGAAGCGGGAGGCATGTCCGAAGGAGTTAGACAGGTACATAAATTTCCCAGAAACTTCAGAGCCGCAAGCTAGTCGTGGCTTTTTCTGAGGAGATCGACTTTGATTTTTTTTTTATTTAGATTGACTTTTGATTAGCCCCAAAGAAGAGAGAGAGAGAGAGAGAGAGAGAGAGAGAGAGAGAGAGAGAGAGAGAGAGAGAGAGAGAGAGGAGTTAGACAGGCACATAAATTTCCCAGAAACTTCAGAGCCCCGAGCTAGTCGTGGCTTTTTCTCAGGAGATTGACTTTGATTAGCCCCAAAGAAGAGAGAGAGAGAGAGAGAGAGAGAGAGAGAGAGAAGTCATTTAATTAGTGATTAACACACGATTTACATAATAATAAAAAAATCCCAGATGAGTGCCCGCACACGATCAACAAAAGATAACATGTCTTTCATCGAACAAAACAATTTCTAATTTTCCGAATGGCCAAACCGAGTGCACATGAGCGACCATGGGCATGACGTTTTCACTGCTTAGAGTGCTATTCTTGCCCATCAGCTATATTCCATCCTCATATGCAAACAGTATATATTGAATATACCTTTCTTTTTTTTTTGGCCATATGTTATATATATACTGTTTTACTTATTAGTCTCGAAGGTTTGAATGACCAAAGACCGATCCTCATGTTACTACTTATAAGTTATAACCCTATGGAGATGCCTACCATTCGTTATTAAAAACAAAAGAAAGACAAAAGATTCCTGACACTATAGCCCTCTTCTGGAACAGAGATAATCCTTAGATATGCTTGACTTAGGTAACTTACCTTAAATTGAGTACTCAATCAATTGCTTTGAATCTAAAATTGGCCAAAGAGGAGCCTAGTATATTCCGTACTTTATATAGTTTTTTATTTTGTAAAAAATAATTGGCATGCGTGATGCGGTCTTATGCGATTTTATTGACATAGTAATTGTTCCCAACATCTGTGTATGAGTAGGTAGAAGAATTTATGAAAGAATCGAGCGAGGCGATCTTTTTAGCAAGATTTAGTAAAGATGATTGCCACATTTTTGGAATATTATTCCCTTACATCCTAAAATTTACATTAGACAATTGCATCAAGTAAGGTCGAGCCTTGCCGGTGGCTAGGCGAGGTCGAACTCACCCTACCACTAGCGAGGCGAGCCTCGATCTTGTCTTCTTGCCACAGTGGCCAGCAAGATCGACCAATTGGTTAGAGAAGCAAGGAAAAGAAAGAGAGAAAATAAAAGAGAAAAATATAAAACATTAAAAAAATATTAATAAGTTAATAAAATTTATCCACGCAACATCGGTCTTACCACGTAAAATGGCTTACATTTACATCAGCAATTTTGGACCTAAATTGATTGATAAATTGAATTGACAAAAATTATAAAATTTTAGGATTCAATTAGCAAAATTGAAATATCTAGGATTAAGATGTAGGATTTTTGGACAATTTCTGATCCAACGTGCAATGTCATTATTGAACTTTAAATTTATTAATTGTGATTTTTGAACTTTAATTTCATGTGTGATATCCTCTCTTAATCTTTAATTTATTTAATGTTATTCCTAGAAAAAATTCAATTAAGTGCTCCCTCATGGAGTGGCGTGCTCGTTTTGTCCCGCTCACTTTATCAGCACCTGCATGCGACAGGCGAGACAGACAAGAGAATCAAGTGTCTTGTCGCAGTACACGAATGAAGAAAGAGAACGACCATTTGAACGCAGCGCATGACAAAATTTGATTGGTTCTTGCCTTGTTGGGTCATTCCGGCCAACGCGGCGGCGTGCTTGATCGGCTTATTCGAGGTGGTTGACCGTTCATTAACGGTCATTTTATATGCTTTCCTTCCACCGAAAGCCACCACTGGGCGGTGGCGCTCCAGGACATGTCTGAAAAGTTACTAGGACTAATTCAAAATTATCGACTTTTAATTAATTGTTTCGAAAATGCCAACTATCTCGACAACTTCATCTTCCATTTATTTGCTTATCTTCCGGACCGTTAAAATTATTAAAAATT
This sequence comes from Eucalyptus victrix, assembly GCA_016097545.1. NCBI lineage: Eukaryota > Viridiplantae > Streptophyta > Magnoliopsida > Myrtales > Myrtaceae > Eucalyptus > Eucalyptus victrix. The sequence goes on along the minus strand of CM027839.1, from coordinate 51,254,599 downwards.
TTACGGCCAGTCAGAGTTATCAGCTAGTTCTGACATACTAACTCTTATGCGAGTAGCTTACCGCTTTGGTTTGGTCGCCCCGAAGTTACGCCCTTTTTCTAGCAACTTACCAACATTTGTTTCCGTAACTTACTAGCGTGCTAAAGTTATTGATTTATATGTGAAATTATTTGTGTTAGATTGAGTAATCCATTGACTTTTGCCCTATTGAGTAACCGACCAATTTTATATCTCGAACTTTTGTTTGAGTTACTCAGCAAAGTTTATTTCATCTCCTCAAAATTACAAGTTTCCATGACAACTTGCTAATAGTTATTTACTATAGCATCTACTAACTTTTATATGAGATTATTGATCTCAATTTGAGTGATCTACTAATTTTTCTTTGATTAAAATACCGACTAGTTTTATCTTAGCAATTTTTGTTCGAATTTGTTAACAAGATTTTATCCGGTTGCTTTCAAAATTACCAATTTCTATAACAATTTACGACCACTAAGTTTACTAACATTTTATTATACATAATTATACTCTTGAATTCAGTAAACTCTTTTTCCTATTGAGTTGCTAACTTATTATAACTTACTAACTTTTATTTAGTGAACTTAGCTCCACGGGCTCGTAAGCCTAATCAAGTTTCTATTATTTTGTAATCTATCTGATAGTTAGGAGAATGAATCCATAAATACTTCATATTACATAATATATCTGCACATACATACATACATACATACATACATACATACATACATACATACATACATACATACATACATACACACATACACACATACACACATACATACATACATACATACATACAAGGAAAGTATTCGAGCTCTGTAGATTGAGCATGAGCTCCAACTAGAGTTGCTTCATAAGTTGCTATAATCATGACGAGTGGAGTTGAACTCGAGATCTCGATTCTTAATTAAATGGAGATAAAGCAAAAATCTTAATACTTGATAGAGAATGCAAGTCGAGTTCAAGCTTAGTGCCAAGAGAAATTATCAAGAAAGCCATAAACCAATTAAATTTATGTCAATTAAGTTTTAAATCTTTTAATTTGACCAATTTAGACATAAACATTTTGATGATTTACCAATACAATTCATTTGGCCAAATTTGACCGTTAATTGCTAACATAAATATCCATCATTCTATATAGCATAATCGGCATTGACGTGAATAATTTAAAAAAAAAAGATTCTAAATCTTTTTTTTTTTTTTAATTTCCTTTCTTTTTCTTTCCCTTTCTTTTTTAGCCAATGGCCAGCAAAACGGCCACTGGCCACGGGCAAGGTTCAGCCTCACTGGCGCTTGTAGACTACATTGGCAAGTCATGAAAAGATTTAAGACTCATTTGACCAAATTTAAAAATTTATGATTAAATTAGTATAAATGCAATACGTTTAAGATTTTCTTGGTAATTCCCCCACACTTATCAACTCAACTGAACCTAATTACATAATCAGGTAGACGAAGCTAAATTCCTGGAGGGCTAAGTACACTTGCAAGTCTCCCAATTTGCTCGAATCTCGCAATTGGGTTTCCGTATTATTTTTGTGCTTTTTATTTTTATTTAATCCCTATGCTTTCAAGTCCCCAATTTTGTTTGATTTACAAAATTAATATTTCTGTTCTCAGTTTATTTAATTATGTGGCGTTACCACATCACAAAACTTTATTTTTACTATTGGAGTAACCTCACTAAGCAGCAAAGAGTTTGACGTCTCATGTTGAGGCCTGCATATCCGGTAACTCAGGTAGGTTGACAAGACTCCGTTTCTTATTTTGATGAGCCGATACCCGGATTGCCAACATCTCCTCAATTTCCCTTTATATATTTTTCTTGCCAGAGAGAGAGGGAATACATGAGCATGTAGTGGGGAGTCCCACCCCTTATGGGTTCTTCCCTCTGTCATTTCTCCCTTGAGACCTGCTCAGGTCCAACAAAACTTTATTTTTACTGAGAAGATGCATGGCCGTTGACGCGGTCAATGTGGATAAAGTTCGAAATGTAGCAGCTTTGAAATGTAGCCTCTTTGTCGATTTGGTTGGTTTCTAGAAGAGCTTGAGAGCGAGAGCGAGCCAAGAAATTTGACTTGCGAGGTGCGCGATGCTCGGATGGTCGAGCATTCCGTGACCCGCAATGGGACCCTTCGCTGTCCGAAGGAGACCCCAGCTTTTCATTTCATTTTTTTTTTCTTCTTTTTTCGATCTTTGAAAAATCAAAGGAAATGTACTTTTTGCTGAACGTTCAACGGGGTTCTTAAATTTTGGGTTAAGATCACCGGCGGTCCTTGTACTTCCGTATGAAGATCAGATCAGTCTACCTGCTTTGTTTTTGTTCGAGAAATTCCATCGCCTCTTTAAAATGTGCCGCCACCAGTCCTTCCGTTATGTACTTATTCTCTTCTTTGGTTGGTTTTTGCTGGCATGGACCGTCCAGTTGCCGACATGTACGTCGGAGTATTTGTATTGTGTTATGCTTCGGTCAAAATTATCACATAAGTGTCACATCAGGTTATACATAGACATTAAGAAAAAAAATTACCAAAATTGAGAGAGAGAGTTTGTGGATCCATATTGGCTACCGGTCGTCGTCTAAGATCATAACTAGCATGGTTACAAAGCTCGTGGCCGCCATGGTCACTCCAGCTTCAAGCTCGCTGCTAAGTGAAGAACTATACGAACAGAAACTGAGATGGAGGAAATCAAACGAGAGAGAGAGAGAGAGAGAGAGAAAGTGAGAGAGAATGTATTTCTTTTGAATGATTTTCCACACTCTTCAGATTACAGTTCGAGAGGTTATATATATGTATCCTCTATATTTCTCTCACTTCGAATCTGTTTTACTCTTTGAACAGTTAAAGGAAAAATCAACTACTCTAACTACTCTAACTATACGTAATAACCGAATACCGCTTATACCAGCTAAGGTGCGAGTAGACGAAACAGCAAATGAAACAGTACGAGTAGCGATTTTGGGCTGACTTCGCAGCCTTTCTTCATGCATTCTTTTGATCTCGTAGATCATCCTTCTTCTTTCCTTTCTTTATTTTTAACCGTAGATCTTCTTCGTTCAGGACATTTCTCAGCATCATCAATCCTTCTGACTTTTGTTTTCATTTGTTGAATAAGCTGCTGTCTTGTGTTCTTAACATCCCCCCGCAAATTGGGCACGGGTGAAGAACCAATGCCCAATTTGAGACGAAGAGAGGAGTGTATCAGTTTAGATAGGGATTTGGTAAAAATATCAGCAACTTGGTTCTGGCTTGGAACATATTTAACACACAGAGATCCAGATGCAACTTTTTCTCGGACAAAGTGAAAGTCGACTTCAATGTGTTTTGTACGAGCATGAAGTATAGGATTCGCTGTGAGAGATATGGCGGATTGATTGTCACAGAATAGTATGGTTGGTGAGTGAAGTGAGACTCTAATATCTCTGAGAACAAAAGAAATCCAGGTAAGATCAGCTGTTGCTGAGGCAAGAGCTCTATATTCAGCTTCAGTTGAGGAACGAGAAACAGTTGATTGCTTCTTAGCGGTCCATGAGATGAGGTTAGAACCGAGGTAAGTACATAAGCCTGAGGTAGAACGTCTAGTTTGAGGACAGCCAGCCCAATCTGCATCAGAGAATCCATATAATTGGAGAGAGCTGTGAGAATGAAGTGTCATACCGAGATGAATTGTGCCTTTTACATATCGAAGAACTCGTTTCAGTTGAAGAAGATCTCCAATAGTAGGATGTTGTAATTTTTGACATAGGATATTTGTTGCAAAGGCAAGATCAGGCCTGGTAATAGTGAGATATTGTAGGCCTCCTACAAGACTTCGGTAGGTCATGGGATTTGGAAGAAGAACAGTATCTCTTTCAAGTATAACTGGTTTAAGAGAAAGAGGTGTAGCAATGGGTTTACAAATCAACCATATTTGCACGAGACGGTAAGTCAAGTGCATACTTGGTTTGGCATAAGAACAAAATCGGTAGACGTTCGTGTGGCTTCAATTCCAAGAAAATAATGAATCGGGCCCGATCTTTCATATTGAATTGAATACTGAGTGAATGAATAAGAGTCTGTAGCAATGATTCTGAGCTACCAGTAAGGATTATATCGTCTACATATAGAAGTAACAATATTGTCTCTTGTTCTTGATGAAGTATGAACAAAGAGGGGTCAGTTGAGCTGCAGAAAAATCCAACCTCAAGTAAGAAATGGCTGAATTTGTCATACCAGGCGCGTGGTGCTTGACGCAGTCCATAGAGTGACTTCTGAAGCAAGCATACATACTGAGAATATTGTGGATTAACAAAACTAGGAGGTTGATCCATGTACATAGTTTCATTTAGGGTGCCATGTAAGAAGGCGTTCTTGACATCAAGTTGATGTATAGACCATTGTTGTATCATTGCTACAGAAAGAACAAGTCTAACAGTTGCATGTTTTATCACAGGACTGAAGGTTTCTGTGTAGTCGATCCCTTCTTCCTGATGGAATCCCTTGGCTACTAGACGCGCCTTCAATCGATCAAGACTACCAGTAGAAGTAAGTTTAGTCTTGAATACCCACTTGCAACCAATAACATTCATGTTTTCAGTACGAGGAACCAACAACCAAGTTTGATTCTGGTACAAAGCATTCATTTCTTCTTGCATTGCCTTATACCAACCTGGATCTGCTAGGGCAGACTTTAATGATTTTGGTTCTGAAGGAACTTGATATTGAGCAAGACATGCATATCTAGGATTAGTTTTAATTATACCAGATTTAGATCTGGTTTGCATATGATGAGTAGGTTGTGTACCTTGCACAGGATGGATAGGCTGAGTTTGTTCGATAGCTGGTTCAATTTCTACCTCTGTGCTGGTTTCAAATATGTTCTCTTGTGGGGAAGTACTTTGAGTAGGAGTTGGATCTTGATCATCTGATGATACAGTTATAGAAATAGGATCTGTATGTTCTGCAAAAGCTTGCTCACCTGGACTATACTTTGTCTGATGAGATGATGAAGTATTGACAGGTTCTATACTTGTAGCCTGTAAGAATTTCTCTTCATCTGTCCATAGTTTATACAGTTGTGTATATGTTGAGGATTGTGTTGTCAGCCTTTTTGAGAAAGGGAAGAACTTCTCATCAAAAGTTACATGTCGACTGATGTACACATGACCAGTAGTAGGTACCAGACATCGGTATCCTTTATGGTGAGTGCTGTATCCGAGAAACACACAGGTAAGTGATCGTGGATCTAGCTTGTGTTGAGCATAGGGTCGAAGGCAGGGATAGCAAGCACACCCGAATACCCTGAGATGATCATATCTTGGCTCATGCTTATATAGTTTGAGAAAGGGAGATTGCATCTTTAACCGTGGAGTAGGAAGTATATTGACAGTATAATTTGCTGTCATAAATGCATCAACCCAAAATTTCAATGGGATTTTTGCATGATATAGCATGGCCAGACCAAGCTCAACTATATGTCGATGTTTTCTCTCAGGTATTCCATTCTGTTCGGGTGTATATGGACAGGAGATAAGCTGTTGAATGCCACAATTCTGTAAGTGTGCTTTAAACTTGTGACTGACAAACTCTCCCCCACCATCGCATTGAAACCTCTTGATTTTACAATTGTGCTGGTTTTCTACTAACTTCTGAAACATAAGGAAGATATCATAGAAATCTGATTTTAGTTTCAATGGATATAACCAGCTAAATCGAGAAAAGTTATCAACAAAGATCACATAATACTTGAAATTCTGATAAGAGCTGACTGGAGAAGGTCCCCAGATGTCACAATGGACTTGTTCTAGAGGTTTATTTGCTACAGAACTTGACATAGGAAAGGGTAGAGCTGTGTTCTTAGTGAGCTGACAACTTCGCATACAGATTGTGATTCTGTATGATAGTGGATTAACCTTTGATTCTTCAGATGCTTTAGGACATTTGGATTTGTATGAGCTAGCCTTTGGTGCCATATGTTTTCTCCTGTGATCTTCTGTCTTTGAGTAAAGAGCACCTCTGCAGCACAAGGATCAATCCTGTATAGTCCCTTCTCCTTCTTCCCTAGCATCTTGATCATGTTGGTGGTGCTGTCCTTTATGTACACCCCAATTTTGTCAAAGATAAAGGAACAGGGATAATCTTCGGTTAGTCTAGAGATTGACAGAAGATTTTTCTTAATTGCTGGAACAATTAACACATCCTTTAGAGGCAAGGTAGAAGTAGCAGTAGTTAAGGTTGTATTCCCAATATATTTCACAGGTAAACATGAACCGTTGCCAATCATTACTGTATTAGTACCAGCATTTTTAGAGAGGTTTTGGAGAATACCAGCATTTGCTGAAATGTGAGCAGATGCTCCAGTATCGGGGTACCACTCGTTTCCATTAGTTTCCTCAATGTGGAGTGCTGATAGAGCTGTTGGTATTTCTTCGGCTTGGTAAGAATTATCAAACCTGTACCAACAGTGTAATGCATCGTGACCTGGTTTTCTGCAGATCTGGCACTCCGCCGTGTGTGTTTGTTGTTGCTTTTTCCATCTCGCATATCTTTATGAACTGTTAGATTTGATGGTGGATAAATCTTGGCTTCTGTATATCTTTGAGCTGTACCATTATATGGTCTAAACCCTTGACCAGAACTCAAAGTAGAGGAAATATTGGCCTGGTTAAAATGTTGATTCCCCTGTTCATAGCTCGAGTTATTAGTTCTGTAGTTCATATTTCTTCCAAGATTTCCAAAATTTCTGTATCTGTTACCGAATGGTCTTCCTCTTCCAACACTTCTTCCTCCACGATTATAACCCCTTGAATTTCCAAGATTGTTACTTTGCTGTAAAAGATTTCCATTAAACTCATCTTTGTGTATAGCTTCAGTCTTCCTCTGACTATAATAGGCTAGATTTGGACTGAACTGACTTGAAGAATAGTTTTGCAGCCTTGATTCAAACCTTTCTAGATGAGAGATCACTTCATCATATTCCGGTTGAGGCTTTAAACAATAAATTGTTGTTTTAAAGCTCTCATACTCGGATCCTAAACCTTCCAAAATGCCAAACAGTTTTGTTATGTCATCTACTGGTTTTCCTATGGCATTTAATTGATCACATATTGTCTTGTACTCTCTGAGATATGTTGATAGAGTTCTATCACGTTTCTGACAAGTCTGCAATTTTCCTCTCAGTTCAAACTCCTTTGCCACAGATTTTTGAGTGAACCGATTAAGCAGAGTTTGCCAAAGTTCATAGGATGTGTCTAAACCGATTATTAAGCTAAGTATGTCTTCGGAAACAGCACCACTGATCCAAGAAGAAATGAGTTGATCTGTTTTAATCCAGTCAATATAGTCAGGATTAGGGGTATCAATTGTTTGATCCCCTTCTTCTTCCTGTAGTGTTTTAACAGGCGATGGAGTTTCTCCATTCACAAATCCAAACAGATCTTGACTTCTTAAAAATCTATGAAACTGAGCTTGCCATAAGAGAAAGTTATTCTCAGTTAATCTGATTGTAACAAAGTTCGAGATGTTAACATGAATAGGAAATGGATATCTCGAGCCTTTTGCTGCCATTCTACTAGTCCAGATCCTTGAACACTACTTGCTTCGATTACACCCTTTACTTTTGCAGTATAATGCAGTAAATCGGTTTCTGATGATTCAGATTTGAAGGAAGATGAAGAATATCAACTCACTGATCAATGAGACTTCGATTTCTGCATCCAGGCTGCTGTAGATTCAGCCATCTTTATTCGGTCTTGAGATGATTTCTTCAGGATCATATGGCTCTGATACCATGAAGAACTATACGAACAGAAACTGAGATGGAGGAAATCAAACGAGAGAGAGAGAGAGAGAGAGAGAGAGAAAGTGAGAGAGAATGTATTTCTTTTGAATGATTTTCCACACTCTTCAGATTACAGTTCGAGAGGTTATATATATGTATCCTCTATATTTCTCTCACTTCTGAATCTGTTTTACTCTTTGAACAGTTAAAGGAAAAATCAACTACTCTAACTACTCTAACTATACAGAATAACCGAATACCGGTTATACCAGCTAAGGTGCAGAGTAGACGAAACAGAGCAAATGAAACAGAGTACAGAGTAGCGATTTTGGGCTGACTTCGCAGCCTTTCTTCATGCATTCTTTTGATCTGTAGATCATCCTTCTTCTTTCCTTTCTTTATTTTTAACCGTAGATCTTCTTCGTTCAGGACATTTCTCAGCATCATCAATCCTTCTGACTTTTGTTTTCATTTGTTGAATAAGCTGCTGTCTTGTGTTCTTAACACTAAGGACGCTCGAACTTCGAGCTCACGTTCCCCATGATTGCTTGTGCATGAGCTCTAAGCCTGCACCGATGGAAGCTCAAGCTCCAAGCTCATGTCAGCCTTGGTCGCTCCATCTTCAAGTTCAAGCTCGCAGATGTCCTTGTCACTCAAGCTCCAAGGTTCATGGCCATGAACGCTTGAGCTTCAAGCTCGTGTCCCCCATGGTCGCTCGTCGCCGCTCCTTATCGAGCACTGCAGCGAAGTGGTAGCCCGTGCCAAGCACAGTGGCGAGGGCTCTCTCTCTCTCTCTCTCTCTCGACGCAATGCTCAGCGGTTATGCCAGCATTTCTATACGCATTTCAATCTTGAGAACCAATGTGAATGACAGACATCATGTTCAACGACTTCACTTGGCCAGAATATAATCAGGACCTAATCAAATATTCGGATAGAAAATTCAAGGATTATTGGTATTTTAATGCCGTTTTTCTTCGCATCGTTGTTACGACATGCCACATCAGCAAAACTGACGAAGGTTTTCAATGGCAAATAATGAAAGGACTCCATTGTACCAATCAAATTCGCCACCCTGCACCAGACTACACAAACCAAGCAAGTTATAAGACTTGATTGAAGGGAAAAAGAAAGTTCAGAGACGATGCGGCCAACTGCTAGTAAAGTGGATGTCTTCGGTGATCCTCTGGCTCACGCATTCTGGTCAGGGGGCATTTGTGTAATCTCTGTCTTATTTGCGCATCCTCGGCGACTCTCGGGTCTGATAGGTCCCGATGACCGCGGGATGTGTTGAGGCGTTTTGAAATTTATGTTAAATCCTAGTTTAATGTTTAGTATTATCCTTTATTTTATGGAGTTTACATCTTCAAACTTACTTTAACGGCCTATCTAAAAAAGACTCGGATTAACTGCACGTTTGATTTTATGCATAAAGCACGGGGTACTATCCTGAGGCATAATAAAAAGGCCATGTTTAATTCTTATGCGATATGGCTTGGGTCTTTTTCTTTCCTCGTGATTAATTTACTGTGTTGATTATTGGTTGTTTATCTTTGTTTGCACATAATGCATGATCACTTTTACATGCTGGTGGTTTAGGGTAATAAAATTGATGAAGATTGAGTGCAAGCATTTTCATAAAGGAGAAAGAGCACTGATAATGTGTTCAATTAATTTATAGTAACTAAGTCCCTGAACACATAAATTTCTGGTTTGCAAAAATAAACAAGCCAAATGAGTTAATGACAACTCCAAAAATAAAAGGAATTTTCATATAATCAAGGAAACCAAGTAATAATCGGTAAGATTTGGGAGGACCTAAGCCTCAGCGCCACTTCGCCAAGATTTCGGCTGCACCTACTTGGCAATCCGTTAAAACTCTTAGGATCCGCCTTAGGTGGGTCTCAACCAGTTGATTCATCCTCTCAAATACTAACATAAAAGCTCTACCATCACGTCTGAGCATTGTGAACTTCGTTTGCTGTTGCTAGCATTGTAAATTCCTTGCTGAACATTTGTGTCACCTTGGCAAGGGCCTCTGTTCCCTCTCTGGCCACGAGTGAGGGTGTCAACTCTTGCCTAGATCTAGGTGAGGGCTACAATGCTCTTACTAGCCAACGGGCAAGGGTCATGGTCTTCCCCAAACTAGTAGATGGTGTCGTGGTCCTCGACCGGTGACCTCATTGGCTCAAGGTTAGGAAAGGTGGCCAGTAGGGGTTACCCCTGCCTTAAATGAAACGTCATAGTTTTGACTTACTTTCTTTTATCTATTTCCTTTTTACTGTCTATTATTTCCTATTCCTCTACTGTTCATCTTCTTTCCTTCACCGTTTCTTCAACCTCAGGTCTGCCGGCTTGAACGCCGGAGGAGGAAGAAGAAGATACTGGCTGGGGGTGGGGCTCGCATCTAGTGACCCTTCGTGGAATCCCCGCCATCCGGACTGAAGGGAGATTTTAGGTGGAATTGGCGATTGCCACCATATCTTTGGATGATTCTTCCGCTTTAATCCCTAAGATACACATTCGCCAACTGGATTGGTTTCGACTAGCTGGCCCGCAGTGGTTTTGCGACGTCAAACGGCGGCTGATCGAGTCCCTTCGGTTCAAAATGTTTATTTCTTTGAGACCTCATTTTTATGTCATGTTATGCTTTGGGCCCTTTTCACGAAATTTGGGGCGAGACTATGAATATGATTGGTTAGTTGGGATCCAGTTACTCAATCCATATTCATAGCGAAAATCCAAGGTTTTTTCCTTTTCTTTTTCTGTTCACTCCTATTTCCTTTTCTTTTTTCTTTTTTGTACATTTTTCCTCTCCGACTGGCCCACAACCGAGTGCCCAGGTTGAGCCTTGCCCCACTCAGGGTGTCGCAATTCTTGCTTATGGCAAGTGGAAAAATAAAAGAAAGAAAAGAATTTTTTTTATAAATTCAGAAAACTTATAAATGAAGATGGAAAAAATTAAGAAAGAAAATAAAATTTTATTTAAAAAATTCAGACAACTTAAAAGAAATGTAAAAGTGTCCACATCAATGCTGACTATATCACATAAGACAACCGATCCACGTCAACAATTATTAGCCAAAATTTGTCGAAAAAATTACATTGACAAATTGTCAAAAAGATTTAGAGTTAAATAAGCCAAATTAAAAGAAAATAGAATTAAATTGACTTTTGTTCAATATGTTTAGAACATCTTTGGTAGTTCTCCCAAAAAATTTGCACGCTTTAAACTCCACAACCAAAAGAAAAAATCATGTCATATGCAAAAGAGAGCTTTGGCTTCTACCAAGTCAACCCAAGAGCCCATGCTTCGCTCCAATCAAGTAAGTTCACTCTTCCCATTTAAAATTTCAATTCTTGTTTAATTGCATGATGATCGTGTTAGTTTTAGCTTTACTAAAGGGAAGTTCAATCTGGAGTTCTTGAGTCGAAGGTTCTTGAATTGAGAAATATTACATTGATTGGGTTTTGCCGGATGGCTCTTCTAAGTCGCTTTCGTTCAATTTTTTGTTTGTGGATTGGTGTTGTGGCTTTGAGTGATGTAATTAGACCTCAAATATTGTCCTCTCCAATCCTTTTTGTGAATTCGTGTCGGCCAGTTGTAGTACTTCCTCCTCTTTCGAATTGAACTCTGTTATAAATTTTTTACTTAGAAAGCGAGCTGTCACCATTACCAAGTTATTTTGGTGTCACCGTTACCAAGTTAATTTGCTATCCCATTCGATAACTTACCCTATCTTGCTTGTATGTTTGAGCTGATTTTTACACAGTCAAGGATGGGACAGGTTCAAAAGGAGTCGTGTGTCGGGAGCTGCTTGACGGAGAAGGATATCCGTAGGGTGATAAGATGAATAAAACAGCTAACTTGGACATGCAAAGTATAATTTGAGAGTAAGTGTTAGTGTGAGAGTAGGATTAGAGTAGGACCGACCAAAATAAAAAAGTACAGTCTTTATTGTATTTCAATAGAGAGAGACAGAGAGAGAGGAATTACTGAAATTGCTCCTACAATAAATAGAAATGAGAACTTAAATTACTCCTCAAATAAATTTGGATGGGAAGCGACCATGTTGTCTTACTAGACTCACTTGAAATGAATAGTCAGGTGAAGTGGTGGTCCTGGATCATAGGAAGGTTCAGGAAATGTTACTTGCATGCACACTTCAATGTAGTAATTATTACACTGGCGGCGCACGTGCAATGCATATGAATGGGAGTTGTTGCATAGAAATTTTTATGGCACGCTTAAGTAGACCACACACTCGATATTAATATGGTATTTAACGGGTTGGTGATATGAGAAGGATGTTGCAGACCGCAGTTGAAGAGTCGTGGCCCCGATGGTTGTGCAGCACATTGAGCAAATTGATTGGATTACCTGGAGGATTTGCCATTGGAGAGTGACTTATCAAAATTACCCCTCTCCGACCCAAGCTAGTTAAGTGAGCTCTCTTTCGTCTCGCCATGGCGGTCGAACTTCGGCCTCTCGCTTGCTCGAGTTTCCACGCCAGTTTGAACTGGAGCGGCATGACCTACCTGAGTGATTTTCCGTGAAAATCAGTTCCCGTCAATTTTTCTGGAAAATGCTTTATGTTCCCTGTTTTAAAATTTTTTTGGTTCATTATGATTTGACGGCCTCGTCCCACGTGCTGCGAGCCAAAAAAGCAGCAGTTTCGTAGTTTTCAGATCTATGACTACCACTCGAAAAATGCTTAGATGGAACCAGGAAATTGCAATGTTCATTTAAAGGCCTTCTGGATCGGAGAGGATCGATCGCAGATTGGCGAATAATTGGACTCGTAAGAATTTTCAAAAGCGAAAGTCATGCATAGGACCAATTTGATAACCCAATTGACTGCTGAAAATTTATAAGTTCAACACTTAACGAGATTAAGATTGTCACAACTTTAGACACTTTAAACAGAATCAACTTCAATCGAATTAAGAGAGGAGTTACTTCAAAATTAATGGGTGATGTGAAGTCAATTTCCAATCAATTGAAAATGAGAGAGAGAGAGAGAGAGAGAGAGAGAGAGAGAGAGAGAGAGCCAAATGCTTACCTGATCCTCACCATGCACAAGTGAAAATGGTGGTCATTGCAAATATCTGAGGTACGATGGTGTACCGACATTGAATATTTTTAGAAAGTCAGGTCAATCCAGTCGCCAACAATTTATGTGAGTGGTCCCATACTTAACTCTTAAGTCATTCTTCTACATTTTTTTTTTCTATTAATACTAGAAAAAACTCCAAATTAATAAATTTATACTAGATTTATCATCTATTAATTTCTATTAAATTTTACCATCAAAATTCCAAATTGGATGACACGCGATAGTTGACAAGTATACCAATTTAGCTTTTTACCTTCCATTTGTCACAAATTTATCAGTTTTTGATTTTTTTGTTGTATTGATCTAATTTAACGAAAATTAAAGAAAAGTAAATTTATCACATACATATCGCTTTGTGATTTTTTTTTTCTGGTGAAAAAATAAGATTGAAATAAATTTATCACAAGTGTACCACTTATGAATTTTTGGTGTTCAAAAAATTAATTTTAGATAAATTTATTATAGATATATCAATTTTTGGTTTTTCATAGAATTAACCCTTTTTTTTTTAAATCTATGCTTCCTTTTATTAAATCCCGAGTTGAAATTTTTCATTTTTCATAGATATGCAATCTTGCTATTTTATTACGTTGCGATTGAACATTACACTTTCATGAATGTCTTGGGCTTTTTTTGTATTATCAATTAATAAATTAAGTTGCTATTACTTAATACCACCGTTACCAAAACTCGGAATTATAGTTAAAATTCAAATGTGCTGGCAATCTCGCTCCCTATAAGCTAGCTTTCTGGCTCTTTCCCCGACCATATAATTGGATAATTTAAATTTGATAACGAACTAATTGTCGCAACATCATAGATTTATGTGTACAACCTTTTTATACTTAACAATCTCATTTCTCCCGTTTGGAGCTCTCCTGTTTGGAGCTCTCCTCTACCGTCTGTGTAGCTATGGCAACCCCCTTCCTCCCCTCTTCAAACCCTAACCACCCACCATAATCTAGTCTTCAATCCTAGAATATTTCTCCATGAATCTCCACTGTTCCATCCATTTTCCATAAACCCAACAACGATCTCTCCACTATTCAGTCATTTGACCCAGAACACTTCTCAACGAATCTCCACTGTTCCATCCATTTTCCATAAACCTAGCAACAATCTCTCCACTATTCAGTCATTTGACCCAGAATACTCCTCAACAAATCTCCACTGCTCCCTCTATTTCCCATAAAACTAGCATGAATTGCTCAAGGATGAGTGTGCGGAAGTGGAGTTCTGCTTTCCCATCAACCCAGCATTGATCGCTTAAGTATGAGAGTGCGGAAGTGGGTTCCTCTAGAGAAATCTTCGATGGTGAGTCCTAAATCTTGCAGACTGCTTGTGGATAAGTGTCCTTCTTGAAGAATCTCCGACTGAGCGCCCTACATCTTGCATCCCTGGTGAATCTCTCCCCGCTCGAAAGGATAGAGCAAACCCTTGAAGCTGTACCCAACATGGCAGGGAAAGAAGAAGCAGTGGGACGGTTGGCCAATCTCTGCAATAAATTGGGTAAGTTGATGTATGAGAATGATATGACAGTCCTGGATGAGGAAATTTCAGAAGAAAAAATACAAGAATGCAGGTTCTCCCATGTGGGGCAATTGTACAAGAACCCTAATGTAAACTTTCAAGCACTTACAACAGCAATGAAAAAGGCCTAGAGAATTGAGACCGTGGAAGTTAAACCGTTAGAACATAGGAAAATCAGCTTTACCTTTCGAAATGAAGGGGACAAAAACCGAGTTCTTGAGGGAGGTCCCTAGTCTTTCTCTAATCATTTACTGCTTTTGAGAACTTGGGAGCCGGATACCTCACCACATTGTTATGAATTTAAAACCTGTGCATTTTGGGTTAGAATCTTCGGCCTACCTTTGGAATGGAATTCGGAATGTATGATAAAGAAAATTGCAAGTTCATTGGGGAAAGTGCTGGAGGTAAAAACAGGTGCTAGAGGCCCTGCCTTTCAGAGAATTGGGAAAGCAAGAGTGGAGATGGATGTTGAGGTTGAATTAAGGGTGGGACAATTGATGAGTCATGGGGATAAGAAAATCTGGCTGGATTTTAAGTATGAACGATTGCCCTTTTTCTATTTCTTATGTGGCAAAATAGGACATTATGCTAACTATTGTCCAAACATACCTTATGAGGAGGAAAAATTCACAACTGAGCTGGGAGGATGTTTTGGAGGCTGGCTCAAAGCAGAAGTGACTGAGCATAGCCCATTCTGGAAGGTGTTCTACCATGAAGTGTCCTATGCAGCAAATGTAGACGAGGTTGTTCCTAAAACTCCTGAACAACAGAGACAAGCGGAAGTTATGGAAGTTGGTCAGCCTATTACTCCAATTATACATTAGAATTTGCAGTAGGGAGGACCTCATCACAACATCACAAACGAGGCGACTACACACACCTCAGGGAAAAGAATACTTATGCTTACCGGTCCAGAGAATGTACATAACACAGAATACTAGCCAGGAACAGCCACTGACAGCAACATAAAGAAAAACCTATCCCAACACAAAACCCACTCATTCAAGAAACAAAGAAAAAGTAGCACGCAGATGACAACTACTCTAGTTCAACGAGTGCTGGATGAGACTCAACTGATGGAAACTTCTATTTAGATGACTGAAGAAGTGGCATCATGGGCTTTGGTGGCTAGCCCTAATAAGCCACCAAATGAAATATGACTATATTAAGTTGGAATTGTCAAGGATTGGGCACACCTTTGACAGTTCAAGAATTGAGAGCCCTTACGGCTCAATTTAGGCCCTCGATGGTTTTTCTCATGGAAACAAAAAACAAGACTGATGTAGTGCAGAGAGTTAGAAGAAGACTTCAATTTTAGAACTTTGTAGTAGTTGATCCAATGGGTACGGCAGGCGGTTTAGCTCTTATGTGGGATCGGCTCATAGTGGAGATTGACTCAATGATGAAAAGTTTTATCAATCTGAAATGTAACGAGGGGGTCATAGGGAAAAAATGAGAATCACCTTTGTTCACGCGCCCTATACATACTCCAAGAGGTTACAACTTTGAGACAGATTGCGATATATAAGCTACACTAACATGTTGCCATGGGTGTGCATGGGAGACTTTAATGAAGTTCGTTTTTATTGGGAAAAAGTGGGGAAGAGGTTCGCTGAAAATTATAGAACAACTGCGTTTCGGGATTTCTTGGATGCATGCTCTCTAATGGACATTGATTGTAAGGGATGTGCCTTTACTTGGGCTAATAACAGGGAAGGGGAAGAATATGTGAAAGAGCGACTAGATCGGGTAGTGAGCACCATTGAATGGAGGCTGATGTACCCTGAAGCTGAAGCTTGTGCTCTTCCAGCAGTAGGCTCAGACCACAGCCCTATTATCCTATCTCTTCAATCACCTCAACCTAGAAGAAACATAATATTCAGGTTTGAGGCTTTTTGGCTTAATAATGCTGAATGCAAGGAAGTGGTGCTAAAGTCATGGGAATGTACAAATCAGCACCAGACAAAATTAGAAGGTAAGCTTCAGGAGGTACAAAAAGCACTAACTAAGTGGAGCAAACAGAAATTCGTGAATGCCAAGAAGAAAATCAATCAATTAAAATAGGAACTAGAAGGCCTAACGAATCATGTTTCTGATGTTTTCAACAAACCACTCTTCAAACATTTACAAAGTGAAATAGACGAGCTCGGAAAGCAAGAGGAGATGTATTGGGAGTTGAGATCGAGAATTAATTGGCTGAAATGAGGAGACCAGAATACCAAATACTTTCATACAACAACCATACAAAGAAGACAGAGAAACAGAATTTCTATGTTACAAACCACAGAAAATACATGGCTGGTTGAGCAAGATTAGTTGAGAGAACATATTGTTCAATTCTTCAAGAACTTATATCAGTCCAACGGACCCCGGAATTTTGCGCCAGTGATCGACCAAATACTTGCAAGAGTAATAGAAGCCATGAACAGACAATTACTTGCTATAGTTACTATGGATGAGGTCACGAAGTTGCATTTCAGCTGGGAGCCACAAAAGCCCCTGGCCCAGATGGTTTTAATGGTTTATTTTATCATAATCATGGGAAGAAATTAAATTGGACATATTCAAGGAGGTGGAGGACTTTTTGGTCACTACATCTCTATCACCAGCACTAAACAAAACAAATATCTCCCTTATTCCGAAAGTCCCGCACCCGGAGAGATTGGACCAATATTGTCCAATTAGTTTGTGCAATTTTGGATATACAATTATCTCCAAAGTGTTGACAAATCGACTCAAACCCCTTCTAATAGAAATTATAGCACCAGAACAGAGTGCCTTTGTGGGTGGGAGGCAAATTCAAGATAATATCTTCATTGTCCAGAAAGTATTGCATCAAATCAGAATCAGAATTAGAAAGAAGAAGTTTCAAGCAGTCCTGAAATTAGATATGAAGAAGGCATATGATTGCGTGGAGTGGGACTTTTTGGAGGCGTGCCTTCTAAAAATTGGCTTTGATGAGAAATGGGTGAAATTGGTGATGCAATGTGTTACTACAGTCACATTTAGTGTCAAATTTAATGGCGAACCACTACCATATTTTCAACCTTCAAGAGGACTCAGGCAAGGGGATCCCTTATCTCCATATCTTTTCATTATTGTGGCAAATGTTTTATCCTCCTTGATGAAGCAAGCTGAAGAGAATGGTACTATTAAAGGAATAAAGCTAAATCGAAATTGTCCTACACTTTCTCATTTAATGTTTGCTGATGATTCAATCTTCTTTCTACATGGTACCATACTAGAATGTCAGAACCTGGCTATGATTCTAAACCAGTATTGTCTAGCTGCTGGACAAGAGATTAATTTGAACAAATCGGGTATCTTTTTCAGCAAGGGCTATCCTCAATCATTGAAAGATAATATGGCCAGAGAATTGAGGGTTCCTATTATTGATAAAACCGGTAAATATCTGGGAATTCCCTCGGACTGGGGAGAGTCGAAAAAACAAATATTTGCATAGATCCTCGGGAGAATTAGTAAAAAATTAGAAAGCTAGAAGGAGAAGTTGCTATCTAAAGCAGGGAAAGAAGTGATGCTGAAAACAGTGATTCAAGCACTTCCTCAATATGCTATGTCAATATTTAAAATCCCAGTATCAATTTGTAAGACCATTGAACAGAAAATGGCTTCTTTTTGGTGGAAAACTAATGAAAAGAAAGAAGGTATGCATTGGACGAGATGGGATATATTGAAAATCAGGAAAGATCGAGGTGGTATGGGTTTTAGAGACCTTCTCTCTTTTAATAGAGCAATGTTAGGAAAGCAAGCATGGAGATTGGCACAACAACCATCTTCTCTTTGGGGCAGTCTATTCAAGGGGTTATACCATCCCTACATGGATTTTTGGCATGCAGCAAGGGGAATTAGGCCTTCATGGGGATGGAGAAGCCTAGTCCTAGGGAGGGATTCTATAGCTCCCAAAATCATGTGGAAAGTGGGAGATGGAACAAAGATTAAGATCAGGGAGGATAAATGGCTGCATAGAGGTGTTATTGAGGGTCTAGTGCATGTTAATGAACCTTCTCTAGTGTCTGAAATTATAGACAAACAGCAAGGGAGATGGGATGAACTAAAAATAGCAGCACACTTTGATGAAAAATTAGTTGAAGAAATTCTGACTATCCCCATCAAGCCACAAACAGAAACGGATCAAATTGTATGGACTGGCACACAGGCAGGTAACTATACAGTGAAGAGTACATACAACTACATCAAGGAGGCAAAAGCACAAGTTCAGGAGAATCAGCCAACAACTTCTTTCCAACCTCCCCCCTTACTCTGGAAAGACATATGGAAGTTGCACACCCCACCCAAGATAAAAATATTTATGTGGAATTTATGTAACAATGCTCTTCCAACAAAATATAATCTGTTTGGAAGGAAAATATTACCCGACCCCATCTGCTCATTATGTAATCTTGAAAGGGAAACGGTTGAACATCTATTCTTGCTGTGTCCATGGAAAAAACAGATTTGGCATAAAGAGCTGCACATTAAAATTTCACGTTAGGGTTTGACGAGGATAGAAGAATGGCTTTGTCAACTCAAAAAGAAGACAATGAACCCTCCAAACCTGAATAAAGTGGCTGTAACATTGTGGAATATGTGGAAGGCCAAAAATCAGGCAGTCTTTCAGGGTAGAAAACCAGAAGTGTCGGCTATTATCGACTCAGCATAAGTGCTCCTCAAAAGTTATCAAAGGTGGAATCAAAGGAAAGGTGGATCTCGAGATAGAGGTGTAGCCGAATTTGCAAATGGAGGACCCAGCAGAGCGATAAAAGAGAATAATGCAAAGATGAGACATGGGAAGACTCAAATGTAGGAACAACGAGTAAATGCTAGACTGCGAATCGGGGTACATGAGCTGAGAGATAACATGAGACCAAGCTTGGGCGGAGAGATGAGTTCATGCATGAGAGAGGTGTTGAGCACATGAGGGGACGACAGTAGAACACGGGGAAAAGAGAAGCAACCATGGCCAAGCGCCTCAAACGCGCAACTGAGTAGTGCAGTCGAGAGTGAAACAGAGGAAGTAAGCACCAGTAGGCAGAATGGCGAGCTACAGGAGCTGAAGAGCATGATTGATTCCTTCACAGATCTGGGACTCGGCAAACAGCATGCTGGAGGACCCACGAAGAGGGTGGATTTGAAACTCGAGAAACAGAACTCTCTCAACTCAGCAATAAATTTTGTCGAAGAATCAATAAAGCAGAGAGTGAGGTAGATAACGGACTGACCAGAGGGAGAAACGGAGGCCAGCAAACCCGAACCAGATCAGCGAACGCAGAGAAGAACAACAGATCTAGAAGGAACGCACATGCGATGGATGGAGAGCAGCGCACTAGGCTAAGAGATGAGCCGCAACGCAACCATCGAGCGCCGGAATTGGAGGGATGTGCTGGTGCAGGGGGCAGAGCACATGCAGCTCACCAGAAAACCCTTCAAATTGACAAATCTGCAACTCGCCCAACAAAACCCTCTCAGACATGGATTCCACTGCCAGAAGGAGCTTTGAAGATCAACATAGATAGAGCTTTCTTACCTGGTTCGCTGGAAAGTTCTGTGGCCTGCATCTGCCATAATTCGGAGGGGAGGATGGTGAGCGGAGAGGCAAAGAAGATTAGAGCCTCCCCCCCTTTGATGGCCGAAACCTGTTGACACCTAAATTTTACAATTTTATTTAAGAATTAATCGTGTACAAGATTAGGAATTAGACACTAAAAAAAAAACAAAATAAAAAAATTAATTAATTTAAAAAAAAAACAAAAATGAGAGAGGCCATTCTCTCTTTCTTTTTTCCCCCACACATGAGCCCTTGTGCGGTCCATCTTCCTTTTCTTTCTCCTCGGCTCGGCTCGTGCCCAGCTTTCTTCCCCCCTCCTGCTGGTCTTCACTGAAAAAGACCTGCAAGAACAGAAAAAAGACAGAGAACAGAGTAAGCAGTGAAAGTAGGAGCAGCAGAGGATCGAGTGGCAGACGGCCAGCATGATCGGCGGGTCGGGAGCGGTCCGATCGGCAGCTGGCATGGTTGGTCTTCGCACGAGAAACTGAAAAAGAAAAACCAAAAGAGGGAGCTTGAGTGAGAGAGGTGCTCTAGAGTGAGAGCTGGAGCGAGAGAAGTACTTGAGAGAGGGAAAAGAGCCAAAAAGAGAGGCTTGACCGTGCACGAAATCCGGCTCCCCAATGCCCTTCTTCTGGAACTATGAGAAACAGAGAGAGCTGAGGAGGAAGGATAGAGAGGAGGGCAAGACAGAAAACGGGGGAACGGGAGAGAGCGAAAGAGAACGAGGAGGACAGCTCGAGGGAATAGCTAGCTGTTGCCGGAGGCTCATCCACCCGCCGTTGTCGACCGCAACTCTTCCCCGAACGAGCTCAGCAGAACTCCACAAAGGACAGCACACTAGAGCACAGGGGGAGGGCTGTTTTTTTTGGTGAAGAGAGAAAAAAAAACCAGCAGGGAGCGAGCATGAGAGAAGGAGACGATTAGGGAGAAAGTTAGAAGCTACTTGGGTG
The DNA here is from genome assembly GCA_016097545.1 of Eucalyptus victrix. Lineage (NCBI taxonomy): Eukaryota > Viridiplantae > Streptophyta > Magnoliopsida > Myrtales > Myrtaceae > Eucalyptus > Eucalyptus victrix. The sequence goes on along the minus strand of CM027839.1, from coordinate 51,233,648 downwards.
GAATGTTGCTCGCCCCTCCTCGAGGCCAATTGCTGACTTCTAGCCGACGCCCTTGAGAGCAAGACTTTTTGTTCCCAAATCTCGGCATTTTCCGGTGAGTTTCCTTTTTGTCCAAATTGTTCGTTCCCAAGGATCTCGGCTCGGGGATATCGCAAGGTGGTCAACTGAAGTTCGATTTGTCTCGAACTGGCCTTCGTGCTGCCGTCTTCGAGCCGAGTAGGGGTTTATGACTGAAACTCATTCCCATGAACTCTCTCGGCACTGCCCTGTTTTGGTGATGGAATAGCCAAGCGAGTTTCCTCTGATTCTTGAGTTTATTGGGTCTAGCTGAGTCAAGTTGTTTGATGTTGAGCATTTTCATGTGTTCACTCGGGTCTAGGTCTAAGTTTGAGTCCTAAAAAGTGACCAGCGTCGTTTTCCTCATTTCTTGCCCACTACGTGCTCGATGAAATGCTTGAACAAAAACTGTGTAAACCTGTCTCTGTGCTGTGCATTCTAGTCGACTGCGAAGCTGCCTCCTCGTTCAAAGAGGGTCTTTCAAATCAAAACATCTGATTATTTTAGAAAAGTCATAACTTTTGACTTTAGCTCATGTAGTCTACGTTTGTTTCCCTGAGATGTGAGTTTATGGCCATGCATTTTTTCTGTTTGAAAATGGAATGCGTTAGTTTGTAAATCCATGGGCGTTCTCCTTTTACTGAAAAAAAAAAGTGTGTAAATGTTCTTGAGAAGAGAAGTTGGCGTTGAAATGGCCGTGAGTCGTGAGCAATGGGCTTGGTAGGTTTAATGAGATTTGGGAGCTAGTTTAGCCAAATTCAAAGATGTATTTGCTTGTCGTCACGTTATTAATCAACTTGTTAGCCTTGGAGTGAGGTTTTCTCGGGTTTATAGCCATACTTTTCCTTCTCCAGCCCATCTTTTTGCTTGCTGGGCAGTTCGAAATGTTAGCTCGAAGGGTTTGGTGAAGTTAGTCCAGTGATGGTGATCGGGGATTGTCGACCATGCGGATATTATTCTCGTGTGTATACGAGTTGTTGAAAGTTGGGGCGTTTGAAGTTGAATAGTTTAGTATTCTGTGCGTTGGAAAAAGTTGTAAGCGCACTAGAGAAAGATGGACCTGCTGGGTAGAGTAAAAGAAAAATAATAAAAAAAGAAAAAAAAAGAAAAAATTGCAGAAAAAGTGAAACACAAAAGCTAACTTCGGGAAGAGAAGCCACAGAGAAGAGACGTAGTAAAAAGATGAAATAGGGAAAAGACAAAAAAGTCGATTAAAATATTAATATTAATATAAAGAACGAAAAAAAACAAAAGAAACAAAAATGGATTTTAAGAAATCGATTTCGTCTTTTTTAGTTTTAATCTGAGTTTGTGTCAAGCCAAAGGACCCGATTGGGTTTACCGGTCCGGACCCATTTTTCTGATTATAATAATATTAACTATTAAGAAATTATATTAAAAAAACCAAAAAAATTGAAAAAAATTGAAAATTCTTTTTTTAATTAAGAAATTAAAAAAATCAAAAAAATTGAAAAATGTCAGGAAATTCAGATTTTCTTTTGAAAAGTTTTGCAAAAAGATTTTATGAGCTTTAAAAAAAAAAAAAAGGAAATTTCTTAACTGTAGAGTTGTGCTAAAAAATTGACTAAGCCTTTGGGGCTTTACCTTAAGGTTTCAATTGTCCTTAGGGACAAATGCCTTTTGAATGCACAATATTGATATGTTGATTTTGGCTTCTCTTTAATCTAGTTAGGATTAGTATTTTTATCTTTTCTTTGATGTTAAATTTTTGCTCTTTCATGCAATTTATTTAATCGCTTTCCTTGGTTGTTAATTGTTATTTTAATAATTGTGCACCCGCATGATCACCCCACGTGTTAGTGGATAAGCATAAAATAAATCCAAACTGCCTGACAAAAACCTTTTTTAAAAATGAACAAAATTAGGTATCGAAAGGGCACTAATTAGTTAATTAGTGTAATCAAGTCCCTGACCTTAGATTCTTTGGTTGCGTAGAAAGTATGGCATACTCCCGTGCCTCACTTGGTTTCTAGTCGACCTCAATAGGCTAGTGGCGACTCCTTTTATGCGAAATTCTTAAAAAATATCCCAATGTCATGCGGGGTATGGGTTTGGGAGAGTCCGTGCCTAATCATGGGCCTTAAGCCCGTCCTTTAGGCAATATCCCTAAACCTGTTCCCTCCCCCCGAGAGTAGGTCGCGACAAAACCCTAGCACTTTGGGAGGCCCTCACTTTTTACTATCCTAAAAGACACAAAGTACTTCACTTTGAGTCTGACAGCTCACAACTTGTTCAAGCCATGACCTGTTCAGAGCAGTTCAGTTGGGAAGTTCAACCTATAATTAGCAAATGCAAGGAAAAAATGCAAGCCTTTTCACATGTTCAGATAGCCAATTGCTCTAGAGAAGCCAATTGTGCTACAGATTGGGTAGCTAAAGCCCATAGGAACAACTACTTATTTCTAAATTGGGTTTTATCACCTCCACAAACTTGATGGGACATTTTGTGTAATGACGCCCTATTAATGGGCGCTTCATCTTATATTATGTAATGAAAAGCGTTAAATTCAGACCAAAAAATAAATCTCATTTCTCCCTCCTCATCCCACAAGGAACAACATCGTTCCATTATCACACGCAGACGAGCATACTCACATATAAATTCGAGCAGGAGGGACGGCTTGCCCCACCGCCACCGTGGGCTTTCAATTATTAGCCTTCACTCAACTCGTGCCTGCCACAATCATCGAGTGAGCAAGAAAGAAGATACAGATTGTAGATAAGACTAAATTGAGTATTGAATTGCACCGTGGTATAGCTTAGACCTTAAAAATGTTACCGAGATTGATTCCAAATCATTTATTGTGAAGAATGTAGATAATTGTAATTAGGGAAAGAGAACATGACGAAGCTGTTAGAGAAATCCCTGATGATATTTTGAAGATGACAAAATAAATCAAAGGCTACTAATATGTTTGATGGTTGAGTAATAGACCATGCAGATGATAGAACATGTAAAGGATATTATCAAAATCAGAAGATGGCCAGAAGACTGAACATAACATATGTCCAGATTATATTTTGAAGATTTCCAGACTTCTGTGTCAAAGTCTGAAGACTGCCAGACTCAAGACTCAAAGTCTGAAGATTGCTAGACTCAAGACTCAAAGTCTGAAGATTGCTAGACTCAAGACTCAAAGTCTGAAGACTGCCGGACTTTAGTGTCAAATTCTGTTCTACATCAGAAGTCTACTCACTCTGACAAATTCCAGACTGAACGTGAATAATGAACCAGAAGACAGACTCTATGCTGAAGTTGAACTGGGTACAGACCTTAAAGCTAAATCTGTTCAGAAGTAGAATATGTTCAGACTCAGATTGTAAAGTCTATTGCTCTCAGACTTTACATCAAGACTCGAAAGATCGTAACTCAAGCCCAATCATATAATGGCTAGTGATTTGGTTTGGATTCCACATTAAGATTGATTTGATTGATTCAATCTAATTGATTGACGATTGGATCTTAAAGACAAGAACTTTCTATACGAAGAAGCTTTATTTATGGAAATCAAGATTTCGTTTGTATGGGCGATCGGAATCAATTTGGGATTCTACCTTTGTCACTCAAAGGCTACCAAATCTTCTAGATACCGAGCTGTCCAATGGGTATATTGGAAGACGATTCTCCGGGATACTGTCCAACGGGTAGTTTGGAAGTGGAGGAATATTTAAGGAGATCATGGACCGATGAGCAAGTAAGAGACGGAGCGTAGAATTTATAATTCCAAAGTCTAAGCGACTTTCGATCATATATTTGTCTTTGGAGAGCTTAAACGTTTGTGATTGTGAGAGAAATACCAAAAGAGTGACTTAGTGAGATAGTGTGATCTACTAAGTGTTTGCACTCAAAGTTGTAATCTCTTGTTGATTGCATAGTGGAATCCAGCCAAGAAGGCTGTTAGCGTGGGAGAGTGGACATAGGCTTGGATTAAGCCGAACCACTATAAATCTTGTGTTCTTATTCTCTTCCCTAACTCCTTTGTTTGAAGTTTATTTTATCCCGCATATATTTGCCAAGATTTATCTTAAACACCTATTCACCCCCCTCTAGGTATTCATACTAGCACTCTCAATTGGTATCAGAGCCAAGTGCTCGGTTTATAAAAGTGTTTTTACTTTTGAGCTAAAGATTCTTTATGGCTAGTATGTTGGCACCAGGACTTATGGAAGGGCAAAGCAATACAAGGTCACCATATTTTGATGGAAAGGAATACAATGTATGGAAAAACAAAATGAAAGCATTTCTAAGATCCAGAGATCTCTTACAATGGGATGTTGTGGAAAGAGGAATCAACCCCATTCCTGCGTCTACATCAAATAAGAATGGCAAAGATAAAGAAATCAAACCCCCCGCTCTTATGTCTCGGATGGAGTTGTCCAAAAGAGAAGCGCTTAATGCAAAAGCCATTTATTCTTTATATTGCGCTTTGTCTCTTACTGAATATAATAGAATCTCTTCATGTGAAACAGCAAAAGAAGTTTGGGATAGACTTCATGTTACATATGAAGGGACCGATCGTGTAAGAGAGACAAAAGTAAACTTTCTTCTCGGCAATCCTTCAAGATGAAGCAAGGAGAGTCGATTGGAGATATGTTCAACCGTTTTACAGAAATTGTAAATGGTTTAGCATATCAAGGTCAGCCAATTTCTTCTCTAATGAAGGTCAACAAACTCTTGCGAGGTCTCTCAAAAGATTGGAATCATGTCAAGACCTCAATCCAGGAGACTCAAAGGATTATGCCACTCACCGTTGATGAATTGATCGGCACTCTTCAATCCTATGAAGTGGAACAAATCAACGATAAAGATCCCGAAGGTAAGAAGCCCATTGCTTTAATATCTAATGCTGTTTTTGATGAAACAAACTCAGAAAATGACATGGACGATGAAGAGCTTGCCTTTATGGTCGAGAAATTTAAAAAGCTGAGTAGAAAAGGAAGGAAATTCGATGGAAGAAGTCAATACAAGCATAATGGCCATAAAAGAATAATGAAAGAAGATGATGATCAAGAAAATATATGCTTGATGGCACATTCAAAAGCTGAGTCTGATTTAGACACAGACTCATAATCAAAGTCTGATTCAGACACGGACTCAGAATCAAAGTCTGACTCGGACATAGACTCAGAATCCGATGAGGAAATCGAGGTAAGCAATTCAAAAATTCCTCTCAAAGTTTCAAAGTAAATAAATGAGCTTTGTTCAAATCTCAAATATTCTCTTAAAAGGATTTTCGAACTTAAAAAGGAAAATTTTCGGCTTAGGCAACATGATCTTTCTCAAAAAGAAAATTTTGAAATTTTGCAAAAAGACTTTCTACAATCAAAAGAAAGTCAAGATTTACTTGTCAAAGAAAATGATTCTTTGAAGAAAGAATTTTCAAATATTTCGACAAGATTTTCAAATTGATCAAAAACATTAGATCATATCCTTTCTATACAAGTTTCTTACTATAATAAGTTAGGACTTGGTTTTAATAAGGAAAATGATTCTATAATTGATTTTCCTAAAGTAAAAGAGAGACTTAGACAAAGACCTCCAAAGACATTTTACAAAAACCATTTTCAAAAAGTGTTTGTAAAACCTATTGGTGGAAATGATGTCAAGTATTCAAATTGTGAAGATCCGGAACGCTTTGAAAAAGATTGTCCTAAAGTCTGGAGACCTATTAAGAAAAATTGGATAAAAGCAGCATATTCTGCTAACTCTCATAGACCCAAGAAAAAATAGGTACCAAAGAAAAGATGAGTTATTTTTGCAGGATATAAAGAAGAAAGAAGAAAGAAGAAAGAGGATTTGATAAGGAATTTTTTATTCTCAATTTGGTTTGAGTACACAATTTAAAATTTCTCATTATACTTGATATTCGATATATCCTTGGTTGATTGAGACTTTATAATAATCATATTCTCTAATTTGTTTTATTGAAGAAATAATCGTGTGATTTATTATTCGTGAATTGAGATTTGATATAATGCGTATGATTATTTTTTGAGACAAATGAATTTATTTGGTTTGATTTTATACTCTAAGATTTTATCATATTTTGCCAAATAAAAATCTGTTTTACATGATATTAATTTATGATGCAAGATATTTTTAGACATTCAAGGAATTTTATTCTCTCTATTTTTATCATACTATGACCAAGTAAGAATTTATTTTTCAAAATATCATTGTGCATAATATTCTTTCTTTGAATACTTTGTTACGATAAATTAAGAAAGAATATTTGATTATGGAGATTTTCTATTTTACTCTAACGTCAAGGAAGGATCCAAATTGATGGATACCAAAAAGGGAAATGAGTTGATTGCAGGAAATTTTTTAAGGGAAGGATGATTGTGAATTTACGCAAATTTTTGTGCAATTAGAAAATATCTCATGTGACAATTGGTAATGATTTTTTTAATCAATGGTATATTGCAAACATATACCTTGGGTAAGAGAATATTTTTTATCATCTGCCTTATAAATTTCTGCGTGCATTTATCATAATTTTGGATGATTGTTTATTATATTGCAAATATCTTTTGTCATAAATATAAGATATTGCAATTTTAGCACGCGACAGAAATATCTATTTTCCTTTTGCAAAATGCATATCTGAAATTTATACTCAAGGAAATCTCTTTGATCTTGAAAGATATGATTGCATATTTATGAATATTCTTGTTATATTCTTAGAAGATATATTATATCTAGCAAGTTTGATCCGCAAATCGAAGGAAAATATTACGTGACATTTTTGCAAAGATGATTATCTATTATACAAGAATTTGCAGGTATCAATAGAATCTTCCATATGGATTTTGGAAAACTTGATCAGAAAACCATGAAGAATTTTATTCAATCTTTTGGAGGTTCAAAGATTCCATTCCTTATGCAAAATTTTTGCAAATTGTTGAGGAAATCCCTTATGTGTCGTACGGAAGGTTGAATAGTTCTAAATTTTAATATTAGATAATTTTATATATGCTATTCAATTTATCTATTTGAAGAAAAGGGTATTATATATCAAGTGGATATTATTACAGCTTATTTGTGCAAAAAGATTGTTAAGTTTATGCAGGTTGAATTTGAGAAGAGCTTGATCAAAGAAAATAAATTTTTGCCTCGAATTTCAAAATGCAAGTGATCGTTACGGATATTGTTGCTACGAAGGAAATATTGGAAAAATATTATGTTCAACATGCACAAGCGGCAATTATTTCTATTCGCAAATATTGCCATGATCACAGGAGGAGAAAGCAAATCCAAAAGAAAAAGAAAAGTATCGTGATCATCTCAAAAAGGCAACAAATTGAGGGGGAGTATTGATCAATTATGGAAAAATCTTTTTTTGATTGATTGTGATCTTATTATGAATGGAAGGAAAAGTAAATGTGTCAGAATTTATTCTACAAAATCCGGTTAGTGCATCTCTTATTACCTTTTGTCATTAACAAATCTCTTACTGATATTATCATTTTATTATGACAAAAAGGGTACGTGAATTTTATGATGCATCCGTGATTTTCATTGGATATTTGCTGATATATATATGATCGAAGTGAGCTTTATTGCATATTTTTAATATTCGACTTGTTTTATAAAAGCTGATCTTTTTGGAAATTATATGTCATTTTATATTCTCTACGTGAATCTATTGTTATCGATTTTTGATTATGACAAAAAGGGGGAGAAGATATGAATATGCATATGTGTTGATTGGTTGATATTATCTATGGCATAATATTGAGCTGCGATTATTTTTCTATATATTGTTATGCTCAATCTATTTGATATCTTATGATATCCTTTGATTTAAATTAATATTTTTAAAAAGTGTGTTTACAAATCTGCATATTTAGAGATTGTTTTGTCATCATCAAAAATGGGGATATTGTTAGAGAAATCCCTTATGATGTTTTGAAGATGACAAAATAAATCAAAGGCTACTAATATGTTTGATGGTTGAGTAATAGACCATGCAGATGATAGAACATGTAAATGATATTATCAAAGTCAGAAGACGGCCAGAAGATTGAACGTAACATATGTCCAGAGTATATTTTGAAGATTTCTAGACTTCTGTGTCAAAGTCTGAAGACTGCCAGACTCAAGACTCAAAGTCTGAAGATTGCCAGACTCGAGACTCAAAGTCTGAAGACTGCCGGACTTTAGTGTCAAAGTCTGTTCTACATCAGAAGTCTACTCACTCTGACAAATTCCAGACTGAACGTGAATGATGAACCAGAAGACAGACTCTATGCTGAAGCTGAACTGGGTACAGACCTTAAAGCTAAATCTGTTCATAAGCAGAATATGTTCAGACTCAGATTGTAAAGTCTATTGCTCTCAGACTTTACATCAAGACTCGAAAGACCGTAACTCAAGCCCAATCATATAACGGCTAGTGATTTGGTTTGGATTCCACATTAAGATTGATTTAATTGATTCAATCTAATTGATTGACCATTGGATCTTAAAGACAAGAACTTTCTATACGAAGAAGCTTTACTTATGGAAACCAAGATTTCGTTTGTATGGGAGATCGGAATCAATTTGGGATTCTACCTTTGTCACTCAACGGCTACCAAATCTTCTAGATACAGAGCTGTCCAATGGATATATTAGAAAACGATTCTCCGGGATACTGTCCAATAGGTAGTTTGGAAGTGGAGGAGTATTTAAGGAGATCATGGACCGATGAGCAAGTAAGAGACGGAGTGTAAAATTTATAATTCCAAAGTCTAAGCGACTTTCGATCATATATTTGTCTTTGGAGAGCTTAAACGTTTGTGATCGTGAGAGAAATACCAAAAGAGTAACTTAGTGAGATAGTGTGATATACTAAGTGTTTGCACTCAAAGTTGTAATCTCTTGTTGATTGCATAGTGGAATCCAGCCAAGAAGGCTGTTAGCGTGGAAGAGTGGGCATAGGCTTGGATTAAGCCGAACCACTATAAATCTTGTGTTCTTATTCTCTTCCCTAACTCCTTTGTTTGAAGTTTATTTTATTCTGCATATATTTGCCAAGATTTATCTTAAACACCTATTCACCCCCCTCTAGGTGTTCATACTAGCACTCTCAGAAGCCCAAGGATTGATTCTCAAATTCCTGGAAAACGTAGATAAAGATGCAATTGTCTAGGAATCTGAATACGAATTCTACGGATATAATGAACAAAAATCAATAAATCAATCAGTTAAATTGAAGTACTAACGAAATACTAACAACAAAATCTTTATTGAAAGGCATTTGTTTGTGATAAACATCAGACAATTGAATTAGGTTCAGCAGGCTAGCCCGCAATGGGTTTGCAACTTCAAGAGTGGCTGCTAATAGAGGGCTTTCGGTTCCAAATGTTTATTTCATTAAGACCTGTTTTTTCTATTTTATAAATATGCTTTGGGCCCTTTTCACGAAGATTAGGGTCGAGACTATGAATATGATAGGTTAGTAGAGATCCAGGTGCTAATAACCCTCGCTTGTGGTTGATGGAGGAAGAAAGGGAAAAAGGAAAACAAAAATAGAGAAAATTTATTTATATATAAGAACAAAGTGTATAGATAGTCTATGTCATCATCGGTCATGCCGCGTAAAACAGTTAGCACTAATCAAACCGTTATGTTAATAATTTCTAACTAAAATTAGCTGGAAGAACTATATTGACAAATCATAAAAAAATTCATAATCAAATTGGTCAAATTAAAAAATTAAAAATTTAATTGATATCATCACAATAGATTTTTTTTTTATCTTTTTTTATAATTATCCTAGAATTTAGGGAACGAGATGACAATCTGTTCATCCACCAAATCAAAGTATATAACTTTTGGAGTGTGCCGCCTTTTGTAATGTTCGCGGGAGTGGGCTCACGGCGCATGATTTTTCAAGAAAAGTGACTTTTATGGAACATTTTCCAGGAAACCTTGCCGTTCTAGAGATTTCTTTTTTGTTTCTTTTATCCGATTTAGGAAATTGGCCCCCTCAACCTTTTAAAGTAGCATTTGCAACATTTGTTTTTTAAAATAGGTGTGCTTAAAATACTAACATTCATCATGAAAATATAATTGAATCATAAAATTAAAAAAAATGTAATTAAATTTTAAATTTGTCAAATTGATCCAATCAAATCAATTTGTTTAAAAAACACTAACGTGACTTTTTTATTATTATTTCTCTCTCCTAAATAGCAATGATGTGACTCTTGCACGAAAGATAAGGCTAAAATAATGTCATTTTGGTCCAAATCTAAATTTTTAATACATTTTATTTATATTATATTAAAAAATAAGGTAGCTTCAAATAAATACAGAAAAAGGAAAAAAGAAAAGAAGGAAAACATAGTCGAGTACTAATGTGGTCCAAATTTGATTTTTTAATACAGATTTTATTTAAAGTATATTAAAAATAAGCTAACTTCAAAAAAAAAAAAAAAAAAAAAAAAAGGAAAACATAGCTCCCCACCACCGGCGGGAAGGGCCGGCAACGGTCACCACTGGTCTAAATTTTTTTGCAGTGAAGCATGCATATTAGTGGCATTTCATAGAACCTTCCTGTGATGTACGACCACCATTGTCGTATATTAACCAAATGTCCTCCACCATTCCTTAATAGATTACTGCTTTTGGTAGCGGCATGTAATAACCTTCTCTTGTCATCCATAAAAATAATTTCTAAGCATTTTTGCTTTCATCTAAATATTAATATAAAAAAAACTCAAACTAATACACCAATGCTATATTTATCTAAAAATTATTTCGTGTCACAAAAAATCCCAAAACAGTATATTTGTGCTAGATTTACGCTAAATTAATTTTAGTGTTACAAAAAATCTCAAATTAATATATTCATATCATATTTATCCCAAATTGACTTTTATATAACAAAAAATTTCAAAGATTGGTAATTTGGGATAAATTTGTTATGGACGTATCAATTTGAAATTTTTTGTGACATGAAAATACATTTTAGATAAATGTAGTGAGTGTAAAATTTGGAATTTTTCGTGATACGAGAGTAAATGTGAGTGTACCAATTTGGAAAAATAATTTTTTTTTAATTTTTTTGTAAAAACCAGATTGTATTGTCCGGTTGAGAGGTCATCCCATGTATTGAAGTGTACATAATAATTGAAAGATTAAATGTTATTTTTACTATTATTATATTTCCGCGAAAGCTTTTGCGTCAAAAGCAGCTCCACACCCAACCCTCTCTGCGCCCGAACGCAAAACTCGTCGTCACCCTCCACAGCATAGGTCGAGCACATCCCCCTCAGCCACCACACCATGGACTCCGCCTCCGCCATCCTCCTCCACTCCCCCGCCTTCCTCCCCCACGCCGCCTCCGCCCCTACCAGCTCGTCCTCTGCCGACCGTGCCGTCGCACTCCACCCTCGCTGCCGAGCCAGGGCTACGCCTCGTCCACGTGGACTCCTCTCCAGCTGAGGAGATCGCTGAAGAGAAGTCCGGGGCGACAAGGAGGAGGAGCTCTCGAGGCGGAGAGAGACGAGCGAGAAGGCAGAGAAGAGGGAGGAGGCTTTGTCTCAGAACGCGGGGAAAAAGAAAATGATTTCCATCCATTTTCTCATATTTTTGAAGGATTTTTCCCGGTTGACGGAAATTATTTTTCTTGATCCATTCATTCTCTTTGAGCCAAACAGCGGAAAATTTGGCTGACGAAACAAACAAAGAATCATGAAATCACTTTCCATGAATCGTAATTTGTTGTGCTAGTGCGCCATTACCAACTATCTTATTCTAAATTCTCATAATAGTATTCAATTTGCCTAGTCTGCAAAATTTTCTAGAGGCAACTCCACGGCATTTCCAGACTAAATACAATACGCTATAATGGGCATTGAATTTTCTTTTTTTTTTCTTTTTTTCTTTTTGAGTCCCGAAAGAAATGAACCGTAATTTAGCAGCTCCCTTCACTAACTTTCCTCTAGCCTAATGGCTTTAAGAGTCTCTCAAAAGCCATATCGAGGTGTGAAATGTTGGGCCGTTTGATTCAGCTTTTGGAGAATGTCTCCGCTTGTATAGATTTGGTAAAGCCATCTACAAGGCAACCGGAAGAGTCCCGAACGATGCAGGCAACCGCTCCTTCCGTCGACCCCTCATTGAGCGACCCATCCACGTTGATTTTCAAAGTACCCGCTGCCGGAGCTTCCCACGTTTCAGGTATGTCGAGTTCCTCTGTGTTTGCTGGTTTTCCTGCTTTAACATGCAAAAAGCCCCATCTTTCATAACTATCTTGCTGAAATCGGGCTAGATCTACCACTTTGCAGGCATCCAGCTTAGTACCACGAAAAACAAAGTTATTTCTCTCCTTCCAGACCTGCCAGAGAGTATTTGAGATCAATTCCAAGGATGGTTTGTGCTTATCCTTCTTTATAAATCACGCTAGCCACTCATCTATGCGTGTAACCTTCTGTGCATTCACTTGTAGGTTGATTTCTGGGTAACTCCATACCCATGCAATCCAAGGAGAAAGAAGGTGTATATGTTCGGCCGTTTCCATGCTTTCTCGACAAAGGTCACAAACCGGATTAGGTAAAATCTTTCTTTACCATAAATTTTCCTTGGATGGGATGGCATTTTGACCAGCATTCCAAATAAAATTCTTCGCTTTAGGGCTGGTCCGCATTTTCCATAAAGCATTCCATAGTTCTCTCGGTGTTTGATATGATGATGAGGGGTGTTCTATTGCAATATTGGCTATTGCTCGGTCTCTTAGGGTGTTATAGCCATTTTTGACTGTAACGACCCATCTTTAGTTCCTGTCCAAATCAGCTCATCATTTGTAAGTTGACGGTTGATTGGAATTGCAAGGATCTCCTGAACAGTCTGCTCATCAAAGAGGTTATTTAACAAATCCTCATTCCATTGTTGTGCTTCAAAGTTCATTAACTCATAAACTTCTTTTGGATCATTTTTGTTTACTGGCCCTCCAATCAGTCCTCTCTTCAGCCAGTTATCTATTCTAATGTTGATATTTTGACCATTTCCAACCGACCATCTCACTGGATCTACTATGGCCTCCCTTCCTTGAACTAAACTTTGTCAACTCCATAAAGACTTAGGGCGCGTTTGGTAACAATTCTGTTCTCGGGAGTAGATTCTAATCAGAAATGATTCTTTTTGATTTTATTCCCAGGAACTGATTTTAAGCATTTTAAGCCGTTTGGCAACTGTCCAAAATTTCTGATTTTGGAATAGAATTGTGTTTGATACCATGCTCATTAATTCTGTTCCAAATCAATTTCTTTTAATTTTTAAATAATTTTTAAATAATTTTTTTTTTTTTTCTTTCTTTTTTTTTTTTTTTTATTTTTTTCTTTTTCCTTTTTTTCTTTTTTTCCCTTTTTTTTTTTTTCTTTTCTTTTTTTCCTTTTTCTCATCTTCTTCTTTTTCTTGTGGCAAGGTCGCCGGACCGACGATCGGCCGACGAGGGCCAGCGACCTCACCGAAGCGTCACCGGCCCTCGTAGGCCAAGCCTTGCCGGCAGCTGGGCGAGGCTTGCCTAGCCTCGCTGATGGCTAGGCCGGCCTCGCCGGGGGCTAGCCCCGGCCTAGGCGAGCCCTGCCAGGCCACCGGCAGGGCTGGGCGAGCCTCGCCAGTGGCCAGGCGAGCCTGGGCGAGCCTCGCTTGGCCACCGGTGGGGCTGGGCGTCGCGAGGCTTGCCCAGCCCCAGCGAGGCCCGCCTGGCCACCGACGAGGCTCGGCCTCGCCAGATTTGGGGAGGCCGAGCCTCGCCGGTGGCTGGGCTTGCCTCCGACGAGCTCGCCGGACCGGCGGCCAGCGGTGGCGGACGGTGGCCAGCGGCGATGGACGGTGGATGGTGGACGGCGGTCGCGAGAGGGCCGAAGGGAAGAAAAATAGTTCTTGATTTTGATTCTCAAATTCGTTCCCGGAACAATAATCAATTTTTTTTTGGTTCTTGATTATATTCCCAATCTGTTCCCGGGAATAAAATTTTTTACCAAATGCGATTCTAAGCCCAAACTGATTCGGGGAGCAAAGAATCAGAATTTGGCCATGTTTGGATAGTTATCAAATAGGGCCTTAGCGCCTTTATTAGCATGCCAAAAATCCTTTCGACTGAAATAGTGCCCTTTTAACAATTTACTCCACAAAGTATCCAGATTCTTAACCAACCTCCAAGCTTGCTTACCTAGGAGGGCCTTGTTTATCGTAAGAAGGTCTTTAAAACCCATTCCTCCCCTATCCTTTCTTACTTTCATGATTTCCCATTTTTTTCAATGTAGACCAGTCTTTGTTTCACCGCTTTTCCACTAGAAATTAGCTACTTTCTTACTTTCATGAGGTCAACCACCTAGGTCACGCAATTTAGGCCATTAGTCGCCTGGGTCGCGCGACTTAGGCGTCGCTTGAGGTCTGACAACGGTCGCCAGGGTCGGGAGACCGTTCGGCGGCGGTCGCCGGCGCGCGCGACCCCTTGGCCGGCCATCGTCGGCTTCCGTGTGGTGGTTTTGGAGAAGATGAACAGAACCGGGGACTCGCATTCTGAAGATGCAATTTCCCAAAATACCTCAGGACCTGCTTCAAGTTAAGGGTCTTTAGAGCCATTTGGAGATGCAATTGCATCTTGCCAAAGTTGCCCAAAGCATCAAACCAAACGCATTTGCATTTGGCCAAGGGACTTTAGAGTCCAAAAGCCCATTTGAAAGGCCGAACCAAACAAGCCGTTCGTTACTTTCAACCCCAAGCCACAAACGTCGAATCCCTCCCTTTCAACAGATGCATGGAAACCGCTCCATCTATAAGGACAATAATCTAGTAAAAACAGTGATCGCCACTTTGGTTTGCAAATTCAATCCCTTTCTTAGCCCATGGCATGGCAGTACTAAAATGACAAACAGATACAGAACCGATTGTACACGGATGTGCGCATTACGCCAACAAGCATATTGTTCTTACTTCGATTTAAAAACTCATAATAAATGTCTCAATTTAAACAATTGAGGTAAACAGGAAGTCTCCATGGCCAATACGCTGAACATCAAATCCCAAAAGGTTGTCCGGGAGAAAGTAGTGCTTCATCAGCAGCAGCAAGATTCGGGCCCTCAAAGAACTGGTCACAACCATACTCGTCGTCTTCATTATCTGAAGAGCAATACGGATAATATTAGAATGAGACCACACTTCACACACCATGATTGCTAATTTCTCATGAACCATAGATGAATATTCAATGAATGTTACACTACTAATGAGGCCATCACTATGTCCACTACTGGTTTTCCAAGATGAGTGCATTGGCCATGGAAATTACACTTTGATCAGTCCTTACCATCAGATAAGTGAGATAGTTCAACTGCTACAGAGAAATAATCAGAAGTAATATCTTAGAAAACACCTATATAACTCTCTTTGTATGCAGTTACAGCATTTGCTAAGTTGACTAGACCCAATCAAACCCCTAAAAAAAGCTTACCAGTGTGACAAAATTGAGTCAAGTATCATACTTGAGATGCCAAATGATTTAGCCTTCAAATGAGCCAGCTTCACATTTTCTTGTTCAGTTCGCAAATGGGATTGATAATAGCAGATATCACAAAAATATCCCTCTTTTAAACTCATTAAATGGTTTCCTAATGTGGTCAGGTGTTGAGGTTTTTTTGGCACTCTCTCTATGGTCGCTCTTTGTGCATTTCTTAGCAGAAAAAAGAAAGAAAAAGGACAAAACCGCTTTCCATAAGGAGAAGAAATGAGCTAATGCAATTCCTACTCTTCCGTACACAAGCTCGAATCTATCCGCTGAAAAAGGAATGCGACAGAAACCAAAGCCGTAGAGTTGATAACGTTCTCCTTTCACTCCAGCAAATGATGCTCTCACCACATTCATTATCGCGGCCAAGAGTAATTCTGCCTATTTCCAGTATAGAAGTCCCAAACTTTCTTCTCAATTTTTTCACAAGACAGTATAGACAATACCATAACACAATACAATCGACTACATTACAGGGAGAAAATTCAACTTACTGGAAGCTAGGAAGCTTGATGATGGCCCGTAGAGTTGTCCGTATGGCTGTACATTTGTATTTGCTGAAGGCTCCTTTTGGTTCGAACTGTAAATAATTTGGTTCCACGTGGCATTTTGGGAATTGAGACTCTGTAATTGTATTGGCAATCCAGCAGAAGTAAGACCACTGTTTCCTGGAGAGAGAGAGAGAGTTTGAACTATCAGAATTTTGTCGCATATAGACAAGGATATGAGCTATTAAAGTAACAAAAAAAAATTTCTTGGTATTTTCTACTTCTAAGACGTGGTAACAAAGCCTTAGAGGTGATAGTGTTTTCTGCTTTCCTGCCAGCAAGTCATACTCTCACCCATTCATCACCATGGCGAATACTGATTCTGCATAACTTCATATAGAAGTCCCAATTTCCAGAAGACTGGATAAAACAATACCATGCCGCAAAGAAATCAACATTCGAGGGCTAAAATTCAACTCATTGAAACCTGGGAAACTTCCGTATGTATATGCTGAAGGCTCCAATTGGTTCAAACCACCAATAATTGGGTTCCACGTGGCATGCTGGGAATTGGGACATTGTGGTTGTATTGGCAATCGAGCAGCAGTAGTACCACTGTTTTCTGTGGAGAGAAAGAGGGGAGGGAGAGAGATTTAAACGGTCAGCATTTTGATGCATATAGACGATCTGAGCTATTAAATAATTCAAAAATAGGTCCTGAAATACATATGAAGAACCAATAATTATGACATTACGACTAATTTCCCTTCTCGAAGATGCATCATCCGTCGATTTTGATTAAATTGATAGAGGCCCCGAAATACACCTCAAGAATGCCAAATAATCAGGACATTGCGATTATGTGCTTCATGAGTAATGATAACGGCCACTGATGCTCCTCCCTTGTAAAATATGTCGGCATATTCTTGTTTGACTTCATGCCACTAATGGAACCGTTGATTTCAATCACCTCCGAAGCCATATCATCATCATCATCATTATCATCATCATCGGGATTCTTGTAATACTCACTAATGGTGTACCATTGTTCGAGTTGAGTGTTGAGTGTTTTTAAACTCATTAAATGGGTTCCTAATGTGGTCAGGTGTTGAGTGTTTTTATGGCACTCTCCCTGTGCTTGCTCAGCCTCTTTGTGCATTTCTTGGCGGAAAAAAGAAAGAAAAAGGACAAAACTGCTTTCCTTAAGAAGAAAATTTGAGCTGATGCAATTCCTACTCTTCATTACACAAGCATGAATATGTGCGATGAAATAGGGTCATAACCCTAGGCCAAAGCCAAAGAGGTGATAACAATCGACTTTTGTTCCAGCAAGTTATATTCACACCACATATATCATCACAGAGAAAATTCATTCTGCATATTTTTAGTGTGGAAGTCCCAATCCCAATCTTTGTTCTCAATTTTTCCACAAGACAGGATAAACAATATTATGCCGTGAAGAAATTGACATTGGACGGAGAAATTTCAACGTACTTAAAGCTGGGAAGCCTGATGTTGACCCGTACGGTTGTCCTAATGGCTGTACGTTTGTATCTGTTGAAGGCTCCATTTGGTTCAACGTGGCATTTTGAGGATTGAGACTTTGTGATTGTATTAGCAATTGAGCAGCAGTAATGCCCCGATTTCCTGAAGAGAGAGATTAAACATAAATTAGAATCCGATTGATGAAGCCCATAATAGAAATGTGACAAGCCAGGAAAGGCAAGTCTCCTAGGTGTGGGATCAACGTGAAGTCCATAAGATCCTAATGTTGTGATTTATACAGACAGTTCAGCTAAATAGATTTAGGTCCTGAAACCCATCTGAAGAACCAATAATTAGGGCATTGCAATCACATACTTCATGAGATACGAGAATAGACAACAATGCTCCTCCCTCGTAAAATATTTCGTCATATTCTTGATTGACTGTATGCTACTTATGGAACAATTGATTTTAATCACCTCCAAACCCATATAATTGGAAGCCAGTATATTTCCCTCCCAAAGATGTACGCTACTGTGAAAGGTTTTAGTTGCAACATATCACTTTGATGATCTAAAATCACCAAAAAAAAAAAAAGTGGCTACATCTCAGCTAGTGTTTAATTATAGGCAACTTTTTGTTTTCCTCGTAGCCAATTAGAGCACATTCCTTCCACTGTGGATGCTGAAGTACTAGGAGGTACTTTCAAACCAACATGACTGCCCAATCTCGGTGTAGGGGTATTGTTGAGAGGTGGATGGAGGCATTCTTGATCTCCTAGAACTTTACACAGAAAAGAACACGAGATCTTCTCCGACATGGAACTCGAAGAAGCCTTAGCTTCGTATGGGGTGACATCATTCCAATTCTCACAGGCCTTTTTCACCAATTTATCAGCACAGACCTGGAAGACTTGAAAATTACTACTTCCTCGACCAGTCGCTTTATCAGGGTTATCTTACACCCTAGGTGACTCAAATAATTCGGGCTGGACTGGCATGGATATCAAAGGCATTAAGAAGATGTGTCTAATATGTTTCCTTTTTTTCTCAGACAGATCAAACAAGGTAGGAAGATGCAAAGTTGGTGGTCAAAATACCAATAAGGAAAATCATGGACATCAAGTTCACAGAATTTGATGAAAGCAACAAAAAGCATCTCGACTTGAAAGTACCATAACATGGTGAATGAGTCAAAAACTTAGAACGCTGTAAGAGCATAGAGTGCTCCTAAGCTGTTAACTGCACTCCTGATGTTGCGGATGGTGGTTGTGGTCCCACAAAGGGTGCTTCTGGTGATGTCTTCTGAAGGGGTGAGTGCAAAAGAAGGGGGCAGCCTTTGGAGGAGTTCGAATTGAATGTGGATGGAGATTCATTGGTCTTGGTGCCGATGGGGGTTATTGAGGCAAGATACTCATATTATCAGTTCCATTGTTGAATGTCAAGGCTGTTGGCCAGGTCCCTGGAGTCTCCTTCCAAGGGTTCGAATATACAGCTATGAGTCTTTTCGAGGAGCTTGAGAACGGAAATGATGGCCCCGAGCATTTTAAGTACTTGGAAAAAAAAATCAAGGAATTGAAACGCCTCCAGTGTTCCACCAACAATGATAAAACTCCAGACAGAAAAAGGAGGCTATGAGTGGTAGCAGTGGAAAGGGCTCTTCTTTGTTTATGTAAAGTTCAAAATTATGTCTTGGATTTTCATGGGGTTGAATAATGGGGACGAGAGAGTGGTGATAAAATTTTTTATCAGAGAATGGAGACGGGACAGAGTGTTATTAGGAGACTAAAATGGAAGATTGTCAGTTGGATGTTGCCAGGAAAACTCTATTCTGAGACTTCGGTATAATGGAAATTTATGTGAATATTTAAATGCTTTAAATGACATTGTAGATGATTTGTATTGTAAATGAGCTCTTTTAGTGCTAAAATTTTCTCTAGATGGCTTTGCCCCCACTTGGTGTCCTTTAGCGATATTTTCTTTTACATATAAAAAAGAAGTAGAAGATTATCATCAGAGAAACTCTCTTTTGTGTTTGCTTTTCCTTTTCCCCTGGCATTTGCAAAGCTGATTAACACAGCTTAGCATTGGAGACAACCCCGTTGGGAAGTTGAAATTGCAATCATCAACAGAAAATAATCACTAATGCAACATAACTGAATGCACCTGATTTTTAAAAACAGGTCCCTGATCAACTATCATGCCTATGCTACGTGGACGGTGTAGATAAAATTTTAACTGATAATCTGAGGTCAGGGTTGTCCCTTGCAAATTGCATGGCAAATACTAAAAAGGGTAGAATTTCCCACTTACCTTCTGCTGGGGAGAAAATATGTCAGCAGCATAATACCCCCCATCTGCAGTTAGGCCACTGAGTTGACCAACACTGTTGAACATAACACCGTGATCACTTGCATTATCGTGATAGTACACGTAGAGTTTCCCATTTGAAGTGCAAGTTCTTGCATAATTTAGGAGGGCTTTACACTTCTCCTCTCTCATGCCCTTTCCAAGAATCTGCAATGAACAAACAGAATAATACTCTTCTTGGTTTAGGGAGTTCAATCCAAATTGAGAACCAACCATGTGCAAAATCTCACATTTCTCAGTTTCTCAGAGTCCACGTAGAGTTGTCGTAAAAACTGTTCCACGTTATGTATTCCTGCTTCAATCAGCCGCTTGTGAAATGATCCATCCTTTGCGATACTTTCCAATCTCCAGACCTCATCGTCAGATGCTGGTGGATAGTGTTTCTTGCATGCTGTAAAGCGAATAGAAGATGAGAATTACAGTAACAGTAACGCTAAGATAGTGCAACTAAAAAGTGCCTCTTGGGGAAGGACTGACAAACCAGTCGTTCTAGACATCCACAATTGCATGTGCATTTACCCTGCAAAGGGAAGATAACAAAGTCAATAAGGTCTCAGACGCTATTAGATTAATGAGTAGCAGCAAACATCTGATAGGCATCCAAACCCCTTCTGGAAAGGATCCATAAGTGTCAACATTCTCTAGTAATAGATAAGCTCTTCCGAAGCAGGACACTTCTTGAATATTACAGAGCAGACCCTTCTTCTTGTTTTTGGTTTGTTAGAAAAAAGCCGACCCTCTTGAGTGGCCATGTCCATGAGCTCTACGAATCGGCGGGGGTGGTGGCCCCATTGCGGAAGCGGTGGCGGCGATGCAGTTGAACCGGTAGTTTTATATTTTTAACACTGTTTTACTCTTATCCTTTTTTTCTCTTTTTTTAATTTTTAATTTTTTTTCTTTTCTCCTTTTAAACCTGCGAGTTTAGTTCTGATGTGGCGCTTGTTATTAAGATTGTATTAAATAAATAAAAAAAACTACTTCAGATTTTTCCATTAGAGAAATTGAACGGAGCTAATATAAGGACCCGACTACACCAATTTAACAAGTTTTATGATTTGATTACACCTTTTGAAAAGTGAATCCAAACCATTTTATGTAATACTGTAAAAATTATACCTTCTCCCTGCGGCAGTCCAAAACTATTTTATGCAAGTCCAAAACCATTTTATGCAGTACTGTAAAATGTTGATAAAACAGTTATTTTATTTTTCACATGTTGCTGATTTGGTTTTTCAGTTATTAGAGTTAGTGGAGTCATGTGTGTTGGTTATCCTAGTTTTTAGGTGTTAGTGGGGCAAGTGCTTTATGGAGAACATGGGTAGTTATTGTGTGTTTTACGTTATGTGTTTTATCTTTTGTAAAAGACTTGGTTGCTTTGTACGTAAGATGAAGTTTCAGTCTCATCTCTTCTCCCTTTTAACAATTTAACATAAAAATCATACCTTGTCCCCTATGCTCCTTGACGGAGAAGGCATCTGTTTTGGCTTCTCGAATTAGTGTATTCCCACCATAACTAGATGCCACTTTAAGCCCTATCTTGAAACTTTTGCTCCTATTCCAGCTGGAATTATCGGTAAATATCATATCTCCCAGCTCCCCAACACCTGCCTTGAGCTTTACTTGGAGATTTCCTGTCAAAAGCGGCCTCTTTCCTTCTCGTTCTTTAACCACGTAGCTATCAAACTCTTCTGGAGCCCAATTTTCCTCATCGTCTCTATTGAAGTCACCTTCAAGCACAACGACGCCCAGCTTGATGGAGGCTTCTGGCCCTGATGTAACAACATCCCTTGTATCCGCATCGATCAAGGCAACGGAAATGCGAGCACCACCCTCTCCTTCTAGTTTCTTCCCAGTAAATAGAGGAAGTGACAGCTTGTTTTGTAATTGAAGCTGCAAGTTTCTCACGTTATTCTTTGCCGTAGATTTACCAATAGCCCTGCATTCTCTCCAGAGAACAACCATCAGAAATAGGAACGGGTACAGAAGCAGGAAATTGGAAAAGTAACTATAAAGAGAGACAAACTACGAACTATGAATGTGCACTCGTACCTTGCAAGGTGGGGAGACTGAATGTTTGCAAGCTCCACCGCTTGTCTGGCCAATAACGCCAACAGCAGAATTGCCAAGGTTGGAGACCTCAAAATAAGTTAAGCAGAAGGGATATGTCTCAGACAAAGTGTAAATTCGATCAACTTTGTTTATCTTACCGGTTTTTGAACAGCACTCTCTGTTGAGCATACCTGTTGTACCTCATCTTTGAGAGCATCCTTAATGCAACTACACCATGAAAAAATGACACCTTGAACAATGGCTGTCTTGTGGACTTATTTCTAACAAATAGATAAATATCCATACGTAACATTTTAGTTACTACTTCATACGAATGTCAGACTTGATTATAGTCTAAGTAGCACCGACACTGACACGACACGACACGACACGACACACCGACGCGTCGTTTCTCAAAAAACAGAAAATCCGACACGTTGTGACACATTGTATATTAAATATATACTTTTATATATACATAATAAATTATTATTTTTATGATTATTTCAATCAAATTAATTTTAATCAAATTCATAAATAAATAAATAATTAAAAAAGTCTAGAATGAATTTACATTAAAAACATTAATCCGCCATTTATTAATATCATTCATTGTTTTAATTTGATAAATTCAACCCTATTTCAATAATTTATAAAACTTGAAGAAAAATTAAGCGATTCATATTCTGGACTTGCATGTTAGATATGTTGGAAGAGGAGAAAAAAATTAAGGGGTGAATTGTGTATCACGGAAAGTGGGAGTCAAAAGAGAAGAGAATATTAGATCTTTCTTCTTTCTTTATTTATTATTTTTATTATTTTGTTTTATTTTTTCACACACACACACATATATTTACATCTCATTTATTGAATTTTTAAAATTGACCTCGATATCGGAATCACGTGCTGGAAATTCATATGTCAGAATTCCAACTCGAGTATCGAAGAATATCAATAAAGTTGACCAAGTGTCCGATTTTCCGACATATGTTGACCGAGTGCCGAAGAATGTCCGAGAGTGTCAGACATGTGTCGAAGTGTCTGACACGACACGAAAACTCTTGGAGAGTGTCGGTGCTTCATAGATTACAGTATAAAAAGATGGATAGCAGTCTACCAGACTCATCAAATGCATTCCTTTAATGTAACGCAACATAGAAAAGTCAACGCAAATCTGGATTACAATTTTTATCCAGTACATTGATAACTGAAGCAAGTAAAGTTTAATTAGCAGCCATCTTAATGCAACGTCTTTTCAGTGATTGAAAAAATAATGTATGTGCAGGTATTACACTTTGCTGAACAAAATCATGGACCGATGGCTTATGATACTCCATGATATTTCTACTTGTCAAGAGAATACAAATGGAAATTCTCCTAGAAGAATCAGTTGATGCAGATGAGCTACAGCTAACAAACCAAATAAAATTTATTCACCTTCGACAGTATTCGGCCAAGTCAGATTTAGCACGCTCCAGCTCTTCCCTGACCTGTTCAGCAAGGAGCAATGTCAAAGAATTACATTGCAATCTGCCACGTCTTCATCTCATACAAGTTTCACATGACAGGTATCTTCATTGTCCTCCTTCGACATGCAAGTTGCCATTCACCACATTTCAAGATTCAAGGAAATAATTATGCCCAAGCCACATCATTGAAAATCTGCATCCTTTTGTGATCCATACTATCCGGATCAACATGAAAAGCCTAAATCATGTTATTAGTGGAATTGCTTCACAGGAAAATCATAGGATAGTCAGTGAGTCATTTTTACCACTCAAACGATAATTCTCTATGCATCTCGCAGCAATTTCTCATCTAAATTTCTATCCGGAAGCTGACCGGAAGGTCAGAAATGCATCTAACCGCTTCTAATCAGAGAGATCAGCAATTGGAATACAATAAAGACTGTACTTTGTATGTCCAGTTTGGCTACTTTACTCATCTTACCACTCTCCTGACGACCTTCTCCATCAACCACCTCCTCGGCATGAGATTCCTCTCGGACCAGTGCCATGCTCGACTGCGTCAAGATCACCACGAAAGTACAATCAAGATGGTACAATTTGGCAAACAGGACAGCAAAGTAACCCGGTAACAATAACAGCTCACTGGCTTATGTAAAAGTTTCCAAGAAAGTTTAATTCGAATCAGGAGGAAATAATGCGATTGGCCCAGGCCGAAATCGCAAAACAGAGTCGAGATGGCAACATTGGGGGTCTTTATGCTTCGTATCTAATCCACAGCACGAGGCATAAGCTAATCAATGTTATGCTTCCATTGCCATATATCCTCATTCGGGAAAATTACCAAAAAATCCTAAAACCTATTATAATTGATTCAATCCTAAATTTATCTTTTTGACCAATTAAGTCTTAGATCTTATACAATTATGCCAAATCAATTCATCCGATCAAAATTGGCCACCGGCGCTGATGTGACCATCCAGCATCGGCGACGTTTTTTTAATAATATTTTATTAATTATTTTTATCTTTTTTTTCTTCCTCTTCCTTCTTCCTCCCTCCTCCCTCCTTCTTCCTTTGACTCCGGCGACCGGCCAGCCTGGCCGGTCGCCGGATTGAGACGGTCGGGCGAGCTCGCGCCCAACGACGGCGGGGAGGGCCTCCGTCTGATCTGGCGAGGGCTCGCCTCACCCGGCGACCGCGAGGCGAGCTCCGGCGAGGAGGGCCTTGCCAGACGTGACGGCAAGCCACCCTCGCTAGATCCGGCGGGGCTCGCCTCGCTAGACCCAGTGACGGCGAGGCCATCCTCGCTAGATCTGGGGAGGGCTCGCCCGGCCACCTCAGTCCGGCGACCGGCCAGCCCTCCCCTCTGGCCGGTCGCCGGAGCCAAAGGAAGAAGGAGGGAGGAGGCGAGAGGAGGAGGAAGGAGGGAGAGGGAAAAAAAGAAAAAAGAGGATAAAAACGATAAAAATTAATAAAATAATTCAAAAAATAATATATTAAATTTTAAAAAAAAAAAAAAAAAGTCCCTCAAATATAGCTAAAACGAACACGATCATCAAATAATCGATCAAGCATCGAAATGTTGAAAGGGAAGAGTGAACTTACTTCATTCGAGCGCTGCGTGGCCTCTTGAGTAGATTTGCTTGACTTGAAAGAGTGGAAGGCAAAGCTCTCTTTTGCGTCGACATGATTTTCTTTACTTTTGTGGAGCTCATAAAGAACTTGGAAGGATTTGGATGCTGAACAATCGGGAACAAATGTAGCACAGAAATGAAGGAGACGATGAACAGTTTATGTAAGAACTCAAGCTCAAATTCAAAGTAATGGGTTTGTAGTCATCGGGGTGTGATTTATAATGTCCTCTCCGGAGTAGGTACATCTTTTCTGAGAAAGTGCAGTACATTTCCGGGAAAGGGTGCCGGTTTTTTAATTACCCTCTTTTTTCCTTAGATTCCGGCAATTTGCCCCCTCAACCTTATGAAGCTGCCCGTGCAATTCCTTTTTGACCCGATCTTTGATACAATCGGTATATGCTCCAATATCTTGAGCAAGTGAAAAAAAAAATCAATTAAAGGATAAATATACTGAAAATTTTAAAAATTGTCACAAAAGTATAATTAAGTCTTAAAACTTAAAAAAATAATTCGATCAAATCTTAAAATTTGTCAAATTTATGCTATCAAATTCTTTCATTAACTCAATTCAACTTAATAAACCAAAAATGTTAACAAGTTTTAGGATTTGGTTAAATTTTTTGAAAATTTGAGAATTCAATTCCACTTTTGTGACAAATTTTATTACTTCCAATCCATTGTCCCTTTAATTGATTATTGCTAATTACACGTGACTATTATGCATAAATGGTAACAACTATCGAATGTGTGTTATAGTTATCTATTGAGAAAATATGTACGCATTCGAGGAATGATGGAGGCAAATTAATATGGCTCTTCTTCCTATTGATGATGCCAAAATGATTTA
This sequence comes from Eucalyptus victrix, assembly GCA_016097545.1. Lineage (NCBI taxonomy): Eukaryota > Viridiplantae > Streptophyta > Magnoliopsida > Myrtales > Myrtaceae > Eucalyptus > Eucalyptus victrix. Next base: position 51,207,728 of record CM027839.1, on the reverse strand, counting down.
TTGATGAACATTGGGTTTGATTGCCGGCTTGAGAATTTTTCCTTTTTCTTGTCTTTAATTTTGCTAGATTGTCCCCTTAACCTTATGAGCTATGAAGCTGTATGTACTTCTTTTTTCTTTTTTTATTTATTATTTCTGCTTTTGCCTATTAAATAACTGAGCTATTTTTGCAAACAACATACCAAGGTAAATCTTCTCAACCTGTTCTTTAATCAATGGGTCACATGCTCGAATATCGATTATCATCTAGGTGTAGCTTTTGTGCAAGCACCATAAAATTCCAGTTAATCGCGCAGCTTCTAAACGGTGCAAACGGGCCTGGAAAAATGCCTTCAGTTGACTTTTTACGGATACCACACCATATATAATTCTTCTCTTGGCTCGTTCGCATTCCATTTGATGAAGAAATTGATGCTTCATTTGTTTTACAGTTTTTCCTAAAATAATCGCCATAACTTTGGTCTTTTTTTTTTTCCTACTTCTAACGTTTCACTATAAGTAAGCCGTATTGGAAAAAATTAGAAATGTAATTGCCATATGAGGTCTCATTTTCGTTCGGAGGAATTCCGTCCATAATCTTTCAAGTTACTCCAATAGTGGAGGACATTTGGTCAATATATGAGAAATGGTGGTTGAGGATCATAGGAAGGTTCTGGGAAACGTTACCTGCATGCATGCTTCATTGTAGTTGGAGGATTTATGTCGGCCACTATGTTTAAAAGCTCAAAAGCGCTTGGAAATAAGCTTCCTCCCAAAATAAGATTATGTCAGTTGAATTTTTGTTTTTTCTTCTCTCTAACTTTACTAATTTGCCACCCCGCCGCGGTGGCTCAACTGGGTAAGCGCTAGACTTCCATCGAGGAGGTCTAGTGTTCGAAGCTCCTGCAATGTTACAAGAATGCTAGGTTTGAGACTCTTGACAACTTACCCGGTAGCACGTGTGTGGTGGCTAGCACGTGTCGCCCCCAGTGGTTTACCTCCGGCTGCTGGCCGTGCGAGGTTCCCTGGGTCACCAAAAAAAAAAAATTACTAATTTGCCTCCTTAACCTTATCAGTTATGAAGCTGCGTGTACTTTTTCTTTTTTCTTTTTTTCCTACATTTGCCTATTAAACAATTGAGCTACTTTTCCCTTCAACGTTCACGGTAAATCTTCAATGGTCACATGCTCGACTATCGATTATCATCTAGGTGCCGAGCGACATAATATTTCGAATAATCACTTCTAATCCAGCGTAGCTATAACTCATAAATTATAATGATGAAAGAATGTGTTTTGTGGTTATCTGTTAAGAAAATGTATGTACTACAAATTGGTTCAAGGAATGTTAGAGGCTAATTAGTATGCCTCTTCATCAAAATGATTTATTGTTTCTTGATTTTGTCATAAGGTTGTTGTTTTCCCAAGGTTTAGAATGCCACATGTATCTTATGCGGTTAAAATCATATTGATTATGAGAACTCGCTAGTTTTCTTACCTGTGTTTTGCACGACGTTTCTTTGCAAAGAGATGAGTGATTCTTGATGTATCATTTTCATAGGAACTCTCAATCTTATATAATATTTCAACTACTTGAACAAAAATCTTTAATGCAAACTATAAATTTTATTGTTATCATTATAATTTTTGCATTGATTCCATGGCCAAGTGAAATTAATTTCTCGTGCAAATTAAAAGAAAATACTGAAAATATGACATTTGGCTGCCTGATACATGACTTTATTCATTATAATCCCCAAGTGTTGATCTCATCATCATTTCATAAATCATTCTGATTAAACTTTATTAAAATGATCCATCATAAATAATGTCACTTTCAAACGGTACAAGTGGTGATGGAAAATTGCCTTCGGTGCACCGTATGTTGATTCTTCCATTGGCTCTTTCACATTCTACTTGACGAAGAAATTAGTAAATCATGTGATCACTGCTCTCTCTCTCTCTCTCTCTCTCTCTCTCTCTCTCTCTCTCTCTCCCCCCCCCCCCCCCCTTCTTCTTTATTTTTGTACTTCTATTAAAGTCTTTTTCATCAAGTTTAAGTAAAAGGGATTAGGTGATTGAGAATTAAAAATTAAATCAAGCATATGTTACGTGTTTGTTACCACTGATAATTGCGGGATTTTGTCATAAACGAGTGTCAATATCTTCATGTCCAATTTAATGTTTCATTTTGTCTCTAAACTTTGGTCATGTTTTTTTCTCTTTACTTCCAACGTTTCACTATAAGAGGTACTTTGGGAAGTTGCATCTTTGGAATGCAAATCCTCGGTACTGTTCATCTTCTCCAAAACCACCGCACACCACCGCACGAAAAAGCTGACCAGAGGCCGATGACTGCCGCCCGAGGGGTTGCGTGCACCGATGAGGCACCGGCTATTGCCACCTAAGGGTCGCCCGACCCCGGCGACCGTCGCTGGACCTCAGGCGACTAATGGCTTGGGCCGCTAGATCTGACAGTCCGGTGGCCGGACTTAAAAAAAAAAAAAAAAAACAAATCTTTTTGTTTTTTTAATTTAATAAAAATCATTTACAAATGCAAATTTTACCGAACGGTATTTTGGCCAAAGTTGTTTCTCAATACAAATTTTACCAAACGTTATTTGCATTTCAGAAAGCCCCATTCCCCCAAAGGTATATGCATTTTTGCAAATGCATTCCCCAAAAGCCGAACCAAACAGGCCCTAAGTCAGTCGTGTGGATAGTAAGTTCGGAGGAATTCCATCCATAATCTTTCATGTCACTCTAATAATGGAGGACACTTGGTCAATGTATGGGAAGTGGTGGTTGTGGATCAAGGAAGTTTCTCTGAAATGTCACTTGCATGCATGCTTCATTGTTGTTTGAGGACTTATGTTGACCAAGCTGAAAAGCGCGTGGATCTTGTTTAAAAATAAGCTACCTCCCAAAACCTTTCATGCTAGTAATGATTAAAATTGCAGTGCGCCTGCATTGCATGGAAATGATCCAATTTTTTATTTTTTTATTTTGCGGACCTCGATCGGGGAGCCGTGACCCCAATAGTGGAACAACGAGGAGGATCTCCGTGGCCCCAATAATGGCCCCAATAATGGATCGACAAGGAGGATGTTGCAGACCTCGATCAAGGAGCTGTGGCCCCAATGGTGGGACGAAACATTCGCAATTAGAAAATTGAATGGGTTCTCTGGAGGGTTTGCCATTGGGGGGAGAGAGAGAGAAGTTATTACTGGCATTACTCCTACAATAAATAAGAATGCGAACTGAAATTACTCCTCGGATAAATTTGGCTATGAACTGCGATGATGTTGTCTAGAAGACTGACTTGAAGATAATAGTGGGGGACATTTACATTTGATCAGGATATGAGAAGTGGTTGCTGTGGATCATTCTTTTGATAAAAGTAATGATCACACGTGCATTTCACGTGAATGAAATTTGTACAAGAAATTTTTTATCGCATGAGGAAGTTGACTCGCTCTAATTTTTAGGCGTCGTGAATCCATAAACTGTTGAAGCAACCAATCTATCTTGCATGTCCACATCACCTAGCTTAAGGCCCACCCTCTTAATTTCTCACACAATATAATTTGTCCAAATTAGTAATGCCACACTTCGAGTTGTTGCTTAAATCTCTACCGTTCATTTAAAAGAATCAGTTCTTCTGTTCAACGATTTTGTTGATTGTCTGACATCATGTTTTTTTTTTTTTTCGATCTACTCTAATCCTACTCTAATACTCACTCTCAAACTTTTGCCCTTGCCTCCTTGTAGGGCGTAGGAATCAAAACCCACTCCTGAAATGAAATCGTCCCCACCCCAATTCCCCCTGAGAATATGGGGATTTGAACCCCCAACCTCTCCCTTCCAAGTTAAAAGGGTAGCCACTGGGGCGAACCCCCAGTGGTTGTTTGACATCATATTACATGGCATTGATCAAGGAACATTTATTAAGCAATGATGTATTCTCATTAATAAGAAAAGGAAAAAAAAATTCAAACGAAAAAGAAAATGCTACGACCAACCATGGAAGAGAAGCTAAATGGGGTGCCATGCTTTTAGTTGAATGGTTTTACAGATGAAAGATGGACCAACATATTTGCCACGCATCATATTAGTTAGGATTTATATCACAAAAAACTTTAAATTAATACACATGACAAATTTACTTCAAACTAACTTTTTTAACCACCAAAATCCTAAACCAATACAACTGTGACAAATGTACCATCCTTAGTTTCCATTAAATTTATCATCAAATTGCTACATTAGATAACATGTGGCAATTGATAGATATATCAGTTTAGAATTTTACCATTTGTTTATCACGGGCATTTGTATTAATCTAATTTAGCAAAAACTAATGAAAGATAAATTTATTACAAATATATTTATTTTGGGTTTTTGGTATACAAAAAATTATTTTTAAATAAAGTTATCATAAGTGTATCAATTTGGGGGTTTTTTGTGGTTAAAAATTAATTTGAGGTAAATTTATTATATATATACCAGTTTGAGATTTTTCGTGATATTAACTTTATTATTTATTGGAGCTCGGTTGCCTAGACATTTCTTTTTCATTTTTATGAATTTGCCGCCTATATAATTTACTAGACAATCTTATGTTTGCATAAGCAATGCTTGGAGCAGCTTAAAGCTCAATTTTGGCTTTTTATGCTTACGTTTATCTCACGGTTTTTAGGAAGTTCGATCAATCCAGCCTCCGAATATAAGCTTGAAACTTTCCATGCCTAACTCTTTAAGTCATTCTTCTAATTTTTTAATAAATCAGTTATAAAATGTTAAGTTTAAGTATTTCGCACATACACGATTTAATATTTTGTTACATTTTTTTATTGAATATTACATATTACATTTTCATGAATATCGCACATACACGATTTAAAAAAAAAAAAAAACGGATTTAAGTGAGCTCTCTTTTGTCAACGTAAAGCATTTTCCAGAAAAAATTTTCAACACAAGTGAGTTAAGTGAGCTCTCTTTCGTCTCGCCATGGCCGTCGAACTTCGGCCTCTCGCTTGCTCGAGTTTCCACGCTAGTTTGAACTGGTTGGTTGTTGCAGACTGGTGGGTCATCGCGAGTGCGAGAGAGAAGAAAAAGAGAGCAACATATAGGTAACGGCATGACCAACATGGGTGATTTTCCGTGAAAATCAAGTCCGTCAATTTTTTCTGGAAAATGCTTTATGTTTCCTTTTTTGAAATCTTTTTGATTCATATGATTTGACGGCCTCATCCGATGTGCTGCGAGCCAAAAAAGCAACATATTTGGTAATTTTCAGATGTTAGGAGGGTGCATGACAACCTAAAATTTATGTTCCAAAAATAGTTTTTCCGTTCTTTTGCTTCTCGGAAGAAAATCCGTTTGATAAACCTATTCAATTTTTCTATTTCTGGAATAGATTTCTATTCTAGAAATAGGTTTAGAAGAGAAATCAGAAGCTAAAATTTTCTATTTCTGATTTCTAGAAGAGAAATCAGAAATAATTTCTCTCACTAAACCCTAATTTCGGTAAGTCCTCCCTTATCTCCTCTATGTCTCTGCCTCCTCCTCCTCCGTCTCTCCTCATTTTATTTAAAAAAAAAATAAATTTATTAAAATAAATAAATTATTTTTATTTATCATTTTATTTTTAGTTTATTAAAAATAAATTTATTAAATTTATTAAAAATAACTTATTTATGATAAATAAATATAAATTTATTAAAAATAAATTTAATAATTTTATTTTTATTTGCCTGAGTGTTTTGCCAAATAATTTTTTTTATTTTTTATTCATTTTAAAATAAGTTTATTTGTAAAATAAAATAAAATAGAATAAATAAAATAAATTTATTTTTAAGGATATTTTAATTTTAAAATAAAATGATATTTTTATTTTATTTTTTATAATTTATTTTATTCATTATTTTTTTGTTACTAAATCATTTTTATTTTATTTTTTTATATTAAAGGTCGTCGGTCGTCACCACCGCCGTTTGAAAGGAAGAAATTTTGTGTCGTTATTAAACGAATTTCTATTTTTAGAGTAAAAATTTTGTGTCATTATCAAACGGTTATTTTTGCTTAGAAACTCTTCTAGAAATAAAAATAGAAAAATCTATTTCTATTCCGTAAACTATTTTTGGAACAGAATGGTTGTTATGCGCGCCCTAAATTGCAAAGTAAATATCAGTCCACTACTACGACTCCCACTCCAAAAATGCTTGGGTGGAACCAGGAAATTGCAATGTTTATTTGTAGGCCTTCTGGATCGAAGGGGATCGATTGCAGATCGGCGAACAATCGGACTCTTAAGAATTTTCAAAAGCGAAAGTCATGCATAAGACCAATTTGATAACCCAATTGACTCTTGAAAATTTATGAGTTCCACACTTAACAAGATTAAGATTGTTAAACAACTTTAAACACTATAAATGGAATCAACTTTAATCGAATTAAGAAATGAGTTACTTCAAAATTAATGGGTGATGTGAGGTCAATTTGGTTTTCCTCTTCTGCGTTTGACTCTTTTCCAGTCAATTGAAAATGAGAGAGAGAGAGAGAGGGGGGAAGGGAGGGGGTGCAAATGCTTGCCTGTTCCTTACCAGGCACACATGAAAATGGCAGGTCATAGCAAATGTTTGAGGTACAATGTTGTACCGACATTGAATATTTTTAGAAAGTCAAGTCAATCCAGTCGCCAACGATTTATGTGGGCGGTCCCATGCTTAACTCTTAAAGTCATTCTTCTACATTTTTTTCCTATTAATACTAAGAGAAACTCCAAATTTATACCTTTATAATAAATTTATCATCCATTAATTTTTATAAAATTTTACCGTCAAATTACTAAGTTGGATGACACACGGTAAGTGGCGAGTATATCAAATTGGATTTTTATTCTCCGTTTTTCATAAAATTATCAGTTTTTGATTTTTTATTGTACTATTTCAATTTAACGGAAATTAACGAAAGTTAAATTTGTCACATTTAGATTAGTTTGTGATTTTTAATGGTTAAAAAATAAGTTTGAAGTAAATTCATCACAAGTGTACTACTTATGGATTTTTGGTGGTCAAAATTAATTTTTGGTAAATTTATTATAAATGTATTAATTTTTTGTTTTCCGTAGAATTAACCCTTCTTTTAAAAAATCAATGCTTCCTTTTATTAAATCCCAAGTTAAAATTCTTCACTTTTCATAGATATGCAGTCTCACTATTTTATTACGTTGCGATTGAACATTACACCTTCATAAATGTCTTGGGCTCTTTTTTGTATTATCAATTAATAAATTGATATTACTTAATACCACCGTTACCAAAACTCGGGAATAATAGTTAAAACTCAAATGTGCTGGTAATCTCGCCCCCGGATAACTTAGATTTCTGGCTCTTTCCCTACCGTACAATTAGATAATTTAAATTTGATTACAAACTATACGTCCTAACATCATAGATTTATGTGCACAACCTTTTTATACGTAACAATCTCATTTGTCCCTCCCCTCGCGGGCGCTCCCTCATCCCAGAAGGAACAACATCATTCCATCATCACACGCAAACGAGCATACTCCCATATATATTTGAGCAGGAGGGACAGCTTACCCTACTGCCACCGTGCGCTACCTCCGGCAACCCTTTAGGATGGTCGGCGACGGCCCGTATTGCCTCAGCAAAACCCTCCACATGAGCTGGAGGAATAGGGGTGTGTTTGGGAACCGCTTCCCAAAGCCCCTTTGAAGCCTAAAGATACTTGGGCAAATGCCAGCCCATTTGGCAAAAAGTTTTGAGCCCCCATTCCCTAAATGCCAGCATTGTGAAGCTGAAAGCCCAAGGCAGGTGAGGACCTACCTTGGGCATTCGGCTTTTTCGGCATGCCCACACAGGCACTGTTCATGTTTTTTTTTTTTTTTTTTTCCGAAATTATCCTCACGAATTTTTTGTTTTTCCGGTTTTTGCCCTTGTGTCGCAACTGTTCATCTTCTCTGGGGGGTTCGAATCTGTCTGACTGCGAGTGGCTGACGACTGCTAGAGGGACGTCGACAATCGTCAGGGGGTGGCGCGACTAATGCTGGAGGTGGCGCAACTGATGCCGAAGGTGGCGCGACCGAGGGTTGGGTCGCCGCAACCTAGATTTGGGGTGGCAGGTGGTCTTCTTCTTCTTCTTCTGCGAGTGATCGCCGGCGACCATCGCCCAGACGACTGACATTAGGGGGTGGTGTGACCGCCGCAACCCACGGGGAGGTCTGGATTACCGCAACTTAGATCTGGGGCGGCAAGGTCGCAGGAGGACCTTGCCACCCCCGATCTAGGTCGCGCGACCTCGCGGCCCCCGGATCTGGGTTGTGGCGGCGTCACGAGACCTCCCGCGACCTCGCCGCCCCAGATCCGGGGGCGGCGAGGTCACGTGACCCCGCCGCGACCTAGATCCGGGGCGGTGAGGTCCTCCCGCGACCTCGCTGCCCCAGATCAGGGGTTGTCGGAGGTCGCCGGAGGTCACGACGGCGTCACACAACCTCGCTGCCCCAGATCCGAGGTTACCGGAGGTCGTCGGCGACCGCTGCCCTTTGGTCAATTTTTTTTTAAATTTTTCTTTTGATAATTTTTTTTACCACAAAGATCCTTTGTAAATGTAATTCCCCAAATGCTATTTTGCTCAAAATACTTTATAAAGAGCTTTCAAAGTACAATTTACTAGACCCGTTTAATGGATGGGTCGGGTCGGGCTAAAATAATTTTATACAACACAAATTTAATGGATAATTTTTATAATTTTTAAAATAATTATTTTAAAAAATGGAATTTTAATTATTTATTTTAAAAATAAAATTTTAATTATTTTAATTTTTAAAACATAACTTTTCTTCTTCTTCTTCTTCTTCTTCTTCTTCTTCTTCTTCTGCCGGCCACGACGACGGCCGGTGGCCGGCCACAGGCGAGCCTCGAGCTCGCCCGGCTCGCCGGCGTCGGGCGAGCCTCGAGCTCGCCAGATCGGCGAGGCTCGAGCCTCGCCAGACGTCGGCGAGGCCTCTGCCTCCCCAGATCCGGCGAGCTCGAGGCTCGTCGGCGTCCGGCGAGGCTCAAGCCTCGCCGATCTGGCGAGCCTCGAGGTCGCCTGGCCGGTCATCGGCCATCGCCGTGCCGGCGATCGGAGGAAGAGGAAAGAAAAAAAGAAGAAAGAAAAAAAAATAAAGAAGAAAGAAAAATAAAGAAGAAAGAAAAATAAAAAAAATAAAAATAAATGGGTTGCACAACCCATCTTTAGACTTTAATGGGTTTGTAAATGGGTATTAAATAGGTACCCATTTAAGACCAATTTATTTTAGTTCTTTTATTTTTAAAACCCATCGGGTACCTTATTTCTCAAGGCTTGACCCATTAACAACCCATTTATGCTTAAATGGGTCCATAAATGGGTTGCACAACCCATTTAACACCTCTACAATTTACCAAACACGGTTGCATTTTGGAAAACACCTTTAACTCAAAGGTATTTGTATTTTTCTAAAGACTTTCCCCAAAAGTGGTTCCCAAACACACCCTAGAACCGTGAGTCAATTCGAGTCAAATTGCGAGCCAACTTGACGCGATCTGCAGAACAGCGACGTGTTGGCCGGTTCCACCTCCATGGGCGGCCCAGCTAGCACGGAACAAAAAGGGGAAAAAAAAGAGTAAAAGAAAAGAAAGTGGGCTGTTTCGTGCAATTGAGAGAGTGAGCAACAAAGGAGAGACAGATTATAGATAAGACTAAATTGAGCATTGAATTGCATCGAGGTACAGCATGGCACCCGACCTCCAAAATGTTACAGAGATCGATTCCATATGATTTATCGTGAACAATGTAGATAATTGTAATTAGGGAAAGAGAACATGAGGAAGCCTAAGGAGTAATTCTCAAATTCCTGGAAAACGTAGATAAAGATGCAATTGTCTAGGAATTTGAATACGAATTCACAGATTTAAAGAACAAAAATCAATTAATGAATCAATTAAATTTAAGTACTAATGTAATACTAACAACAGAATCTTTACTGAAAAGTATTTGTTTGTGATACACATTAGACAATTGAATTAGGTTTGGCTGGCTAGCCCGCAATGGTTTTGCGACTTCAAGAATGGCGGCTAATAGAGGACTTTCGGTTCCAAATGTTTATTTCTTTAAGGCCCACACTTTTTTTTTTTTATCATATGCTTTGGGCCCTTTTCACGAGGATTAGGGTCGAGAGTATGAATATGATTGGTTAATTGGGATCCAGTCGCTAGTGGCCCTCCCTTTGTGGTGGGTGTGGGAAGAAGGGAAAAAATGAAAAAGAAAATACAGAAATATATATAAGAACAAGGTATAAAGATTATCTAAGTCAACATCGATCACGCCGCATAAGACAGTTAGCACCGATCGAATTGCTATATTAATGATTTCCAATCAAAATTGGCCAAAAAAATTACATTGACAAATCATTAAAAGATTCATGATTAAATTGATCAAATTAAATAAATTAAGACTTAATTAATATCAACATAATAGAGTTGCATTTTTTTTTAATTACCCTAGAATTTAGGGAACGAGACAACAATCCATTCATCCACCAAGTCAAAGTACATAACTTTTGGAGTGTGTCTCCTTTTGTAATGTCCGCAGGAGTGGGCTCACAGCGCATGATTTTTCAAGAAAAGTGACTTTCATGGAACATTTTCAGGAAACCTTCCCATTTCAGAGATTTCTTTTTCGTTTCTTTTCTCCGATTTAGGAAATTGGCCCCCTCAACCTTTTGAAGCAGCATCTGCAATATTTATTTAGATAGATGCACTTAAAATACTAAAATATATCATGGAAATATAATTAAATCATAAAATTTTAAAAAATATAATTAAATCCTAAATTTATCAAATTGATACAATCAAGTCAATTTGTTAATTTCGTCCAACTTGACTAATTAAAAAAAATGCTAACATGACTTTTTTTATTATTTTCTCTCTCTTAAATAGCAATGATGTGACTCATGCGCGAAATATAAGGTTAAAACAATGTCATTTTGGTCCAAATCTAAATTTTTAATACCTTTTATTTATATTATATTAAAAAAATAAGGTAACTTCAAATAAATTCAGAAAAAGGAAATAAAAGAAGGAAAATACAGTCGAGGACTAATGCGGTCCAATTTTTTTTAAATTTTATTTAAATTATATTAAAAATAAGCTAAATTTAAAAAATACAAAAAAAAAAAGAAGGAAAAACATAGCTCCCCACCACCGGTAGGAAGGGCCAGCAAGGGTTGCCACTAGTCTAAATTTTTTGTAGTGAAGCATGCATGTTGGTGACATTTCATAGAACCCTCCTATGATGTACGACCGCCATTGTCATATATTAACCAAATGTCCTCCACCATTCCTTAATAGATTAACGCTTTTGGTAGCGGCATGTAATAACCTTTAATAGATTACGCTTTTGGTAGCGGCATGTAATAACCTTCTCTTGTCATCCGTAAAAACAATTTCTAAGCATTTTTGCTTTCATCTAAATATTAATATCACAAAAAATCTCAAATTAATACACCCATGCCATATTTATCTAAAAATTATTTCGTGTCACAAAAAATCTCAAATTAATATATTTATATCATATTTATTTCAAATTGACTTTTATATAACAAAAAATCTCAAAGATTGGTAATTTAGGATAAATTTAGTATGGATGTACTAATTTGAAATTTTTTGTGACATAAAAATACATGTTAGATAAATGTAATGAGTATAAAATTTGGAATTTTTCGTGACATGAAAGTAAATGTGGGTGTACCAATTTGGAAAAATAATTTAAAAAAAAAAAAAAAGGAGGAGGAAACAGATTCTATTGTCCGGTTGAGAGGTCATCCCATGTATGCTGGAGGCTCTATTTGGTTCAAACTGTCAATAATTTGGTTCCACGTGGCATGTTGTTGTGGTTGTGTTGGCAATCGAGCAGCATTACTGAGAGAGATTTAATCAGCATTTCGTTGCATCTAGACATGGATCTCGTGTAGACATGGAACTGAGCTATTAAAGAATTCAAAAATAGGTCCTGAATTGCAAATGAAGAACCACGAGAGGGCTTCCCCTTCCCCCCAACACCAAAAAAATCGACGGGAAGGGCGATGGTGGGTGATGGCCGGTTGTGGGTCAATGAGGGTCATCAGGCCCCGGCCGTCGCATTGTTTTGACTTCCTTTTCCTTTTTTATTTTTAGTTGGGTATAAATAATCTTTAGATTTAAAAATCATATTTGGTTCAAAACAACATTGTTTTTAGCCTTATCTTTCATATTTTAGCCATGTTAATGCCATGCATGAGAGAAAAAAATAATATGAAAAGTCATCTCAGCATTTTTTTATTAGTCAAATTAGACAAAATTAACGGAAGGACTTGATCGTACTCTTTATAATTTTTAGTACTCAATTACAAGACAAATTTTAGGATTTTCAGTGCACCTATTCTTAAAAGTAAATAAGCTATTTTACCCCCTTCAACGCAAGTTTAAGCTGAATCCTTTGAGCTCGATCTCCGGTCAATGGGTGACATGCTATCGGTGATCATCTATGCGTGGCTTTGAACAAGTGACAGAAAATTCATTAATCACTTCTAACCACACGTGACTACAAATTGTAATAACTAAGGAATCCGTGTTATAGTTTGTTGATTAAATATACGTGCTCTACATGGATGCCAGGAAAATTAGAGGTGAATTAATATGGCTCTCCGTCAAATTAATTATGAAGAGATGATTTATTGTTGCATTTTCGTGAGAACTCTTAATCTTCGATAGTTGTTCAATTGCTTAAATAAAAATTATGAATTAGTTTTTCCCAATGTGGATTCATATATATTCAACAGTATACAATATCTAACTTATAAATTGTAGAAAACCGTCAAGCAACCTTCACATAAACCAAATCTTGCCAAATACCTCATCCATAGTCGATCATAGCCAGTGAAAAGGCAACCAAAGATCTATTTTAATTACTTCATCATTGTATTTCGTGCTTTTTGAGACATTATAGATTATAGTTATGACTAAGGCTCCGTTTGTTTTGCAAAAAATAAATAACTTGAGAAACAACTTTCTAAAAATAATCCCTTATATCTCTTAAAATAATTAGACCATGGAAAAAGTTTTCATTATCAATAACAATTTATACCTGAAGGCTTTTATTGGTATTGGGCTTAAGGCCCGTCCGCCCAAGTTGGGCCCAAAAAGCTCGGCCCATGGGAATAGGGCCCGTGGAAGGAGAGAGGTATAAAAGGGAGGAGAGAGAGAGAAAAACACACCGTTGTTTTTAGAAAAGGAAAAGACGTACGTTCTCCACGCTCTGTCTCTCTCAAAAACAAAAGACAGTAAGCATACGGCTTGATCTTCCTCCCTTCAAGGCTTCATCGGATCGGATTGCTCAGTTTCTCTTCCTCCATCAACGTCGGTGTTTAATCTGTGGCTAAAAGGTACGCTCGAATCCGTGGTGTGCTTTAAGATTGGTGATGCGTGTTGTTTTCCCGGGCTTCGTCTTCCGCATTGATTTAGGGGTTCAATTCGGTATCGAATCCGTTTTTCGGGGATCCATTATTCCCAACATTGGTATCAGAGCCCTAGTTCACGTTTTTCCCGATCAATTCTGATGTTTTTGATTGATTTTTTGCAAAATCATTTCAGCCGTACGGAACCAGGCGAAAATCCCGACACCCGAGCGCTTTTCAGCCATTTTTCCGAGTTTTCGTAAGTCAAAATAAAATTGTGATTGTATAAGAAGAAGGACGAAGTCGAGACGAGTCCAGCGATGTGTCGACCGCCGCCGGGTGCCGCCGCACGCGCCCACACGCGCGGCCGGAAGGTGCTGCGCGTGGGCGCGACGCGCCCGAAGCGTTGGCATTGGCCAGCGCGTGCGGCGCACGCGCCGGTCGGCGAACCGACGCGTGCACGCCGCCGGCGGGCGAACCGGCACGCGCCGGTCCGCGAACCGACGCGTGATGACGTCATGTGATGACGTCAGCGTGACGTCATCCAACGGTCGGTAACCGTTCGGATGACGTCACTGATGACGTCATCACCGACGACGTTTCGCCGGACGGTCACCGGCCGGCGACTCGACCCGATCGGAGACCCGACCCGACTCGCTGACGAAGGCACATGCCAGGCACGTGCGGATGACGTCTGCATGACGTCATCCCCCGCACGCGCGCAGCACGTGCGTCGGTTCGCACGAGTGGTCCGACCGGCCCGATCAGCCCGACCGATCCGACCGATCCGACGACTGTTGACCGTTGACTGTTGACCCTCTGACCGTTGATCACGTTGACCGTTGACTGACGACTTTGACCGTTGACCGTTGACCCAAAAAAAAAAAAAAAAAAAAGGGGAAAAGAATGTGTTTCTTTTTCAATTAAGTCTATGTGGATTATAATGTGATCCCTTATTTGTTCTGCATTTGTTGCAGGAACTATGCCTCCCCTAAGGTTGCGCACACCTATTCGCGCAATTACCGATGAACAAAAGGATAGGCTGTCTGAGTTGATAGCTGAGCTGACTGATCATCGATGGGAAAGAGGTGACTTAATTGATCATGTCCTTGAAGTCAACGGGAAAATTCAACAGGTCATATGGAATGGCCGTCCTATGTCACAGTCAGAGATGGTGCGATTTTTCATAAACACTCTTCCACCTGAATGGCAAGATGTGTTGAATCGCATATGGGATGTCAACGGAGCTGCTTCCTATAAGAAAATTGTGATGGATTTTGTAAACGAATATTACTGTATTGTTTCAAGGGAAAAGATCAAGAAATTGAACGAAAGAGGATCTTTCCCAGTTCGTGTCCTGACTTGGTGTTAGTTGTATTGACTGATATATGTTAAGTGTGATCAATGGACATATTATGTAATGATTACTACCTAATTGTGTTAATTGAAAGCATTATTGTTTTTTAATTGTATGTTAATTATCTGTTACTTTATGTTATTGCTGGTTGCTGTGGGTAATTAGATGAGGGTAGTTTTTAGAAGTTTTTGTAGCTTCATAGAATTGATTTTGCATATGACAATCATATTAATGATAGTTTTAAGTTAGGATTTTGGAGGATGATTAGAAACATAGTGACCTTTTGATTCTGAAGCCTTACTTAAAATTATTCATTAATATGATGGGTCTATGTAAAATAGGGATGCATAAATGATAGGCATTAATAATTCGTACATATTTGTCTGATTTGTTCAGATCAATGGCTTCAGTCACAAAGAACATAGTTGCCGAGCTGGACAAAGGTGAAAAGCTCAATAGAGACAACTATGAAGTTTGGCAAATGAAAATCCAGTATGTGCTGGAAGAGCAAGAAGCACTTGAGGCTCTTGTCATGACCATGGTAGAACCTGAAGAGGGAACCACTGCACAGCACAAAAGAAACAAAGAAACTTTTTCTGCGTGGAAAAGAATGAACTCTCTAGCTCGCATCACGTTGCTGAGCAGCATGGAAAATGACGTCATGCAAGAGTTTCGGCGTTTTGACAATGCCAAGGAAATGTGGGAGGCATTGGCAGCTAGATATGATCATACTTCGGTGACTAAACTGAGGCAGCTCACTATCAGGTTTAACTCTTATAAGAAGCCTCATGGTCAGACCATGAAGCAACATCTTAGAAAGATGTCAAACATGATAACTAAGTTGAAAGATGCTGGCCATGTCCTCACAGATGAGCAGCAAGTGCAAGCAATGATTCGTTCCTTGCCTCAGAGTTGGGAGCATATGAAGGTGCACCTGACTCATAATGAAAATATCAAAACCTATGAGGATGCAATGCATCATCTTGAGCTGGAAGAGGATCGCCTGTTGGCGGCTAAGCCGGATGCTGAACTCTATTATGATGGTTCTAGCTCAAATGGAGCTTCGAGCTCCAAGCGCAAGCGCCCTAACTGGTTTGATAAGGGGAAAGGCAAGGAAGAAGCAGGTCCTTCAGGGAAGAAACCCAAATTTAACCAACATGGAAGAGGGAAGCATCCTCGCATGAAAAAGGTTGCAAGGGTGAAATGCTACAACTGTGACAAGAAGGGTCACTATGCTCGCGACTGTCGTGAGCCAAAGAAGGTATATACTCCTTGTACTTTTCAGAACTTTGCTTATGTGTCAAGTTCTGTGTTCTTAACTGAGTCTAATCCTTTGTGGACTGTGGATTCAGGAGCAACGAACCATGCAGCGAAGGATAGATGATCCTTCTTGGAATTCCGACGAGTACCAACTGGAACTAAGTGGATCTGTGTGGGAAACAACTCTAGAGTTGAAGTGAAAGGATTTGGAACATGCCAACTGAATATGCGTGGTGGACGCACTTTGCTTCTTCATGATGTGTTGTATGCTCCGGAGATTCGTCAGAATTTAGTGTCTGTATTAATGTTGGTTAAATTAGGTTTTAATATGAACTTCTGTAGTAGAGGTGTGAATTTGTTTTTGGAGACAAATTACTATGGTTGTGGTTATTTTCTGGATGGTTTTATTGTATTAGATATTGATTATGTTAATGCTAATGTTTGTTATTCCCTTCTCATGTCTCCTAATAAATATGATAATGATGTGAATGTGTGGCATGCTAGACTTGGTCACATTGGCCAACAGCGTATGAATAGACTGGCCAAAGAGGGCTTGTTGGGCAATATTGAAAAAGTCGATTTGTCCATATGTAAGCATTGCTTAGAAGGGAAAATGACAAGGAAACCATTTGGAAAAGGAAAAAGAGCTGAATTTCCTCTGCATTTATTCCATTCTGATGTCTGTGGTCTAATGAATGTGAAAGGAAGGCATAGGGCTGTTTATTTCATCACTTTTATTGATGATTATACTCGATTCGGATATGTCTATTTGATTTCTCATAAATCTGAAGCGATAAGTTGTTTCAAAAGGTTTATGAACCTGGTAGATAATCAATTAGATAAGAAAATTAAAGCATTAAGATCCGATCGAGATCGAGAATATTTATCTGATGAGTTTCAAAAAATTATGTGATGAAAAAGGAATAGAAAGACAGTTGTCCATTCTGTACAATCCTCAACAAAATGGTGTTGCGGAAAGAAGAAACAGAACCCACTGGAAATGGTTAGGTCCATGATGGCACATGCTAACTTGCCTATCACCTTTTGGAGTGATGCATTATTAACTACTGCATATATACTTAACCGGGTGCTTTCCAAATTAGTTGCTTCCACTCTATATGAGTTATGGACAGGTAGAAAACCGGACTTGAGTTTTCTTAAGCCATGGGATTGTGCTGCCTATACACATGAGTCCTCTCACAAGTTTGGAAAATTGGGTCCTAGAGGAAAGAAGAGTATTTTCATAAGATATTCGGAACACTTGAAAGGGTATGTGTTCATTGGTGAGCAGGAAAGTGGGAGTGTAACTGAATTTGAATCACGAGATGTTACATTCTTAAAGGATGAGTTTCCTAAGAAGGGCGAAATAGGGGAAGATCACTCCCTATTTGAGACCTTGGATCAAGACAATGATATTAGTGGAGTTCATCCAAGTGGGAGCATAATGGAGAATGATGTGCAAAGTGTACAATCTCGCATACGGCGAACAAGTCGCCAAAGTATTTCCCGTTGATGTTTTGACATTGAAGGGGAAACTTTTATGGTTGCTCCACAAGATGAGGATGAGCCAAGAAATATCAATAAGGCTCTGAATTGCCCTAGTAAGAAAAAGTGGATTCGTGCAATGGAAGAGGAAATTGAGTCAATGAAATCAAACCAAGTCTGGGAACTGGTTGATCTTCCAAAAGGATGCAGAGCTATTGGGAACAAATGGGTTCTCAAAATAAAGCGAAAGGCTGATGGCTCGATTGAAAGGCATAAGGCTCGCCTTGTGGCGAAGGGGTATAATCAACAGGAAGGAATTGATTATGAAGATACGTTTTCTCCTGTAGTGAGATTTGTCTCAATTCGCATTATTTTGGCAATAGTAGCTAGTCTGGATCTTGAGTTACATCAAATGGATGTAAAGACTGCTTTCCTCAATGGAGAATTAGAGGAAGAAATATATATGGAATAACCTACTGGTTTCATAGTGAAAGGCCAAGAAGAAAAAGTATGTCGACTTTTGAGGTCGATATATGGTCTTAAACAGTCATCAAGACAATGGTATATACGTTTTCATAATGCCATAGTGGCATATGATTTTAAAATGATTGATGAGGATCATTGTGTATATATCAAAAGATCCAAGGATCAATTTGTGATCATATCATTATATGTTGATGATATACTGATTGCCGGAAGCAATATGGAGTTGGTTAATACTGTTAAGAGATGGTTGTCTTCTAACTTTGAGATGAAGGATATGGGTGAGGCTGCATACATTTTTGGAGTTAAGATTTCAAGAGATCGTTTGAAGATATCGTTGTCTCTTTCGCAAGAAACCTATATAAATAAGGTTCTTGAACGATTTCGTATGCAAGACTGTAAACTCATAAACACTCCTATTGCAAAAGGTGAAGGATTGAGCCATAGACTGTGTCCAGGGACTCCACAAGAGAAGGAACAAATGAAACATGTTCCTTATGCTAGTGCTGTTGGGAGCTTGATGTATGCTATGATGTGTACAAGACCCGGCATATGCTTTGCAGTTGGAATGGTGAGTAGATATCAATCCAATCCAGGTCCAGCACATTGGAAAGCCGTCAAGAGAATACTGAGGTATCTGAAGGGAACTGCTGATTTCAAGTTGAATTACCAAGGAAAGGATCTGCGACTTGAAGGCTATTCAGATGCTGATTGGGGAGGAGATTTAGATGAAAGAAAATCTACCTCTGGATT
Source organism: Eucalyptus victrix (assembly GCA_016097545.1). Classification (NCBI taxonomy): domain Eukaryota; kingdom Viridiplantae; phylum Streptophyta; class Magnoliopsida; order Myrtales; family Myrtaceae; genus Eucalyptus; species Eucalyptus victrix. Next base: position 51,188,929 of record CM027839.1, on the reverse strand, counting down.
TACTTTATTACTGAACAATGGCGCCATATCATGGAGCAGTAAGAAGCAAACGTGTATAGCCTTGTCCACGATGGAAGCTGAGTTCGTGGCATTATCAGCAGCAGTACAAGAAGGAGTTTGGCTTAAGAGATTTTTGGATCATTTAGGTATTATTGAGAAAGCTGCGAATCCATTGTTGGTTAACTGTGATAGCCAAGCAGCTATAGCGTACACCAAAGATCCAAAGTATCATGGCAAGACCAAACATATAGATACCAAGTATAACTTTGTAAAAGATATGGTTGCACGAAAGGATGTGAACTTGCAGTACATATCTACGCATAGAATGGTAGCAGATCCTATGACAAAGCCAATACCTAGAGATGTGTTTTGTGGTCATGTAAAATCTCTAGGATTGCGTAGAGTTTGATTTACTGAATTGTAATTTCCCTGAGTTGTTCACATTTATGAAATTTTGTTTTTTCATTGATTAATGCCTATGAATCTTTGTATGATCTTTATGCATCTTAATGCTCAGTGCATTATTTTAAGTTGAGAAGTATGTCGGACAGATATAATATTAGCCCACTCACACGGGTAATCACCTCTGTTTACTGTGTAATAAATAGAGATGATATTGTTTTTAAGCTTATTATCTAGGTGATAATCGAGAGTGCAAGCTTAAAATATGTATGTCGCCTTAACTAGGTGTTAAGATGAGGACGTAATACTAAAGATGTCCGAAAGTAAAACAACCCCACATGTTTTACTTTATCTGTCTAAGATGCCAGAAGTGAGTTTTGATGAATTTTGTGATTGAGTAGATACGTGAACTCGAGTTAGACATTGGGTATGTCTGAACTATCATCTGTACGGTATTGAAAGGTGTAGACATACGCTCCATGGGAAATGAGTTAATACCGTAATACGTATTTCATACTACGTATACATGAGACGACCAATAAGAGTGGAAAAAAGTTTGATCTCAACTTTTATGACGTGTGAGACTCTTAAGGAAAAGAGTTCCTCAATTTTTAGTCCCCTCAGGACTCTTACTTATTCTCAAGATTTCTATTTAGTGTTTGCTATCTTAGTGTGTTACCAATGGTCATGAGATGATTAGATCTAATGGGGCATTTCTAGAAAAGCAAGCTGGACTGAAATTGAAAGTTTGAAGGAAAGAGGAAGATCGATTTTGGAGAATCACATTATAGTTTTGTATTCACTGGTCGACTAATTATAACTGTCTTTATGATAATTATAATTGTGAATACAATATATATATCATGTTTAAAAGAGATCAAGGGAGATATAAATGTGATCGATCGATCTAGGGTACTGCATACTAAATCTACTCGGAGTGTGATGCCCATTATGAGCTGCTATATATTCCTAACAGATGTATAGCAACAAGCTCTCAAAGTATGCTGGTCGCACGGATTATTCACCAGTATGAATGTTGAAGAGAAGTAAAGAGAATCCTATTCGGCTCACCATGTGCGAGTGGGAGATGAAGGCTTTTATTGGTATTGGGCTTAAGGCCCGTCCGCCCAAGTTGGGCCCAAAAAGCTCGGCCCATGGGAATAGGGCCCGTGGAAGGAGAGAGGTATAAAAGGGAGGAGAGAGAGAGAGAAAAACACACCGTTATTTTTAGAAAAGGAAAAGACGTACGTTCTCCACGCTCTCTCTCTCTCTCTCAAAAACAAAAGACAGTAAGCATACGGCTTGATCTTCCTCCCTTCAAGGCTTCATCGGATCGGATTGCTCAGTTTCTCTTCCTCCATCAATGTCGGTGTTTAATCTGTGGCTAAAAGGTACGCTCGAATCCGTGGTGTGCTTTAGGATCGGTGATGCGTGTTGTTTTCCCGGGCTTCGTCTTCCGCATTGATTTTGGGGTTCGATTCGGTATCGAATCCGTTTTTCGGGGATCCGTTTTCCGGGGATCCGTTATTCCCAACAATACCTAACCATCTTTGTAAACGATGAAAATATTTTTTGTTCATTTATTTTTGTAAGTGATATAAGCAATCGTTTTTAGGAATTTTTTTTTAAATAATTCATTTTTCATGAAACAAATGGAACCTAATTAAGTATTGAATTGCACCATGGTATAGCTTACCACCCAACCTTGAAAAAGTTACAAAGATTGATTCAAACTCTTTTAATCGAAACAACATAAATAATTGTAAAGAATTTTCAATTTTATCACACATTATCGTAATCTCCATCTGTTGTTTTTTTGTGGAGCTAACGTTCAAAATAGGGAAGAAAGAGGTTCAGGCGCCACTTGAACTTATGATTTGTGCAATCAGATTATTAAACTTGTAAAGATTTTCTGATAAAGTTTCTTTAGGCCTTTTGCTGACCCAATTAAGCGCTAAAAGTTGAATACTCAACTATTATTAAGGCTAAGCTTGTTTGATAAGCTTAACGTGGATTGACTTAGAAGAATCAATTAAATCAAAATTCCAGCTTACGTGATGGGTAAGGGATTTTTTTCCCCGCATAATCTACCAACATATACTGGGGCTCCAAAGACGTATCGCCGGCGTTGGGCGATCCCGTGACTGCGTTGAACTGTAAATTTTACCTAGAGGTGGGTGAACTCCAATGTGGATTGGCTGGCTTAATTAATTCAGTAGAAAAATAACCGATGGTAATTAGAATCTTGCCGCATAGAATTTACTATAATAAATGTCATCATTATATTTCGGCGAGAATTCAATTATATTCAGCCATCACTTTGTAATCGTCATCAAACAACTTTATATTTCAAATTTTGAGGATTAAGACTTTAAACACTTAAATTTACGACATTTATTTTTTTAGTTTTACCAAGCGAGCTGCAGTCTCCCTGATCCCTCGATCTTGATTGTAGAACATATCTACAAGATAAAGCCCTTCAAGGATCACATAAGCAAAGGTAGGTCAAGTTTAATCTTCGCTTACCTACGGTCTCATCGCTCGACGAAACTCGAACTACCACGACCGCTCAAGGGAGCTGCAAATGCTCGAAGGAGCTCAAAGCCTAAGGTCGGCTTTTTCCATGCCACAAGCCTGTTAATGTTTGTTCTGAGCATTGTGGGTATGGATGAATTGTGGTTATTTGTCTATAGACACGAGACAATTTCCATGGTCCAGTGTTGCACCGTACATGTACATAGACTTGAGGAGGGGCTAGTCAGGGCTGTCGTCCCTTCGAGAGCATTTACCCCTGCATACCTGCGATTTTGATTGGTGTTCTTGTAAAATTTAGTTCTGCTACTTTTGCTAGTCGTTACTAATTTGTAACTCTAACTTCTTAATAAAACTAACAGTCTCGATGATTAGAGAATATCGAGGGAACTTGAGCATCTTACTTTAACAATGCCTTGGTGTTCTGAAAATAGTTTCGTTGCCTATGCATTCCTTACATGTGAAAAAACCAGAGAACTTTTGAAGAAAGATGTTAAGAGAACTGAAGTAGAGAGACAATTTCCGATGAAAGAATCAGTCAGCTTAACAAGGCGTTAAATGAAGCCGAACAATACACAGATGAGTACAATTAGCAATGATGACATGGTCCAATAGATAAGTAACTAATATGGCTTCTACCGGACAGTAGTAAACCAAGGATCCTCTTACCCAATGGCGACAGTAACAACGATCAAACCAAGCCTGGGCTTCAATTTTATTATTATTATTTTTTTATTATCTTTTCTCATTTTTTTGAGGGGGTGGTGGGTGGGGAGTGTTTTCTGAAAGCCTGGATTTCAATTGGAGGTCCATCTAACTGTACAATTCTGATGCCTCTCCTCCTGAAGAAGAACATCACTGCCTTTACCTTGAGCCAGGCATTAACAACTTTGATGGTGCCTAACATGACCGTCATCCCACCGTGGGGTCTGAAAGGACGTGTCATCATCTATGGTGGTCTGACCACAAGGAATCCATCGCATCAAAGTCGACGTGTAATTCTTCCATCGCGTAAGCGCCTTCAGGACAAGGGGCAATCGGGGAGTGATTGAACATTTGACTTTGGATGTCAGGGGACCGTATTGGCGGCCCGAAAGAAGAAATTCTATTATCTCCCTGATAAAATAGACCACTCAAAGCAGTCTGCAGATATGGGCTGACGTTCAGTGGGAGAAGCATTTTCATCAACTGGAAACGCCATTGTATCCTCACAATTGGTATTTTGTAATTGTCCTGGCAATGGCAAATCAGCTGCACCATTATGTCCTGGAGAAAGAAGTTGAACATTAAAAGTGATTAGTAAACATGGATCGACATGAGCACAGGTGTGTGGTCTCATAAATTATTTTCCAATGAATGGCCATGAGCTTTTACCTTTTCGGAAGCTTAATAATGAGTCACGGTGTGTTTCAAAGATAGGAACATTTCCATTCCATGAATAGTCCATTTGGCTTGGTGAACTGATCACACGGCTAGGCACGGTTGGTTGGGAAGTGAAATCCTCGGACTGGCCGACAGTAGTAATAGTATTATTTCCTATAGAAAATGGAGCACTCGAACAGTATGTAGGTATGGGCAGATGCGGAGCAATAACACTTACATTAGGTGGAGACTTCATTGGATTTCCAAGATAGGTATTTTGGGGCTGTACTGGCGATGGCGAAGCAGCTAGACCATTATGTCCTAGAAGAAAGAAGTAGAACATTAATGTGCTTAGTAAATATGGGCTGACATGGGCACGGGTGTACAATCTTATAAAATTTGTTCAAATGAAGGGATAGGAGCATTCACCATTTGGGAAACTTAATAATGAGTCATGGGGTAGTCCAGAGGGAGGAACATTTCCATTCAATGTATAGTCCCTTTGGCTTGGTGAACCGATCACGTGCTAGGCATGGTACATTGGGAAGTGAAATTCTGGGACTGGCCGAAAGTAGTAATAATATCATCTCCGGTAGAAAATGGAGCACCCAAGCAGCACGTAGGTATGGGCGGACGCGGAGCGAGAGGAACACTTCCATTAGCTAGAGACGTCATGGGATTTCCAAAATAGGTATTTTGGGATTGTACTGGTGATGACGAAGCAATTACATCGTTATGTCCTAGAGAAAGAAGTAGAACATTAATATCCGAAATGAGCAGATGTGTGATCTTATAAAAAAAAAAAAATCTCATGAATGGTTACGAGCTTTTACTATTCCTCACTCTGCACATCTCTTTAATTTTTCTTACCACTGATCTTTGTAATCTTTTAAGTGCTTCAATTGACAAGGCCCTTTCCCTTCACAGATTGAACATTTTACATCTCAATTTTAGATATATAAGTTTAACCAACATAACTTCTTTTCTAATATGATCTTTCAGTCACCATTTGATAAAAATGCCTATACAAACACTTCACCGTGTGCTTATTATATCTGCTCATATCTAACTAACTTTTTAATTGCGTTTTAATTGATTGGACTGAACACATACATTCATACATACATACAGATATATGGCCATATAGATAGAGTGTATTGAATGTGCTCATTTTGCAACAAACACATCTTACATAATATATCTCTTCTAGTTCAATTAGCATTAAGATATTTAATATTCTCAATATTGCATGTCCTTATCGGTCATTTTGTTACTTCAACTCTTAAATCTTTCATGTCCAAATAGATTGCATCTTTGAAACTGAACCTTGACAGAATGTAAGTACTTGTTTACTGCCCTTTGCCTTTGTACTGAATCTATTATATTACAGCTTTCGGTAGTGACCTGTGGCAATCTACTCTTCTTGTTTGTTCATCATGTGCAAGTTCAATTGAGGGGGTAGCTGGATAAAAAAACGTCTTCATATAACCCGGAACCCAAATGATAAGGATCTGAAACACGTTGCTTCTATGTAATAAAGCTCAACAATCGAGTGGAAAGTCCTATTTTCATCATTATCTCACAGGCCACATCTTTGTATGTGCTTATAGGGAGAGAGAGTTTTGTGTTTTGGAGCGCGTACTTTCAGCAGTGGAGTTCACATTCGCCGGAGGAGCTTCCGGACCAACAGGAGCAGCACAGGTACTTGAAGCCATATTACGTTGAGCAGGGGCGGGATTTTCAGAGACTTGATATTGGAGAGAGCTTGAGGCTTCCCCGATTGTATCTTCATGGTTCTGGAAGAAAAACACTCAGTATATCGCTCAAGCTGGACTAATGGAAGTACTTATATCCACTATTCAAGGTACACGCTCTGACTTCAAGCTACAATTCCTTTGCAATGGATGAACTTGCATTCGGAGTAAGTACGAAGGGCAGCATAGATAAAGAGTAAAAAAATATTGAAAGAACCTCAATTCACTCTACGCCTATGGCTGCCCATTTCTCCGCCACATGAAGGCCAGGTGCTCGAAAGATGTAATGGAGAGTACAGTACAATCAAGGCAAGGGTCCTTGGGGCAAAGATGCAAAATTGATTTTGAAAGGACAAGTGGAGAATTAAAAACGCATCAACTCGTGCAGTATTTATCTTGGAAAGTAATGGTTACAACATGAATGTGTCAATCGTTCAAACAACAATATGATGTTGAGTGCTTGAGATTTTCACGATGACATCGCATCAACTGCTGAAATTGCTCTCCAATGTACTTGTGCTTGTTTGTATAATTTTTACTCCGTAATACAGAAGGCCACTTGGATTTACAAGGTCACCATCCTCAACTTTGAGGACTTTTCATTGAAGAGGAAATGGCCGTTTTAAATTTATTAAAAGTTGGTTGAGAATCTGACAGTTTTGGCATAATGGAAAGTTATGTGTGCATGTAAATGCTTTAATTGACATTGTAGATTATTTGTCTTGTCAATGTGCTCTGTTGGTGCTAAGCTTTTTCCTACCGGGTTCTCAACCCCCCTCCTCTGCGGGGTCGATCGTATGCTATGCTATATTGAACTACCTCAATTCATTTATACACCACAAGAAATAGAGTAAATTTAATTGATACTCTGAGGTCCGAGGCTATCCCTTGAAGATTGCATAGCAAATATCGGAAAAAGTAGAATTTCCCAGTTACCTCCTGCTTGAGTGGAAATTCGTCAGCAGCACAATGCACCCGATCTGCAGTATGGTCAGTGAGTTGACGGCCATTTTGATGATCATCTTCATTATCAAGAGACACGTGAGGGTTCCCATTCAGAAGGAAAGTTTTTGCAAGTCCTCGGAGTTTTTCCCACTTCTTTTGTGTCATCGTCGTTCCGAGAATCTGCAATGAACAAACACAACATCATTCTTCTTTGCTTCGGGGAGTTCAATCCAAATTTGAGAACCCAGTGCTAAAAATCTCACAATTTTCATTCTATCAGACTCCGTGTTGAGTAGCCGGAAAAACTGTCCCACATTGCATATTCCTTCTTTACTCAGATTCTTGTGAAATGGTCCATTCCTCCCAATAATTTTGATTCTCCAGACCTCATCGCCAGGTGCAAGTTCATCATGTTTCTTGTTTGCTATAAAATGAAAAGAACATATGAGAGGAAGAAATTGCAGTAACGCTAAGATCAACAGGCCAAACAGAAATTTTTTGTGCAACTGAGACTCTTTACTACCGTCCGAAGTACAAAGGTAGATTAGATTAAGAAGGCCTTACTCCTTTCTTCAGGAGACAATCTAGAAACAGGTCGACTAAATTCTAAATTTCAGATTTGTTACACCTCAGTGGAATTGTTAGTTGACTCCTGCTTTCAGATAAAGTAGGGCTTCAATAAGAAATGAAGCTTTATTTTGTAATTACCTTGAGGGTAGTAGAATGTAAACATACTTATTTCTTAGAGCTAAAAAATAAAGACTTCCATAGACTTACACTGTCCTCTATTCTCCTTCACACGGATTGGCTCTGTTATCGCTTCACGAATAACCTCATGATATTCTGGTGATGCCCGTAATCCTAGCCTAAATGTCTTGCTCCTAGTCCAGCTGGAATTGTCAGTGAACCGTACATTATCCAGGACCCCAGTGCCTCTGTTAAGATTCACAAACCTTCCATTAAGTAGAGGTGCCTTCCCTTCACGTTCTTTCTCTATAGATTTCTCAAATCCTTCCCAGGTCCAGTTATCAATAACTGCCTATCTCGGAATCACCTTTAAGCACCACAGCTTCTACCTTAACAGAGGACTCTGGACCTGATTTGACAATATCGCCTGTGTTTGCATCAACTAACTTGACATCAATGGTTAGTTTCTCCTCAGTATAGATAGAAGAGGGGAGTGCCTTTTCGAATTGAAGCTGCCAGTTTCTCCCTTCATCCCTCTTTCGACGTTTACTAGAAGATCTGTATTAATTCATCAATTAGCATTATAAGGCATTGAAATACTCAAGCTCAGGCAAGAAAAAGGTACTGCTTGGAAATAAGGATGAATGGAATCGTTCCACAATCCAGTTTGATGAACCATTCCATTTTAACAAGATTGGTTTCAGAGCGCTTGAGCCAAAACTACTAACACCTATGGTCTGTGCAAAGTATTGTTACTGCCCAAATGACCTTTTGCATGTGTTCTAAACTTATTCAAATGACATTACAGTATTTTTGAACTCAGCCATGTTGTGTTTGCACTAGTCACAGGCCAAATCAACATCAAGAAAACTGAGTATCTTTAGGCCTGACATCACCTGAGCTACGACGGTGCACCCAAGAGTGACATGAGCACAAATACAGGATCATTTACCTAAAGCAATGAATTTCCTTTAATATTTTCTATCCAGGTTTGACCATATAAAAGCATAAACCCGGTGTACTAGCCATGTACAATTCTTTCAATATTATGGGGTAAGGGGATCCCAGATATATGGTATTTAATGTGAAGATGTCATAGACAAATGAGCTTGACAGCTCAATAGATAAGAAACATCAAAAAGTATATCAATGCCACCAGAGCAATTAAAGTATACTCTAACCTTACAGGCTGAACAAATGGAGAACTTGGGTGCTCCGACTTTTCCCTTACCTGATGAAAATCCACCAATAATGAGGACGTGGAATAGCATACAACAAAGCTACGAAGAAACTTTTTCTCTTCTCTTTCTTTTTTTTTTTTTTTTTTTTTTTTTGGATTTTTTGGGGATGTGGAAGAGCATGCTTATTTGACGTTTCCAAACTTCTTTACTAGCAACTTGTTGAACACAACATCTCGGGCCCAAATTCCTTGGGTCCATTGAAGAACAATAAACAAGCAATTATGTAGTCACAACAGAGAGTTATCTTGCACCTCTAGGTATTCTCTGCATACACACTTTTGTCAGTTTTCGGTATAGGTAATTTTATATTAAAAGGTCGTTTGAGCTTGTTCAGGGATTATGGCATGGGTTCCTTCTGTGTCATAACGCCTGAACCTCTTTTTATCATTGTAAACCCATATGCTTTGAGGGTGGATGGAAAATGAGGTTTCCCTTTTCTCTGTATGTTCATGGTTCCAATAGAAATTGGAGATTGATTACTTAGCAGCGCATTTAGGCAACCTAAAGGGATACATTTCGCACTTTCAAGCATCTCATTGTCTATGTGGACATGGTTATCAAAATGGTTAAGATGATGCATGTACATCCTAGAGCATTTTATAGGAGAAGAATCATTGTTCATACGAACTCTTAAAAGATGCCATTCAGATACTAAAATCTGGATCTCAAAATTGCCATTAGTCCAAGTAGGAGATTCATGACAACAGCTTTCCATATTGCGGCATTTTTATTGGCAACTGACGAGTTGGTAATGCAATTCTAGCCCCTTCATAGTCAATAGGCGAACATGAACTAAAAAAATATGTACGGTCTACAAAGCAGTAATCTACATGATTCTTACCTCTCTCTGAAATTCATCATCATCCTTCACCGACGAGCAAATCGGTTGCACTTTTTTACCTTTGACAGTGTCCAGGTTGCGACTGCATGAAGAAAATTAGCACAGCAATTGGAATCCAATGGAGTTGTTATGGTGCAAACAAGTATGTGAACAGCTATAACTCTGACACCATCTTTTCATTAGTACTCAATGCTATAGACAAAAACAACTCCAGTTTCACAAATGGATGCTGTTGAACTTCCAAGATCTTGCACTCAAGCGTGCGTGACTGAAATCAAGTTTTAGACTAGATTTGGAAGAATTTTCCTGAATTCATGTCACTTGTATGCATTTCGGATGGAACCCAGTTGATTTTTGTGACTTTGCAGGAGGTGAAAAGTATAATCAGAGGTCTAAGAAGGAATGAACATCTTAAAGAGTACAGAGAAGTAAACAAGATGCAGAAGATGCAGAGGCATATATAGATGAGGTCGTCAAACCCCATCATAGTAGGAAAAGCTCAAATAATGTTACATTGGTAGGCAAATAGGTTTCTGGACCTCTAGTCCGTTAGCTTTTCAACTACCTATTTCCTTCCAATACAGGAACCCAAGAAAACGAGTTCTACTCATAAATCTTGATGAAGTGCCTAGAAAATATTTCTCAGCATAATAGCCACGATAAACAAAGACAATTGCTCTTCCTCCAGATGAAAAGTATTAATACCTCCTGAAAAGATCAGCCAAGCGAGAATTTAAAAGCTTCAGTTCTTTCTTCACCTCTGTCAAGTCAGATTTTACAGGCTTCAGTTCTTTCCTGACCTATTTAACATTCACAATCACCAAGAATTAGAATACTCTAAAGCATGATCTATCACACTAAGAATCCACACTTTATAGAAGTTCCACTCCTATCTCTAATTCTTTTTCCCTCCTGCCTCAAGCAATTTGTCAAGTGCAACATCTCATCAATTTCATTGTTGACGTACAACATTTGCTTCATTGGAATGTCACAATCAGCATTATTTTAGAACTGACCTAAACATAACATCACCAGCCTCAAAAACGTGCCACAGAGTGTGGCATCACTTCTTTTAAGAAAAATGAAATGTCAGTTACTAGGTTGTCCTGCATCTAATAAAAAACAGACCATCAAATAAAAAAAAAAATGGATTTTTTTATCCCTTCTCACTGAAATCAGCAAATGACACGGAAATGGCACTGACAAATAATTTGCATGATGGAAACGATTGCAATTTCTACTCATCTTACCGCCCTCCTGATTTCCTCTTTGGTCCTGCAACTATTGGGCACGTCATCACTTTCGAGTCCTCTGGACACGTCATCACTTTCAAGTCCTCTGGACGTCTTACTACAAAACCATAATCACTCTTTTAGAGCCACGTTCACAATAAACAGTAGCCAAATGGATAAAAATACTTCACTCTTCACAAAATATATCTATATATATCACGTACTATTATATGGTTCGAGGAGATGGATCTATATCTACATATAACACAACAAATCATGACTATACATATCTAGTTTTGACACTGATGTGACCTCTTTGGACAAAATTTTCAGACAAGAATAGGCAAGCTAGAAACATTGTGAAGAAGAGTTACGAAGAGGAATGCCTGAGGCGAAGCACCGACTCGAGTGCAAAGAGCCGACAAAGTTTGAATTGGAGAAGAACCTCATTTTATTTAACTTTATTCCAAAAGAAATGAAAGAACTTGGGAGGTAATACCATCGGAGGACACAAAATCCAAAACATATTTCACGCGGTTTTGTAGAGGCTTAAGCTTTAGTTCAATGCAGAATTGGGTTCGAACGAGATGCCAATTCCTACATTTTTCATGTTTGAAGAAAAATCAAAATGTAAATTTGGATTTCACAATGATTAATCCTCAAAGAGTGTCGAATTGAATTACCTAGCAATAGTTAGTATTAAAATTCAAATTTTATATTCCTACAGCTACAAAACTATCAAAGTCCCAACTCCGTCAATCCCACAGCGGTTGGTTGCCGCCAGTCGCTGGTCCCCTAAAGCCGCAGAGATCACTGACCACCGGTTGCCACTGCAGTGCGGAGTTTTCTTTTGTAAAAGGCCAATTTTTTTTTTTTTTTTTATATCAAACAATTGAAAAGGAAAGAATGCTACTCGAGGGTCCAAGACGACATAAAGGCCTTGGAGGACCCCAAGGCATTGCGGAATGGACGGACCAACTAACCAGAAGTAAGAGTGTGACAAAAATTAAGAGATCAAAGAAACATCAAAGCACGAAGTAAAAACCAAGATACCAAAGGATGCATACAACCGTGGAAACGCAAGTCCTAGCAGCAAAAACAGAAGGAAAACGAAGAGGTTACTTGTCCACTGGATCCAAATGCTTCCCTTTAGAATGGCCTGTCTCGCGGGATCCTAGATTACGTGAGCCATGTGTGACTTTCCGTCCCATGCTTGTTTTGTCCTGTTCACTCGATCAGCAGCTTATGTAGTTGTTCGGTTCTTGAAGGGCTGAGAAAACTTGCAGTCTCTCACTTGCACGACGAATTAGGAAATCGAAGTCCAAATAAAGAGGAAGACGACCGGAGAGAGATGGGAAGCGGAAAGAAGGAGGAGTGGGATGGTTCAGTTTAAGATGTGCCTTGGCCAAGATGATTGGAGAATATATAGTTGTTCAGTTCTTGAAGGGCTGAGAACACTTGCAGTCACCTCGTTTGCACAACGCATGAGCAAATCGAAGTCCAAATAAAGAGGAGGACGATGGGAGAGAGGTAAGAATTGGGAGGCATGTCCGAAGGAGCTGCGCAGGCACAAAAATTCCCAGAACTTTCAGGGGCACGAGCCAGTCCTGGCTTTTTCTCATGAGATTGACTTTCATTAGCCATGGAGTGAGAGAGAAAGAGAGAAATATGAGCCCCGAGAGAGGAGAGGTGTGGGGATTTGACCAAAATAATTTAATTAGTGATTAACAAACTACTTACAGTATTAAAAAAAGAAAATTTCAGACAGGGAAGAGAGAGGGAGAGAGCTGCAGTCGGTGGAGGAATCGGATTCAAAATATGAACCTGCCCCCGGGGGTGGGGATTTGACCAAAATAATAAAAATTCAATTATTGACTCTGATTCCTTTATCCCCTTGTCTCTCTCTTCCTTATCGAGCCTTTCTTCGCCTCTTCCACTTCCGGATGGGACACGTCCTAAGCAAGACCTTAAAAGGCTTTAACAGCTCGGAAGCAGACGAGCTAGAGGGTGGTTATCCTCTCGAAAAATCGAGCCTTTCTTCGCCTCTTCCACCGCCGGATGGGATGGATTTGACCTAACTCTTTCCCTCTCCTCCTAATTCATTTTTCTTTCCTAGTTCATTTTTCTTTTATTTCCTTACTCTCACAATTTAGTTTTAGATTTAAAATTTTGCTCTCCTAATCTTATATTTGGGAGCTTTTTCTCTCCGATCTAATTCTAAATTTAGCGTTTTAATAAATAAGTATTCCGCCATTAATTTTAATAGTGTTCACAGCAGCTTTGATGTCAAATTCATGTTTATTCAACATGTTTTCATTCAAAGTTTTGGCATTTTACATTGACTACAAAACTCGTTCTCACAATGATCAGATTTGAGCTTGTTTATGTTATCTCCATATGGTGATGATATTGGAGATACTTAACCTAGATACATACCACCAAAAGACAAAATCATAACTATAAATTGAGATCCCGATATATACTTATTACTAATGGTACTGTGTGATTTGGTGATTGGCTGCCAATTCTTTCACTTGGATGTAGTTCCAAATCCATCATTGAAGGACGAGCTTATAATTATCTCTACTAATCATGTTATAATAAAATGACTTAATTTCTGGTTTTTCGTTTGTTTTGAAGCTCTATGAACTTGTTTTGTTAATATGACTTTCAAAGTTCCTTTTCATATATCATTTTGATAATGAATGGAAATTTTTTTTGAGAAAAAAGATGCTGCCACTACCCTCACATTAATACATAAATGCATGTTTCGCATAATTCTTTAGATGCCATGCATCGAAATCTTAGCCGCAAGACTCTATTGAGGGAATCTACAAAGACGAGTGCCCGCACACGATCAACAGAAGATGGCACGTCTTTCATCGAGAAAAACAATCTCTAATCTTCAGTATGGCCAAACTGAGCGTGTAAGAGCGACAATGGGCATCACGTGTTCACGGCTTAGAGCGCTATTCTTGCCCATCAGCTATATTCCATCCTCATATGCAAACAATATATATTGAATATAACGTTCATTTTTCTTGTTTTGGCCGTATGTATATATATATCGAAGATTTGAATAACCAAATACCGATCCACATGTTACTACTTATAACCCTATAAAGATTCTTGCCATTCGTTATTAAAGACAAAAGAAAAACAAAAGACTCCTGACATTATAGTCCTCTTTCGGAACATAGATAACCCTTAGATATGCATGATTTATGTAGATTACCTTAAATCAACTACTCAATGGATTGCTTTGAATCTAAAATTGGTCAAAAAGTAATTTAGTATATTCCATACTTTTATACAGTTTTTCATTTTGTAAAAAATAATTGGCCACACGATATCATGCGATTTTATTGACACAATGATTGTTCCCAATATCTGTGTATGAGTAGAAATTTATGAAAGAATTGAGCGAGGCGATCTTTTTAGCAAGATTTAGTGAAGAGTGATTGCTCCATTTTTTGGAATATTCTCCCTTTCATCCTAAGATACCCAATAGACAATTGAATTAGGTTTGCCTGGCTGACCGGCAATGGTCATGTGACTTCAAGATGGGTGGCCAATGGAGGGCTTTCCTTTCCATATGTTTTTTAATTTATTTTAAGACCCGCATTTTTATGTCTTGATATGCTTTGGGACAACGAGTATCCGGGGCGACACCATGAGTGTGATCGATTACTCTACTGACAATTATTGCAGGGAACGTACGTTTTTTCTTTTTTTTCTCTCTCTCTCTCTCTCTTTTTTAAATTCTTCCTCTCCGACCGGCCCACAAACGAGTGCCAGTGAGGTTGAAACTCACCAAATCCAACGGGGCAGAACTGTGACTTGCGGAAGAGTGAGAGAGATTTATAAAAAAAAAATTTAGGATTAATACCCTGAAAAACTTCAAACTGGTACACTTATGACAAATTTACCTTAAATTATCTTTTTATCATCAAAAATCACAAACTGGTATATCTGTAATAAATTTACCCCGACTGACTATAAAAAACTCTAAACTGATACATTTATGATAAATTTACCCAAAACTAATTTATTTGACTGCAAAAAACCTCAAAATGATAAATTTGTGATAAATATACCATATTCTAAATTGGATTAATACCACAAAAAAATCACAAAAATTATAAACGGTGACAAACGGAGCGTAAAATCCTAAATTGGTATACCGGTCAACTGTCACGTGTCATTTAACTTAATAATATGAGAATAAAATTTACAAAAATTAACAGATGGTAAATTTGTCACAAGTGTACCAGTTTTTGATAAATTTGTCAAAGGTATACCAGTTTGGGGTTTTTGGTGGTCAAAAAAATAGTTTGGGGTAAATTTGTCACACGTGTACCAGTTTGGGGTTTTTCAGGGTATTAACCCAAAAATTTATAAAACTTAAAAGAAATGCGAAAGTGTTAGCAATTGCTAGCCAAGATTTATCGGAATGATTATGTTAGTAAATATTAAGAAAAAATTAGACTAAAGTTGGACAAATCAAAAAATTTAAGACCGAATTGATATTTATTTAATATATTTAAAAAATTTATGATAATTCTCCCACAAAATTCGCACACTTTGAACTCCACGACCCAAAGGAAAGATCATGTCATATGCAAAAGAAAGCTTTGGCTTCGGTTATAATTTTTTTACTTAGCAAGTGAGTTGCCATCGTTGCTAAGTTGATTTGCTATCCTGTTTGATAAATTGTCCTATTTTGCTTGTATGTTTGTGCCGATATACACACAATCAATAATGGAACAGGTTCGAGAGGAATCTCACGCCGGGAACTGTTTGACGGAAGAGGATGTCCGGAGGGTGGTAACATGAATGAAACAGCCAACTTGGACATACGAAATACAGTCTTTATTGTACGCAAGATAGAAGGTGGGGTTGGGGGGGGGGGGGAGAGATTTACTGAAATTACTTCTACAATATATAAAATGTGAATTAAAATTACTCCTCGACTAAATATGGATGTGAGCTGCTGTGGCGATGTTGTTTTACTAGATTCACTTGAACTGAGTAGTCAGGCGAAGTGGTGGTCGTGGATCATATGAAGTTTCTGGGAAATGTTACTTGCATGCGTATAAATGGGAGTCGTTGCATAGAAATCTCTATGGCCCGCTTGAGTTGACTACACACTCAAGGTGAACATGGTATTAACAAGTGCAACGGTGACAAGGATGCTGTGGACCACAATTGAGGAATCATGGCCCTGATGGTTCTACAACTCTGTGAACAAATTGATTGAAGATAAGTGTATCGGAAATCTCAAAACTTATTATGAAAATACACTTTAATCTTAAAATTTTCAAAAAGTATAATTAAGTTCTAAAACTTATCGAGTTGATCAAATCAAGTTCTTCTATTGATAACATTTTTTTTTTAAAATTTAAGTTGTAATTGTACTTTTATGATAAGTTTTAAAACTTAATAGTATTTTTTTTTTTTAAATTTTAGAATTTGATTGTATTTTCATGATAAAATTTAGGACTTAATTATATATTTTTAAAAAATTTTAAGATTCGATTGTACTTTTTAATAAGCTTTAGGATTTATAGCGTACTTATCTTAATTGGTTGGGTTGTCCGGAGGGTTTGCCATTGGAGAGACATGAGTTACCGAAATGACTCCTACAATAAATAAGAATGTGTACTTAAATCACTCCTCTCCGACCGAAGAAAAAAAAAATCAAATGGACGCATTTCTTTTAAGACCCGTATTTTTATGCATAATTGTGACATCCCAATTTTGTTCAATTTTATTTTTAGTCAATTGAGTCGGGCAATTCGTCGGCGCATGTAGTTCGTCTCCCAGAGTTGGCCACTCACGAGAGAACTAGTCTATTGGGTGAAGTAATTAAGGAATTTTACCGCGTCAGACTTGGGGACTGATCACCCTCGGGTCGGATGCAAGAAAATTTCCCCAAAAACTACTCAGTGGATTAGGCGCGCTGAAATTGCACCAGATTGAATTCAACCGTGAAAATTGAGATTTGAATTTAGAAGTTGGAAGCTCGGTCATGTCACACACCTTATTAGGATCACGAGATAATTTTGTGGATTTTGATTGGACTCAATTATGCTGATAAGCGTCGAAGGCTATTGGAATTCCAAGTTGGTGAGCACGTCTTCTTGAAGGTGTCACCGGTAAGAGGTACTTCCTGCTTTGGCAAAAAGGGGAAACTGAGTCCGAGATACGTAGGTCCCTTCGAGATTTTGGAAAGAATAGGGACTCTAACGTATCGTCTTGCACTACCACCAAAGTTGTCACAGGTGCACAATGTCTTTCACGTGTTGATGTTGAGGAGGTATGAACCTGACCAGACTCACGTTCTAAATTTCAAGGAATTAGATGTGGACGACAGGGTGTCGTACGTTGAAAGCCCAGTTCAGATTGTGGATCGCAATGAGCAAGTTCTGCTCACCAGGACCATCCCAATGGTCAAAGTGGTCTGGCAACACCATGGCACTGAAGGAGCAACTTGGGAGACTGAAGAGTCGATGAGAGAATTGTATCCCCACCTTTTTGAGCAAAGTGTGTAATGATTTAAATTTCGAGAACGAAATTTTTATAAGAGGGGAAGAGTTGTGACATCCAAATTTTATTCAATTTTATTTTCAGTCAATTGAGTCGGGCAATTCGTCGGTGCATATAGTTCGTCTCCTAGAGTTGGCCACTCACGAGGGAACTAATCTATTGGGTGAAGTAATTAAGGAATTTTACTGCGTCAGACTTGGGGACTGATCACCCTCGGGTCGGATGCAAGAAAATTTCCCCAAAAACTACTTAGTGGATTAGGCGCGCTGAAATCGCACCGTATTGAATTTAATCGTGAAAATTGAGATTTGAATTTAGAAGTTGGAAGCTCGGTCATGTCACACACCTTATTAGGATCACGAGATAATTTTGTGAATTTTTATTGGACTCAATTAGAAGAGAATTGAAGAATAATGTACAAAGTTTAAAAATTGGTATGCCTCGGCAGAAAAGGAAATTGGACCCATTGGAGAATTGTTGTCGGAATTATGAAGTTAGTGGAAGGTGACGTCAGCTTATGTCATGGTTGAGGCCAAAGCAAATGGGGTGTTGACAAGTGTCAAATGCTCATTGGTTCCCAAAAAGCACCTCTCACTTCAATCTTTATCTTCTTCCATGGGACTTGGAGAGAGAAAGAGGGGAGGAGAAGGAGAAACCAGCAACCGTTTCTCCCTTTTGGTTCGGATTTGCCCGACCGGCCACCCTCCGCTTGCCCGCTTGGTCGTCGCTCCTCCGCCGTTCGCCGCCGTCGCCGTCTCGCACGACCGCGCGAAGCCCCGCGCATGCACGCCTCGCCGCTCCGCCCCATTTTCCCTCGCCGCGCCAGCCGCCTCAGCTGTCGTCCCAAGCTGCCATTGGTCGCCGGAGGCCGCGCCCGGCCGTCGTGAGCCACCGCCTAGCCGAGTCATGCCACTCCTCCGCCCTTACCGCCTCTAGTCGTCGCCGTTCTTCCTCCTCTCGGGCCTCATTGTGCAGTAAGAAGAAGTGGGGCTCGCAACCACTTAAGGCCCGTTTTGGCCATCTTCCTGGCCCCGGAAGCTAGGCCCGCCTTTGGAAAAGTCGATCCCGGCGTCACCCTCGTCGTTTTGGTCCAAGCGGCGAGTTAATCAAGTGAGTTTACCTCACTAAACCTTGATTAGAGTGTTAATGATGCCCTAAGTGTGTTAGTTTGAATTAAGTAAGTTTAGGTGGGTAGATTAGTATATTTAATTATAAATGTGATTAAGAGATTGGTTTATGTTAAAGTGTGTTTAATTAAGGTTAAAAGGAGTTATTTAATGTTAAGCCTTGATGGGACATAATAGGATTTTAGTTTTGAATTATTTAATTGCTTCGAAAATTATGGAAAATATAATATTATATTATAATCCAAAAAAAAAAAGAATGGAAAAATTATTTTTAACCCCGGTTGCTCAGAATTTCGTGTCGATCACTGCTGTGCATGTAGAATTTGAAATTGATGATTGGTTGTGGCGAATTGAGTATGATTGTGATTTATGAGGATTCTTTATAAAATCCTAAGTGTGGAAATTGATGGGCAATTGGCCGTGATTGACCACCTATTAGAGGTCGTGCCTAATGAGGCCGTGATTTACCACCTATTAGAGGTCGTGCCTAATGAGGCCGTGAATTACCACCTGATTACAGGTTGTGCCGAGTGGGGCGGTGATTGCCACTGGTTATTAAACCTTTCTATAGGGTCGAGATTGGGAGCAGTAATTGATTTGCTAGAATGACACGTAATCGGCCGAGTCGATTGATCACTGAGACAATCCACGTGATTGAATTGTTCTGATGATGTGATTGTGCCTTTGTTGTTGGGTTTTTAGAATTGCACGTGGTTGAATTATATAAACTGTGCTAACCTGCAGATAAAGGCTAAGGCGAGGTAAGTCTTCTTAATGTCGTGGCTAAGCTACTCTGGGGCGTATTTACTTTCTAATAGGGGTTTAGGAGGGGTGAACTTGCTGAGACAAAGTCTCATCCCGGTTTGGGAAAAATATTACAAGACCATAGATGGCAAGACCCCCGGAGATGAGTGGCCTATGTTGGAGAAATCTTTCCAGAATATTTTGAAGCTGACAAAACGTTTCTTTCAGTCTAAAGTCTGGATGTTCGGAGACC
Source organism: Eucalyptus victrix (assembly GCA_016097545.1). Taxonomy (NCBI): domain Eukaryota; kingdom Viridiplantae; phylum Streptophyta; class Magnoliopsida; order Myrtales; family Myrtaceae; genus Eucalyptus; species Eucalyptus victrix. The sequence goes on along the minus strand of CM027839.1, from coordinate 51,169,260 downwards.
GTCAGTTTAAAGTCTGAAGACTTTGTTCTCTCAAGACCCAAGACTCAAGACTCAAGACCCAAGACTCAAGACTCAAAGACTTAAGACTCAGGACTCAAGACTTAAGTCTATTCTCACTGACAGTCTTTCTACTCCAGTGTCGAAGGAAATCCTAAGCCGAGGTTTATGGTTAAGGATTCGATCCTCTGGAATAGATTTCTTGGTTGGATAATCATTTCGGATTCTTTAATTCTTATCTAAGATCGATTGAAGATCCGATGGTTGACGAAATAATCTTGGAATATTCTATTCATGGAAACCGAGATCCTGATTGTATGGGCGAACAGATTGATGGGCTATCATCGATTCCTTAAATAGCTCGGATGATCTTCTTGATTGATTCCGTCCAACGGGTAGATTGGAGGAATTCCTTTGGTAAGTGCCAACGGCTATGATGGCATGAAGGAGTATAAAAGGAAGACGTCTAGCTGTTTTAAGTGTGTGATCGATAGAAAAATTCCGAGTCCAGATCCTTGATTGTTAGTCGAGACTCGAGCGAAATTGTACACGAGAGAGTGTTTATACTTTGTGACGCCTTGAATGAGTGTGGTAGATCTTCTACACCTAGAAATCAAGGAAGATCAACACTGTAACATCTCTTTGATCATAGTGGAATCCAGCCAATCGGCTGTCGGTGCTGAAGAGTGGACGTAGGCTTGAATCAAGCCGAACCACTATAAACCGAGCGTTCAATTCTCTCTTTCTCTTACTCAGTCTTGCGATTGAATTTTTTAACTGTTGCAAATCCTCTAATCGTTTAAATATCGTGCAAGCTTCGAGAAAATTTTGTATACCTATTCACCCCCCCTCTAGGTACTCGTACTAGCTATTTCAATTGGTATCAGAGCTCGTGTTCTCACTCTGTTTGAAGTGTCTTACTCTAGAGTAAAAGATCCATGGCTAGTATGCTAGCACCAGGGCTGATGGAGGGGCAAAGCAATACCAGACCTCCCTACTTCGATGGAAAGGATTACAACATCTGGAAAAACAAGATGAAAGCTTTCCTACGATCAAAGGATCCTCTGGAATGGGACGTTGTGGAAAGAGGAATCACTCCTGCTGCTGCATCAATCTCTGAAAGAGGGAAAGAAACTGTTGAAGCCAGCGGAATGTCTCAAGAAGAATTAAACAAGAGACAAGCACTCGATGCGAAAGCGATTTATTCTTTATATTGTGCTTTATCACCAACTGAATATAACAGAATATCTTCTTGTGTTACAGCAAAAGAAGTCTCGGGACAGTTACATATCACTTATGAAGGGACGATCGAGTGAAGGAGACCAGAATTAATATTCTTCTTGGTCAATATGAATCCTTCAAAATGAAGTCGGAGAATCTATAACGACATGTTTAGTCGTTTTACGATATTGTCAATGGTCTTGAAAACCAAGGACAAAAAATTTCTGATCCTATGAAGGTGAACAAGCTTCGCGTGGACTCTCCAAGGATTGGAATCATATAAAGACTTCAATAAGAGAGACGCAAAGAATCATGCCATTATCTCGTAGACGAACCGATTGGAACTCTTCATCTTACGAAGTGGAACGAATTAATGAAGACGAAGATCCAAGAGGTAAGAAATCTATTGCACTAAAATCAAATGATGATTCGATGATGCAGATTCGAAAGATGATATGGATGATGAGGAGCTCGCCCTCATGATAAGAAGATTCAGAAAACTGAATAGAAAAGGCGAAGGTTCATTCCAAAGAAACGAGTTTTCGAGACAGCGAGACCAAGTCTCGTTGATGATGTGGAACCAAACAAAGATGTAGTTTGCTTCGAATGTAAAAAGAAGGGACACATCGGACCCAACTGTCCTCTTCTCGAAAAGAAAAGAGGAAAAGGTGAGAAGTCTCGAAAAGCTCTCAAAGCCGAGACCTGGAGCGATACGAGTGTGAAGAGAGTGATGAGGAATATGCCAACCCGTGTCGATGGCACAATCGGACTCGGACTGGATCGACTGGATCGACTCGGACGGTGAATTTGAGGTAAGTGATTATAAAATCCCTGTCAAAGTCTCTAAATATATTGATGAGTTATGTTTCGGTCTTAAGACTTCTCTTAAGAAGATTTCCGAACTTAAAAAGGAAAACTCAGTTTTAAAACAAAAGGAAAACATTTTAGAAGAAAAGGTAAAAAATTTAGACTTGAATGTTTCTACTCTTAAAGAGAGTAAAGACAATCTTTCGAAAGAAAATGCTTTCTTAAAAACTGATTTATCAAATATTTCAAAGAAATTTTCAATAGGATCTGAAAAACTTGAAAAAGTTCTTTCAATCCAAAGACCTTACTTCAATAAGTCGGTCTAGGTATGACAGCTGAAACAATCCCTTTGATTGATTTTCCGAAAGTAAAAGAAAGAATTAAGAAAAGACCATCGAGAGAGGCTTATAAAAATCATTTTAAAAGAATTTTTGTAAAGCACCGTAGGACGAAATGCTTTAAGGTGTTCCAAGTGTAATTGTCGGATCATTTTGAAAAAGAGTGTCCTATGGTTTGGAGGCCTGTTAAAAGAGTATGGCCCAATAATGCTCATCCTACTAACACCAAAGGACCCAAGAAAATTTGGGTACCAAAGAAAGCTTGAGACTCTTTTTTGAATGCGGTCTCTCAAAAAGAAGGTAAAGTGGTATCTTGACAAAGGGATGCTCAAGACACATGACAGGAGACTCAAATTGTTTCATAAAGCTTATTCAAGTAAATGGTGGAAAAGTTTCATTCGGAGGAAATAGCAAAGGAAGTATTGTGGGATTCGGAACTCGAAAATTGGAAATCTCACAATAAGCAATGTCTCTCTAGTGGAAGGACTCAACTACAATCTACTCGGTATTAGCCAACTGTGTGATACTGGTTACAAGATCTCTTTTCAAGAAGGCATATGTTCTGGAATTAGCAAAGATTCGACTCAGTCCTTCATGGGTCGAAGGCATGGAAACATTTACCTCCTTGATGTAAAGCTAAATGAAGAACAATGCTTAATCTCAATTCAAGATGAAGCAGTTCTATGGCACGTAAAACTTGGCCATATCAACAAGAAGCAATTAGTCAAAATCTCTTCAAAGCAGCTTGTTCGAGGTCTACCTAAATTGCCTTACCAAAAGTCTGACTTATGCACTCCATGCATTCTGGGAAAGCAGGTAAGAAATTCTTTTAAGCAAATAAATCATGTATCAACTAATCATGCATTGCAGTTGCTTCATATGGATCTCTTCGGACCTACAAGAACCCAGAGCATTGGAGTTTGCTAAAAAGGTTCAAATTGAAAAAGGATGTGCTATTTCAAGTATAAGAACTGATCATGGAAGTGAATTTGAAAATCAAGATTTTACGAGATTCTGTGATAAATCTGGTGTTAATCACATGTTTTCCTCTCCGTATACTCCGAGCAAAATGGAGTTGTGGAAAGAAAGAATAGATCTCTTCAAGAAATGGCTAGAACACTTTTAATTGAAAGTAAAATTTCTCCTCGATTTTGGGCTGAAGCCGTTTCAACTGCTTGCTATATTATAAATAGAGTCTTTCTAAGACCTATTCTTGAGAAAACCCCCTATGAATTGTTCAAATGTAAGAAGCCTATTGTTTCATACTTTCATGTATTTGGTTGCAAATGCTTTATTTTGAAAAATGCAAATGATCGAGTGGGTAAGTTCGAAGAAAGATCGATGAAGGTATCTTCCTTGGATATTCTACATCAAGCAAAGCCTACGAGTCTACAACAAGAAAAGCCGGTCTGTGGAAGAATCAATGAATGTCAAATTCCAAGACTCGGTGCAAGACGAATCCAAAGAAGACTCGGTACGAAGAGACGAACCCGCTCTAGACCTTCAAATGTCTACATCTCAAAAACCATCTCGAGTCCGGAAATCCATCATCAAGACGCTCATGGAGAATCAAGTAAAGAAAGAGATCATCAACCCGACAAATCAACTAGTAACTGGAAGCACAAATCCGGTCATCCCAAAGATCTTATTATTGGCGAACTTAATGAAGGAATTCGTACCGAGATCAAAAAGGCATGAAGAATCTAGTGCTTTGGGCTCTCATCTCGAAATTGAACCAAAAAGCATAGAAGAAGCTTTATCCGATGAAAGCTGGATCGAAGCTATGCAAGAAGAGCTCGGACAATTCAACATCAATGATGTCTCGGGAATTGACATCTAAACCAAAAGGTAAAACTGTTATTGGAACCAAATGGGTTTTCGGGAACAAGATGGACGAAAAAGGAAAAGTCGTGCGAAACAAAGCAAGACTCGTGGCCAAAGGCTATACGCAAGAAGAAGGAATAGACTATGACGAGACCTACGCACCGGTTGCAAGGTTAGAAGCTATTCGACTATTACTTGCATTTGCTTGTTACAAAAATTTCAGGTTATTCCAAATGGATGTCAAAAGTGCTTTCCTAAATGGATTTATCCATGAGGAAGTTTATGTGGAACAACCGCCTGGATTTGAAGACCCAAAGAAGCCGACTCGGTCTTTAGACGAAAAAGGCTCAGTACGGTCTAAAGCAAGCACCTCGAGCTTGGTACGACGGACTAAGTAAGTTTTTATTACAAAATGGTTTTGTCAAAGGTAAAGTAGATACTACCTTATTTATCAAAAAGGAAAACAAAAACTTCTTACTTGTCCAAATATATGTTGATGACATTATTTTTGGATCCTCTAATGAAAGTCTTTGCAAGAAATTTTCTAAGTCTATGCGGGATGAATTTGAAATGAGTATGATGGGAGAATTAACATTCTTTCTTGGACTTCAAGTGAAACAAATGAATGAAGGAACTTTCATTCATCAAGAAAAATATGCGAATGATCTTGTCAAAAGGTTTGGATTGGAAAAGTGCAAGAAGACCGACATACCAATGTCATGTTCTCAGAAGATAGACAAGGATGAAGAAGGGAAGAAAGTAGATCAAAAGCTGTACAGGGAGCATGATCGGTTCACTTCTTTATCTTACCGCTTCTAGACCTGATATTTTGTTTAGTGTTTGTATCTCGTGCTAGGTTTCAATCGGATCCTAGAGAATCACATCTCATTGCCGTGAAACGTATTATCAAATACGTTGCTTCATCTTCAAGCATCGGTCTTTGGTATCCAAAGAGGGGAGACTTTAATCTTCTAGGATACTCGAGATGCGATCTGGCCGGTTGCGAGTCGATAGAAAGAGCACTTCCGGAACTTGTCAACTGCTTGGAAATAGGACAAAGTGTCTTGGTTTTCAAGGAAGCAAAGCACCGTAGCTCTCTCAACAACGGAAGCGAGTATGTAGCTCTTGGAAGCTGCTGTTCGCAAATTCTATGGATAAAACAACAGCTACAAGACTTTGGCATTGAAGACTCATGCACGTAAATCGAGATGTGACAACACAAGCGCGATCAATCTCACCAAAAATCCAATCCTTCATTCTAGAGCAAAGCATATTGAGATTCGTCATCACTTCATTAGAGATCATATTCAAAATGGAGAAATCTCAATTCAATTTATTGATTCAAAAAGTCAACTAGCGGACATATTCACAAAGCCTTTGGAGAAGAATCAATTCGACTTCATCCGCTCAAGACTCAACATTTTAAAGCTTGAAGAAGTTAAAGTCTAGAGACTCACCAACTCTAAGACTCTGATCTCTTAGACTTTAAATCCCGAGACTCAATCATTCATCGCTTAAGACCGTAAGTCGATATTTTATCTAAAAGGTACGAATTCTCGCTTATTTTATCTCGAAAAAGGTACGTTCTTTTATTCAGATATAATTCGTGTGAAATTTGAAAACTTGTCTTTTTTAGAGGAAGTTATTTTTGGCGGTTATTGATTTTGAAAAAGGAGTGTTCGTACACTTTCCTTGTACCGTTTAAAATTCTATTTTCAAATCCGAGGCACATATAAATACACAAATCATTCTACCCCCAATTTTCAAAACCCTAAAAGACAATCTCCTCCCGATACTTGTTTTTACTCTCTCGTTCATCGTCGAGAAAGTGGTCATTTTTCTTGGGAAAAGCAAGTGAAGAAATCCTCCAATAGACAAAGAAAGATGTCGTCTTCGAGGAAATCATCAAGAATCGCAAACGGGGACCACAAAGAATGGAGAAGGGACCGACTCACTTCGATCTTACGAGGAAGAAGACTCACCAAGTCGGCGACAAAGTCCGATTCGCTCTCCTCCACGTCATTCAGCATCTCCCGACCCACAAGGTGCAAGTCAAAATCTAGAAGAAGACATTATCGAGGATGCCGACCCGAAGAGTCCAAAAACCCTCTCGTTATCTATAAGCTTTATCGTGCGTTGAAAAGCACCGGTTCTTCATTAAAGTATATAGATGACTTTCTTAAGGACAAAAATTATGGGAATGAGTATCTTTTTCTGCGGAAAATGGAAGAGTTGGGAATTGCTCCGAAAGGAAGAGCGAGAGGAGGCTCTTGCGAACATTCCTAGTGATCCTCGTATGCCGGGACGAGAATCTAATTGACGGGAACGATGATGACAAAATGTTCCTTGAATTTAAACCTAGAATGGGTGTGGCTGCAAAGGTGAAAGGAAATCGGATGGATTTGTTTAAATCCAAGGATCAAGAAAAAATGTATTTCAGGCTGTTGAAAAGAGGGGTAATCAACCCTAGAAGTGTTGACTTTGACTTCCTAGATTCCATCAACTTGAACTTAAGGGAGAAGTTGAGTTTGCTTCAACTTGAGACTTTTTGCTCTGACTCTACAGACGGGTATGATCAACTGACTGCTTACTTCTATTCAAATCTTAGCTTTTTGGATGCGAATAGAATTTCATTCAGTGTCCGAGACCAAGTCTATGTGGTAGATGTGAATATGTTGGCGGACATAATTGGAGTTGAAAGGGGACGCTATCTCCTAATCAAAGTCTCACCTGCTCGTACTACTCTGGATCTTGTCAAAGATAGGGACGTTGATAAGAAAATCATCTATTCCAGGATGAATGCCATCAACATTGTGCTTCATAAGATTGTGATCAATTGTCTTAGACCAAAGTCTACGTCAAAGACTTCTGTGTCTTTTTCTGAAGCAAAGTTGATGTATGCGATCAACTCAGGACGGAAATTTTCTCTCCCGCACACTATTCTTTTCCATATGTACGGAGAGCGGTGTCAAAAGACAAAGGACAATTGCCTTATCCTGGTCCGGTGACCAAGATCTTCGACATCTGAATATTGAACGCCACATACTTTTTGTGTTCGACCGTGTGACAAGATGGTGGTAGGGTTGAAAATGTTAATGAAGATGCGTCTCGAAAGAACTTTCTAAGGCAATGGAGAAATTCAAGGTGAAATCTCCAAATCCGATCTGCTTCAAAAAGGAAAGGAAAGGAGGCTATTGGTGCCTCTTCGAAAAAGAGGAAAAGAACTCTTATCCCGGAGGATGAGGATGAAGATGAAGATGATGAAGATCCCACTATTCCAAAGACGACAAGAACAAGACGTTCTGTGTCTCATTCGACGTAACTTCAGCGAAAGCGAGAAGAAGAAGAACGAGAAAAGAAGGAGAAAGAAGTTGAGGAAGAAGGAGACGAAGAAAAAGAACAAATCTGGCTGATAAATGCTGGAGAGAAGGGAAATCCCGAGCATGATCATCATTCTTCCCCTCTCGATGTCCTAGAGACGGGGAGTAAGCGTGCAAGAAAGGTCTACACCTCATGTTGCTGAAGATCTAAGACAATCTCCGAAGACCCGGAAGAAGTTCAGGTCTCTCAATTGCACGAAGAAGGTGATACATCGATTCCAAATCTGCCGGACCGAACGAAGCACCATCGTCTCGCATACACACCATCTCGAGAAAGCCAATGCCGGTACACGAGACGGATGATTCTGCAGATCTTCGTAGTATCATGAATATTCTTCGGAAATGCGTAACCGGATATATGTTCGGACTGTGAAATCCAAGCTTTGAAGCATGCTTTGGACAAGAATCTTCGGTCTCTATGGAAGATAAATTCAAAGACCTCGCTCAGCAACTCCAAGCCAATGCCAAGGGAGAAGAGGTAGCTCGTCTGCGAGAAGACCTGAAGAAGCTTGAAGGAGTAGTCCAGTCCATTGGGGATTTCCAGATCGTGCGCATTCCCAAGCAGACATGACTCCTTTCTCACCCTTTTCAATGCTGACAAAAAGGGGGAGAATCAATTTGAACTTTCATTTTTTAATCTTTGACCTTTGTGGTTATGTTTATTTATTTTTGAGTATGACTTGAGAACTTGAATTTGGGTGTGAATTTGACTGAATTGACTGTGGATTGCGGATTATGAACTTGACTGGTTGCATTTATTCAAGTGTTGTTATATGGTGTTTCTCATGAAAGACTAACCAATTTTCTGTGGATGCAGAGTCTGGTTGTTTTATTAATCTTTATGAGTTAGCCATATTACTTGAGAAATGTTTTGCAGGTCAAAGTTGTTCAAATCTTCAAGAAAGTTTTGTCACCATCAAAAAGGGGGAGATTGTTGGAGAAATCTTTCCAGAATATTTTGAAGCTGACAAAACGTTTCTTTCGCTAAAGTCTGGATGTTCGGAGACCGTCGGTTTAAAGTCGAAGACTTTGTTCTCTCAAGACCCAAGACTCAAGACTCAAGACCCAAGACTCAAGACTCAAAGACTTAAGACTCAGGACTCAAGACTTAAGTCTATTCTCACTGACAGTCTTTCTACTCCAATGTCGAAGGAAATCCTAAGCCGAGGTTTATGGTTAAGGATTCGATCCTCTGGAATAGATTTCTTGGTTGGATAATCATTTCGGATTCTTTATTCTTATCTAAGATCGATTGAAGATCCGATGGTTGACGAAATAATCTTGGAATATTCTATTCATGGAAACCGAGATCCTGATTGTATGGGCGAACAGGATTGATGGGCTATCATCAGATTCCTTAAATAGCTCGGATGATCTTCTTGATTGATTCCGTCCAACGGGTAGATTGGAGGAATTCCTTTGGTAAGTGCCAACGGCTATGATGGCATGAAGGAGTATAAAAGGAAGACGTCTAGCTGTTTTAAGTGTGTGATCGATAGAAAAATTCCAGTCGAAGATCCTTGATTGTTAGTCGAGGCGAGCGAAATTGTACACGAGAGAGTGTTTATACTTTGTGACGCCTTGAATGAGTGTGGTAGATCTTCTACACCTAGAAATCAAGGAAGATCAACACCGTAACATCTCTTTGATCATAGTGGAATCCAGCCAATCGGCTGTCGGTCTTTGAAGAGTGGACGTAGGCTTGAATCAAGCCGAACCACTATAAACCGAGCGTTCAATTCTCTCTTTCCCTTACTCAGTCTTGCGATTGAATTTTTTAACTGTTGCAAATCCTCTAATCGTTTAAATATCGTGCAAGCTTCGAGAAAATTTTGTATACCTATTCACCCCCCCTCTAGGTACTCGTACTAGCTATTTCAGCCTACCGACGGAGATTGACCAGACGATAGAGAGTGCTCCTGACCCTGGGAGTCCTTAGGTCTATCAGTTGGTTAGGACCCTCATCTGGGTCTAGGTGAACGTGCATGACAAAGTACCGTACATGTTTAGGGCTTGGTTTCGTTCCGGAGTCGATGGCGTTAAAGTTGGCCCTCTAGATAGCATGGATATTCCGCTAGCTGTGATGAACGCCATTTTGGGTGAAGGCGTGGCGGATCTTCCTGGCGGTGGAGTGATCAACACCTCGCCCCCGGCCTCTTGGGTGACAGATCCTAAGGATGTGGGATCGTCGAATGGGGCTAACCAGTAGTTCTAGGACTGTTGATTTTCTTTTTGGCGGACTGATCCATGTTATGTAGACTGACCCATTTTTGATGCGCATGAACTCTGACCCATTTTTGGTGCATATAGTCTCTGGATCCTGTTGATGTATGTAAGCCATGGATCGATAATGATGTATGGAAGTATGTTTGTTTGATTTTGAATTGATTTTCCTGCTGTTCTTCCCATACGTTTTTGTCAGGGGTTTCTTAGCACGTTCCGCATGCACATAATAATTATAAAAATAAAAAAAATTGGGGTCGGCGATACTACCTGGGAATGTCGCATTTATATGACCATGGTGGGTTGTTTCACGTGTCTCGGGGTTCGGGGCGTGACAATAATTGTACTCAAATGCCATTCTTAGTGGCCACCCTTCCAACATGGAAGGGGGAGGTGAGGGGTTCAAATCCACACCTTCTTAGGGGGGATGGGGTGGGAACGTGTAAGTTTCAGGAGTGGGTTTCGACTCCCACGCCCTGCAAGAGGTAAGGCAAAAATCTGAGAGTGAGTGTAGAGTAGGAATATAGTAGGACTGACAAAAAAAAAAAAAATACTCAAACGCCATTAGTAACTGCAATTATTATGAATTGTCAAATCGATCTTTTCCCGCATTAAATGAACGTTAGTATTTCTCCATACAAGGTAAATAGGGCAGTTCTTTTGGCCAATGCGATTCCCATCTCTCTAGTCTCAATCATCATAAGTCCCTGTCCCACCGAGCCAGTCCTGGCTTTTTCTCGCGAGATTAATTTTGATTAGCCATAAAGGAAGAGAGAGAGAGAGAGAGAGAGAGAGAGAGAGAGTAATCAACACGCGACTTGTGGATCACAGGAAAGTTCAATGAAATGTTACTTGCATGCATGCTTCATTGTAGTTGGAGGATTTATGCAGTCCACCAGAACTGCTGGGAACCCTGCTATGCTCCGTTGCACGTGTCTAAAGAAAGATAGATTCTCTTGCCTTTATCTGCCATTAGAAAGGCTCACAATCTCGCAGAACAACGCCTAGTTGTTCTCTAGTTCCACAAAAATGGGTTTTTACCCACATAATAAGGCATGGTTCCCATTTTCATTCAGAGAAATTCCTTCCAAAATTTTTCACGTTACTGTAATAATTTTTTATTATTTATTTTCTTACTCCCAGAAGAGGAAATTAGAACTTTCTTTTTTCAATAATTATAAGTTTGTTGCTATACTCTCCACCCATGTAACCAAATAAAGGCAATTTCAAGCGGCTAACAAAGGAGTGTTAAAATATTTAATATATTTTATTTATGATTCCAATATTATAATCCCAATAAATTCCCAATAAATTCCCTATATTAATTCCAATTATTGCCCAATTTATTACCCACGTGTATTAAGTGATATTGTCCGTTATTACATTGCCATAATGGTCTTGATGGTAGACCGGTAACGTAACCAACGGAATAAAATGGTCAGGTCGTCTGTTTCAAACCCTAACGATACGAAAAACACACACCATCAAGTTTTGGAAGGGTATTGAGCAGTAGAACAGGACGCGCGTTTGTGTTTTCAATTTTGCAGATTGCTCGTGCTGTGTGCATCCATCAAAGATCTTGAGGTTTTCTACTAAGATTTCATCAATGGCTGGAGGTATGTTAATATTTATGTTTCCGCTATTCGATCCCGAATTTTGTATGAATTTACTTGTGATGAACAAAATCGGGATCTCCAAGTTTCTTTATGCTAAAGTCTAACAGTTGGTATCAGAGCCATTATTTCAATCTCTGCCTTGGTGAAATCTTTGGAATTTATTTTATTGAATTATATGTGGATAAATTTCGGATTTGTATATGGCTTGGATCGGAATTGAGAATTCCGACCAAATTCGGGCTACCCACAATGAGATAATGGATCTGAATGATCACACCGCCATTAGGAAAAGAAATCCATAAATTTTTCGACATATTACTGATCGTCGAAGGTTAATCGAGCGGTGAATTTTTGTGGTTAGGGTTTGATAGGGCAGACTGTTTCTTTGGCTTAATTCTGGTCCATATATGGTCGTTTTTGCTGGATCTTGAATCTATTTGTTCGTTCCGGCGTTCTCTTCGAAACCCATCAACCAATTTGGTCGGACATGGGCTGTGGGAGGAGACCCGACGGCGGAACAGGCGGTCGCGGCGGAAGAAGCGGCGGAAGAGAGCCCGAAAGAAGACCTCGGGCGCGTGCGTCGCACGCGTCCGAGCGCAAGAAGCGGGCGCGTGCGTTGCACGCGCCCAAAGCTGCTGCGCGGGCGCGCGTACGTTGCACGCGCCCGAGAGGCTGCAAGGGGCGCGTGCAACGCACGCGCCCGAGAGGCTGAAGCGGGCGCGTGCGTTGCACGCGCCCGAATGGGAAAAAGCACGCGTGCGTTGCACGCGTGCCTGTGGTTTCTCATTTTTGCCCCTCCGCTTTAGGAAAATTGCGATTCTGCCCTTGCCCGTAAAATTCTCAATTTTGCCCATCCGCTTTATAAAAAACTGCGATTCTGCCCTTGCCCGCACAAAATTCCGATTTTGCCCCACTGGGTGTGTAAACTTACGATTCTGCCCTTTTTGGCGTGAAATTCCTGTTTTACCCCTTAAAAGTAAAATTACAATTCTGGCCTTGCGTGCAAAATTACAGTTTTACTCCTTTTGCACGTGATTTTACTGTTCTACCCTAAGGTGCATTTCTATGAAGAAAATTAAATGTCTTGTGATCCGTATATATTTAATTAATTAAGGATTAGCCACAGCATCTTTGATTATATTAAATTATATACATTAAGAGCTTTTGGATCACATATGGTTAAAGACAATAATTGTAATTATTCATATTAATATTATGAATTTTATCCCACAGAATTTTCAATATATTAATATGATTAATTAGGATGAAATATTATTTTATCTTTCTTAATTTACCCACAGGGATTAAGAAAGGGAATATAATTTGATAGTTTCATCATGAAGTAATTATGAATCAATTTAAATTAAAAACTTAACCCACAGGTAGTTTTTGATGTTATGTGATTCATATTTTTTAAAAAAACATGTTTTACATTGGTAAAATATGATTTAAGTTTATTTGCCTCAAATATATTGATACATAAGTTTCCTTTGATTATAATGCAGTTTTACCACCTACGATTAGCTCTGGTATCATTGTTCCCGAGCTAAATGGAAATAACTTTAAAGAATGGAGAGAATTAGTTCTTCTTCAATTGGGGTGCATGGATCTTGATTATGCTCTTAGGTCAGACGAACCACCTGAACCTACTGAGAGTAGTACTCATGCTGAGCTTACTCATTATGCTCAATGGGAGCGGTCCAACCGTCTCAGTGTGATGTACATAAAGACAAAGCTCTCTGCTAGCATTCGTGGTTCAGTCATTCAGCATAATAATGCCAAGGAATTGCTGAAGGCTATTGATGCTCAATTTGAGTCTTCAGAGAAGGCGCATGCCATGACCCTAATTATGAAGTTCTCATCATTGAAGCTTACCAGTGTAAGAGGTGTGCGTGAGCACATCATGAAGATGAGGGACATTGCTGCTCAGCTAAAGAATCTTGAGGTTGGGATATCAGAATCCTTTCTTGTATACTATATCCTAAATACTCTCCCACTAGAGTATGCTCCCTTCAAGATCTCTTACAACACACATAACACTAGATGGTCAATTAATGAACTCATGACCATGTGTGTTCAAGAGGAAGAGAGGCTACTAATGGAGAAAGGAGAAAGTGCTCATATGGCAACTCGGGATAAGTACAAAGGGCAAGGCAAGCAAAAGGGGAAGGGTAAGATGCCTCTACCTCCCCAAGCTGGCATTAAGAAGGAATCCAAGTGCTTCTTCTGTAAAAAGAAGGGGCACATGAAGAAGGATTGCGCCAAATTTAAGGCGTGGCTCCAAAAGAAAGGTAACCAACTCACATGTGTATGTTATGAAACTAATATGGTTGATGTGAGTCACAACACTTGGTGGATTGATTCTGGTTCTACAATCCACATTTCGAATTCCTTGCAGGGTTTTCAGAACCAGCGGAAACCAGTGGGAAGTGAACAAGGCATCTATTCAGGAAACAAGATGCGCTCGCGTGTGGAAGCTATTGGGACATGCAGATTAGTTCTCAGTAGTGGTTTTGTTTTAATTTTGGAAAAGACCTTTTATATTCCTAGTTTTTCTAGGAATTTAATTTCAGTTTCAAGACTTGTACCTTTGGGATACTCCTTTGAATTTTCAGATTTAACATTCAATTTATCGTATAAATCTGAAATTGTTGGGAGTGGTATTTTGTCTGACGGTCTCTTTCGAATTAATTTACAAGACAATACCGTTAATAATGCGATGCACGTTCATGATAATGCTGGGATAAAACGATGTGTTGTGAATGAAAATTCCTCTATGTTGTGGCACCGGAGGTTGGGACATATCTCCATGGATAGAATTAAGAGACTAGTAAATGATGGAGTACTTAATACTCTAGATTTTACTGATTATGACACTTGTGTGGACTGTATAAAGGGAAAACAGACCAACAAGTCAAAGAAAGGTGCTAAGAGGAGTACAGAAACATTAGAAATCATACATACAGATATTTGTCTAGATATAGACTCAAATGGTCAGAGATACTTCATTTCTTTCATAGACGATTATTCACGATTCATGTATCTCTACTTGCTCCGTAATAAGCATGAAGCATTGGATGCCTTTAAGGTATTTAAAACCGAAGTAGAGAAACAATGCGACAAGCAAATTAAGATCGTGAGATCGGATAGAGGTGGAGAATACTATGGTAGATACACTGAAGATGGACAAGCACCTGGTCCATTTGCGAAGTTTCTTGAAGAGCATGGGATTATTGCCCAATACACTATGCTTGGTTCACCGGACCAAAATGGTGTTGCAGAAAGAAGAAACCGAACATTATTGGACATGGTGCGGAGTATGCTTAGCAACTCTAAACTTCCTAAGTTTTTATGGACTGAGGCTCTTAAAACGGCTGTGTACATATTAAACCGAGTTCCGACCAAGGTTGTTCCAAGGACGCCTTTTGAATTATTCAAAGGTTGGAAACCGAGTTTGCGACATGTACGTGTTTGGGGATGCCCATCTGAGGTAAGAGTCTACAATCCACAAGAAAAGAAGTTAGATCCAAGGACTATAAGTGGGTATTTCGTTGGATATGCCGAAAAGTCCAAAGGATACAGATTTTATTGTCCATCTCACACCACTAGGTTTGTGGAATCAAGAAATGCTAAATTTCTTGAAAATGATCTGATTAGTGGGAGCGATCAATTCAAGGACTTTGTTCCTGAAGAAGATCATTCAGATACTCAACCTTCCACCTCAGATACTGAATTGGTTGTTGCTTACAGCGCCCCTTCAGTTCAACCGGTCGCTAAGCAACCAATCATTGAAGATCCACAACATGCTGAAATTGATCCGGTAGACCAAACTGTTCAGCAATTACCAGATGCTGTTGAACTTCCAGTAGAACAGCATACTCCTCAGGAGAATATTGATGCGACATTAAGAAGGTCTACTAGAATGAAGAAATCAGCGATTCCTAATGACTACATTGTGTATCTACAAGAATCTGACTATAATGTTGGAGTTGAAAGTGATCCTGAGTCGTTTTCACAAGCCATGAGTTGTGATAAATCTAATTTATGGTACAATGCCATGAAGGAAGAGATGAATTCTATGGCATCAAACGAAGTCTGGGATTTAGTTGAGTTGCCTGATGGTGCAAAGGCCATTGGTTGTAAATGGGTCTTCAAAACTAAGAAGGATTCATCAGGCAATATAGAGAGATACAAAGCCAGACTCGTTGCCAAGGGATTTACTCAAAAGGAGGGAATCGATTATACGGAGACGTTTTCTCCTGTATCTAAGAAAGATTCTCTTCGTACTATTTTGGCATTGGTTGCTCATTTTGATATGGAGTTACATCAAATGGATGTGAAAACGGCGTTCCTCAATGGAAAATTAGAAGAAGTGGTTTATATGAAACAACCAGAAGGATTCTTCTCTAATGCTGGTGAGCATTTGGTATGCAAGCTTAAAAGGTCTCTATATGGCTTGAAACAAGCATCCCGCCAATGGTACTTAAGATTCCATGAGGTCATCTCTTCATTCGGTTTTAAAGAGAATATCATGGATCAATGTATATACCCGAAGGTTAGTGGGAGCAAAATTTGTTTCCTTGTGCTATATGTAGATGATATTTTACTTGCAACCAATGACAAGGGGTTGTTATATGAAGTGAAACAATTTCTCTCTAAGAGTTTTGATATGAAAGATATGGGTGAAGCATCTTATGTCATTGGCATTAAGATCCACGAGAGATAGACCTCGAGGTATATTAGGACTATCTCAAGAAACCTATATCAATAAGGTCTTAGAGAGGTTTCGGATGAAAGATTGTTCACCAAGTATAGCACCCATAGTGAAGGGTGATAGGTTTAATTTAAACCAATGCCCGAAGAATGATTTTGAAAGGGAACAAATGAAGAACATCCCATATGCTTCTGCTGTTGGAAGCTTGATGTATGCTCGAGGTTTGCACTCGACGACATAGCCTTTCTCATGGGAATGTTGGGAAGATACCAAAGTAATCCAGGTATGGACCACTTTGGAGAGCTGCAAAGAAGGTGATGAGGTATCTTCAAGGAACAAAGGGACACATGCTTATGTACGACGGACGGACAACTTGGAGGTAGTTGCTTACTCGGACTCGAGACTTTGCTGGCTGCATTGATTCCCGAAAATCAACATCGGGATATATTTTTATGTTCGCTTTGCGGAGCTGTATCCTGGAGGAGTGCAAAACAAACCTTGGTTGCCACTTCCACTATGGAGGCAGAGTTCGTTTCCTGTTTTGAGGCAACCTCACATGGTGTGTGGTTGAAAGGTTTCATATCGGGGCTTAGAGTTATGGATTCCATTGCTAGGCCATTAAGAATATTTTGTGACAATTCAGCTGCAGTTTTTATGGCTAAGAACCACAAAAGTGGTAGTCGAAGCAAGCACATCGACATCAAGTATTTAGCCATCGAGAACGTGTTAAAGAGAAGAAAGTGGTCATAGAACACATAAGCACTTGGATTGATGATAGCTGATTCTTTAACTAAAGGCATGCCGCCAATGAGTTATAAGGATCATGTTTCTAGAATGGGCATTGGTCCAATTATGTAAATTTTTCTTTATATGGAAGAATTTATGAGACTTTTATTCATTGATGATGTTTTTCTCAATACAGTTGTATACATTCAGTTATTATGAGAAAAATAATTACGTTTGACCTGGAGTAAACATAAGGTTTATTCATTAAGTTATTTGATCACATATGGACTGATGAAATACATTGTGATACACGGAAGACAATACTCGCTTTAAGAGGACTCATCGCCGTGATTCATGTGTTTTATTTCAGTATGGAGTTTTGTGGGTTTGGGTTAATAACTTATTTGAAGGAATATTGGGATCAAGTGGGAGAATGTTAAAATATTTAATATATTTTATTTATGATTCCAATATTATAATCCCAATAAATTCCCAATAAATTCCCTATATTAATTCCAATTATTGCCCAATTTATTACCCACGTGTATTAAGTGATATTGTCCGTTATTACATTGCCATAATGGTCTTGATGGTAGACCGGTAACGTAACCAACGGAATAAAATGGTCAGGTCGTCTGTTTCAAACCCTAACGATACAGAAAAACACACACCATCAAGTTTTGGAAGGGTATTGAGCAGTAGAACAGGACGCGCGTTTGTGTTTTCAATTTTGCAGATTGCTCGTGCTGTGTGCATCCATCAAAGATCTTGAGGTTTTCTACTAAGATTTCATCAATGGCTGGAGGTATGTTAATATTTATGTTTCCGCTATTCGATCCCGAATTTTGTATGAATTTACTTGTGATGAACAAAATCGGGATCTCCAAGTTTCTTTATGCTAAAGTCTAACAAGGAGGCCAAAGTTAAAGCTAAATAGAATCTAAAGTTTATGCCATTACGAATCATTATATGTTTAATTTTTTTATGAGTCCTCTTCTTTTTTTCTTGGGTTGACTTTTCCAGGTTCGATTATTTGTCCATTTGGTACCCACTTGGACCGTCACATCGGAAATTCATGCCTGGAAGTTAGGAAATTATTGCTCATCCTTTATAAAATAAACCACTAAGTCTTCAACTAGAAATAGAGAGATTAATTTAGCAAAACCTTTCTCCGAGCAAATATAAAACATATTTGAATGTGGATTGCGATGACGCTGTCTAGGAGATTCACTTGAAGCAAATAGTAGAAGACATTTGGTCAATATATGAGAATTGATGTTGTGGATCATACAAAGGTACATAAAAAACAGCAACGTGACTACCACAACTAATTTTCCACTAAAATCAAGTCCAGTTAATTTTCCTAGAAAATACTTCGCGGTTCCAGTTTTACATTCATTTGATTCCACACCACATCAGACGTGCAATGAGCAAAAAAGCAGCATGTTAGGTAACTTTTACTTAGACATCATTTTGCCCAAGATCTAACTAGCCTACCACTACTACAAAGGAGAGCTATGGTCGAACCGGGGAATGACAATGGTTTATATGCCTTCTTGATCGGATCAGGTTGACTACGAATTCTTAGATGAGCATGACCAGGCCCATGATTGAACTTGTAGTGATTTTTCAAAGGTAAAAGCACGTAGGGAATGTGTACTGTGACCATCTACTGATAAATATATGTACTATACGTCGATTTAAGGAATATAAGGGGCAAATTAATATGGCTTTCCATAAAATTAATGATGTCAAAACGATCTATTGTTGCTTGATTTGATATGTGGTCATAAGGCTTTTCTTAATGTCATATTTGTTATACACTGTTAAAAGTATTTGCATTATGAAAACGGGAAAAGTACCAAAAAAGTCCTAAACCTTTTTTTTGGTGTCGATTCAGTTCTAAACATTTTTAAGTTATGCCAATTCAGTCATTTTCCGGTCAATTTTGGCTAGATTTTGCTGACTAGACATGATCGGCGCTGACGTGGATAACTTTTAATAATATTTTAATATTTTTTATTTTTTATTTTTGTCTTTTTCCTCCGGCCTGTCGTCGAGGTCTGGTGAGGCTTGACCTCACCAGATCCGGCGAGGGCGAGCCTCGCCCATGGTCATGATCTGGCGAGGCGACCATGGGCGAGGGCCGGCGAGGCTCGACCTCGCCAGATTCGAAGAGGGCGAGCCTCGCCCATGGCCGCCTCGCCAGATTAGGCCATGGGGGAGGCTCGCCCTCGCTGGCGGTCGCTTCGGGGCGGTCGCGGACCTCGGCGACCAGCTGGAGGAAAAAGATAAAAATAAAAAAATAAAAAAATTTAAAATATTTTTAAAAAATAAAAATATTAAAAATATTATTAAAAGTTATCCACGCCAGCCGCCGATCATGCCACATCAGCCAACCGGTGTCCAATCAGCAAAATCCGGCCAAAATTGACCGGAAAGGACTGAATTGTAATCATTTAAATTGATTCTATTTAAAGTTTATCTCATGTAAGCATTGAATATTTAAATTTTAACTCTCAATTAAATTGTCAAACCGGCCCTCCGAACTTTTACCTATGAAAAATCTCTGTGAGTTCAATCATCAGCCGCGATGCGTTATCTAGGAATTCGTAGTCGACTCGATCCAATCGAAAAGGCCTATGAACCATTGCCATTTTTCGATTTGAGCAAAGCTTTCCTCTGCAGTAGTGGCGGACTAGTTAGTTCCCGGGCAAAGCGATGTCTAAGTAAAACCTACCGAACATGCTGGTTTTTTGGCTCGTTGCACGTCTGACGAGATGCGAAATCATATGAAAGCTGAAAATTCCAAAAATTGTAGCATGAAACATTTTCCAAGAAAATTAACGGGACTTCTTCCACTATTTACTTCAAGTAAATCTCCTAAACAATAGTATCGCAATCCACATTCAAATATGTGAGAATCGACATTGTGGATCATAGGAAGGTACATAAATAGAATGGCGTGACTGACGTAACTAATTTTTCACGAAAATCAGGTCCCGTTAATTTTCTTCGAAGGGCCGGTTTGATAGTTCAATTTAGTGTTAAAATTTAAATATTCAAAGCTTATATGAGATTAAACTTGTTTGATAATCTTTAAATAGAACCGATTTAAAAGGTTACACTGAGTCAGAAATCCATTTTATATGGTGAATAAGGATTGAGTTACTTAGTTTGTTCAAATAAAAAATTAACTACTGGTAATCAAATCTTGCCAACTATATTGATAGCAATAATGGTTATTTGAGTGCATCAATGCATTTTGAATACTTTTAGGAAGTTTGATCAATGTAAACGTTGTCCCCTACTTAACTTTTTAGACATTCTGCATTTTTCTTTAAAAAAAAAAAAAATCAATGCTTCCTTTTTTCAAAATTCTAAGTTCAAAATTTTCATTTTTCACACATACACAGTCTTATTATTTTTATCACATTTTGATTGAATATTACAATTTTCATTAATATCTCAATTTTTTGTTTGTCTTTTTTTGTTAATTGATTAAGTTGTTATTACTTGATATTACTATTACCAAAATTCAGGATTAAAAGTTAAACTAAAAAATGCTAGAAATCTCGCCCACCATAAGCCAGATTTTCGACTCCTCGGCTGACCGTACAATTGAATAATTGAAATTTGATTATGGCCGAAGCGTCATAACATTATAAATACATGTGTACAACGTTTTTATACTAGTTACAACTTCACGTCGTGAAGTTGTACCATACAATAGGTGTACCACAGAAGTGTAAACATGCCTAATACACATGATAAGTTTGAGAAGATTCTGAATTTTGTAATAATAGTATTAATTTCCCCTATTTTGCAAAATGTTCTAGAGGCAGGCCCCCCAATGCACAAGAAGTCGAAGCATAGGACCAGTGAACACGAAACGGCGTGAAATCGATACCTACATTCTTTGGAATTTTAATTTTTGTAACAATTTAAACATGTTGTATATGAAATCTTAAAAATAAGCTCTTCTTTGAAGTTTTTCAAACAACATTCTTCACCTTTTTACTAGAAGGACTTGATATTTTTAACATCTTCATCAATGGGGAACTTGATATCTAAATTGAAGAGTTCTCTTTGATTTCTTAATTAGCAAAAGGAAAATTTCAAATTCAGCTCAATAAATCCTGTAAAAGAGGCCGCACCTCTACATCGCATTGATTACCTTGATTTGATTTCTTTTTTTTTCGTGGTAAAATATTGACCGGATAAAATAGGTGAATGAATTTTAGTTTTCTTTTTAACCATTGATTTTGCTAACATCTTGTATCATGATTCATTTCTTAGGTTTTTCGGTTTTTTGTTTTGCAACATGTTACCTTTCATCGTCCCGTCCACAAGGAAGGTAATCTAGAAAAACCAGTTATAGAACTGAAAGACAAACGTATACAGTAACCTAGCAAAAACCAGATGCATTAGAGTTTAGGAAGCAAAAAGCATAGTACATAGACTTCGATTAATTGGAATAGAAGTCATCGTTTCATTCAGGAACTCACAAGCGTCTGATACGCTAAAAATGACTAACTCTCATTATTGAGATAAATAAAAAGTCTCCGCGGCCAATGCCCTGTACATCAAACCTGAAAATGTTGTCTTTGAGCAAGCTGTGCTTGACCGGTAGCCACAAAATTCAAGCCCTCATTCACCTCATGGCCAATCAATCCCGCTGTCTTCAGTATCTGAAGAACAATACAGATAACATGAGAATACGACCACCTCTCATACACTATGTTTGCTTATGTCGGTAGAACCACAAATGAACATTCGTTGAATCTAACGTGACCAATGAGACCATCACTATGTCCACTATAGGTTTTCCGAGAAGTTAGTATGCATTCGCCATGATAATTACACTTCTATCGATCATTATCAATAATTCGTATAAATGAGATAATGCAGACAGAGGGATGATCAGAATATATATATTCCAAAGCACATACATAACTCTCCTTATATGCCATTACAACAGTTCAAGAGTTGACTAGACCTAATCAAAACCCTAACTAAGAGAAAGCAGTGTGACAAAATGGAGTCGAGTATCATACTTGAGATGCCAAATGACTTAGCGTTTCCTTTGAGCCATCTTCGCATTTACTTGTTAAGCTCCTAAATGGGATTGAACACAGCAGATATCACAAAAATATCCTTGTTTTAAACTCATTCAATGGTTTCCTAGTGCTAATTTGACCATTCCGGAGTTGTGGGATGGTGGCCTTTTATTGGCACTCTCTCTATGGTTGCTCTTCGTTCATTTCTTGTCCAAAAACAGAAAGAAAAAGAACAAACTGCTTTCCTTAATGAGAAGAAATGAGCTGATGAAACTCCTACTCTTCTACACACACACAAATCTGTCCAATGAAAAGGATTATGACCCAAAACCAAAGCCGTGGAGGTGATAACATTCTACTTACAATCCAGCAAGTGTCACCCACACCACATTCATCGTCACAGCTAATTAATTCTGCATATTTTCAGTATAGAAGTCCTAAAATTTCTTCTCAATTTTTTGACAAGGCAGGATAAAGCAACACCTTAACGCAAAGTATTCAGCATTACAGATAGAATCAGGCTTAACTTACTAGATAGAAGATGTTTTTTAGGGTCTAAGTTGCAACATATTAACAATTCAGGATTTTTAGAGCTCATTTAAGATTTTTTTAATTAAATTCCCGAAACTGTGTGATTTTGACTTTGCGTGCCCTTATTCCGAATTTTATAGAATTCAAGGGGAAGATGATGCAATTTCGATTTGTGGTCTATAGATGATGTGAACTACATTTATTGTGCAATCTTATGGTGCATGTTAAAGATTACTGTGATGCCAATTGCTTTTGGAAATTGGAGGTATAGTGTGAGCACATATTCTGGAATTTGAGCCTTATGTGGCATGAAAGTTGACTGGTGACTTGCCATGCTTGTGAATGCTGTGAAAATTGGCTGTGTGTATGATCGTGAATTCCATGAG
Source organism: Eucalyptus victrix (assembly GCA_016097545.1). Taxonomy (NCBI): domain Eukaryota; kingdom Viridiplantae; phylum Streptophyta; class Magnoliopsida; order Myrtales; family Myrtaceae; genus Eucalyptus; species Eucalyptus victrix. The sequence goes on along the minus strand of CM027839.1, from coordinate 51,146,437 downwards.
TACTAGATATGTTGGGGTGGTGTGATTAATTCAAGGTGTGGAAGTGTGAATTGTGTGAAATGAAATGAGCATAAAAGATATTCATCAGCTAGCAACCCAATTATGCCCCAGGGAACTCGGGATGCCCAAGGCCAGTGACCCTTGGATGCCTCAGATGATGTACTGAGATGCCTCGAAGTGAGATTTCCATGGCCAGCGTCCCAAAAGTGACTCAAGCGGACTAGCCAGCAACCCGGTATAAATCCGTGACTCAAGGGTAGAAAAATGATCACATGAGATATTAAATTCACAAGGTGTGGGAGTGTGCATGTGAGAGTGTGGAAATTGTGAGGAATGCATTTTGTTTTAATCATGGTATCTCATGTGTCTTGTTTGACGATTATTATGTATGAACATGTTGCCTCGTTGAGATATCTGTCATATGGATTGCTAGCTTGTCGATGGGTGTTCGGATGGTGCAAAGAATTGCATGTGAAATACTATGGAAGTGTAGGTGCATTCGGTGCTAAAATAAATGAAGCTCATAGGTTTTACCTTGTTTATTTCATGTGGTTATGACTTGCTTAGCTAGGCTGTAATCTAATGACTTATCCTTGGTTTATTGGAATAGCTTGTCCTGAGTGGTGGGTGTGGGTGGATTAAGTAATCTAGGACTTAGTTATTTCCTATGCTCACCTTTATATTTTCAGATCGATAGCATGGACATACCCCTGGTTGCACGCTGTGGGCGATTGCCTACGTCGAGGGCTCATTCCAAGACGTGCCAAACCCAGACACCACCCTTATTTTTACTCTTTATGAAGCTGTTCTCTGTACAGACGACGGACGCCCAGCACGGAGTCTCATGCGTTTTATTTCGTGGTTTCTTAACTACGAGGGCGAGCTCCACGGACCGCTCTGTTTTGGGGTTGACTGGTCGAATACCGGGGCTGCTCGCAACTAAGAAGAAGAAGCGCTGTGGTGGAGATCTTTTTTTTTTTTAGAATGGGGATCGCTGGTTAGAGGAGAATGGACACCTTTCTGGCACTCCCAGCCATGTATATACCCTTTCGAAAGTGATGCCATGAATATATTAGTAACGAATGTGTAAATCCCCATGTAAGTACGGGTAGAAATGAATATGATATGGAAGCAAGTGCTCATGGTGTCGACCTTTGTGGGAAATGTGTATGTGATATTTGTTTATAGCATTAAAGCGCTAAAGAAAGTCTTCTGATAATATAATCAAAGTTAAAGATAAATTAATTAGCTCGTGCAATGGTGTCTTAAATTGGGGCGATCCTGCAATACATGTTATAAATACTAACCTTTATAAAAGACTTCCGACTGCGTGATAACAGACTAAGCAAAAAGGACTGGGTTTAGAAAGTGACAGATTCGGACTACGTGATAATATAGAATAAGCAAAAAGGACTGGGTTTAGTAAGTGACAGATTGGGACGTCATTTTGTTTGTGGGTTGGTGCTGTGGCTTTAATGTGAGGTATAAAAGACCTCAAATGTTGTCGTCTCGAATTTTTTATGTCAATTCGGGTCGGTCAATCATGGTACTTTCTCCTTAGTGCTGATATTCACACACCCAAGGATCGAACAGGTTCGTGAGGAATCTTGCGCCAGGAGCTGTTTGACGGAGGAGGATGGCTGGAGGGTGGCAAGGTTAATAAAACGGCCAACTTGGACACACAAAATACAGTCTTTTATTGTATTTCAACAGAGACAGGCAGAGAGAGGAATTACTGAAATTACTCCTACGATAAACAGATGATGTTTGGGAGATTCACTTGAAGAGTATGTGAGAAGCGGTGGCTGTGGATCATAGGAAGGTAATGGGAAATGTTACTTGCATGCATGCTTCATGTAGATTGAGGATTCATGTTGGCCACTCTCTTTAAGAAGCTGGGTACTGCTATAAATATGCTACCTCGCAAAATCAGCGACTGTATCTCATCTTCTTTGGATACTAGTAATGATTACACGTGCAGTGCATGTGCAACTCATATAAATGGAAGTTGTTTAAAAATATTCGTCGCATGCTTAAGTTGACTACACACTCAAGATTAATACGGTTAGGGTGGCGACGGCGAGGAGGATGTTCTGGACGGTGGTCGAGGAATCGTGGCCGCGGTTATTGGACAACACCTAGAGCAAATTGATTAGGTTCTCCGGCGGGTTTGCCATTGGAGAGAGAAATGAGGAGAAAGAGAGGAATGACTGAAATTACCCCCATATCAAAGTAAGATACTTTAAGCTCCACGACCAAAAAAGAAAGATCATGTCGGATGCAAAATACAGCTTTCCGCTTCTTTGGGTCAACCAAGTCAACCCAAGAGGCCGTGCTTCGCTCCAATCAAATGTTGGCTTTCTGCATGCGACAGGCCTGTGTTGGGCCTCGCGACCTCCTGTAATGTTGGCCCTTTCATGCTTCTTGTCTATCTTTAACATTTTTTTTAGCAATCCATTATCAAATTCATAGGTAAAAGTTTTACGCACATACACGATCTTAATATTTTAATACATTTTTTTCATGAATATCTTGATTTTTTTTTTTTTTTGGCATTATCCACTAATCAAATAATTCGTTATTGCTTGGTACATTGTTACTGAAACTTGGGATTAAGAGTCAAACTCGAATGTGCTAGAAATCTCACTCTCCATGAGGCAAACCCTAGTTCTGTCACCGACTATACATTAGATAACTTTAAATTTGATTACAGGAAAATGTCGTAACATCATAGATCTGCGTGTGTGACGTTTTTATACGTAGTTATGACTCTACGTCGTAAAGTTGTGTGGTACAGTAGGTTTACCGTGGAAGTGGGGTAGAGAGAGAGAGACTATTGAGGCATTACTGACTATTTGACTCTGAATTATCATAATAGTATTCAATTTACCTACTTTGTAGAATTGTCTAGAGGCAACTCTATGGGATTTCATGACCCCATATTGTACACTATACAATCGTCATTGAATTTTGTCTCTGTGTGTGTATGTGTTTTTTTTTTAGCAGCAACATCTAAGTAAGAAGGGAATATTGGGAAAATTATCCAAAAATTTCTAAACATATTATATGATCGTCAATTCAGTCTTAATTCTTTTGACAATTTGTCAATTTTAATTAGAAGTGCTAACGTGGAGGAGGTTTAGTCAGCACCAACTATCCTACATGGCACATTGGCATTGACATGGATAACTTTTGCAAACTTTTAAAATTTTCTGAAATTTTTTTGTTCTTTTTTTGCCTTTTCTTTTTCTTTTTTAATTTCTTTTTTCCCTTTTTCCACTCGTTGGCCATAAGCAAAGGCCTTGATGCCCTCACCTAGGTAGTCCTCCTTGCCAGATTAGGTGAGGGTATCCTAAGCCAAATCAAGTGAGGGCATCCCTCACCAGGTTTGATGAGAGCAACCCTCCTTGACCTCAGGCGAGGGTTGCCTTCCCTTGGGTTGGCAAGGGCGGCCCTCAATCACCAGCCTAGACACATTCCCTCGGTTGAGGTCAATGAGGGCAGCTCTTACCTAAGGTTAGCAACCTCCACCAGCCATTTATGACACTCGTGAGTGGCTAACGGAGGAAAAAAATGAACAAAAAAATTCAAAAAGTTTAAAAAATTGCAAAAACTATCCACACCAACACTAGCCATGCCAAATAGGATGGCTAGCACTAACTGGACCGCCACATCAATAATTTCAATCTAAAATTGGCTAAAATGATTAAATTGACAAATTTTCAAAAGATTTAAGACTAACCGGCACAATTGAAAAGTTAAGAACTAAATTGGCTGCTGTCCAATAGGTATAGGACTTTTTGAACAATTTTTCCAAGGAATATCAATCATAATTTAACAGCTCCCTTCACGAATTTTCATCTAGCCTAATGGCTTTAGGAGTCTCTCTCGAAACCATATGGAGGATTTGAAAGTTGGTACTTGGAAAGGAGAGAGGTATTTGCTGTATTTGTATCTAAAATATCATGCATAGGAAGAACTTGACATTGTTTAATCAAAGAGGTCTCTTTGATTCCTTCGATAGAGGAAACAAATGTCAAATTCAGCTCAATCAATCCTCCAAAACAAGCAACAGTTCTATATCTCACTGATTACCTTGATTTGGATTCTTGCACTTTCTTTCTTTTCGCTAACACTAGATCCCTCCCTTTCAACGGATGCATGGAGAACATCCCCTCCACAAGGACAGCAATCTAAATTATCGCCAGTAATTTGGTCCACAAATTTAATCTCCTTTTTAGACAAACAAATGTAGAACCGGTTGGTTGTACCCGGATGTGTGCATAAGAAATTAGGATAACAAAAAGCATGGTGCTCATACTACGATTAATTGGAATAGAAATTTTGTGGCTTCCTTCCAAAGGTTTTTATAATAATAAATATGATTCAACTCAGATTCTTGAGATAAATAAGAGGTCCCTATAGCCAATGCCTGAATGTCGAATCAAATAAGTTTAGCTGGAAGCAAGCAGCGCTTGATTGGTAGCCACAAGAATCAAGCCCTCAGCCATCCCAGATCAGCTGACCAATCCAGTCATCTAGGGTACCTGAAGAGCAATACAGATAACATCAGAATGTGACCTGATAAGTTTTATGGGTGGGCGTCCATGTTAGGCTAACCCTGGCCATAACGGGCAAATGTAACTACCAAAGGCAGTTACGTTCTTTTGCTTTGAAAAAAGCAAAAAAATAAATAATAATAATAATAATAATAATAATAATAATAATAATAATAATAATAAATAAATAAATAAATAAATAAATAAATAAAACAAGAGAAGAACACTTACTCTCTCCACACGTTACTTTTCTCCCTAACGAAAAAAGAAGAACTCTTTCTGAGTTACGTTCTTTTGCTTTTTAAAGAGCCAAAAAAATATAAAACTCTTTCTCAAAAGGTTGGAATCAAGACATTTAAGGTATGCTCCGAAAGAACTCTTTCTCCAAAGGTTGGAATCAAGCCATTTAAGGTATGCTCCGAAAGAACTCTTTCTCCAAAGGTTGGAATCAAGCTATTTAAGGTATGCTCCGAAAGAACTCTTTCTCGAAAGGTTGGAATCAAGACATTTAAGGTATGCTCCGAAGAAACTCTTTCTCGAAAGGTTGGAATCAAGACATTTAAGGGATGCTCTGAAATATAATATATTCAGTTTGATCAGTGATTCAAGAATGTCCTGAGTATGTTTCTCATGTGTTAAAATAAGGAAAATGTTTCATACATGATCATACTTCGAACACTATGTTTGCTAATTTCTATGGAACCATAGAGAATAGTGAGGCCCTAACCATTTTTGATCGGTACTTTCAATCCGTTAACACTTAACTCTTATTAAGGAGATAATGCAAACCTGCTGTGTGAGCAAAGCAAACCTGCTATTATGCACGTCTCGACAATTCTCGAAGGCTTCAGCCTCTTCGTAACTCTTCCTGATTTTCCCTAGTCAGTAGCACTCTTCATCCTTTACACAAGTGAGCTTTCTGCGTGAGCAAAGCAAAACCTGCCTTTTTGCAGGTCTTCATGATTTTCCCAACTCTTTCCGCAACTCCTCATGGTTTTCGTAACTCTTAACCATTTTCGCTTTCGAAAGATAAATTAGTGCGAAGCACTCTATCTAGAACCAGCATATATTGTTTAGACATGCTGATTGACCAGCAAGACGTGTCAATGCCTGCATGCCCTGCCCCTCAATTGTAGAGAAAGTTTTTCTTCTCTCGCCCCTGGGAATACCCTCGAATTTTACGTTCCAGAGTTTAGACATATCAGTTTTAGAACATACTCATATCCATATCATCATGACTTTCAAAAGATCAATTAGATTAACAGCACAGTGCACTTTGCTTTTAAATGCATCTTATGTGGAACCTAGGGATAATAAAATCTTTGAATTTTTATTACTAATATTAGTAAATGATCTTTTTTATAGTCCAAATAAAACTAATTGTATTTTTATTTTTTTTAGCAATTTTCTCTTTATTTGTTTCAAGTGGAAAGTATCATTTTCATCGTTAATTCCCAGCCCACATTTTGTGTGTGCTTAAAGGGAGAGATATTTTGTGTGTCAGAGTACGTACTTTCAGCAGGGAAGCCCACATTTACCAAAGGAACTTCCGGATCCACTGGAGGGGCAGAGATTCCTGAAGCCAAATTACGTGGAACGGGGGAGAGATTTTCAATCTGTCCTTCAAAGACCTGAGATGGAGAAGAGCTTGAACTTGGCTTCTGCATTGAACCGGGAAAGGTCTCACCAGTGAACTCCCTAACATTATTCCAGTTACCAAGGGCCTTTTTCATGATTGTATCTCCATGTTCCTGGAAGAAAAAAATTTGGAATATCGCTCAAGCTGGACTAATAGAAGTCTTTTTCTCCCCTATTGAAAGTAAATATTCTGCCTTCAAGCAACAATTCATTTTTCGGCAAGTAATGTTGCATTCCAATGGATGAACAAGTGCAGCACAGAGAAAGAAGAATGTAAAAAAATATTGAAAGAACCTTAATTCACTTTATGCCTATATCCGCCCATTCCTCCACCACATAATGGTCAGGTGTTCGAAAAATGTAATGGAGAGTACAATCAAGGCAAGGGTCCTCAGGGTAAAGATGCAAAGTTGATTGAGAAAGGACCAGTGAGGAGATGAGAAATCCATCAACTCGTATTGTGCAATTTATTAAGATGTTAATAGTTTTAAACTTAGAAAGTAGTTGATCGCTTAGAATACAAGATGATGACGAGTGCCTCAGATTCTCACGGGTGAAACCGAATGAACTGCTGGAAGGTCTCTAACTTACTCATGTTTTTTGTTGTAATTTTAACTATGGAGTGCAGAAGGCCACTCAGTTACAACGTTACATTTCAAATAGTGAAAGCTCAAAATCACTCTATTAATTAAAAAGTCTATTATGGATCTAAAAAGAAGCATCTGGATTTTCTTTGTATGCTTTCCAACTAATTTCATATTACTTTTATGAGCTTAAAAAAAAAAAAAAAAAGCAAAGCATCTTGATGTCCACGAACTCCTTGTTTCAAGTTCCCATATATCTGATCAATTCTAACACATCGCATTTTTGGGGACAAAAGCTCCAAGTAAACATCAAATTACTTATTACATAGAAAATACGAGAAAACTATGCGAATTCACTCTGATGGTGTGTAGCGCATGAACTGGCTTGACAAAGCTTAGTTGGAGCATTTTAGTTACTTACCTTGTCTTGGGCAGAAAGTCGATGAGTAGCAACATATATCTTGTCTTTGACTAGGCCAGTCAGTTGACCATCAGTGTTTAATACAGCACCATGCTTCATCATGCCATCAGAATAGTCCAAATAAAGTTTCCACTTTGCTTCACAAGTTTTTGCATGACGCACGAGGCTATTCCAGTTCTTTGCTGTTATGCTCTTTCCAAGAATCTATGATGAGGGAACATACAAGACTTACATTCTTGGGAGTCAATCAAACCCTAATTGGTAATCATTAACTAAGTACTTACCTTTTTCAGTTCGTTGGAGTCCGTAAAGAGCTGCAATAGAAAGTCCTCCACTTTATCTATTCCGGCTTCACTCAGTTTTCGATGAGATTTCCCATCTTTGGCAATATTCTCCAACCTCCAAACCTCACCGTCTGATGCAGGTGGATAATGTTTCCCATATGCTGTAAAATGAAGAGAACATATACAGTAGGATACCAGTCACTATTAGATTAATTTGTAGAAGCAAACCTCTTACAGGCATGCAACCTCTCTCCTGGAATTGATCTGAAGTGTTGACATTTGCTAATAACAAAGACGGTTGCTTATTTATCAGAATTTTTGTTCAAGATGTAAAGGTCCACCCGAAATGAAACTCTCAATTAAAAAATTGAAAACTGTGGTTGTCCAAAACCCTGTTTATGGTCAGTCATAAAGGACAAGGTTTATACACTGTGAAAGAGCGGTGAAGGACCTACCTTGCCCTCTCTGCTCCTTGACTCGGAAGGCATCTGTTTTTGCTTCTCGGATTCGTGTGTTCACACAAAAACCCGTTGCCACCTTAAGCCCTATCCTGAATCTTTTACTCCTATTCCAACTGGAATTGTCAGTAAATGTCAACTCTCCCATCTCCCCAACACCTCCCCTGAGCTTCACTACTAGATCTCCTGCCAAAAGTGGCCTTTTTCCTTCACGTTGTTTAACCACGTGGTTCTCAAACTCTTCTGGGTCCAGTTATCCTCATCATCTTTGTTGAAGTCACCTTCAAGCACGACGACTTCCAACTTAATGGAGGATTACGGGCCTGTTCTAACAACATCCCCTGTATTCGCATCAATCAAGGCAACCTTAATGCGAGCACCCCGCTCTCCTTCTAGTTTGCTTCCAGTAAAAAGAGGGAGAGACAATTTGGTTTGAAGTTGAAGTTGCAAGCTTCTCACATCATTTCTTGCCATAGATTTAGCATTAGCGCTGCATTCTCTCCGTAAAACAACCATTAGAAATAGGAACAGATATGGAAGCGGAAAATTGGAAAAGTAACAATAAAGAGACAAACTACCAAAACATCCCACTTGGACCAGACGTACTGCCAACCAACAACATAGATAAATAGATCCATTGTCTCTAATTTAATAATGCAGATTGTTAAGAAAATGAAGAAAAATAGAATATAATGCTCCACTGCTCTAAAGCTACAAAATTATGTGCTAAATTGGAGCATTGACACTTTGGCACACAAGTCATTTTGGCCTAAGATTCATTGAACTGTGACTGCCCGCAGTGGGGCGGCACTGTGACAGTGGTTGGTCGGACCAATATTCTCTTAAAACATCAATATGACACAGAAATCCTTTCTCAACGGCATCACTGGGGAAGTGCATTCATACCTTCCGAGAGGGGGAGAGTGAATGCTTGCAAACTCCACTGCGTCCTTCTGTTTAATACCACCAACAGCAGAATTGGTGAAGTTAGAGACATCAAAAAAATGAAGCTGAAGGGATACAAACCCAATCCATTCCATCAAAAGGAGTTGAAAAACCTATTTTATAGTTCCTTCCTAAAAAAAAAAAAAAAACTATTGAACACATTATTGAGCTAAGTCATTCAGGCACATTTTAAATCAGTGTTCACGAAACAGCTCATATGACAATCCTGAGCATTTTCACTTACCCCTTTCATTTTATGTGCACGCTAAAATTTACATGTTTGTAAAGGAGGCTTGGAAGCTTGGGAGGAAATGTGGGAACAAAGTGACTTGGCTTAGGCTTGTATTTTTTAAGCCTAATGAGCCAAATTATGGCTTTATAACTTGGCAGGTGATTTGCAATAAGCTGCACACATTGGATTAGATGAAAACTTGGTGCGACATTGCTAGCGCAGGTGTGGTATGCAGACCACATGATGAACCTTGAGTACACTTGGTATGTCTGTGTTGTACTTAGATCGAAGGTCAGCTCGACAAATTTATTTCATGATATAAGGCTTTCATATTATAAGAGGCTGTTCAAAAGAATCTCCCGTTCTTTCCATCGAGCAAAGGACAAAAGTCAGCATTAGTGACTTAAAAAGATCAAGTTGAAGGGCCATCATTCAACAGATAAAATTTACTATAGGGATAATAAACTAACTTTCCCCAAGAGTTCACATAGAGAAAGTTTGGCACCTCGATGTTGGCTGTATATATGGGACATCGGTATGTAACAAACTTGTGTGGGAAGTAGTCCTCCCATGTTTTTCTTTCCAACGGTTATGCAATAAAATGAATATTCGTCTATAAAAAAAAGAAATTATGCAAAGTTCATGCTCATTGAGTGCTGTTAAAACAGTAGGCACAAATCAATTAGCTAGCAATGTACTTGTTTGTCAATAAGTTCATTCAATCATGTCATGACATGCAACATGCAGATAAACAACTCATATCTGAAATGTTGATGGAGATAATCTTACCCATTTCTGAAAATTATTCTCCATTGAGCGCATCAGTTGCACTATATCCTTGTGAGCATTTTGGATGCAACTACACCATGAAAATTGACAACTGAACAACTGCTGTCTTGTGGACTTATTTGTAACAAATAGACAAATATCCATATGTAAGATTTTAGTTACTAGTAATGTCGGACCTAATTACTGTATAAAGATAGATACAGAAATGCATTCCCCTATTCAAAGGCGGCATAGAAAAGTCAACGTAAGGCTGGATGACATATTTATCTGGTACGTTGATAACAGAAGCAAGTAAAGTTTATTAGCAGCTATCGCCAATGCACTGCCCTTTTGGTGATTAACGAAAAAATGAATGTGCAGGTATTACACAATGCTGAACTGAATCATTAATTGATGGCAAATGGCACTTGATGTGATTTTTGATTGGCGAGACAACACACATGAAAATTCTACTAGAGGAATCACTTGATGCAGGTAAGATACTGCCAACAAACAAGATGATATGTATGCACCTCTGAATAAATTCGGCCCAGTGAGGTTTAGTACGCTCCAGCTCTTCTGTGACCTGTCCAGCAAAGAGCAATAGCAAAGAATTACATTGCAAGAACCATCTGTCACGTATTCATCTCATTCAAGTCTCCCATCACAGGTATCCTTATTGTCCACCTTCTACATTCAAATTGTCAATGACCTCATTTCCAAGATTCAAGGAAACAATTATGTCCATGGAACTTCATTGAAGATTTGTATCTTTTTGTGATTTATACAGTCCAAAACAACATGAAAAGGCCCAAGTCATGTTCGCAGTGGAATTGCTTCACACGAAAAGCCTAGAAAAGTTAGTGGGTTATTTTACCACTCAGTAACTCTCTATATATCACGCAGCAATTTCTTATGAGGATTTCTATCCGGAAACTGACTGGAAGGTAAGAAACTCATCTAAATTGCTACTGAGTGAAGAGATCAGCAATTGAAATGCATTAAAATTCGTATTACGTATGTCCAAGTTGGCTACTTCATTTATCTTACCACTCTCCGGACATCCTCCTCTGTCAAACAGCTCCTCCCTTCCCTTTCTTGCCTGTGTAAAGATCATCACAAAAATACAAGCAAGATAGGATAACTTAGCAAATAGGATAGCAAAGTAACTTATAGCAAAGTAACCTGGTACCCATAACAGCTCACTTGCTAGGTAAAATATTCTAACAGAGTTCAATTCGAATAAGGAGGAAGTACTGCGATAACTGCATTACAGATTTGAGATGACAACTTTTGAGCTCTTTAATACTTCACAGTAAGCCACCGCACAAACCCACAAACGAAAAACTTAGTAAAAGCGATTTAGAATTCATCTCGCAAAAGCAAATCAATGTTATACTTCAACGCAGGCTTCACCATATCTCTCATTGTAAAAAAATTCAACTGAAGATCTGAAAGCTAAATCTATCAAGCATTGAAACATCAAGAGGGAAGAGTAAACTTACTCGATTGGAGGGAAGCATAGCCTCTTGGATAGACTTGGTTGACCAGAAGCCAAAGCTCTCTTTTTGTTTCTTTTCATTTGTGGAGGTTAACAAGATCTAAGAAAGTGTCTGAAATTTGGGAGTATTTGCTTGCTGAAAAATTGTAGCGGAGAAAAGAAAGAGATCATAACAGTCCATTCAAGAACTCGGACTTAACGAGTTTGTAATCAACGGAACGATTCTTTTATAATGTATGAAGGAGCAGGCACATAACTTTCCAAGAAACTTCGCGAACACTTCCAAGAAATGCAACCCATTTGCATGTCCACAAGTTTATATATATTTCGTTTTTATGATGATTATTCAGGGTTTGTAAGGTACGAGATCGGAAAACTTCATGCTAGACAGCAAACCGGGAAGACTCCTCCGTCTTCCCATGCGACTAGTCAACTTTGGTTGGTGAGCTTTTTAATAGTGAGTTTAACACTGGATAATGAAAGGACAAGAAATTACTTATTTCACGAAAATAAAGGATTTTAAAAATACTTTTATAAAAACAATTATTTATATTGCAAAAAAAAAAATGAATGTAACATATCATTCATTTCCTGCAAAACACAAGGATTTTCTTAATGTCCAATTTTTCTTTTTTATTGTATACCATATTCCATGACAAAGATGAAAACTACATTGACTAGAAGATTTGTTAAGAGGATTTTTACCGTAAAAAATCATAAACCGATATACTCATCTTACATTTACCTCAATTTAATTTCCGTGTTATAAAAAATCTCAAGCTGGGATATATGTGCCATATTTACTCCAAAGTAATCATCATTTTATAAGAAATTCTAAATCGGTAAGTCAGTGTCACATACCAATGATAAATCTAGTTAATTTAAATCCAAGATAATTCTGTGTTTCTAAGTTGATGGGACTATTTAAATAACTTCCGCAATACACGATGCTTTTAAAGATGGTGCCACAAGCCCTTTTAAGTAGCTAATTCGAATTTTCATTTTATTTAAATTGAGAATGTATCGAGAGGAGACACAATCACACACCATACATATCAAGAGTTTTTCATCACCTTCAAAATCCCATTTCTCATATAGAAAAGGCAAGTCAATAGACTTTGGTGACGGCACTTATGAAATCAACACCTATAAATAATTTATATATTAACAATTAAAGTTTGGGAGTGTTTGCTTGCAAAAAGATTGTTGCAGAGAAAATAATGAGACGATAACAGTCCATTCACAAATTCAAACTCGAAGTAATGAGAATGCAATCAACGGGGCAATTCTTTTGTAATGTATGAAGGAGTTGCACGTAATTTTCTGAGAAACTTCAGGTACATTTCCGAGAAATGCGATATGGCCGGGAGCACTTTATGGTAGACGATAAATGGTACGTTCATTGGCTCGCTGGCGCGCACTAGTTTTGCGACGTCAAGAATGGCGGCTAATCGAGGCCCATCGGATCCAAATGTTTATTTCTTTAAGACCTCATTTTCATGTCATATTATGCTTTGGGCCCTTTTGGCGAAAATTTGGGGCGAGATTATGAATATGATTGGTTCGTTGGGATCCAGTTACTATGTCCATTATCTCGCGGGGAATCCAAATTTTTCTTTTCTTTTCTTTTCTTTTCTTTTTCTGTTTTCTCTTCTCTTTCTTTTATTTATTTATTCATTTTTCCTCTTTCATTGGCCCACAAGGGGGTGCCGACCTGAGCGTCGCAGTTCTCGCCTATGATCAATGAAAGAAAAAGAAAGAAAATAAAATTTATAAATTTAGAAAACTTATATATGAAGATGGAAAGAAAAGAAAGAAAAGAAAAACTTATAAAAAAAAGTTCAGAAAACTTAAAAGAAATGGAAAAGTATCCACATCATTGTTAATTATACCATGTAAAATGATCGGCATCCACATTAATAATTACTAATCAACATTTATCAAAAGAATTACACTAACAAATTATAAAAAAATGTTTAGAGCAAATCTTCAAACTCTCTTTTCTTTTTCTTTTTACACATCACCACCCACTGACTTGCGCATCCACACTCGATTACTCCTATCCTCTTCTCCCTTTATTTTTCTTTTCATCCCCCACTTTCTACCAACCGAAAGTTATCCTCGTGCCATACAGACCGAGTAAGAGAAACGCCACTTGGCAGGGAGCCGGGGAAAAGGATGCATAGAAGCACTCTCGTATCGGTTGAGAACAACAAAAATCACAGCACAACACTCGGGCGACGATAACATCACCCTCGTAACTAAAAGAAGGCATTTCACATGAATGGTATTAGGGTGTGGTTCATATCCTGAGGAAAGTTGCGCGCTAAAATTCGGATGAAAAGTCAATATTTACGCCCACAACTCGTTACCTGAAAACCAAGACACGCAGCTCGGTCAAACACAAATCTTCACTCTCTCTCTTTCCTTTTTCCTTTTAATCCTCGCTTCCCACTAACTCGCCCATCCACGCTCGACTACACCTGTCCTCTTCTCCCTCTTTTGTTCTTTTCATCCCCCACTTTTCTTTCACCAACCAAATGTTCTCCTGGTGCAATGCCAGAACATACAGAGCAAGGAAGAGAAACACCACTTGGTATTGGTTGAGAATGATAAAAATATTCCCAGCACAACACTCCGACAACGATAATATCATCCCCGTCACTAAAAAAGAAGGGACATTTGTGTACCTGAAAGGTGTTGGACATGATTCATACTTTCCATCGACGGGTAGACACTTTCGTCTTTGGGGTTTTTTTTGTGCCATCTATATATGTAAGCTTTTTCTCTTGTAATTAATAGTTGTAACAGAAATGTGTGAAGTGCTGATTATAATGAAATTATTGATTAAATGTAACCCTAGTTTAATGATAAATCAAATAAAACCTTATGTCTTGATTTCTTTTTCCTGTATTTACTCTTTATTTCATTGTGTTTGTATGCCTAATCTTAACAAATTGGAGTAGCTAAATGGAATCCTCAATTAGATGTAATCCTAGCTTAAGTTTTGACTGTTTGTTGTTGCTAATGTCAGTGTGTGCGCACACATGCGCGTCCCACAAAGAGGATTAGAGAATGATTGTGGAGATTCACATTGGGGATTGCCCCATCTTTTAGTCATTCTTCCCCTTACTATTTAGACAATGAATTAGATTGGCCGGCACTCGATGGATGGTTGGGACTTCAAGAGTGGACTTTCACGTGGGCAATGGGACCCTTGGCTGTACGAATGAGGCCCCAGCTTACCAGTTCATTTTTTATCTTCTTTTTTTCATCTTTGAAGAGTCAAAGGAAATATACTTTTTGCTGAATGTTCAATCGGGTGCTTAAATTTTGGGTTAACATAACCGGCGGTCCTTGTGCTTCCTTCAGAAAATCACATCAGTCTACCTGCTTTCTTTTTGTTCGAGAAATTCCATCGCCTCTTTGAAATGTGCCGGCGTCGGTCCTCATTCTCTTCTTGGTTGATTTTTGCTGGCATGGACCATCCAGTTGCTCACATGAACATCGGAGTATGATGTTGTGTTATGCTTCGGTCAAAATTGTCGTATAGATGTCACGTCAGGTTGTACGTAGATAAACCAAAATTGAGAGGGGGAGGGGGGGGGGGTGAGTTTTTTGGATCCATATCAACTACCGGTCGTCGTCTAAGATCACACGCATGGTTACCAAGGTCGTGGCCGCCATGGTCACTCCTGTTATTTATTTTTATGTGATCTCACATTTATACCCAATTTTCTCCTAAAAGTTACGACTATTCGACATGAAGTTTTTCACGCTTCGTGCCTTTTCGTTGACAACCGTTCGTCTTGATGGGAGACGATGTATAAATAGAGACGTACGTTCATTTCTGACTGGTGATCAAGGTTTAGAATACACCATCAGTACGTGAGGAGATTTGGTTAGTAGAGTGCGCCTATTGCTTTCTTGTTTTTCAGGAGATTCGACGAACGTGAATGCAAACAATGGCTGGAGGTTTGTCTACAAACGATCTTGGCTTCCGCATATGAATTTTTATGTCTTACATTTGGTATCAGAGCATGTTTATAGCCTCTGCCTTGTTTTGTTAAATTTTGGTGTATTTTCGGTGTGTTTTTGTTGAATTTTCGGCCATTTATGTACATGAACAGTAACTCGGATTTTGAGGCCGAGAGAGAAACTCAACGATTCCGGGCAAAATCCGCACTACCCACCCCTTGATTTCGGACCCATTCGGTTGCACCGCCATAAGGAACGTTAGCCATGAGTTTTTCTGGTATATCGGAGTTTGCCGGAGGCTAATCGGGCGGCGGAAGTCGCGGTGGTTGAGGATTTGCATTTGTGGAGTTTTTCGTTTATTTTTGGGGCCAATTTTTGCTCATTTTCGCCGAATCTTGGACCCATGTGGTCGTGCCGACGTTCTCTTCAAAACCCATGAATTATTTCGGTCTTAGATGGGCTGCCGGAGGAGAAACGGAGAAGAAATCACGGCTGAAAATGGCGAAAAACCGACGGAAAACCTTCTGTTCGCGCGGGGAAGAAGGCGCGTGGGGTCCACGCGCGCGCTGCAGTTGCAGGCGCGTGGAACCCACGCGCCACGCGCCTCCACGCGCACGCCAACCGCTGGCGCGTGGTCTCACGCGCGCGGAACCGTCCACGGCGGTTTGCGGGCGCGTGCGTTGCACGCGCTCGAGCGGTGGGACGGGCGCGTGCTCGGCACGCGCCTGCGCGCTGAACCGCGCCCGTGCGTATTCTGGCGCGTGCCGAGCACGCTCCTGTGCGCCGGACGCGCACGTGCTCGGCACGCGCCCGACGTCTCCCTACCGCGGCTCCTTTTTTACGATTTTGTCTCAAATTTTTTAAATTTTGCAATCACGCCCTTGGCCAATTTATTTATTTACTGTTCTACCCTTGATGTATTTATTTATTATGTCATTTCATGCATTTTTTATGAATATTTTATGCATGAGATTAAATGTCCAATGGTCCATATATTTAATTAATTAAGGAGTGGCCACAGCATCTTTAATTAATTAAATTATATATTAAAAGCCTCCGAATCATATTTAGAAATGGACATTGATTGTAATTAATTATATTAATATGATGAATTTTATCCCACAGGAATTTTCATTATATTAATATGATTAATTAGGATGAAATATCATATTATTTTTCTTAATTTACCCACAGGGATTAAGAAAATGCATATAATATGGTAGTTTCTTCATGATGTAATTATGAATCTATTTAAATTAAAAACTTAGCCCACAGGTAGTTTTTATGTTATGTGATTCATATTGTGACATGTTTACATTGGTAAAACATGATTTATTTATATTTGCCTCAAATTTTTTGATATAAGCATGATTATTTGATATGCGGTTTCGCAACCCGTGAATTTCTCTCGAATTTAAGTTTGATGTTCCCGTCTTGAATGGTGAGAACTATAAAATTTGGAAGGAGTCGGTTCTTCTTCAATTGGGGTGGATGGACATTGACTATGCTATAAGGAAAGACGAACCACCTGTTCCTACCGATTCGAGCACTCAGCCGAGATAGCTCTTTATAACCAATGGGAGCGGTCCAACCGCGTTTGTGCCATGTTTATAAGAGCTAAGATATCTCCAAGTATTCGTGGTTCAGTTGCTCGATAACAATGCTAAGGCTTTATTGGAGGCTATAGATGCGCAGCTTGAAAGTTCGAGAAGGCGCATGCCATGACCCTGATTATGAAGTTTTCATCATTGAAGCTCACTAGTGTTAGAGGTGTGCGTGAGCACATCATGCAAATGAGGAACATTGCAGCTCAGCTTAAGAACCTTGAGGTTGAGATATCTGAATCATTCCTTGTGTATTATATTCTGAACACTCTCCCACATCGTATGCACCTTTCAAGATCTCTTATAACACACATAAGAATAAATGATCTATTAATGAACTCATGACCATGTGTGTTCAAGAGCAAGAAAGACTGGTTATGGAATTGGGAGAAAGTGCTCATTTGGCAACACAAGGAAGGAATAAGGGCTATGGCAAGAATAAGGGAAAAGGTAAAATACCTCCCCAAGCTGACATTAAGAAAGAATCCAAGTGTTTCTTCTGTAGACAAAAGGGGCATATAAGGAAGGATTGTGTCAAATTTAAGGCCTGGCTCGAGAAGAAAGGTAATCCAATCTCTTGTGTTTGTTATGAATCTAATATGACTGATGTAAGTCACAACACTTGGTGGATTGATTCTGAATCTACAATCCATATTTCGAATTCCTTGCAGGGTTTTCAAAACCACCGGAAGCCAGTGGGAAGTGAACAAAGCATCTATTCTGGAAATAAGATGCGTTCGCATGTGGAAGCTATTTGGACATATAGACTAGTTCTCAATAGTGGTTTTGTTTTAGATTTGGAAAAGACCTTTTATGTTCCTAGTTTTTCTAGAAACTTAATTTCAGTTTCAAGACTTGTACCTTTAGGATACTCTTTTAACTTTTCAGATTCAAACTTTTGTTTATCTTTTAAATCTGAAATTGTTGGGAGTGGTATTTTGTCTGATGGTCTTTTTCGAATTAATTTACAAGACAATGCCTATTATGATGCGATGCATGTTCATGATAAAGCTGGTATGAAACGATGTGTTGTGAAAGAACATTCTTCTATGTTGTGGCACCGGAGATTGGGACATATCTCCATAGAAAGAATTAAGCGATTAGTAAATGATGGAGTACTTAGTACATTAGATTTTACTGATTGTGATACTTGTGTGGACTGCATAAAGGGAAAGCAGACTAACAAGTCAAAGAAAGGTGTCAAGAGGAGTACAGAAATATTAGAAATCATACATACAGATATTTGTAGTCCGGATATGGACTCATGTAGTCGAAATACTTCATCTCCTTTATAGATGATTATTCACGTTATATGTATCTCTACTTGATTCATAATAAATATGAAGCATTAGATGCCTTTAAAGTATTTAAGGCGGAAGTAGAGAAACAATGCAATAAGCAAATTAAGATCGTGAGATCGGATAGAGGTGGAGAATTCTATGGTAGATACACTTTGAAGATGGACAAGCACCTGGTCCATTTGCAAGATTTCTTCAAGAGCATGGGATAGTTGCCCAATATACTATGCCTGGTTCTCCGGACCAAAATGGCGTAGCGAAAAGAAGAAATCGGACCTTATTAGACATGGTGCGTAGTATGCTTAGTAGCTCCAAACTTCCTAAATTCTTATGGACTGAAGCACTTAAGACGGCAATGTACATATTAAACCGAGTTCCGACTAAGGCTGTCCCAAAGACACCTTTTGAGTTATTTAAGGGTTGGAAACCGAGTTTGCATCATGTGCGCGTTTGGGGATGCCCGTCTGAAGTAAGAATTTATAATCCACAAGAAAAGAAGTTGGATCCAAGGACCATAAGTGGGTATTTCATTGGATATGCTGAAAGGTCCAAGGGATACAGGTTTTATTGTCCATCTCATACCACTAGGATTGTGGAATCAAGAAATGCTAAATTTCTTGAAAATGACTTGATCAGTGGGAGCGATCGACCAAGGGATCATGTTCCTAAGGAAGATCATTCGGACACTCAAATTTCCACCTCAAGTTTAAGATTGGTTGTTGCTCATAATGCCCCTTCAGTTCAGCCGGCTATTGAACAACCAATTGTTGAAGTTCCACAACCTGCTGATATTGATCCAGTAGATCCAGTTGTACAACAATTACCAGAAACTGTTGAACAACCAGTTGAGCAACATGCTCCTCAAGAGAATGTTGATCCAACATTGAGAAAATCTACTAGAACAAGGAAATCGGCTATTCCTAGTGATTATATTGTGTATTTACAAGAGTCTGACTACAATATTGGAGCTGAGAATGATCCTGAAACGTTTTCACAAGCCATGAATAGTGATAAATCCAATTTGTGGTACAATGCCATGAAGGAAGAGATGAGTTCTATGGCATCTAACAAAGTCTGGGATTTGGTTGAGTTACCTGATAGTGCGAAGGCTATTGGTTGTAAATGGGTCTTCAAAACTAAGAAAGATTCATTGGGTAACATTGAAAGATATAAAGCTAGACTTGTTGCCAAAGGATTCACTCAAAAGGAAGGAATCGATTATACCGAGACTTTTTCTCCCGTATCTAAGAAAGATTCTCTTCGTATTGTTTTGGCATTGGTTGCCCATTTTGATATGGATTTACATCGATGGATGTGAAAACGGCGTTCCTCAATGGAGAACTAGAGGAGGAGGTTTACATGAAACAACCCGAAGGATTCTCCTCTAGTAAAGGTGAGCATTTGGTGTGCAAGCTTAAGAAATCTATATATGGCTTGAAACAAGCATCCCGCCAATGGTACTTAAGGTTTCATGATGTTATCTCTTCATTTGGTTTTATAGAGAATGTCATGGATCAATGTATATACCGAAGGTTAGTGGGAGCAAAATTTGTTTCCTTGTGCTGTATGTGGATGATATACTACTTGCAACCAATGATAAGGGGTTGCTACATGAGGTGAAACAATTCCTCTCTAGGAGTTTTGACATGAAGGATATGGGTGAGGCATCTTATGTCATTGGCATTAAGATCCATAGAGATAGATCTCGAGGAATTTTAGGACTATCTCAAGAAACCTATATCAATAAGGTCCTAGAGAGATTTCGGATGAAAGATTATTCACCAAGTATAGCACCCATTGTGAAGGGTGACAGGTTCAATTTGAACCAATGCCCGAAGAATGATCTAGAAAGGGAACAAATGTGCAACATTCCATATGCTTCTGCTGTTGGAAGCTTGATGTATGCTCAGGTTTGCACTCGACCTGACATTGCTTTTGCTGTTGGAATGCTGGGAAAATATCAGAGTAATCCAGGTTTAGACCACTGGAGAGTTGCAAAGAAAGTGTTGAGATACCTTCAAGGTACCAAAGATTATATGCTTATGTATAGACGAACTGACAACTTGGAAGTGATCGGTTATTCGGATGTGGACTTCGCGGGTTGCATTGATTCACGAAAATCAACATCTGGATACATTTTCATGTTAGCTGGCGGAGCCGTGTCATGGAGAAGTGCCAAGCAAACTTTGACTGCTACTTCCACTATGGAGGCTGAGTTCGTATCTTGTTTTGAGGCTACCTCGCATGGTGTATGGTTGAAGAGTTTCATTGATGGGCTTAGAATTGTTGATTCTATTTCTAGGCCATTAAGAATATATTGTGACAATTCAGCTGTAGTTTTTATGGCTAAAAATGCCAAAAGTGGCAGTCGAAGTAAGCATATCGACATTAAGTATTTAGCCATAAGGGAGCGTGTTAAGGAGAATAAAGTGGTCATTGAACACGTTAGCACTGAATTGATGATAGTTGATCCTTTAACTAAAGGCATGCCACCGATGAAGTATAAGGATCATGTAACTAGTATGGGAATAGGTCTCATTATGTGTTTTGTCGACATATGAACAATTTTTGTTGTGTGGAACTCTTATTCAGTTGTAATGTTGATTCTCAATTTTTGTGTACACATTTTGTTGTTTATGAGAATAACATTTATCCTTGATTCTGGAATAAACATGAGGTTTATTCATTAAGATATGTTGTCACATATAGGCTGATATTAAAGAAATAAGATGCATTGTGATACATGGAAGGTATTACTCACTCTTAGAGGACATGTCGCCATGATCCATGTGTTTTGTTTCTTTTCTTTAAGCATTAAGTTTTCGTGGAATTAGTTGAATGATTCGTATGATGAAAATGATGGGATCAAGTGGGAGAATGTTATTTATTTTTATGTGATCCCACATTTATACCCAATTTTCTCCTAAAAGTTACGACTATTCGACATGAAGTTTTCCACGCTTCGTGCCTTTTCGTTGACAACCGTTTGTCTTGATGGGAGACGATGTATAAATAGAGACGTACGTTCATTTCTGACTGGTGATCAAGGTCTAACACAAAATCCTCACATTTAGAATACACCATCAGTACGTGAGGAGATTTGGTTAGTAAAGTGCGCCTATTGCTTTCTTGTTTTTCAGGAGATTCGACGAACGTGAATGCAAACAATGGCTGGAGGTTTGTCTACAAACGATCTTGGCTTCCGCATATGAATTTTTATGTCTTACAACTCCAGCTTCAAGCTCTCTGCTACGGACGCTCGAACTTCGAGCTCACACCCCCATGATTCCTCGTGCATGAGCTGTAAGCCTGCAGCCACGGACGCTCAAGCTCCAAGCTCACCCGTCTGCCTCTTGTCACTTCATCTTCAAGTTCGAGTTTGCAGCCGTCATTGTCGCTTAAGCTCTAAATTCATAGCCATGAAACGCTTGAGCTTCGAGCTCTTGTCCCCCCATGGTCGCTCGTTGCCGCTCCTTATCGAGCACTGCAGCGAAGGGGCGGCCCCTGCCAAGCAAAGTGGCGAGGGGCCATCCCTTTTGATACAATGCTCGGAAAGAGACAGCGACCCTTGCTGGCTCTCTCTCTCTTTCTCCCTCCCACCTTCCCTCCCCTGACACTATGCTCAGCGCTCATGCCAGCATTTCTACACGAATTTCAATCTTGAGAACCAATATGAACGACAGAAATTCAAGGACCATGACTTGGCCAAAATATGATCAGGCGAAGGTTTTCAATGGCAAATAATGAAGAGACTTGATCCTATCAATCAAGTACGCCACCCTGCACTAGATTACACAAACCAAATAAGTTATAGGATTCGATTGAAGGGAAAAAGAAAGTTCAAGAGTTCAAGATGATGCGGCCGACTCCTAGTTAAGTGGATGTCTTCGGTGAAACTTTGAATTCGCAACTTTTTTTCTGACAAATCCCATCCTATCTGTCATAAGATGTGACATCCGATTTATCTTCACAAGCATAAGCAGCGGCGAAAAACTGTGATCATAAAGACGGGACTGCTGGAGCTCTGAGAATGCTTATACACATTCAACGTCAAGTTACACAATATCATGCTGACGATCATGAAGCTGCAGACAATCTGCATGCCGTACCTGAGACGTTATTACTGCTACATTATTATGAGGCTTGCCATATATCTGGTGCAAAACCTCTAGCCACAGAAGGCGAGAGACCAAAAGAGGACGCAAATCCTGAACAATGTCGCGAGAAGTCTTGCTTCATTACGTGAGAAAGTGAAAAATACAGGCGAAACCGACAAACTTAAGAAGTTTAAAAACAGTTACTGTGTAGGCAGTCGTCAGGCAGTCGTCAGTCTACCCACAAAAACCAAATCCATAGGTTCGGGATCTTACTGCACCTACACGTGCGGATTGACATATAACTGACTAGAACTGACAGGAATCAGGCAGGCTAGGAGAGGAATATATAAACATAAAAGCTAGATCAGCTTCATCTTCATTCATTGTCTCCGTTTCATCCAACTCTCTGAGTTGCGCCCGTCTCTCTGCAGCCTTCTTCCTAACAAAAAAGCCCCATCTCATTACCGCCTTAATCTTTAGCCACCCAACATCCCCCATGTTGAAGGTACGGGGGAGATGCTGCATATCCTCGTTCTCAAGCATCTCGTGGCTTCTCATGCGAATTTCCTCCTCCAGGAAAAGCTCCTCAGCTCCCCTGCAAGGAGGAAGACTCGATGGGCCCGCAGCATGAAAGCCAGATGCTGATGCCTGTGATGGACCAAAGCTCAGAAGCTGGGTTTGGTGTGAGGAACTGATTAATGGATTCTGAAGAGGGAATGAAGAGCCGTCAACCTGAAGAGGAATATTGGCATTGACGCACAGTGGCTGCATCTGATATCTTGTAGAAATACTGTCATTGTACCCTGTCAAGATTGGAGAGAGAATGAGCAAGCATAAATCAGTGAGTAATGGAAGATCAGTGGCTTGCCTTCTGAAGTAGCCCCAAAGGGATGTAAGAATGACTATCGTGAAAGAGCCTACTAGTTTTTCTTGCCAATGGTCTTTGCAATATATTGGAAATTGTGATCCATTTTCTCTAAAACTTTCTAGAAACTTTAAGATTGATAATAGTTAGAAAAGTTAAAAAAAATCCTTAAAAAAGAAAAACTAGCTTAGGCGGCAAAGAAAAATGTAGAAGCACAAATATAGAAGTCTCTAGAGGAAGAAAGAAGAAAAGGACAGCATTCAAAAGAAGTCCATAATCTTCTAAGGCGGTTGTCGATGGAAATGCCTATAAAAAGGCCGTAACCATCGGTGTAATAGAGTGACAGGAGCATGAGAATATACTCCATATTATGAAGCTCCTCCACCAACACTTTATTCAACTATTGTAAAATTATTTTCATAAACTAGTGAAACTATCATTGTCCCATAAAAATTTGTGTTTATCCCTTGAACTATCATATCTTGTCCCTTATCCATCATCTACAAATTATATCATACACTTACACACGTCACTAATCAAAAACTATAACTAATACAAAAACCATGCTTCTACGCACACATCCAAATTTTTTAACACAATCTTTCAGTGCTATATAGATTTAACCAGCAAACTTTTATTTGTCTAATATGATCTTCCGATCACCATAGTATCTTACCAACTAATTGTTTAGTAGCTTTTTAATTGCTTGGACAGAACACATAGATACATATATTCATACACACACGCATACATATGTGGCCAAATGGATAGAGTGAAATGAATGAGGCTCATTTGCAACAATCATGGCTTACAGAATATATTTTTTCCTCTATAACTAGCATTGAATATTGAGTATTCTCTGCAATGCATGTCTTTTTAGGCCATTTTCATGCTTTAACTCTTAGGTCTTTCTTGTCCAAATCGAAATTGTACCTCATAAATTGAACCCTCGTAAAATGAAGTTCTTCATTGTTGTCCTTTTGCTTTTGTACTGATAATCTATTATTAGATCACAGCTTTTGGTAGTAACCTGCAGTAACCTACTCCTCTTGTTTGTTCTTCATCAGCAGATACTATTTCTGAGCATTATTAGATCACAGCTTTTGGTAGTAACCTGCAGTAACCTACTCCTCTTGTTTGTTCTTCATCAGCAGATACTATTTCTGAGCATTTTTGGTCACTTCTAAAGACAAGCCTGACTAACAAAGGAGAATCCTCTACATGTTACTTACAGGTCAGAGCCAACGACCGGGCAAAATTAGTAACATCTCCTTAGATGCAAGCTCATTCAAAGGGTATATTGACAAGGAAACGTCTTCATATTATGTGGAACCTAAATCATTAGGATCTGGAACATATAAAAGCTCAACAACGAAGTGGATTCCACGGGCCACGTCTTTGCATGTGCTTAAAGGGAGAGATAGTTTTGTGTCTTAAAGCATGTACCTTCTGCAGTGGAGACTGCATTTGCCGGAGGAGCTTCCAGACCAACTGGAGAGGCAAAGATTCGTGGATTGAGATTATCAGTTTGTCCTCCAAGAACTTGAGATGGAAAAGAGCTTGAGCTTTTCTTCGGCATTGAAACAGAAAAGGTCTCACCATTGAACTCCCTAATATCATTCCAGTTGGCCCTTTGCACAATTGTGTCTCCAAGTTCCTGGAAGAAAAGCACTTGGTACATTGTTCAAGCTGGACTAGCGGAAGTAATTATATCCACTATTGAAGGTCACGCTCTGACTTTAAGTAGTGATATCTTTTTTCAGCAAGTAATGGATGAAGTTGTATTCAAAGTAAGTACATTAGTACAGCACAGAGAAAGACGAATAAAAAAACTCCATTGAAGAACCCAATTCAATTTACGCCTATCGCCGCTCATTTCTCCACCACATGAAGGTCAGGTGCTCGAAAGATGTAATGGAAAGTACAATGGAGGGAAGGGTCCTCAGGGTAAAGATGCAAAGTTGATTGAGAAAGGACCAATGAAGGAATAAAACATGCAACATCTTTTTTGGTGCAAGTAATTAAGATCTTCATAGTTTCAGTCGTGAAAAGTCATAGTTGCAACGTGAATGTGTTAATCATTCAAACTACAATATGATAATGAGTACCTCAGATTTTATGATGACAGCGAATCAACTGCTGAAAGTGCTCTCCAACTTACTCGTACTATGGAGTGCATAAGGCCACTTAGATTTACAAGGTCACTATCCTCAACTTTGCACCGCGAAGAGCGAAAGCTCAATAACTCTATTTATAATAAGTCACTATTACGGATCGAAACTAAACATCTTGATTTTTTTTCCTTATTCTCCACAAGCACTGCATATTACTTTTACCGATAAAAAAAATAACAATAAAGCATCTAGATGTCCAACAAACTGCTCTTCTCAAGTTTCATATCTCTTATCATTTTTAACACCTATTAAGATACACAGCTACAAGGAAACATCAAATTACTGATTACATTTTTTAAAAAAAAAAAGGGGGGATAAATTATATGAATTTTGCATGATGGTGTGTAGCGCATGAACTGGCTTGACAAAACTCAATAGGAGCTCCTTACGTACTTACCTTCTCTTGGGCAGAAAGTCGACGAGTAGCAAAAGATACCCCGTCTTTAATTAGGCCGATCAGTTGACCGTCGGGCTTGAATACAGCACCATGCTTCATGCCATCAGAATAGTGCAAATAAACTTTCCAATCTGTTTCGCAAGTCTTTGCATGATCGACGAGGATATCCCAGTTCTTCAATATTATGCTCGTTCCGAGAATCTATGATGAGAGCACACATGACTTACATTCTTGGCAGTCGATCAAATCCTTACTGAGAAACATTAATTAGGTGCTTACCTCTCTCAGTTTGTTGGGGTCCGTAAACAACTGCAGAAGAAAGTCCTCCACTCTATCTATTCCGGCTTCACTCAGTTTTTTGTGAGATTTCCCATCTTTGGCAATCTTCTTCAACCTCCAGACCTCATCATCAGATTTAGGTGGGTGACTTTTCTTGCTTGCTGCAAAATGACGGTGGTAACATATAAAGTAAGGTCCCAGTCACCATAAGATAAAGAGTAGAAGCAAACTTCTGATAGGTGAGCAAACTCTCTCCCGAAACTGATGCAAATATTTGCTAATAACAAAGAAACCGATCATCTCTTATTTATCTGAATTTTCATTTGAGACTTAAAGCTCCGTATGAACTGTGGATGTCCAAAACCGCGTTTATGGTCAGTCATAAAGGACTAAAAAGATTGTGAAGGACCTACATTTTCCTCTATGTTCTTTGACAGCAAAGGCATCTGTTATTGCTTCTTGGATTCGTGTAGTCCCACTATAACCCGATGCCATCTGAAGCCCTATCCTGAAACTTTTACTCCTAATCCAGCTGGAATTGTCAGTAAATGTCAGTTCTCCCAGCTGCCCAAAACCTTCCTTCAGTGTCACTCGGGGATTTCCTATCAAAAGCGGCCTCTTTCCTTGACGTTCTTTAACCACGTGGTTCTCAAAGTCTTCGCGGATCCAGTTATCCTCATTGTCCTTGTTGAAGTCACCTTCAAGCACAACGACATTTAATTTAATGGAGGATTCCAGGCCAGATGTAACGACACCCCCAGTTTTTGGATCGATCAAGGCAACTTCAATGCAAGTTCCCCCCTCTCCTTTTAGTTTCTCCCCAGTAAATAGAGGAGGTGACAGTTTGGTTAGAAATTGAAGCTGTAAGTTTCTTGTATCATTCTTTGCCGTAGATTCAGCATTAGCCCTGCATTCTCTCCGGAAAACAACCATTAGAAATGGGAATGGAAGCGGAAAATTTGGAAAAGTAATGATTAAGAGAGACAAACTACCAAACATCTCACTCAGACAAGTCTTACTTCAGGGGTGTTAAAAAAGTGATCCATTTTAAAGAAAATTCTAGACTACACAAGAAAGAAAAAGCCAAGAAAACTCTCCAATAATGAAGAACTTTCTGTACATGGGCAGCAGAATACGTGGACAGCAAAATGGCCAAAGAAAAGTCAACAAAAGTGGCTGTGAGTTGGAGAATAGAAAAATGCAGAAAAATGGAGGAGAGACCAGAAGAATCGGGAGAAGCCGCGCAACATGCATGGACGAAGAAGCAAGCTGGAATTTTTTATATTTCTTGTACTCAATGTCGGTGAAGAAGAGGCGGTGCTCACGCCTATAAATAGAGGAGTGGTGTCTGTTTTAGTTGGCTGAAAAAATACACACACTCCTTCCTTTGTAATAAAACCTTTCATAATAAAAGCTTTCTTTTTCCATTCTCCCTTGCCCTACTGTTCCATTTTTTTTTGTTCACATAACACTTGCACACACACACACGCTTCCGCACAAACACCAACAAGGGGAAACTACGAGGATAAATACATCCGTTGTCTTCCAACTTTTCAAAGAAATAAAATAAAATAACAGGAAATGATCCACTGCTCTCAAGGTACAAAAACTATATTCTAAGTTGGAGCATTGACGCTTTGGCGCACGATTGAGTCATTGTGGCCTGACACTCACTGAGCTCTGGCTGCCTGATGTGGGGTGGTAGTGGTAGGTAGGACCATGATTCCCAAAAACATCAACAGTGCATGACCAGGGAATACTACACAGAAACCTTTCTCGATGTCATCACGGGAGGAGTGCATTCATACCTTCCAAGGTGGGGGCAATGCATCTTTTCAATCTCCACCGCTGCCTTCTGTTCAAAACCACCAACAGCAGAATTGCCAAAGTTGGAGGCATCAATAAAATGAAGCAGAAGGGATGCAAAACCAATCCAATCCACCAAAAGGAGTTGAAAAACCTACTTCTAAAAAACAACTTATCTAACACCTTAGTGAGAAAAGTTCTTTGGGCACAATTGAAATCACGGTTTTTACCAAATAGAAGTTGTATATATCGCTCATATGAACAATCCTAAGCATTTTTTATTTTCGCCCTTCATTCCATGTCCATGCAAGATGATACATGTGCTTAGAATGGTTATGATTGAGCTTTAGGTGACAAAGCCACGGTTTCAGATGTTAGAGAGGAAAATGAATGGAGATGGCCTCCAGCAAGCTCTAATGATTTGCATGAAACTCAGATGGCTTTGGGTGGGATTGGTCCAAACTCTGGCTCTGTAGACAAAGTGGCATTTACTGGATCATCTAAGGGCTCTTTCTCTGTAAAAGAAAGAATGGAAGCTAGTGGGGAAATGTGGGGACAAAGTGACTTGGCTTATGCTTGTATGGTTTAAGCCTGATGTGCAAAAATATGGCTTTTTAACTTGGCTGGTGAACATAATAGGTTGCAGACATTGGACAGGATGAAATCTTGGTCTGACACTGATGGCACTTCCGTCCAAGGCAGACAACATGAAGAATCTCGAACGCACTTTAAGTGTGTATTCTCAAGCAGATTATCAGAGCAATTTTTACAGCGTCTCTCGTGTCCTAGATCTGCGGGTGACTGGAAGGATCAATTTACTTGTCCCTTGCTGAACATGAGGGGAATAATTTGAATTTAGTAGTGAGGAAATTCAGCCTGGAATGCAACAATTTATCATCTCTGGAGAGAGAAGAATTTAGTGAAGCATGAATAACATTAACATTCTATATAAAAGAAAATTGTGCAAAGTTCGTGCTCAATGAATATTGTTCAAACTCCAACCAAAGGAAAAAAAAAATAAAAAGAATGTTGTTCAATCAGTTGGCATGAATCAATTAGCTAGCAATGGACTTAAGAATAGTAAGGTTATTCGATCATTTCACAGCATGCAGATTGAAAACTCATATCTGAAGTGTTGATGGAGATATGCTCGAGACAAAGTGGAAATTTCTTAGTGTTGATAGAGTAATATCCGAGACCAAAACAGAACTTTCATAGACTCAGTGTTAAAAAAGTGATCCATTTTTAGAAAATTCTAGACTACACCAGACTTAATGGAGAAAGAAAAATGGCGGCAACAATGTGTCCAAGACAAAGTTGAAGGTTCTAGTACGTTGGAGAAATTTCTAGTGCATGTGCATGCAAGAAAAAGGCAAGAAAACTCTCAAATAATGAAGAGCCTTCTAGTACGTGGGCAGCAGAATGGACAGCAAAAGGGCCAAAGAAAAGTCAACAAAAGTGGCTGAGAGTTGTAAAGAATAGAAAAATACAGAAAAATGGAGAAGCAACTAGAAGTGCTCAATGTCGGTGGAGAATGGCGGTGATATGCCTATAAATAGGGGTTGGGGTGTGCGTTTTGAGTTGTAGAAAAAAAACTACACACACTCCTTCCAAAATCCTTCCTTTGTACTATATACTTTCATAATAAAAGTCTTGTTTTTTTTAACCCATACACCCTTGCCTTTGTAGCCCATATTTCACACATACACACTTGCACACACACACACGCTTCCGCAAAAACACCAACACTCAGCTTACCAGTTCTCGAAGAGCATTCTCCACTGAATCCATTCGTTGCACTACATCTTGGAAAGCATTCCTGATGAAACTACACCGTGAAAATTGACACTGTGAACAACTGCTGTCTTGTGGACTTATTTGTAACAAATAGACAAATATGAATATGTGACATTTCAGTTACTAGCACAAATGAATGTCAAACTTAATTAAAGTATAAAAAGATACCAGATTCATCAATTGCATTCCCTTAATCTAAGGCTACATAGAAAAGCCAACATAAAGCTGGAATATATATTCATCCAGTACATTGATAACAGAAGCAAGTATTGGCGGCTATCTCCAATTGCACCATCCTTTTAGTGATTAACAAAAAAAATGTATGTGCAAGTATTACATTGTCCCGAACGGAATCACGGATTGATGGTGTATGACAGACAATATTTCTAGCTGGCAAAGCAATAAACAAGAAAAATTCTACTAGATGAATGAGTTTATGCAGATAAGAAATACTGCCAACAAACCAAATGAAATATATTCACCTTTGACAATATTCAGCCAAGGGAGACATAGCACGCTCCACCTCTGTCCTGAACTGTCCAGCAGTAAGCAAAAGCAAAGAATTATGTTGCAAGAGTCATCTGTCGAGTGGGCGTCACATTCAAGTTTCACATAACAGGTATCTTTATTGTTGTTGGAATTTGTGATCCAATTCTAGAAACTTCAAGATAGATTTGAGCTAAAAAATTCAAGAAAAATTCTTGAAGAGTCTATAAGCTGCCATCTTTTATGTGTTCTAGAACACTCCTTCTTATGTTACTATAAAATAATAGTACCTATTTGTAGAGAAGTCTAGAGACTTCTTCTATTGACTTTGGCAGCTTATATAAAGGAGCAAGTGCTCCATGTTTTGGGTGGGAGCTAACCATAAAAACCACATCATGTAGCTCCCTCACCAACACCTCCTTCAATTATTATAAAATTATTTTATCCAACTAATGAAATTATTTTCAATATCCCATGTTCTTTGTTCTTCAATTATCCTAGTTTATCCCTTGTCCTTCCACTACAAATTATATCATACACTTGCACACACGTCACTAACCAAAAACTATAACTAATACCAAAACCATACTTCCACAGAGCACACATCCAAAAAATTTTAACAATTGTCCTCCTACATGCAAATTGTTATTGACCACATTTTCCAGGATTCAGGAAGATAATTATGTCCAGGCGCTTCATTAAAAATTTGTATCTTTTTGTGATCCATGCTGTCCAAAACAAAATGCAAAGCCTAAATCATGTGTCTTAGTAGGATTGCTTCACGGAAAAGGCCTAGAACAGTCAACGGGTCATTGTTACAACTCAAAGATAATTATCTATACATCTCATAGCAATTTCTCCTGCGGATTTCTATCCAGAAAAATGTCAGAAATGCATCCAAATGGCTTCTAATTGAAGAGATCGGCAATTAAAATACAATGAAGACTGCATTTTTTGTGTCCAAGTTGGCTACTTTACTCATCTTACCAATCTCTGGACATCCTCTTCCGTCAAACCGCTCCTCTCTTGACTGTGTGAAGATCAGCACAAAAATACAAGCAAGATAGGATAACTTAGCAAACAGGATAGCAAAGTAACCAGGTAACAGC
Source organism: Eucalyptus victrix (assembly GCA_016097545.1). Lineage (NCBI taxonomy): Eukaryota > Viridiplantae > Streptophyta > Magnoliopsida > Myrtales > Myrtaceae > Eucalyptus > Eucalyptus victrix. The sequence goes on along the minus strand of CM027839.1, from coordinate 51,115,157 downwards.
AGCAGCTCACTTGCTAGGGTAAAAGATTTTTAAAATGTTCAGTCCGAGTAAGGAGGAAGTAACGCAGTTTGCCACCGTGAAATCGCACAACAGTTCCAAGACGACAACCTTTTTAGGTCTTTAATACATTGCATTAAAGCACAAACCCACAAACAAAAACCCAAAGGAAAGCAATTTAGAACAGTCATGAGGCAAAAGCTAATCCATGCCACAAGCCAACCCAGGCTTCGACACAATTCTCATTTCAATAGTCTCCATCTCAAGAACTCTTCGTTGAACTTCCCTCAAGTAAAGCTAAGACCAAGACGATCATCAAACAATTAAACAAGCATCGAAACATTAAAAGGGAAGAGCGAACTTACTTGATTCGAGAGTCATGTGGCCTCTTAGGCTGATTTGGTTGATTCGAAGAAGGGGAAGCCAAAGCTCTCTTCTGCGCGGACATGATTTCTCTTCTCTTCCGTGGAGCTTAACCAGAAGCAAGAAAGGATCTGGTGCTTGGTTGCCAGGATCAAAATGCAGCCAAAGCAACGAGTTATCAATCATGTTTAGTTTTGCAGTGTACATTTCCAGGAAAGTGCCATCATCTACATTTCCAGGAAACGCGCTGCTGTAAACTTTTCTTCTTTGCTTTGAACTCTTCCTCCAAGGTAGCCACCCTTTATCCATACGTCATTATTTTGGTTTTAGGATAATCTTTCACGGTTTGCAAGATGAGCACTCCATGCTTGGCGGCTCCTCCTGTTAGAAAGTTTTCCAACCCAAGGAAAGAGGGTATCCATCAATCATTCGATTCCGGTTCAAAGCATCGAGATTCCTCCGTCTTTCTAGGCGCGCGTCAAGTCAACTTCGGTAGGGCGAGGCTTTCCGATGCTGCCTTCCTCTTTTTTATTTCTTGAGATAAATTATTGCACACTAGTAAGATCTGAACATTGCATGATTTGTCACTAGACGTTGTCCTGGTACAATAGTAGTTTCAATTTTGTAAAAATTCAGCACATTTACCGATTCAACTCCTCTCTAGATGATAATTTTAGCTCCAACAAAATTTCTCCAATGTTAGAGCTTGCATAGGGGTTCACTTCCTTGCAAATCTTTATCAACACGGCCTGAACATTTCCCCATGTTCTCATTTTCATAGTTTTCCAACAATTCCTCCCCTTTCTCTCCCCCAACACTTTTTTTTTTACTGAGAAGATACAAGGACCGTTGATGCGGTGGACGTGGATAGGGTTTGAAATGTGGCATCTTTGTCGATTTGATCGGTTTCTAAAAGCCGAGCATTCCAGTGATCCGCAGTGGGACCCTTCGCTCTATGAACGAGGCCAAGCATTTTCATTTTATTTTATTTTTATTTTTCATATTTGAAAAATCAAAGGAAATATGCTTTTGCCGAAAGTTCAATCAAGGCCTTAAATTTTGGGTTAATATCACCGGTGGTCCTTGTACTTCCATACGAAAATCAGATCAGTCCACCTGCTTTGTTTTTGTTCGAGAAATTCCATTGCCATTTTGAAATGCACCGTCGTCAATCCTTCCATCATATTCTTATCCCCGTCGTCGCAGTCGTCGCGTTTTCGACGCCAGCCAACTTTGCTCCATGCGCTTTCATGTTTTGTGGTACTTTCCAAAGAACAAATTCAACGGAAAAGATTCTGCTGAATAATTTATAGGTAAACATTTATACTCAACAGGCGTTTTTATATTTTTATTTTCGTCTCTCTCTCTTTCTCTCTCTCTCTCTCTCTCTCTCTCTCTCTCTCTCTCTCTCTTCATCTTCCTTCGCCAATCATTGGGCCTCAATGATGTTCAACAACCGGCCAAAGGCAACTATCGATGAAGGTCGCCCTCACCTACATCAAGCAAGGTCGACCCTCATCGATGGCTAGGCAAGGTCAACCTCACCCTTGAGCCTCATCTTGTCGTCCAGCAACGTCGACCGATCAGTTAGAGGAGCAAGGAAAAAGAAAGAAATAATATAAAAGAGAAAGATATAAAATATTCAAAAAATATTAATAAGTTAATAAATTTTGTCCATCTCAACATCGGTCTTGCCACGTAAAATGATTTGCATCTATGTCAGTGATTTTGGACATATTATAAATTGGTTGGATAAATTGAATTAGCAAAAAGTGTAAAAGATTTAAGACTCAATTAGGAAAATTGAAATATATAAAACTAAATTTACAAAAATATAATAGATATAAGATTTTTTTAGATAATTTTCCGGTTTAATGTGTAATGTCATTATTAAAATTTAAATTTGCTAATTATAATTCTTTAACTTTGATTTCATGTGTGATTTCATATCGGAATCTTTAATTTATTTAATGTTATTCTTAGAAAAAATTCGATTCAGTGCTCCCTCATGGAGTGGCGTGCTTGTTTTGTCCGGCTCACTTTATCAGCACCTGCATGCGACAGGCGAGACAGACAAGAGAATCAAGTGTCTTGTCGCAGTACACGGATGAAGAACGAGAACGACTATTTGAACGCAGCGCATGACAAAATTTGATTGGTTCTTGCCTTGTTGGGTCATTCCGGCCAACGCGGCGGCGTGCTTGATCGGCTTGTTCGAGGTGGTTGACCGTTCGTTACCGGTCATTTTATATGCTTTCCTTCCACCGAAAGCCACCACTGGGCGGTGGCGCTACAGGACATGTCTGAAAAGTTACTAGGACTAATTCAAAATTATCGACTTTTGTTTCGAAAATGCCAACTATCTCGACAACTTCATGTTCTATTTATTTGCTTACCTTCCGGACCGTTAAAATTATTAAAAATTTTACGGCCCAATTGCAGTTATCAGCTATATCTAATGTACTAACTCTTTTGCGAGTAGCTTACCGCTTTTGTTTGGTCACTCCGAAGTTACGACATTTTTCTAGCAACTCACTAGCATTTGTTTTTGTAACTTACTAGCGTGCTAAAGTTATTGATTTATATGCGAAATTATGTCTTTAGATTGAGTAATTCATTGACTTTTACCTTATTGAGTAACCGACCAATTTTACGTTTCAAACCTTTGTTTGAGTTAATCAGCAAAGTTTATTTTATCTCTTCAAAATTATGAGTTTCCATGACAACTTGCTAATAGTTATTTACTATAGCATCTACTAACTTTTATATGAGATTATTGATCTCAATTTGAATGATCTTCTAACTTTTCTCCTATTAAAATACCAACTGGTTTTATCTTACCAATTCTTCTTTGAATTTGCTAACAGGATTTTATCCGGTTGCTTTCAAAATTACCAATTTCTATAACAATTTAAAACCACTAAGTTTACTAACATTCTATTGTACAGAATTATCAACTTGAATTCAAAAACTCTTTTTCCTATTGAGTTACTAACTTATTATAACTTACCAACTCTTATCCAGTAAACTTAGCTACACGGGCTCGTAAGCCTGATCAAGTTTCTATGATTTTTTAATCTATCTGATAGCTAGGAGAATGAATCCATAAATACTTCATATTACATAATATATCCGCACATACATACATACATACATACATACATACAAGGAAAGTATTCGAGCTCTGTAGATTGAGCTTGAGCTCCAACTAGAGTTGCTTCATAAGTTGCTATAATTGCGACGAGTGGAGTTGAACTCATGATCTCGATTCTTATTTAAATGGAGATAAAGCAAAAATATTAATACTCAACATAGAATGCAAGTCAAGTTTAAGCTCAGTACTGGGGGAAATTATCAAGAAAGTCCTAAATCAATTAAATTTGTGTCAATTCAGTTTTAAATCTTTCAATTTGACCAATTTAGACATAAACATTTTGACGATTTATCAATACAATCCATTTAGCCAATTTTGACCGTTGATTGCTAACATAAACATCGACCGTTTTATACAACATAATCGACACTAACGTGAATAATTTTTAAAAAAAAAATTCTGAATCTTTTTCTTTCTTTCTGTTTCTTTCTTCTTCTTCTTCTTTTTTAGCCAATGGCCAACAAACAGCCACTGGCCATGGGCAAGGGTCAACCTCGCTGGGCACTTGTGGACTACATTAGAAAATCATGAAAAGATTTAAAACTCAATTAACCAAATTTAAAAATTTATGACTAAATTAATACAAGTGGAATATGTTTAAGATTTTCTTGGTAATTCCCCCATCACCACTGTATCAGCTCAACTATACATAATTACATAATCAGGTAGGTAGATGAAGCTAAATTCTTGAAGGGCTAAGTACACTTGCAAGTCTCCCAATTTGCTCGAATCTCGCAATTGGGTTTCCGTATTATTTTTGTGCTTTTTATTTTTATTCAATCCCTATGCTTTCAAGTCCCCAAGTTTGTTTGATTTACAAAATTAATATTTCTGTTCTCAGTTTATTTAATTATGTGGCGTTACCACATCACAAAACTTTATTTTTACCATTGGGGTAACCTCATTAGGCAGCAAAGAGTTTGACCTCTCATGTTAGGGCTGCCCTCCTATCTGGTAACCCAAGTAAGTTAACAGGATTCCATTTCTTATTTTGACGCGTCGATACCCGGATTCCCAACATCTCCCCAATTTCCCTTCACTTATTTTTTCTTTCCGGAGAGGAGGGAATACATGAGCATGTAATGGGGAGTCCCACCCCTTATGGGTTCTTCCCTGTCATTTCCCCCCTGAGCCCTGCTCAGGTCCAACAAAACTTTCTTTTTGCTGAGAAGATGCATGGCCGTTGATGCGGTGGATGTGGATGGAGTTTGAAATGCAGCATCTTTGAAATGTAGCATCTTTGTCGATTTGATTGGTTTCTAGAAGAGCTTGAGAGCAGAGCGAGCGAAGAAACTTGACTTGCCGGGTGCGCGATGCTCGGATGGTCGAGCATTCCGGTGAACCGCAATGGGACCCTTCGCTGTATGAAGGAGGCCCCAGCTTTTCATTTCATTTTTTATCTTCTTTTTTCCGTCTTTGAAGAATCAAAGGAAACATACTTTTTGTTGAATGTTCAATGGTGTGCTTAAATTTTGGGTTAATATCACCGGCGGTCCTTGTACTTCCATACGAAGATCAGATCGGTCTAACTACTTTGTATTTGTTCGAGAAATTCCATTGCCTCTTTGAAATGTGCCGCCGCCAGTCCTTTCGTTATGTACTTATTCTCTTCTCGGTTGGTTCTTGCCGACATGGACATCGGAGTATCATGTTGTGTTATGCTTCGGTCAAAATATTATCACATAGGTATCATATCAGGGTATACATAGACATTTAAAAAAAAAACCAAAATTGAGAGAGAGAGAGAGAGAGAGAGAGAGAGAGAGAGAGAGAGTTTGTGGATCCATATCAACTACTGGTCCTCGTCTAAGATCATAACTAGCAAGGTTACAAAGCTCGCAGCCGCCATGGTCACTCCAGCTTCGAGCTTGCTGCTAAGGACGCTCGAACTACGAGCTCACGTCCCCCATGATTGCTCGTGCATGAGCTCTAAGCCTGCAGCCAAAGACGCTCAAGCTCCAAGCTCATGTCAGCCTTGGTCGCTCCATCTTCAAGTTCGAGCTCATGTCCCCCCATGGTCGCTCGTCGCCGCTCCTTATCGAGCACTGCAGCGAAGTGGCAGCCCGTGCCAAGCACAGTGGCGAGGGCTCTCTCTCTCTCTCTCTCGACACAATGCTCAGCGGTTATGCCAGCATTTCTATACGCATTTCAATCTTGAGAACCAATGTGAATGACAGACATCATGTTCAACGACTTCACTTGGCCAAAATATAATCAGGACCTAATCAAATATTTGGCTAGAAAATTCAAGGATTATTGGTATTTTAATGCCGCTTTTCTTCGCATCATTGTTACGACACGCCACATCAGCAAAACTGACGAAGGCTTTCAATGGCAAATAATGAAAGGACTCCATTGTACCAATCAAATTCGCCACCCTGCACCAGACTACAAAAACCAAGCAAGTTATAAGACTTGATTGGAGGGAAAAAGAAAGTTCAAAGACGATAAGGCCAACTGCTAGTAAAGTGGATGTCTTCGGTGATCCTTCGAGTTCACAACTTTTTTCTGACAAATCCCAACCCATCTGTCATGAGATGGGACGCCCGATTCATCTTTACAATCATAAGCAACGGCGAAACCGTGATCATAAAGACGAGGCCTGCTGGAGCTCTGAGAATGCATATACACGTATTCATTGTCAAGTGATACAACATTATGCCGACAATCATGAAGCTCCACACAATCTGCATGACATGCCTGATACGTTATTACCGCTACATTATTATGAGGCTTGCTGTAAATCTGGTGCAATATCTCTAGCCGCAGAAAGTGAGACCAAAAGAGGACCTCACAGCAATATTGATGCAAATCCCAAACAATGTCGCGAGAAGTCTTGCTTCATTTTGTGAGAAAGTGAATAATACAGGCTAAACCGACAAGCTTAAGAAAAGTCTAAATACATTAACTGTGTAGGCAGTCGTTAGTCTACCCACAAAAACCAAATCTACAGGTTCGGGATCTTACTGTGCCTACACGAGCGGACTGACATACAACCGACACTAGGACTGACATAAATAGACCCTTGTGCTAACTTATCTAGCTTCTAGAAAGGCTCCTCCGACTAATCAACTTCAGTTTCAGCTTCTGACCAATCAAACATCTCCAGCTGATATGGCTCCAACTTGGTCCATCTTTGCAAACGAGGCAGCAATGCCATGCAGAGACTACTGCAACAATAGCCGCTCATGGATATCAAGCTTTGTGCAGGGACAGAACCCATACACATGTTGACCATTTGTAGGGAGCAGGATCCATTGCAAGAGCTTGATGTGTAAGATTTGATAGATATAATCTGAGGTTATGCCCGTAATTCCCTGCACTGGCACGAACTTATGGTTGACCGGAATTAGGCAGGGCTAGGAGAGGAACATATAAACATCAAAGCTAGATCGGCTTCATCTTCATTCCTTGTCTACGTTTCATCCAACTCTACAAGTTGCGCCCGTCTCTCTGCAGCCTTCTTCCTAACAAAAATGCCCCATCTCAATGCTGCCTTAAGCTTTAGCCACCCAATAACAGCTTTGCCAGATGAGCGGCTCCGATCCTCATTGAAGCCGAAATTCTGAGATAGGTTGGGCATGTATGGTGATGAGCATGGGTACCCATCCTCAGTGGCCTGGAATGAGGATTCGGTATGGCCTCCCATGTTGAAGATACGGAGGAGATGCTGCATATCCTCATTCTCAAGCATCGCAAGGCTTCTCATACGAATTTCCTCCTCTGGGAAAAGCTCCTCAGCTCCCCTGTAAGGAGGAAGACCCGATGGGCCCGCAGCATGAAAGCCAGATGCCGATGCCTGTGATGGACCAAGGCTCAAAAGCTGGGTTTGGTGCGAGGAACTGATTAATGGATTCTGAAGAGGGAATGAAGAGCCATCAACCTGAAGAGGAATACTGACATTGACACTTGGTGGCTGCATCTGATATCTGGTAGAGATACTGTCATTGTACCCTGTCAAGATTGGAGAGAGAATGAGCAAGTATAAATCAGTGAGTGATGGAAGATCAGTAGTTTGCCCTCTGAAGTAGCCCCAAAAGGATATAAGAATGAATATCATGAGAGTGAGAGCCTATCTAAATGTTGGACCAACACTATGAAGAACAAAACAAAAAAATAAAGAATTGTCTGCAGAAGCCACCAAATCATTACTCATGGCTCTTATTTTTCTGTGATTTAAACTATGTAGTAGGGATGTCAGTACTATTACATCTTGCCTCTAATTTCAGGGTTATATCAGTCAACCCCCTATGCCCTTGCAATTGGGCGGTTGCATTTACAGGTTGGATGTCTAACTGTCCAAGAGGTATTATACCCGACCTCATGGCTCAATTTTTCGAATTATATTGGAAGATAACCAATACATACTGATGGAAGGCTATTGAGACAGACGCGTTTTAAGAAAATAGAGGAGGTAGGAGGGTGATTAGTTAAATCTAGCATGGATCATACATGGAAAATAGTAGAAACCATGCATCAGCCCCCTATAGTTTGATTTTGTCTAGTTTAGCCCAAAAGATTGGTTCTAATTTTTGGCACAGCAGAGTCTAACGAACATGGCATCACATGAGCAAATTCAAGCCATTCGGAAGTCTTGTTTTTATTTTCCAATCACTCCAAGTTAGACCAAGGGAAGAGACATTTAAATCAGTTTGCAACTTTTGTTGAACATAAAGGAACTTGTACCAACTATATTACAACTACTGAATGGTCAGATTTCATGATCCTGATGTCACGTGCATTAGTATCAGTCTAGTCAAAGCCTAAATTCAGATTTAGGACCAAATTGAATTAAAGGATAAATGGAGTGTTGACTGAGAAAAGAAAGAAAAAGATTATCAGGGTAGACTAAGACAGCCATGAAAGCAAAGGAGTCAAATGTTATTAACCCTATGGAGTTTTAAAAAAAAGGAAAAGAAATTAATTTCTCCTTTTATCTCCTTGAAGCCTACAACTTTCATATAGGATTAATAAAGTTTCTGCCAAGAGGAACACACTATTAGATCAAACAGATTTGACAAGATTCCAGACATTTTACTGTTGAAAAGAACAGCGATTCACAAAACGATCTCCAAAACTGTCAGTTTCCTGAATCAACCGTTCAGGAAATCATGATTACAATGACATTAGATATGGAAAGGTTAGTATTACCTGAATCAGCAGGAGGCTGGTCCATGGAAATCGGAACTGAAAGGCTTGGTGGAGTAATCTGCTGATCATATATGTTTGAATACTCCTGTTGACCCATGGGAAATTCAGAGCAAGATGCACCAGCATCCTCATTGTTGAAATCAACCAGAGATTTGCCATCATACTCAATCACGTGCATCCAATTGTCATATGCCTTCTTTACCAAGGTGTCCACATGAACCTTCAGAAATTGAGCCATTTCAGTTTTTGCAATGTTACTATAATTGAGACAAGAAAGGTAGGCAAAAAAAAAAAAAGATATGCTGCATCTTGTGTTACAAACATCGCTCACAAAAACAGAATGTGGTAGACAGGAACAAGAAAAGGCAGTTCATCAAGCAAAGGAACTGGTATCTTTTGACCTGAAGGGACCAAAAGATGTAAAGGCAATAATCATAACATCCCATTGTCCTTCCTTTCAAAATGACGCACTTTAGAGCATGTAGGATCAGTTTATAATGCAGCAACAGAAAAGCAGAATTACCTTCTGATCGTCTGAAAGAGAATCCGCAGAGATATATTGTCCATCTGCGATTAAGCCAGTGAATTGATAGATGTTATTGAAAACAACCCCTACATTCCTAGCATCTTCCGGATAATACACATAAAGCTTCCCACTTAAGACACATGTCTTCGCATGGTCAACAAGAACATCCCACATTTTGTTTGACATGCCGCTGCCAAGAATCTACAAAAAAGCAAAAAAGAAGCAATTAACAAACAGAGAGAAAAAAGTATCCCAAGTTTAACCACGTCATTCTTTGATTCTTACATTCCTCAGTCTCTGTGAGTCTCTGACCACAAGTCTAAGAAAGTCTTCAACTGTATATATACCGGCCTTATTTAGCCTTTTATGAAAGGAGCCGTCCTTTCCAATTTTCTCCAATCTCCAAACATCATCATGCAGTGCAGGTGGATAATGTTTCTTGTACACTGTAAATTGAAAAGAAAATGAGAACTTGCCCGAGAGAGCCCCCAGCTATATAGGATGTGAAAGATTGTCATAACTTACATTCTCCCCTGTGATCCTTAACAGTGAAAGCATCCGTTTTCGCTTCACGTATGCGTATGCCCTCACAACAGCCCGGTGAGACCTTCAAACCGAGTCTGAACTTCCTGCTCCTTATCCAGCTTGAGTTGTCAGTAAACGTTAGCTCTCCTAGCGTGCCTACGCCATCCTTCAGTATCACTTGCAGTTCCCCAGTTAGAAGAGGCCTTTTCCCTTCACGTTCTTTCACTACATGACTGTCAAATTCTTCCTGAGTCCAAGTGTCATCATCTTCATTGTTGAAATCCCCTTCAAGGACAACAACATCAAGCTTCACAGAGGACTCTGGACCTGATGTGACAGCACAGCCTGTATCTGCATTCATTAAGACGACATGGATTGCAGCACCTTGCTCGCCTTCTACTTTGCCTCCAGTAAAGAGCGGGAGCGACAACCTGGTCCTGAATTGTAGCTGCAAATTTCTTCCATCGGATCCTTCTAGGCATTTAGGAGAAGACCTAAATTCTCACAAGCCTTAGACAGATGCACCATGAAATTTAAGTGGAAAAATCCACAGAAATGTGTGATAGCGGGCAAGACAAGAGACTCAAACACACAGGCAAAGCTTACATTGGCCAACATAATGCTGCACGACTATAAATTCTGTTGGTCATATCAGAGAAACAGCAACCAACCCCACCTTTGCTGGTTAGCAGACAATGTATCCCATCCCTAACATAATCGTGGTAGTTGCTAAAACATGATCCACAGCATGAACCAATGACCCCCTTTCAATATTTACACTAGTATTGATCTATCTTCCCAACTTAGAGACTTAATTTAATAATATTGAGCTATAACAAATCCTTCCACAACAATTATAAGATTCCTGGGAATTCTCCACCAATGACGCAATAACAATTTGTTTTCAATAACTTGTATAGTCAAGTACGAATAAACAAACAAGCAAACAAACGAAAAACAACAATAACAACTAAGCTTTATCCCACTGAGCAAGGTCAACCATATAAATAAATAAACCATGGAAGAACTTTATGCACAAACATGTTTCCAGCTTAGCCTTCAAGCAATTCATACCCACCCCTACAGAGCTAATGAGTATCTTCTCATGCAAACCAGATTCACAACTCAGAGCATCAAGCCAATACAAAAATGTCACCACTATGGTTCCACCTAGCTAAAAAATAGCATACCTCCCAGCAATTTTGAAAGGGCCCAATTTTGCTAGAGCTCGCTCCACTTCTTCACTTACCTGGTCAATATTTCAGAAAGCAAGTTCTTAAGCTACATTAAAAACTTCAAACATAGCAAATTCCTTTATGACCAATTCTGAGGAACATTATATCGTTATGCAGGCAAAAGCATGATCCATTCCCTCAGTTCCAAATTAAAAGTGTAAACTAAACTATCATAGTCACTACATGATGTTTGGCAAAATCAAAGATGATATTGCTAATGCATAGTCACCCTTACCGCGAACATACAACACTATACATGAGATTTTCACCTCTCAAGGCTCTCAAGCAAATTTAAGGAGACAGTGATACATATAGAATCAGAATATCACTCACTCCCACGAATCATGATAACTCTAGTTTCTTCATCAACCAATTTTACTACTATTCCATTAACCAAGAGAAAAGAACATGGAAACACAATAAATGAATAGCATGTGGCTGCATTATCTTACCACACGCCGAAGTATGGGCTCCAATGATGAGCAAAGTTTCTGCAAACTATCCACCTTGAGAGCTTCAACAATGACACTGCATCAATATAAAGGAACATTAATATATTTATAAACCTCAAAGGAGCAACCATTTTTACATAAGATGCATAATTATAGATAAGTTCCCTCTGAAGAAGGCAACGACACAAAACAGAGACAGATCCAGGGCCCAAAACTTTTAGCTACATTAGATGCTATCTATGGAAGATGGTAGAATTCAAGTTCGTGTAGAAAAGAAAAAGGAAAACAGATGAAAAGAGTCAAGAATCTACAATGAGAAGTTGGAACGCCCTTTTCCAATTGTCGAACTTGATACTTTTGTGAAAAAGAAATAAGCCAAACACAGATAAAGAGACAAAGGGAAAAAGAAAAAGAGATGAAAAGAGTCAGGAATCCACAAAAAAAAAGTCAGGACACCCTTTTCGGAAAGGCAAACATAACTATATTAGGAATAGAGAGATAATTTAAGCCAAACACAGCAAAAAAGAGGTCATTTTAAGAATCTGTAATCAAAGCCAGAACACTAACACCATACAAAATAGCAAGAACCTGCGTTACTTTGCACCTTCTAAAAATGAAATCAACCTTGAAGTCAACCACTGCAAGCATTTGACCACTTTGAAACTTGGTGCAATATTTATGTTGGATCTATTAGCAGTCTGTGTTACATAACACCGACAATGCAAAAAGGGTTCTTCAGCAAAAATTCGTTAATTATCCAATAAACCACACGCAATATACAATTAGCAGCCCTGCAACTTCCCAGTCCAGGTCTCGCTCCATTTATATGTTGCCCAATACGATAACATCAAAACAATTAATCTCAACTCGTACAAACATACTTATAAAACCACCCCTACATCTTTAAATTCACTGGTTTGTTCATGCGAAAATGCATGCGCGCGCATGCTCGCTTTAGTGACCTCACACCGCCGTACTTTATCGAAGCAACATGGTACAGAAAAACACTTAGAAAGTAACGAAGCACCCCGAATCGAATTCACACTCAAGTACTTCTCGCTGACATCAGCAGGTCAAAAACCGCCGGTACAATCGAACTCCCCCCGTCAACCACCACTCAGCAGCTGACGCAGTCCGCACACCAAAAACTCCGACCAACCCACGATTTGACAGACGCTCAAAAAGCGACGGCTCCACCTGCAAAGGCGGCAAAACCCACGACCTCGCCGACGCCAAAAACCGCTTCGCCTTCGCCTACACGACAACCCATCCCCGAAGCACGCAGAAGCTCAAGAAAAGAAGAAAACCCAGAACGAGAACTTTACCTCGCGAGAGCGGGCCGCTTCCGATCGGGCTGCCCTTCCTCGCCGGAGCTCGAGTCCAGCCCCCGCTTCCCCCTGCTCATGCTGTTCGTCCTCTCCATGTACCTCGTCTGCATCCCTCCCTCCCTCCCTCCAACAACAAACAACCCACCACCCCGTTTCGCGAGAACGAGAAGAAAAACCGCTTCGTACCCACGAACGCCCTCGAACCGGACAACAACCTGCGCCAACGCTTCGCCGACAGACACCTCTCCGCGACCGAAAAAACCAGAGGCCCCGGCACCCCTTCAAGAAAAGAGTCCAATGGTGTCTGGGGGGGCGTCGTTTCCGCGCGCTTTCGCGGCAGCTGCCGAGGCGGATGCTTCCGGGAAGCTCCCCGAGCGCTTAGCCGCGAGTGGCCAGTGACGGCGACCGCTGAGCCACGCCCGAGTAGAGTAGAAAGAGAGAGAGAAGGAGGAAGAGAGATTTTCTCGGGAATTCTGATTGGCGAGGAGGAGGAAAAAGTGACAAGAGAAAAGGAAAATAAAAGAAAGGCGAGCGGGAAAGGGCGAGAAAAAAAAAACAGTTGGGGTGGGGGGTTGAAAATAAAAATGAAAAAGAAATTGCGGGGTGGAAAATCAGAAATTTCCGGGAAGCGTCGGGGAATTTTCGTGGAGGTTTGGAGGGGCCGGCTTTGTTGCCATCGCAGCTTGCTATTGGAGTCCTTGCACGGACGAGCGCAACAGCGACCGGGGGGGACGGCTTTGATTATATTTTTTGGGGGCTTGTGTGTACGGACGCGCCCTTTTTAGATTCAAATCTCCCCTCTATTTCCCCTTTTTAGCTTTTCAATTTTTTTTAAATATTATAATTTTATCAATTCAATCATAAACACTTCACACAAATCTCAAAGGCGTGGAGGTTTGCTCTTTCGATTCAAGTGAAAGATTTGTTGGAATCTTGTTCGAAGCTTTCGAAATAATTGTAACCGAATTGGCCTATTTATGATGGATTTAAGGTTGATTTGGTAATTTTCCCCTCAAGCTTCGACACTTATTTGATGTGAAGTGTGATAGGAATCTTTCGAATATATGCAAATAACCATTGTGTCTACTTCTGAAGTGGAAATTTTCCGTATGCATTCACGATTGGATAGGTGACGTGTAGGATAAGTTCAGCTAAACAGCTATCTCGAAATGTACATGTTCACTTGTCTGATAGTGAAAGAGTACCGACCGTAGAATTGATTGAATTCATGTACGGATGTCTAGGCAAAAGAATTGCTATAGCTTTCTAGATTTTTTTTCTTGAAATTATACATAAGAGCTATAAGTTAAAGTTTAAACATAATCTATGCTTCACAATGTCTTGTATAGGATTGTATCTTGGAATGATGTGTTGCAATCCACTTGGAAAATCTATCAAAGTTATCAAGTTTATGGGAAAATTTAAACATATTCATTTAATTTCCTCAATCAACTTGTATATACCAAATTCCTATTATGGATCAATGAAAAACAAGTTAATCACATCAGATCACAAGTTGTTAGATATAATGATCCGTACAACTTTGGATAGACACAAGACATCTTGCTTTATACTAGATAATGTTCCAATCATCTTATCCGCTCAGCTATGTTCTCAGAATTGATTGACGAACCACCTATCTATCCAAATCAATTATTACATAACGATCATTATTGATTTTTATTATTTCCTTTCAAAAATGAACTGCTTCCACACATCCCGAGTGATTTTGAGCAAGCAAGGATGCCATAAGCTCGTGTGTTAAAAGCACCTCATCAATCCAATCGAGTTAGGCCAGCTATCCCATCTCATTACAAATAGACTTTGACGAATGTCTTAGAGAGCTATTTTATTTTTTTCTTTTCAAGGCTTGATTCCATTGCCATTCTCCATGATGCCGGAGTTAGTGGCAATTCTTAGACTAAATTCACAAGTTTGTCTACGCTCATCATTGAACGGATCACCACAAAATCGATTGGGAAAAAAAGGGGGGGAGCTGACATCATCCTTTTTTATTACATCAAGCCCTATCACGAAAGTTGAAAACTAAAACACTTAGAAAATTGTACTAATTGGAAGAAAAAAAAGCATAGGTGACATTAATAATTATGGGATTTAAGAATTTAAGCTGCGACTTCCTGCGGTTTATCCGTAATGAATGTCTAAAGAAGACTTTAAAAGATCCTGAAATCCATGCTGGTCTCCAATCTCCATCGGCGCGGTTGGACGGTTGGATTTGCATGAGATGGTCAGTACTAAGGACCGAGATAATCTGGGGCCGTCGGTTTTTTTATTATTTTATTATTTTTTTTGGGTGAAGATAAGGACCTTTGAATATTACAAAGAGGAATTTATCCACGTGGGGAATCAGTCTAGAAAGCCGTCCGTGATTGCGTGGGGTGGAGGATTAGTGGCTACCGTGCGCCGATGGTACAGCGGCCGTTTGATTCGGCTTTAGTAATCATCACGACTTTGACCCTTTCATTTTTTTTTTCTTTCGTTATTCCTTATCTTTGACTTGAATTCCACCCTTGCGGCAATAGCCTAATCAATGAGAAAATATTCGGTGGCCAGTGACCGCTATATCATCGACTCTCGTGACATGCCTGAGCTAGTAAGCTCCACTCAAAAGGCAATATGTATGAGAAGACATGTATCAATTGTTTGTAAAACTAAAATCGGAGGCTTTTTTTTATTTTTTTATTTCTTCTCTAGCTGGCAAATTGAAAAGGGATTGAATACATGTAACATTAAATGTTCACATTTAAATTACCGCTTAAAACTCTCTCTTCTTTTCAATTTTCAAGGGCATTTTACATTCTACCCTAGAGAAGAACAATAAGAATACATTATCTCTTTCTTTCTCCAACACAACCCGCCGCCGCCACCTCCCTCAAAGCCTCGTCGATCGTGACTATTGCTTAGATCTACCTTTGGCACGTTGCCTCCCCCAAAAGCCATGGTGATCACAATTGCTAGGTCTTGAGCCCCCTCCACCTCCATTGTCGCCTCTAGAGTCCATCAGAAGCTACAATTCATTATCTCTCTCCCTCTCTCCATACACCATCACATTGGCATGCCATGGAAGGTGCCGAATCCCTGGCTGTTTTAGACACAACGATCAAGCACAAGGTGTATACTTGGGTTGGTCCCTTGGGGAATCCTAGTGATGTCTATTATGGCCACACCATCTCTTTCAACCTCAATAACTTCTACGCCTTCGTTGAATTGTGCCCCTACAATGAGCTCGTCATTATGCCTCACCCCGTCCACAATCTTATCCACTTTAATTCTCTCGATCATCTGGTAAGATTTCACTTGTGAGAGGAACTATATGTGTATGTTGATTTCAATCTCTTTACAATTGATCAAAGCAAATGGCTAGCGTTTGTGATGGTTGTTTGCATTTTGTTATTCTTCATGTTGAGTTCCATTAGCACGCATGGTCGAGCTTCATCTAATCTTGATTAGTTGCTTATTGATGTATGGTGAGACAAGGAGGGAGGGAGGTACTAATGAGAAAATCAATCTAATGATTGAGTCGATGATCCGTTTCCTGTAAGGGTGAAGGAATATTTGGTGGGTGTAGTTGAGTAAAGATGAATACATCGTCAAGAGTTTATAGGTGTGTACGATTAGAGATCTTGTCATGATTACAATTATACAAAAAGTTGATTCCATTAACATCAAGCATTTGTGTTCAGGTACTGAAAAGAAAAAATATTAATTGGTCCATTTTAAAAGGTTTAAGACTTAATTGGTCAAAAAAATAAGTTTATGACTCAATTGATCTATTTTTTGACCAATTAAGTCCTAAACCTTTTACAATTATTCCCAATCAGTCCATCCGACCAAAATTGGCCGGTTGGTGCTGACGAGCTTTTTTTAATAACATTTTATTTTTAAAATTTTTTTATTAATTTGTTTATCTTTGTTTTCCTTTTTCCACTTTTTTTTTCTTCTCCTCCCTCTTCCTCCCTCCTCCCGCCTCCTTCCTTTGGCTCCAGCAACCGGCCAGGTTGGTTGGGCCGAACTGAGGCGATCCGATGGGGCGAGCCCCCGCCGGATCGCCTTGCCAGATTCGGTAGGGTTTTGGCGAGCCCCTTTTGCCAATTCTAGCAAGGCAACTAGCGAGCCTCCCTCACCAGATCCAGCAAGGGGGGCTCAACGTTGCATCTGGTGAGGCCTCCTCGTCGAATTGGCAAGGGCTCACCTAACCTAACGACCGCGAGGCAAGCCCTCGCCAGATCCGGCGGGGGCTTGTCCTGCCATCACTTGGCATGAGCTCGCCGACTAGTGAGGCAAGCTCATTGGATCGCCTCAATCCGATGATCGGCTAGCCTGGCCGATTGCCAGAGCCAAAGAAAGGAGGAGGGAGGAAGAGGGAGAAAGGGGGAAAAAAGAGGAAAAAGGACAAAAAAAGATTTTTAAAAATTAATAAAAAAAATTTTAAAAATTTTAAAAGTAAAATATTACTAAAAAAAAAAAAACTCGCCGACAGCACCGACCGATTGCCATGTCAAGATCGACCAGCTAATTTTGGCATGATGGATTGATCGAGAATAATTCTAAAAGGTTTAGGACTCAATTGATCAAAAAAATAAGTTTATGATTGAATTGGTACAATTATAATAGGTTTATGACTTTTTTGGTAATTTTCCTACCTAGAATGATAGTGAAGCAACATAATTGACTAATACAGTCTCAATTAAGACACTCCTTTCTACATTGCAAAAAAAAAAAAAAAAAAATTCCTTAGCAAGTCTGTTCTCCATCTAAAGAGACATACCCACCAAAAATTCCATACTTCTTCTATCTTGAGTATCAATATTCTTTCTTTCAGTACACAAGCACTAATGTTTGATATCAACATAATCAACATTGTTGATTCATTGTCAACATGTAGAATGAATGGACTTACTAAGGATTTTTTGTTTGCAATGTAGAAAGAATTGTCTTACCCGAGAGTGTATTAGTCAATTGTGTCGCTTCATTGTCATTCTAGTCACATTTCTAATTTCCCATCAAATTTGCAACTTTTACGTTGCTCTAGTTGCATGTTAATATGAGTCCTCTTCATCATGTTGTTGATACATTACCTTCTTCAACTCTTCTACTTGTAACTTGCACTGTGCGACTTATATGTCTAGTGAGGAACGAGTGGGATCAGAAGCCATGTCTCTGTTACATGAAGAGAGATTGGGAGAGTCCCTTAATAGTCTTGTTACGAAGTAGTAGAGAGGAGGGTCACATTGTCGAAAAAGGAAGTGATTGGATCATTTATAAACCATTTATGCTCGTTAATTAATCAATCTCCCTATAGTTATGATGCAAGTTCTATGGTCATTATTATTGTATAACTTGATAGTTATAGGGAGATTAATAACTTAATGACCATAGATAGGTCATTAATGATGAAATCGCTTTCTCTTCGACAATGTGAGCCGCCTTGCTACTAATCTGTAACCAGGCTATTGAGGGACTCTCATGGTCTCTTCATGCAACAACAACAACGTGGCCTCTACTAGCACTTTTTTCTCACCAGGAACATAAGTCGTACAGTGCAAATTACAATTAAAAGGTGTTGAAGAAAGCAATGTATCAACAACATGACAAAGAGAACTCACGTTAACAGGCCACTAGAGCAGCGAAAGAGTTGAAAATTGGATGCGAAGTTGAGACTAGAGTGACAATGAAGAGACACAATTGACTAATACACTTTTAGTTAAGACAGTCCTTTCCAGATTATAAAAAAAATCCTTAATAAGTCCACTTCTCCATGTAAAGGAATATACCTACCAAAAATTTCATACTTCTATCTTGAGCAGTAGCACTGATCTTTTTTCTTTTCTTTCGATACATGAACACTAATGCTTGATAACCACATAATCAATTTTTCATATAATTATAATCATGATAAGATCTCTACTCATACACACCTACAAACTCTAGACGAAGACTTCATCTTTCACTTAGCTACGCCCACCAAATGTTCCTCCATCCTTACAAGCAATCCACAATAATCCTATACGTAAGAAGAATCAAACAATGCATGAAATGGATGATCAACTTAATCACTAGGCCAATTCTGTCATTGGTACCCACATTTGAACCTCCCTCCCTGCTTGTGTCACCGTACATTAGTAAGCAACTCATCAAGATTAGATACAACATGAGCTTGCGTACTAATGGAGCTCAACATATGCTGCGAACAGCCGTCACAAGCGCACATCATTCACTCTAATCAATTCTAAAGAGAACACAAAATATACACACAGTTTCTCTCACCAGTGAAACTTTACCAGATGATTGAGAGAATTAAAGTGAATAGGGTTAGCTCATGAAATCATAGCCGCTGATGGGGCTTCGGAGGTGGAGGCAAAGGGGGCTCGAGACCTAGTAGCTATGACTGATGGGACTCTTGGGGAGGCGATGTGCTAAAGGCATTTCTGGGCAATAATTTTGACCAACGGGGATTTAAAGGAGGCAAAGGCGGTGGGACATGCTAGAGAAAGAAAGAGAGGATGTACCTCTACTATTCTTGGGGAGAAATTATTTACTGATTTGCAAGAGCCACCTCAATAGCTGAGGTCACGCGCACTTTTTCACTCTGAACCAATTAGAAATTGACCATCTCCAGCCGCCTTGACCCTAACCTCCCTGCCTCCTTCCGACTTCGCCATCCGCGAAGTTGCCACTCGCCAGCGCAACATTCAAGGCGACCACTGCTGAGCATCGTACCTTCTCCGTCGTCTTAACGGTCGGCGTTACTTTCATTGCCGCGAATCATATTTTGGAGTCGTAGCGACGAAGTTACAATTCTCAAAGTTGAACAACGTCGCTCTCGGCCATAGACGAGTCACCGCCGCTAAAAAACAAGGTCAACCACTACCGCTCGTCCAACCATCTTTGTCGTTGTTGCAAGTCTGGAAATCGACGTCTCGCAGCCATGGATGAGCCACAAGTTGTGGAAAACGAAGACGAAAGCTTCATGATTCATTCTCAATTTCTCTTTTTATTTTATTTGTTTTCAAGAGAAGCCTTCAAATCTGGGCTCAGCCAAACCTTTAGATTTGGAGCCGGGCAACGTTGGCTCGTTTTAATGCGAGAGGCCATGGACGGCTATGTCTCAAGAGCCAGCCGAAACGACTCGGAACACAGCGCCGATGGCCATGGACGGTGCTCACCGGAATAAAAAAAGAAGAAGAAGGTGGAAGCGAAAGAAGAGAAAAATTAAAATTTTATTTTTTTATCCACCTCAGCAAACACATGTCTATTAATTTTTATATTTTTTATCAAATGACATTTCTTTGAAAATTGCTTTTCAAAAGCTTAATTTAGCAAACGATTTTTGCATTTAAATGAAATCCTTTAAACTAAATTGCTTTGCATTATTTTAATGGGATTTCAAAATATTAAACTAAACGCATTCTTAGAGAGACCCAAACAAGGGTTGTGGTGGGCTTCAAGTGGTAAAATCAATCTCGAATGCGTCTTGAACTTGTCGGGTGATTGAAGCAAGCACTATCATGCGAATTTTTCGACTGAACTTGTGTCAAAATTTCTGAAAACAAGAATTGCAATCCATAAAGACCTGAAGCCCCCAAACTACTTTGTTTATTTTTTCTTCACATAATTGTCTCTTTTTTTTTCTTTACTTCGTGTTGTATAATAATGCGGAAACTATCGAACTTTTAATCAAATAAACGCAAAATCACCAATAAAATAAACAAAGGACAATGAAGAACCGTAGAGATTTTTATTATATGATTTGAATATTGATACCTACTCCATTGGGAGAGTTGGTAACAAATAATCTATTAATCAATCGCACAACCATAGTATTAGCATTTCATTGAGGTTCTCGTGACTAAAAGATCGTGCTTAATTGAGGAAGGCCGTCCAAGTTTTCCTAGGGTTCAGTTAGGATTTTTGGAACGTTCTTGGGAATGGGCGAGATGGTAATTGTGCCAAATTCTAGAGCTTTCTCAACTTAAATGCAGGTACTTGGAAGGAGAGGGGATACGGTCTCCTCCGTTAAATTGAACATGAATCAATGGTTGTAGTGAAAGAGTCTCTAGTATAAGAAGAGGCGCTCTCTTCCTTATTGTATCCATCTAATCATTTCAGTAACAAAATTCCCTTCTCTCCCATAGCTTCTTTCTCTACAATCCTTGTGAGCAAGTGAGTAATCGATCCTTGGGAAAGGAAATGGCTTAAATTAGATGTTCCAACGATCAAGGAAGCCTAAATTGAAGCCTTAATTCACAATTATACAGAATTTATGATTAACACTGAATGCAATAAGAGGAAACAATAATGGCATGAAAGTTAACCTATCAAATGCTAATAAAAGAAAGTAGGGCCGCTTAGCATTGCAAGAGAACCTGAATTAGCACGAAAGTAGACAAAATTAGCATGGAAGTGGCTGATATGTCATACTTGGATAAGAGGCCACCAATATAAGAGCCACCAATATAGTTGAGGCAACTGACCCATTATCCAGAAAAGTGAGTTCCAAGATAAGCTTTTCGAGCAACTGACCCATTATTCATAAAAGCGAGTTCCAAGATAAGCTTTTCCTGACCCATTATTCATAAAAGTGAGTTCCAAGATAAGCTTTTCAGGCAACTGACCCATTATTCATAAAAGTGAGTTCCAAGATAAGCTTTTCAGCTTTGGAAGACAAATGGAAGAAGAAAGCATGCCCTCCATTTTTAGATCTTTGTCAAGGTTTCGCTCCTAAACACGCAAGGTACCTAGTACTGATATTCGGATTAGTCAGGTGTTGCTCCTAAACATGCATGAAGGTACCATAATACTATACGCAAATCAACGAATAGAGGGTCACTTCAATATTTGGATTAGTTGGTGAATAAAGGATCAAGAGTTGATTTATGGCAAAGTTTATGTATATGGAAGATGTCTTTTGATTTGCAAAAGATAAGTAAGAAAGATTTCATGCGATAAATCACGGCATAACAATACCCTCTACACATATTGCAAGAAAAAGAATTTGACTCATCGAACCCATCGAACAAGAGATTGGGAAGCCCACAAGGACTTCACCTACTTGACAAAACACTTGTTTTGATAAGTTTTTAAGATTTTTTATTTATGAAAGAATTGTCCAATTATAACTAATTGGTCTAATTTCTAATATAAATTGCAATTCTCATTAAATGTCCCTAAATATGTAATCACTAAATGACATACATATATGACATATTAACATTAATAACATAATCTAAACTATATGGCATGACGTATAACATGGCGTGGCATGGTGATGCAATTAAACTGTATGACATAATATACAATGATGCGGCTACTCTGCATAATATGGCATATAATGAAATTAAATTGTATGACATAACATACAATGATATGGCTACTTTACATGACATGGCATATGATGATGTCGCTAATGCATATGACATTTTTTGGTTTTTGTTTTAAAATTCATAACTCTAAATAAATTAAAATAGAAATGCGCCTAAAGTGAAATATTATCTAAGTTAGAAACGGGCGAGCACCCGAGAAGGGATTTGCTCCCGACCCACCCGAGTTCAATTCAGGTCTGTGACCCGGAGAAGTCCGGTCTGGATCTTTGCTCGGGTGTCGTGGGCTGTAGTTCGTCCATTGTTGACGGAACCCAAAGGCCCATTGATTGGGTTCGATAGCCCATGGGCCCTGGACAGGAATCCACGGTGCAAAGACACCATCTCAACGGTTAACGTGACGCTTCGCAAACAATTAATATATTTTCTCCCAACGGAGAATGTAAAAAGCACTTGAAAATTAAAAAGAGCAGAGAGAGTTTTAAGCGGGAGTTTCAATGTGGGAATTTATTATTGCTTTTGCTTAATCCTTTATCGGCTTTTGTGTTGGACGTTTACGAACTCGTACGAAGAGACTTAATGATTTTTAACCCGTGCGAGGCCACTTTTACGGATGAATTGAATAGGCATTCCTTATTTAAAATTAGGAGTGATGACGCAGCGACAATCGAGGGAGGACACATGTCACTCACTGGTAATACTCTTGGTTACACCCGGGAGAAATTAACTTAAAAAACGTCAACTCTTCATATACCTATCCAAAATCCAAATCTGGCTCAACTTTTCGTTTTCTTTTTTCATTTTTGCTAAAAATTTGAAAGGAATTTAAGTCTGCATTTAGTAGTTTAGATTTGAATAAGGATAGAATAAATTATTCTATCGAGTATTTGGCAAACTGGGTAAATTCATATACATCCAAATAAAATGTCATATGAGAAATGCGGGATAAGAGTAGGATAAACCTAAATTGGATTAAAAAATATTAAAAGTAACTTAACAAACTCTACTATCTTACTAGGATTGAGTGATGAAGTGACACATCCTTTGCCATGCCAACCACCGTGCAAGTACCATCACCATGCTGATTGTCATCACTTTTCACCATCATGCGATTGTCTTCCCCTTGAATTACTGTTGATTCCATTGCCGACTAACCAATCATATTTTGAACAATGAGGGTGAAAATGAGAAGTTATACGTCACGTGATTATCACCATATGAGAGCTTGACTCCCCTCTTAAGTCGTGAGTGCGCTAGATCCTTTAAGCCCTCATCACTCGCTGTCCCGGCGCCATTCACTTGTGAACATCAATCCACCTCCTTTCCACGCGTTGCTACATTTCATCGTCGTTGACCTTTGATGTCAAGGGGCACTCGAGCTTTGGTCATGGCATTCGCCACCCCCGTTGCCACCTTTCGTTTCCGCATCGGCAGCTATCGCCTCGTCTACAGATTGGTTGCGCCTGCTACCTCCCAAATCACTCTGCAACGCCCACGGCAATCCGAGGCTCATCTTTGTTGGCGTCCGGATGGCCTCCGACGCGATGAAGTTGAGTGAGAACTTCGTCCTGGAGGTGGAAATTTATGGATTTGGTGAAGTTGGCGGCGAAGGAGACGCACAAGAGAGAGAGAGAGAGAGAGAGAGAGAGAGAGAGAGAGAGAGAGAGTGGGCCTGACGAGAGGGGCCTTCAAGAGGAGATCTGGAGATCATGCGGGAGAGTATGCAGGGCAAGTGTTACTTTCGAAGATTCTTAAAAAATTTTAATCGTATCTTAAGTAGCACTAAACTTGTAATGAAACTTTCTACAATTTGGATAATTTTCAATCCCCGCATTATCCTATCTTATAAAAATATAAATCTGGATGACGAAATGCAACCTAATTTCTTCGATCGTAAAAGAGCAAAAACAAATCAACCAATTCACCGTTTAATAGCATAGGCGGAAGGAAAAATAAGCAAAGGATAGACACAATATAAATATACTTATGGCCACGTAGCCACAACTGGGGTGGTGGCGCAGTTGGCTAGCGCGTAGGTCTCATAGCTTCTGAGTTATCCTGAGGTCGAGAGTTCGAGCCTCTCTCACCCCATTGAATCTTCTTTTTGTCCTTCATATATTTCTCCTTTCTTTCTCTCTCGTGTCAGAATCAATACCACACCATCTTGTTTTCTATGTTCATTAAAAAATCATTAATTATTTTACAGTCTTCTCCAGCATCGGGTCGTAATGATAAATAAGGCCCCAGAATTTTCACGACAAATGTGATTTGCAAGTTTTCTTGTCTAGTTCTACAAAAACAGGTTTGCGCGGCAGCGAGTTCTGGTCAGTAAGGGGCTCGTTCAGTTTGCAGTCATGACTCTGTCCATATCATCGATTTCTCTCGTATTAAAAATCCTTTTTCCTTTTGAAGATCGAATCCAACAGTCTTATTTGGGTTAAGGATGGGGCTCAGATTTAAACAACAGGAACACAGAGAAGGCAAAATATAGGAGAAAAAGATAGGGTTCGTTTGAAATACAACCACCAAACTGACGATCGGCTCTTACATCTCACATCAAAGCCCAGACGAAGAAAGAGATTTGAAAAGAGAAGAATGATGCCATAGCCTGTCACGACTATGTAGAAGCCTTCTGAATATTTCTTGCCTTGTATTCAACTCATGAACAAGCTAGTGCAGCATGTCGAATTCCCAAGAAGGTACTTTCTAACTACTACAACACTGCCGAAGTCCCCTTGCCTGGAGTTTGCTCCCAGAATTATAGCCATCTCTACCCCCTCAAAATGCTTGTCATAACCACGGTCACAACATAACAAATCATACCAAAAGCCGGTAATGTCTAATGGGTCCAATTAACATGCACCAACGCAAGAAAGAAACCAAAGCAACACGGGAGCTTTCATCAGAAACTACACTGAATTCAATCGTTACTTGAATGCCACCCAGTTCCTTTTCTCTACAAGCCGTCCAATTTACGAGTCACAGATTATCCAAGTTACAAATCATTACGAGTCACAGATTATCCAAGTTACAAATCACAGAGTATAAGCAATAAGAAATATAAACCACATTCGATTCCTTGAACAAAAGACAGGGCAATCTTCTAAGAAAGAAAAAGAGAGAGAAACAGCAGGTCCCGTTGCTGATAATCAGGCCAACATGGCATCATCGATCAGCAAAATGAATCAAGTGCTTTAATTCTCATGCAACAACACGAGCACATAACTGCAACACACTTGCTTCCACCAGTAAATCAGCAAGCGCATGATTGATGACAGGCTATTAGGAGTCCGCTAGTCCTTAGTGGTCAAATCTTGCAAGCTCATCACTGTTCCATCACTGGCTTGTTCCCAAAAATTGGCTTTTATAAGTATTTTCTTGCAAGAGCGCGGACCTTTGTGTCAAAATGTGAAGATGCAATGCGGGAACCAGGTAAGTAGAGCGGGTTCAGAATTATCTGCAAAATCAGGAATAAAAACTCTGAGAAGTGAAAAATAAATCACAGATTCACCCATTCATCACAGAGATGATGGCAGTAACATCCATGATCTCCTTTTCAAATTTGAGAACCCAGAAAAACTGAGCATGTAATCATGACATTCGATGCTAATGATAAGAGAATGGACAAAATGCAAACAAGACCCTATATTACTTTGGTTATTCAATTCAATTAAACTATCATATAGCAAAAAATGCTACTAGTTCGATATTGTGATTCCAGTAACATTGGTCTAATAAGATCATTTCTACCGCATTAGTGCACTACCTGCAACAGTGATGCCATAAAAAACTGAACATTTTAGTGGAGGGTGGGAATATTTTTCGTCATCTTTTAGGTAAGGCATTCAAATGCCATCTCTCCCTTCATTTCTTTTTTTCTTTTGAGACAGGGATTTCACATGCCAGTCATAAAGAGAGGGACATCCCACATTTGAACACCAATAAAGTCTTCAAATGCCCAATCGCACCAAAAACAATTTGAAAGACCAAAACATTATGCAAATAGGTAATATATCCAAACTAACGTTCCATATCATCTATTGGCCTCCCCACCAAACAACTCTCACACAGAAATTTGATTCCTTGCAGACCTTCAATTAGTAGAGGGCATTGTGTCACTTAATATAAAACCTCAAAGGCATGAATAATCATAGTTAAGGGTGATCAAGCTGCTAGAAGCAGCCGATGGGAGATTTGAGTGAATCTTAATTCTATAGGGGCTTTACCTCAGAAGCTCTCATGGGAACATGAGTTGTTAGAACCTTGATTTAGTACACTTAGATGCTTCAAAGGTCGCTATTGTGAGCAAAATTATTAGACAAGTATAGGATGCAGTGTAGAATGAAGAAGAAAAACAGCAAATGGGGAAAAATATGGATATGTAACCGAGGAGCCAGAGATGGGCTATGAAAGTATGAAGTGAAAATGAAGAAATCATGGGCATGCATATTTGAACTGATTCATCCCATATAATGTTAAGTTCCATATTACGAGTGTTGATATGAACCGAAAGGAATTGACAGTAGCTGTCATTAGAAGGTCATTGACAGTCAAAGACTCAAGGACGGCCTCTAATCATTTAAAACCATGGGTACTCAAATGGACCACGAAGTAAAGGTCACGGACTTGGTTTAGTAGGAATATTCAAAAGAAAAAAAAAGTCGCAGATTATTGGACAAAACCTAGGGATGAAAGAGTGCACGTAAGGTGTCAAAAGTTGGAAGTAGTTATGGTTCTGCAAACTCCAACAACTTGTTGATACGCCCTCATGTATAATTCGGATATATATATATATATATATTTAGGTTCAATTGTCTAACTATTTGAGCATTTAATAAACTATGACAAAAGTAAATAAAGAAATGTTGATCTCCTCTATGCACAAACACTGTCAGCAGTAGTAATGAACTCAAGAAAAAATGAACCGTATAAATTAACATCAAATGGCAATATCCAAACATGGGAGTGAAAATTCCTTGGTAATCTACGAGTAATGAAAATGCAAAATAACTAGAAACCATCAACGTAAGGAAAAAGTTCAGTGGAAAAAAGAACAGCATGTTACCTTGATATAAAGCTCATGAACCTCTTGGAAAAAGCTCTTAATTCCATCATCGTTACGCGAGTCATGAAGTAGCATAAATCGTGTATGTAAGATACAGGAGTCAAGGGTATTCATATACAGTCAATAATGCAAAAGAATGACCAAGAGAAATATTGTGAGTTGAGACAAAAGAATGAGGAGTATATCAAGGAGTTTAAATCTGCATAAATTTACTCTGCTTTAGTAGCAGAATTTTTCTTTTCTGGGTGGGAAGGAAGAACAAACTGCCAGCAATAAAAGCATAAACGGCAGATAAGAAAATAAGTAGTTGCTATCAAAGGATATGACCAGCTGTGACGTACACCGAAACCACAAGATCATTAAATCTGTCTATTGCTTTCAGAAACCTGCATGACGAATGAAAACCAATTTTTAGCAAAACTTCTAGCGCACATTTATAAAAGTGATCTAATAGAGCAGAAACTGAAGCTCACGGCAGTGAAGAGATAACATAGCGCAACCATTTGAAAGTAAACAAACTCACATGGCACTAGTCGTCCATGCAAGGTCCTGAACAATATCTTGGGCTGCATGCAGAATGAATTGGTGCAAATGTGCTGCATCTTCTCTCTGATCAGGGAAAAAGAAGTTCATTGGATTTAACAAACAGCTGATTTATAAACAAATTAAAAAAACAGATATAAATAAACAGAACTCAAAAAACAATATCCCTTTCGGCCAGGTTTAATGTGAAATGTCCAGGATAACAAGAGAAAAGTAAACTTCTTCCCTTCCCTATGGATAGCATGAAACCGTCATGCTAATCATGTAAAACAAGTAACTAAGTATGCCATCACACATTAAATGTTTGCAATCAAATTAAGCAAGAGTTCGGACAAATGTGCATCCACATCATATCACGGTCTGAAGTCTCATTACAATTTGCAGCAAAAATAAAAAATAAAAATAGGAAGTGAAAAGAAAACAAAGATCCACATCATAGCCTCAAGAAAGACGTACTTTAACAGCAGATCCAACTTCAGCTTCATATATAGGGATATCATTTCTGCTGACGATGATGAAACAAGCCGTCGTCGCCATAGCGACGAATTATCGACTATCTTTTCGACCTGCAAAGAGGGGACATTAGAGAGCCAGAACACATTACATTCCAAAATCTAACACCCCGCATCACAGGCATTTCGATCTACGAGCACATCTAACACCCCCAGTGAGCAAAACCCGCAGCACAAGTCTCTCAATTCCACAACCACATCAGCTAACGAAACCTCGAGGACAAAATGCGCAAACACAGACGCGGAAGTGTTCGAAACTCAATCAAGAGCAAGGCAACCCAGCGAAACATACGCGATTCAACAATAGAAAAGCGAAAAAAAAAAGCAGTAGCACTCCGAAATGAACACCGGCGACCGGACGGAACAATCGCCATCGCCGATTACAATCAAAATCCTCCCTTAGAAATCCGGCAGAAAAAGACACTCCGCCATCGCCGATCACAATCTCTCCCCCTCCCCCTCGGCTTTTCGCAAAGGAAAGCACGCGAAGCAAGCTAATAGAACGGCACACGATGGCCAACCCGCCCGATCCGAATGCGGCCTCTCCTTCTTCCTCGGATCGCCGCCGATCGAGCGCCCGCCCGCCGGCCGGCGACGATCCTCGGGAATCGCGAGAGCGGCCGGAATAGGAGACAAGGAGGTCGAGGTTTCGGAGCGGACGTCGTACCTGGCGATCTCGAGGTGGCGGCGACGGCGGTTGCGGAGAGAGGATTTCTCGAAGCCGCCGATCGGAGTTTGGGTCGCTCTAGCTTCGGTGCTTGGCGGAGAGTTCGGAAGGGTGCAGAGACGTCGCCATGGATGGACTGAACCGGACCGGTTCGAACCGAGTTAATTGCCCTTTTTCATTTTGGGAAGTTTTCTTTTTTTGTGACCTAGGAAACTTGAAAGCCGACAGCCGGCAAGTAGAACCTGGGAGCAACATGGGGAAACCACCACCCCATGCCATCAGGTAAGAAATCCAAAACTGGTATATCTGTAACAAATTTATCTGATCACCAAAAATCTCAAACTAGTATACCTTTGACAAATTTGCCCCAAACTGGTACATTTATGATAAGGGTTAATACCTTAAAAAACCCTAAACTAGTATACTTGTGACAAATTTACCCCAAACTATTTTTTTGACCATGAAAAACCCCAAACCAGTATATTTGTAACAAATTTACCCTAAATTAATTTATTCGACTACAAAAAAATCTCAAACTGGTAAATTTGTGATTAATATACCCTCTGCTAAATTGGATTAATACCACAAAAAAATCACAAAAATTGTAAACCATGACAAACAGAGCGTAAAATCCCAAATTGAAATTGTCACATTGTCATTTAATTTAATAATTTGACAATAAAATTTAACGAAAACTAACATAGGATAAATTTGTCACAACCGTACCGGTTTGGGGTAAATTTGTCAAAAGTATACCAGTTTTGGGTTTTTGGTGGTCAAAAAAATAGTTTGGGGTAAATTTGTCACGTGTGTACCAGTTTGGGGTTTTTTAGGGTATTAACCCTTATGATAAATAAATCCTCTGTTAGTTTTCTTTTAAGTTAAATGACACGTGACAGTTGACTAGTATACTAATTTGGAATTTTACGCTTTGTTTGTCACAATTTACAATTTTGCGATTTTTTTTGTGGTATTAATCTAATTTAGCGGATGGTATATTTATCACAAATTTATCAGTTTTGAGTTTTTTACGATCGAATAAATTAATTTGAAGTAAATTCGTCATAAATGTACTGGTTTATGATTTTTTTTTTTATAGTCAGTCGAGATAAATTTGTCACAAGTATATCGGTTTTAGGTTTTTCATGGTTAAAAAAATAGTTTATAGTAAATTTGTTACATTTGTACCGGTTTGGAATTTTTCAGGATATTAACCCTTTTGGGGTTATGACACAAATGATCATGAATTTTAGTTTCATATACAATATGATTCATAAACTTTTAATTTATTCATTATGATTCTTAAAATTTAGCTCGATGTACATATGGAAATACCACTTTAAACATTTTAATATAATTCGGGGACTAAATTGAATATGCACAAAAAATCTAAGGACCATAGTGGACAAATTAATAGCTCACGAATCACATTGAACATTTGGCTAAAATTTAGAGGTTATATTAAACAAATTAAAATTTTAAGGACCATGTTACACACTGTACTACTGAACCATTTATGTCCTTATCTCTTTCATTTATGCCTTCTTTTTTTATTTCCAAGGAAAATTACATTATAGTCCATAGATTTGGTTACAAATTTTCAACCCAATTTGTAATGCCGTTTCCAAAAATTTAGTTTATTCAATGTAATCCACGAACCATTATAAAATATCCAAAAAATTAGTTTATTCAATGTAATCCATGAGCCATTAAAAATATCCAATCTAATTCATAAATTATCAATTTATTTAATTTGACTTAGGAAAAATTCCAAATGAAAACTTGAAATACTTTCATTTTATCAAATAAAGGTATAAAATTTACATTGTTTCAAATAAAAACTCAAACTACTCTCATTTTCTGAAATAATGGCTTAAAATTACCATATCGATTTTAAAAAAGGGTCTGAACTCATTATTTGGTAAATGACAATTTCATCTTTTAAGTCTTTTCCTTTTTCTATTTTTTCTTTACAAACCAGGGGGAACAAAAAGAACACATGAGAGGGGTGGCTCCCTCCCGTATGTGGCATTACTAACTATTCGATCATGTATATTGTCATATTAGTATACATTTTGCCTAGTTTGCAAAATTTTCTAGGGGCAACTGAGTGGGATTGCAAGAGCAAATTTTCTACTCTACATAACCGTCATTGAATTTTGTGTTTTCTTTTTCCTGAACGGTAGTAAATTTGATTAAGGAGGAGAATATTGATCATTATTTTAACAGCACCCTTCAAAAAGCTTTATTGTACCCTAAAGGCTTTTAAAGAGTCTTCTCTCGAAACCCATATCAAGAGTTTGAAAGGTACTTGACAATGACAAGGAAAGCATGTTTCCTAAACAGTATTCTAATTTGTGTCTATAATATATATCACGCATAAGAACTTGATATTTAAATCAAAGAGATCTCTTTGGTTTCTTCGTAAGCAAAAGTAAAATTCCAAATTCAGCTCAATAAATCCTCTAAAAAAGAGGCTACACCTCTATATCTCATTGATTACCTTAATTTGATTTCTTGCACATCGTCTAATATATTATTGACTAGATAAAATAGTGAATGATTTGATTTTTAGTTTTCTTTTTTACCATTGATTTTGCTAACATTTTCTATCATGACACTTTTCTTAGTCTTTGTAGTTTTCTTTTCACTATATGCTAGTGTCACGGTCACAAGGTTCCCACGGCTAGGAGATTGTGCATAATTGAAGAAGACCTCTCAAGATCGCTCAGGGTTTCGCTTTTGAAATGTTCCCAAGGACGGATGAGATGGTAATTGCATCAAGGATCTAGAATTCTCTCGACATAAATGCCAATAGGTGGTAGGTGAGAAGGCACGATCTTGTCCGTTGGATCGTAAAACAATCAATGGTTGTA
The DNA here is from genome assembly GCA_016097545.1 of Eucalyptus victrix. Classification (NCBI taxonomy): domain Eukaryota; kingdom Viridiplantae; phylum Streptophyta; class Magnoliopsida; order Myrtales; family Myrtaceae; genus Eucalyptus; species Eucalyptus victrix. The sequence continues at coordinate 51,083,422 of CM027839.1, read as the reverse complement.
ATTCGATAGCCACTAATATAAAAAGGGGTGCTCTCCCTCTCATTTTATCTATCCAACTATTTCATAATCAAAGTTTCATTCTATAAGCTTCTCTCTCTACAAACTTTCTCTCTCTAAAATCTGGGTGAGCAAGCGAGTGATCAATCATGAGTGGGCAAGCGAGTGCAGCTACTATAGCGAGTGGGCAAGCGAGTGCAACTGCTATAGATAGATTATCAAGAGTTCTATGGCAAATTAGCTAAATAAATTTTTATTCCAAGAAACAATAGAAAAATAGGATAATAAACTTCTATATTAAGATTTGGTAAAAGTCAATTGTGTGGGTAAGCGAGTGCAGCTACTATAGCGAGTGGGCAAGCGAGTGCAACTGCTATAGATAGATTATCAAGAGTTTTATGGCAAATTAGCTAAATAAATTTTTATTGCAGGAAACAATAAAAAAATAGGATAATAAACTTCTATATTAAGATTTGTTAAAAGTCAACTGAACTATTAGTTGCTCCTGGTTTCAGATAAAAGCTTCACTTAGAATAGAGCTTTACCCTATAGTTACCGATAGTAAAATATAAGCACACTTATTTGTTAGAGCTAAAAATGAAGACCATCATGGACTTTCGCTCTACTCTAATGACTCTATTGTCGCTTCGTGAATGCTGATATTCTCATAATAGGTAGGCTTATTATGATCTGCTCTACAACTACTATAAAAAACGAAGAGAAGGTCATTAAAACATTTGACATGCGAAGAATGGGACAAGTTACATGCTGTCTCAACTTCGGGAGAGGTAAGATTTAGTGGTTAGATCTAGTTATGCAAGTGATATTTTGGTGATATTGTTTTTTTTTTGCATTAGGAGGACCCTTTAGATTTTTTCCTGGAATTTGAGGAGTCTTTTCCAAGCACGGAGGGAACAATAATCCATGCAAGAAATACGTGGGTATTCTATTATGTTTTTTTCATGGTTCTGTGAAAAATTTTTACTGAGATAAATTATGTTTAGGTTCATGGCAAAGAGAATGCAACAAGCTGCCCAAGAGTGTGTTGACGCCTACAATCCTATCTTGAACTTCTTTCTCTGAGTCCAAGTCCAGCTTGAATTGTCAGTGAATTCTAGTGCTAGGTGAGGCTGAATTCAATGACAATTCAAGCTGAACTTGCACTCGCAGAAAGAAGTTCAAGATAGGATTGTAGGCGTCAGCACACTTTTGGGCTGTTGCATTCTTTTTGCCATGAACCTAAACACAATTTATCTCAGTAAATTTTTTTTACAGAACCTTAAAAAAAACAGAATACTTACATATTTCTTGCATGGATTATTGTTCCCTCCGTGCTTGGAAAAGACTCCTCAAATTCCAGGAAAAAATCTAAAGGGTCCTCCTAACGCAAAAAAACATCAATGTCACCGAAATATCACATGCAGAACTAGATCTAACCAATAAATCTTACCTTTCCCGAAGGTGAGACAGCATGTAACTTGTCCCGTTCCTCACGTGTCAAATGTTTTAGTGACCTTCTCCTCGTTTTCTATATCATAGAGCAGATCATCATAAGCCTACCCTATTCTAAAAATATCTGCATTCATGAAGCGACAACGGAGTCATTAGAGTAGGGTGAAAGTCCATGGTCTTCATTTTTAGCTCTAACAAATAAGTGTGCTTATATTTTACTATCGATAACTATAAAGTAAAGCTCTATTCTTATTTGAAACTAGGAGCCAAGTAATAGTCCAATTGACCTGTAATAAATCTTAATATAGAAGTTTATTATCTTGTTTTTGTTTTTTTATTGTTTCCTAGAATAAAAATTTCTTTAGCTAATTTGCCTTAGAACTCTTGATAATCTATCTATAGCAGCTGCCCTTGCTTGCCCACTCGGGGTTTGATCACTCACTCTCACCTAGATTTTAGAGAGAGAAAGTTTGTAGAGAGAAGCTTATAGAATGGAAATAGTTGGATAGATAAAATGAGGGGGAGAGCACCCCTTTTATATTAGTGGCTATCGAATTACAATCATTGATTGTTTTACGATCTAAAAGACAAGATCATGCCTTCTCACCTACCACCTATTGACATTTATGTTGAGAGAATTTTAGATCCTTGACGCAATTACCATCTCATCCGTCCTTGGGAACATTTCAAAAGCTCTTGAAGAAACCTTGAGCGATCTTGAGAGGTCTTCTTTGATTATGCACAATCTCTTAATCGTGGGAACCTTGTGACCGTGGCACTAGCATATAGTGAAAAGAAAACTACAAAGACTAAGAAAAGTGTCACGACAGAAAATGTTAGCATAATCGATGGTAAAAATCAAATCATTCACTATTTTATCTAGTCAATAATATACAAACGATGTGCAAGAAATCAAATTAAGGTAATCAATGAGATATAGAGGTGTAGCCTCTTTTTTAGAGGATTTATTGAGCTGAATTTGGAATTTTACTTTTGCTTACAAAGAAACCAAAAAGACCTCTTTGATTTAAATATCAAGGTGTCCAGTAAGCAGAGATCTCTTCTATTCGCGCTCTTTCACTATGTATTTCTCAAATTCTTTTGTGGTCTAGTTAGCATCATCATCTGTCTTGAAACCACCTTCAAGCACCACAACTTCTAACTTAACAGAGGACTCCGGACCTGTTTTGATGATATTACCTGTGTTTGTATTGACTAACACCACTCCAACGGGACACCTTGCTCTCCTTTTAGTTTCTGCCCAGTAAGGCAACTTGAAGTGATATAGTTCAGGCTTTCAACCATGTCGTTGTCTATGTGCAGGTTTTCGAAATGGTTAAGCTGATACATGTACGTCCTCTTAAAAGATGTCATTCAAATACTAGAATCTGGTTCTCAACATTGCCATTAGTCCAAGCCGAAGATTCATGACAATAGCTTTCCATACATTGCAGCATTTTCATTAGCAACTGACTAGCTGGTAATGCAACTCTAACCACTTCATGGCCAATAGGTGAATTGGAACTACAAAAAAGAAAATGTACGGATTTCATTCAATCATCTTACCACTCTCCGATTAGTATCCTCCAGCAATGAGCAAATGATAGGCATAACTTCCTCTTTGAGAGTACCATGGATGCAACTGCATGAAGAAAATTTGCTCAGCAATTGGAATCCAATGGAGTTGTCATGGTGAAAACAAAAATATGAATAATTATAACTCTAACATCATATTTTAAATTGTATTCATTGTTTTAGACTTCTTCAGTCTTATGAAATTTATGATGCCTAACCTCCAAGATCTTGCACTTCAAGTGTGCATGAATGCAATCAAGTTTTAGACTGATTTGGAAGAATTCTCGCTAATTCATGTCGCTTGTATGCATTTCGGATGGAACGCAGTTCGATTTTTGTGACTTTGCAGCAAGTGAAAAGGATAATCAGAGGTCTAAAATGAACATCAAGAGCACATACATAGAATTAAATAGAATGCAAAGGCATAGAAAGATGAGGTTACCAAACCTGCTGAACTGCTGTTAAGGTGGCAGCAAACGGGTTTCTGAACCTCTGTATTAGCTTTTCAACTCTACCTTCCAAAGAACCCGATCTACTCACCCAGAAAAATTTCACAGAGTAGCCACGATAAACATAAGACAGTTACTTTTTCCTCCAAGGGAAAAGTATTAGTACCTCCTGACAAGATCAGCCAACTGAGAATTGAAAAGCTTCTGTTCTTTCCAGACCATTTTCAAGTCAGATTTTACAAAATTCAGTTCTTCCCTAAGACAATCAGTGAGAATGTGAATTCTCAAGCATGATCTATGAATCCACTGCATAGAAGTTGCCTCTAATCTCTAAATCTTGTTCCCTCAATTTGTCAGGTGCAACATTTCATCAATTTCAGAGTTGACGCACAGCATATCTAAACAAAAAGTTTAATTCATTAAAACGTCTTCCAATCAGCAGCATTATTTTACAATCGAGACAGCCTAAAAAATGTGCCACGTGTGGCAGCACTCCTATTAAGAAAAATGAACTCGGGTAGTAAGGTAGTTTTAATTGCCTGCATTGGATAAAAAACAGACCGGATGATAATGCAATGGATCATTTGATCCCTCATCATCGAAATCAGCAAATGACACGGAAATAGATAGTTTGCATAACGAAACCATTGCAATTTCTACTCATTTTAGTGGATTTCCTTCGGCACATCATCATTTTCAAGTCTGCTTGATGTCTCACTGCAGAACCATGATCAGTCTTTTAGGAACAATATTCACACAAAATAGTAGCCAAATGGAAAAGAAAACTTCACTTTTCACAATATGTACGGTTGGAGAAGATTTTCAATATATACACATATATAGTACTCTTATACAGTTGGAGAAGATGGACCAATATCCATACATAACACGGTAAACCATGACTCTGATGTTAGCTCTACTCTGAGAAAACAATTTTGAAGAAGAGTCACTGTGAAAACATTGTCATGGAACCAAAGGAGGGTCCAAAACGAAATACATGAAAGGTCCCAACCACTGCGAAATGGACGGACCAAATAACCAGAAGTAAGGGTGGTCATCCAATGTTAAACAGAAGTCAGCAATGTGGAGATAAAAAATTAAAAAGGGAGATCAAAGAAACATCAAAAGCACCAACAAGGAACCAAAACACTAAGGATGTAAACAACCCATGGAAATAGAAATCCCAACAGCAAAAACAGAGGGAAAACGAAGAGATTACTCGTCCAATGGATCCAAATGCTTCCTCTTATAACGGCCTATCCTGCAGGATCTTGGAGTATACGAGAGAGGTGGGAATTCCAGTACCATGTTTGTTTTGTCCCCTTCACTCGAACAGCAGCTTGATATGTGGAAGAAGAAGAAGAAGAACAACAACAAGTATGAGATCGGAGCATGGAAGAAGAAGAGGTGGGATGGCCAATACTGATTGGAGTAGATACGGTTGTTTGGTTCTTGAAGGGAAAAGTACTCCTGCAGTCCCCTAATTTGCACGACGCATAAGCAAATAAAAGGAGGAGGAGGAAGGAAAAGAGGTAGCAAGAGGGAGGCACGTCTGAAGGAGGAACGGGCGCATAACGTTCCGAGAAACTTCAACCCTGTTTGGTATCCAAACAGGGCCAAATTCTGATTCTTTGTTCCCAAAATCAGTTTGGGTCTAGAATCACATTTGATAAAAATTTTGTTCCCGGGAACAGATTGGGAATAGAATCAAGAACAAAAAAAAGTTGATTCTTGTTCCGGGAATGAATTTGAGAATCAAAATCAAGAACTCTTCTTCTTCCCTTTGGTCATCTCGCGACCGCCGTCCACCACCGCCTTCCACCGCCGCCGGCTGCCGTTTGCTGTCGCCTTCCACTGCCGTCGGCCGCCGGCCGTCTGTCCGGCGAGCTCGCCAGACCAGGGCAAGGTCCGACGAGGCTAAGCACAGGCTGGGCAAGCCTCGCAATGCCCAGCCCCACCGGTGGCCAGGCGAGGCTCGCCCATCCCTGCCGGTGGCCTAGTAAGCCTTGCCCAGCCCTGGCGAGGCCGGCCTGGCCACCGATGAGGCTACGCGAGCCTCACCCAGCTACCGGTGAGGCTCAGTTGACGAGGGCCGGCGACCGGCCATAAGAAGAAAAAGAAGATGAGAAAAAGGAAAAAAAAAATAAGAAAAAAAGTAAAAAAGCAAAAAAATTATTTAAAAATTAAAAGAAATTGATTTTGAATAGAATTAATGAGCACGGTACCAAACGCAGTTCTATTCTAGAATCAAAAATTTTAGATATTTACCAAATAGCTTAAAATGCTTAGAATCAGTTCTCGGGAACGAAATAAAAAATAATCATTTTTTATCAGAATCTATTCCTGGAAACAAAATCGTTATCAAACCACCCTTCATGTACGTTTGCGGGAGGCAAGCCAGTTTCTATAATTTGTTTCTTTTTTCTTATTGTCGATTTTAGCAATTTGGCCCCTTTACTGTGTGAAGCTGCACATGCAATTTCTTCTCTTTTTCTTGCTTTTTTCCTCCTTTTGCCTGCTAATAATAAGGATAAATACACTAAAAGTCCTAAACTTATAATGAGAGTGAAATCTTCCTAAAACTTATAAAAAATATAATCAAGTCCTTAAACTTATTAAATTAATGCAATCAAATTCTTCTGTTAACTCCATCCAATTTAGCTAACGTAAATGTTGACATAGCTCATTTTACTATTTACTATCTTTTATGTGATTAAAACCATACCGTTTTGGTTCAAATTAGAATTTATGATAGAATTTTAAAATATATTTAAAATTAAGTTGATTAAAAAAAAAAATGGAAATCATGAGAGGGCTTACAGCGCTCGCCCCTTGAGCGATTTGGCCCCTTACGCGTGTGAAGCTGCACGTGCAATTTCTCTTTTTGTTTCTTGCTTTTTTCCGTCTTTTGCCTGACAAAAATGATGATAAATACACTAAAAATTCTAAATTTGTCACGAAAGTGAAATCATCCTAAAACTTATAAAAAGTACAATAAAATTATAAAAATTATTAAATTGGTTCAATCGAATTTTTTATGTTAATTCTATCTAATTTGGCTAATGAAAAATACTTATGTAGCTTATTTTACTATTTTCTATCTTTTATGTGGGGTTGATGTGATTAGAACAATACGTTTTGGTTCAAATTAGATTTTATGATAGAATTTTTATTAAACCATTTAAAATTAAGTTAATTTTATAATATAATATTTATAAATTAAATAAATATTTTAATATTTTAATTGAAAAAAAAAATACAAGAAGAAGGAGGAGGAACCAAGATGGGGCTCACAGCCTTCGGCCCTTAAGCAATTGGCCCCTTACGCATGTGAAGCTGCACGCGCAACTTCTTTTTTCTTTTTCCTTTTTTGCTTGCTTTTTTCTGCCTTTTGCCAGATTTTATTTTTTTTGGTCTGACTGCCTTTTGCCAGATAAAAATGATATTAATTTATCTATACATAATCATACTTATATAAATCTCAATCTCGTTCCTAATTTTTTAGATACATAAAATTGTCAAGCTTTTCTATTTTGCGTATTTACAATTAAATTTAGTTAGATCTGTAGATTAGAAGTTAATATACAACTCTAAATGAGGCTACTTTTACAATTATATATATATCATAAGTTAATATATATTTAAATGAAATTATAGCACTATTTATATTGACAAAAAAATATAAAAAGACAATAAAAAAGACAGCATTTTTTTTTATGTTGACTAGGGAAATGAGTTGAAAAGAAAAGACACTCCAAAATACGGACAATAAAGTAATACACTTACTTATGAATAGTACCAAAGAATTCATTAGATTGGTATGTTTGTCTAATTGAAATAATTTTTCGTGAATTAGGTTTTTGGGCTTTCTTCTGTTTAATTTCTAAAAGTAATCCGTCAACGGAAAAATTGTTACAATAAAAAAATGTACATATATTATTGAACATAAGGATAATACCATGAAAATCTAAATTGGTACATCTATAAAAAAAATTATCTCAAATGATCATGAAAAACTCTAGATTGTTACACTTGTGATAAATTTATTTTCAAACTAATTTTTCAATGACCAAAAATCCATTGATACCCTCAATTAAATTAGATTAATACCGCAAAAAAAAAAAATAACAAAACCGGTATAACTAGGGGAAAAAAACAGAACACATGGGAGGGGTGGCTCCCTCCCGTATGTGGCATTACTAACTATTCGATCATGTATATTGTCATGATAGTATACATTTTGCCTAGTTTGCAAAATTTTCTAGGGGCAACTAGTGGGATTGCAAGAGCAAATTTTCTACTCTACATAGCCGTCATTGAATATTAATCATTATTTTAACAGCACCCTTCACAAAGCTTTATTGTAGCCTAAAGGCTTTAAGAGTCTTCTCTCGAAACCCATATCTAGAGTTTGAAAGGTACTTGATAATGACAATGAAAGAATGGGTGTGTTTATTTGTGTTTCTATTTAAAAAGTATTCTGGGGAATAATTTTTGACCAGAAAGACGCGTTTGGTAAACTTGTTCCAAGAATAAAAAATGAACAGAAATATGTTTGGTAAATTTGTATTTTTTTATTTTAATTTTTTTAATATTTTAATTTTATTTTTTATTTTTTTCTTTCTTTTTTCTTTTTTTTTTTTTTCTTCTTTTGGCCGGTCGCCGGTCTCTGTCATGGCCAGCGATCGGCTGATAAGGGCTGGCGGCCTCGCCTAGCCATAGCGAGGCTCACTAGCCCCCGGCGAGGCCAAGCTCGTCGAGCCTCGCCTTGCGTCGGCGAGGCTCGGGCTCGCCCAAATCCGGCGAGGCGAGCTTGGCCTCGTCGGATCTGGGGGAGCCCGAGCTCACCGAGCCTTACCCCGCATCGGCGAGGTCGAGCCTCGCCAGAGGGTCGCTAGCTCACGATGCTCGGCCTCGCCGGGGGCTGGCGACCCTCTGGCGAGATCACCGGCCAAAGAAAAAAGAAGAAAAAAAGAAAGGAGAGAGAATTTGTTATTCAAAAGTGTTTCTGGAACAAAAAAACAACCTTTTTTTGTTTCTTATTTCCGTTCCAATTTTGTTCCGAGAACAAAAAAACAGATTTTGAACAAAAATGCAAACAAACGCGTTTCTGTTCTTTTTTTGTTCCCGGGAACAAAAAAATAAACTTTTTTGTTTATAAACAAGAAAAAAGAACACAACCATGCACGCCCAATGTTTCCTAAACAGTATTCTACAGTAATTATTTGTGTCTATAATCTATATCACGCATAAGAACTTGATATTTAAATCAAAGAGGTCTCTTTGGTTTCTTTGTAGGCAAAAGAAAAATTCCAAATTCAGCTGAATGAATCCTCTAAGAAAAGGCTACACCTCTATATCTCATTGATTACCTTAATTTGATTTCTTGCACATCATTTCTTGGTAAATTATTGACTAGATAAAATAGTGAGTTATTTGATTTTCAGTTTTCTTTTTTACCATTGATTTTGCTAACATTTTCTATCATGACACTTTTCTTAGTCTTTGCAGTTTGCTTTTTGTTATATGCTAGTGTCTCAGTCATGAGATTCCCATGACCAAAGGACCATGCATAATTGAAGAAGACCTCTCAAGATCACCTAAAGTTTCCTCAAGACCTTTTGAAATGCTTCCAAGGGCGGACAAGACAGTAATTGTGTCGAGGATCTAGAATTCTCTCGACATAAATACCAATAGGTGGTAGGTAAGAAGGCACGATCTTGTCCACTGGATTGAAGAACAATCAATGGTTGTAATTCAAGAGCCACTAGTATAAAAAGGGTGCCCTTCTCCTCATTTTATCTATCCAACTATTTCATAATCAAATTCCTTCTCTCTTTATAAACTTTCTCTCTTTAAGATTCGAGTGAGCAAGCGAGTGATCAATCCCAAAAAGCTTGGGCTAAGATCTAAGTGAGCAAGCAAGTGAGTGATCAATCGATCTGAGTGAGTGATCAATCCCAAAGAAGCCAAGCTTCTTCTGGGCTTAGGTGATCAATCCTAAGGATCCTAAGAAGCCTGGTTTAGGTGCTCCAAGGATCCAAAAGATAAAACAAGGTTTCACGCTTTACTTTGTAGTTGTCGATAGTAAAATTTAAGCATACTTATTTCTTAGAGCTAAAAATAAAGACTGCCATGAACTTATGCTCTACTCTATGCTCATTCAAAGTGAAAAACTCCATTGTTGCTTTGTGAACGCAAATATTCTCAAAACATTCCTATCTTCAACTTTTTTCTTTGAGTCATGAATTCGACCTCACCCAGCCTCTCTCTAGAATCACTGCAAGGTGTCCAATAAGCAGAGGTCTCTTCCCTTTGCGCTCTTTCACTATGTATTTCTCAAATTCTTCCCTGGTCCAATTAGCATTGTCGTCTGTCTTGAAACCACTTTCAAGCACCACAAAACACCTTGCCAAAATTCCTTAGGTCCATTGAAGAACAATGAACAAACAATTACACAGTTGCAACGGAGAGTTATCTCATGCCGTTCGGTATTCTCTACATACATGATTCTATCTGTTTCAAGTATAGGTAACTTTTTATGGAAACGTCATTTGAGCCTATCCAAGAGTATGCCATGTGTTACTCCTGTGCCATTTAGCGCCCGAATCCCTTTTAATAATCGAGATCCATCCGCTTGGTGGATGAAAATTGAGGTTCCCTTCTCTCTAGATGTTCATGGCTCAAATAGACATTTGAGATTGAACGCCTAGCAGCACATTCAAGCATGTCGTTGTCTATGTGCACAAGGTTTGCTGGTCAAAAAATTAATTTGAAGTATATTTATCATAGATGTATTAGTTTGGAACTTTCCATAATATTAATTCATAATCAATTCCTTAATTTTAAAATTGAAAACCGTATTCTTCTTCTTCTTTTCTCTTTTTTTTTTTTTTATCGTAAAATTTACAAACATATCATCTACAGCTAGCAAAATGGGTCATATATGAGTCAAGTGAAAGTTAAATATGGGTCAGAAATGGGTCTGAGAAAGGAAAACACAAAAAAAAAAGGGTTTGAATGGGTTATTAGGAACTCACTTTGAATCCATGGGCCATTGCCTTCCCCTCTTTAACTTTATAAAAATATTTTTTTATAAAAAAATCAAAATTTTTAATTTTTTTTTTCATATTTCAATTTTCTTTTCTTTTTCTTCATTCCTTAGGCGGCAACCGGCAGGGCGATGGCCGATGACAGGCCAAGCTAGGCTCGAGCTCGCCGACTTTGGGCAGGACTTCGACCTTGCCAGATTGGCAAGATTGAGCCCCACCCGATGTCGACGAGGCTTGGCCTCGCCGACGCCGGCGAGCTCGAGCTTGCCTATGGTCGGTCACCGATTGTTGTTGTGACTAGTGGCCAGTTGAAGAAGAAGAAAAAAAAGAAAAGAAAAAAAAAAAAATAATTATTAAAAATTAAAATTATATTTTTTTATTTTTAAAAAATATTAAAAAAATTATTTTTAAAAATAAAAATAATTTAAAAATTTATTTTTAAAAGATAAAAATAATTAAAAATTTTATTTTTAAAAAATAAAAATTTGATTTTTAAAAAAAATATTTTAAATAAGCTTTTATAAGTTTAGTTAAAAAATTTTCATGTTATAGTTTTTAGTTATTCAATGGTATGTTCACTTTAAATAAGAGAAGCATGTATATGGTCTAATTCTTCATAAATATTTCAATTTATAGCATGTACATGGTCTAATTCTTCATAAATATTTCAATTTATAGGTTTTTTTTAACTTTTTTATTTATTTTTTCTTCAATTAACATATAGTAGAAGTGAGTTTTCCTAAAATATTAATAGGTTTTAGTAATATGGATCGGGTCGGGTATGTGTTGGGTATGGGTCGAGTCGGATATAGGTTACTTGATTTACACTATATGAATATGAATCAAAATGAGTTAAATAAGTTAAATATGAGCTGACTTAGTTTCGTCCAAACCCAAATCCGATCTAATTCACTTATTTGACGGCTCTAATATAATCGCTTCAAATATCGAATCGGATCGAGGTAGAATGTCAATCGTCAATCCTACCCCACGCGCGCACAACAGCCAACCATCAAACCTGTGAAAGCGACGGTTGACAACAACCTGTCCAAGACGTGCAAAAGTCAATGAGAATCCCATTCTCTATCTCTCTCCCTTCCACCACCCGAAACCAACCCACCAATCCGGAAAAGTCCGCCAGCGACGACCCACGAAAATGGACCCGCCCGAAGCCGGCAACCCGCCGCCGCCCCCGGCGATCTCCGACCGCGTCCTCATCGGCGGCACCGTGGACCCGGTGACCCTGACCGCCGACGGGAGCCTGGTCTGGCCCGGGGGACGCCACCGGAGCCTCAGCGTCGAGGAGGAGGTGCTCGGCGTCGACGCGGAGGGGCCCCGGATCAGGATCAAGGCCCTCGTCGACGACGGCGCCGGCGACCGGGCCTGCTGGGCCGGGGGCAAGGGGGGCGGCGGCCTGGTGAGGAAGGACGTCGTGTTCGAGCCGCTGTCGGAGGAGTCGAGGAGACTCTGGTGCGAGAAGCTCCGGGGCTGCCTCGATTCTCTAGGTGAGTGGTCGACGTTTCGCCGCGGGTTTCGAATTTCGCTTCCGTTTGCTTGATGCTGGGAACGTAGGAATGTGGTAGAAACCTGTGAATTGTGTTTCTCTGATGTTGCTGCCGAGTTGACCGTGGTGCCTCACTTGAATTGTGTCAATCCGGAAGGATTATGCTGTGATGCGATTTGATCGCGCCATTGCATTTGCGCGTTAGTGTGCTTAGTCAATTTAGAATATATCCGAGTCTTGTTGAGAGAGCTTGTTGAATTGTTGTGGCAGGCTCACTTGGAGTTGCAAATGGATGTCTTAGGTTGTCTTGATTTGCGAATGTTGTTTGCTTTTGTGGCTTTCTGTTTTTATCCAACATGGTATCGAAGGAAGTAAATTACAACACCCCATTATACAGTTTGTTGGTATAAACTACAAGAGGACATTAAGTTTGTAGTTCGGTGCGTGCCCGATGAACAGGAGTGATTTGAGGAAGAAGTGGGAGTACTGCAACAGTAGCTTTTACTCTGTGTTGCTTGAAAAAGTTTTGATTTTGGGCAATCCAAGAGGAGTAGTATGGAGCGAGGGGGTTTAATTCTAGTGTTTTTTAAGATGTACTCTGTTTCAGAAGTTGCTTTTGTGTTGCTTGAAAAAGTTTCGATTTTAGGCAATCAAAGAGGAGCTGTATGGTGTTAGGGGGTTTAATGCCAGAGTCATTTAAGACGCACTCTGTTTCAGAAGTTACTGGTACTAATTTTTCTCTTGTTGCTTTTATTCACATCTGCTCCTTTTGACAGACCGTCCCAAAAAGTTGTTCATACTATTAAATCCTTTTGGAGGAAAGAAATTGGCTCCCAAGACTTTGGCCAATGTCGTAAAACCTCTTCTTGAGGATGCCAGCATTCAATTTGACATACAAGGTTTGAGGTCATCAATGCAAATGAATACTGCTCTTACAGCTTTACCTCATGTTTGCTGATTGCTCATGCAAAGTTTTTCACTGCAATTTCAGAGACTCAACACCAGTTCCATGCGAAGGAAGTCGCTCGTTTGCTGGATCTATCAAAGTACGATGGCATTGTCTGTGTAAGCGGAGATGGAATCTTAGTTGAGGTTAGTTATTTAGGTGCAGATACTAGATGTCATAATATACTCTTGGTATAGTTGGAGACCTTGTATGAAATGGCTGCAATTTGTCAACTTTTCTTTGAAGGTTGTTCACAGCCTTTAAACTTTTTAGGAGCCACGATGATTTTAACTTTATGTGTCTTATATGGTAGTTAACAGTATCGTGGATCGATCTTAGTTAGTTGTCCTATTATTCTCTTCAGTGACAAACTTCTCAAACTTTTAGTAGGTAGTAAATGGATTGCTTGAACGAGAGGACTGGGAGGCAGCAATAAAAGTTCCAATCGGAATGGTTCCTGCAGGTTTGCTCTTTGCCCCTATTGTTCAGTATAGTAATTGAAGAGAGGACTTCGGTTTTATAGCATCCTTCCTACATAGATAGTACAGATTATGCTTAAGTTAAAATAGCAGTCTTTCTGTTCCAGGGCTTTCATTGGTGGAATTTCCCGTTTAATCAGTAACATCTTAGAGGGGCACCATTGGAAGTAACTAAATACAGGATTTCTGCTCTTTCTTTGGTTGACATGGATCTTGGATGTGTTGTTCCTGCATCTAACACATGGGGCATTATATAGGTACTGGAAATGGCATGGTAAAATCTCTTTTGGATTCTGTCGGCGAACCATGTACAGCATCTTATGCTACTCTTGCCATTATTAGAGGTTAATGTTTTTGTTTTCTTTGCATTTCAGTGTTGTAGCTTTGCTCGATTCTTCACTTTCTCTTCCTTTTTTTGTTCTCTGTCTGAACTATTGGATCTTTCTTTTTAAATGGTATTTGTGGTTTGACTATTTATAGGACACAAGAAATCACTGGATGTGACCACCATCAAGCAAGGCGATGCCAAATTTTTCAGCATTTTAATGCTCTCCTGGGGTATGCCGAATTCATGTGATCATGTGCTAGGTTTAGGTTATCTGTCTTGGTACAATTTTTTTTTTACCTTTTCTCTCTAAAGTAATTCTCACAGTGCAAATACTCAGTCCTGACATTGAATAACAGGACATCTAGAGCTGTCTTAAGCTCCATTCACTCCTCCAAAAGAGCTTGACTTCTTCATTATGTCGGTGCTGTGAAAAGTTTGTATAGTTGGCCTAGCATGCATTGTGGCCCCTGTTTTGAGCTCATTGTTTTTTGGAATAGAAGAGGCAGAAAGGACGTTATATTGGCGGCTTATGATCTTTTTTTGTGAATGTATTTGTTTCGTTTCAGGTCTTGTTGCAGACATTGATATTGAATCAGAGAAGTATAGATGGATGGGAAGTGCTCGTCTAGATTTTTATGTAAGTTTTGGCATGATGCTACCAAACTCTCTCTCTCTCTCTCTCTCTCTCTCTCTCTCTCTCAACCCAAAGATTGAACTTCAGTCCTCTAGCTCATGTTTAACTTGCTATGCTACTTGATCACAGAGGACTTTCATTTATGAAGTTAGTTGCAGTGGTTGCATGTGCTACTTCCTCGTGAAACACTTTCCCTCGGAAGCATATCTAATGGAGAGTCCTGCAATTCCATTATTCTGAGCTTTTATTATATGATCTTCAAAGAGTGGGCCTGCAATATAGTTCGTAGTCAATAGCAACATTGCATCTACCTGCTATCCCTGAAACCTCCTGTCTCAATGTTCTATTGCTATAGAACTTAGTGGGAGGTAAACCTACCATTCCATCTACCTATTATCCCTGAAACCTCCAGTCTCAATGTTTTATTGCTATAGAAGTTAGTGGGAGGTAAACCTACCAATTTTTACTTACTTGTGGTATATATCTCACATATAAATGCCCAATATACTTCCCCAAGTTTATTAGTTTGTTTCCCTGATTTGAATCCACACCATCATTAAATTAGCATGGTTCTTTGTGTTATATTAAGTGCTGGAGTATTTGATATTGATGGATTTTTGTGTAGGCACTTCAACGTATACTTCATCTGAGAAGATATAGCGGGCGCATTTCCTTTGTGCCTGCTCCTGGATATGAAACTCATGGGGAGCCTACTAGTTATAGTGGCAACTTTGGTGGGAAGGACATTGTCTTTGAGAAAAGTGAAGGAAGCTCTGCTAAGGTTGAAGGACAAGGCTACCAAGGACCTGATGTTAAGTTAGAGGAATTAAGCTGGAGAAGTATTGATGGCCCATTTGTTTCAATCTGGCTCCATAATGTTCCTTGGGGTGGCGAAGACATTATGGCAGCACCTGATGCAAAGGTTGGGATATAAAAGTTCTTATTAGTTTCCTTGGCTCCCATGTGGTGACTCTTTAGTTTGGTCTTCCATAGGAAAACAAAGTAATTTCCCAATCAGTGTGCAAAGTGCACATCTTCACAAGTTCTTATTTATATAAGCAGCATCATCGCATATTATGAGCAGAGCATAAGGGAAGCACAATTAAGGTGAAGGGAAACCTTTAAAGTCTGCACACATGCATATTATGGCACCAAAGTGATGATTGATGGATCTTATGGCTTGGGCAAAACATGCTCACAGTGCTTTATGAATGGTCTAGCTTTTATTTGCATTATTTAAGTAAAACACAAAGCATGTATGCATGAAGTTCACTGAACACGATACCACATTGTACATCGAGTATTTCATATCTGGCATACTTCTCTAGATGACCCAAGTTGTCTTTCTAATCTGGTTCATGTGTCAGCAGGAAGTATATGTTGAATCTGCAATGCATAGGATCAGTTTAAACTTTGAAGTTCATCTTATGGTTTTCTAGAAGTGTAGATACTTCATAAGGCAGTTGAGATGTAAGTTGAATGCGCATGATGTATGGTATGTTTAAGTCAATCATAACATGCATGACTAATTTGAGTGTTTGAGGTGAATGAGTTTTTACCCCCATTACGTGATCTTTTAAGCTGCAAGTTTTAACAACTTAGCATCTCCTTTTTTTTTTTTTTTGGTTAAGTCTTCTCATAAGATTCACATGTTTTGAGGACAAAAGATGACAATCCTCTTCTTTGGACTCTCACAGTTTTCTGACGGTTGCTTGGACTTAATTGCTATCCGGGATTGCCCAAAGCTGTCTTTGCTATCATTGATGACCGAGCTAAATAATGGAGGTCATGTCAAATCGCCTCATGTTATTTATATCAAGGTATCCTATGCTTCCGAAGAATATAGAAACTCCCATGGGTTGATTTCTCTTTGTCCATTCAGAAAGACTTGAGTTCTATATAATCACTCTAAGTAACTGTCTCTCATACTGTGAAATGGCTTAATATGTAAGCAAGCATATTTGTTCTTCCTATGCTGCAGGTCAAAACCTTTGTCTTGGAACCTGGCCCGCGTGTTGACGACCCAACCAAGGAAGGCATCATAGATACGGATGGTGAAGTTTTGGCTAAAGGGAAAGGAACATTTGAGTCCAAGCACAAGGCAATAATGGCATATGATAGGCTTTTAATTACTGTGGACCAAGGTTTAGCTACTGTCTTTTCCCCCATCTGAAAACTTCTCAGTCCACATTTTGATAGTTTCAATCAGTTATTATTCATTATCACAAAAAAATAATTTCCTTTTATTAATGGTCTTACCACACGGGCTGTATTGATTAATTGACATAACCCCGATGGGGCACTATGCAAAAGAAATGCGGCGGAATAATATTCGTGCTAGTCTTTTTGTTGAACAGGCTTCATAGGCATATTGAGTATCCTCAATGTAAGCGTTCGCAGTTTATCGGTTGCTTTCGGTTTGAACGTCTTTTGCAGCAGATTTTGGTTGTCACAAGTTCAGTTAACTATCATCCCATTTGCTGAACAAGAGCGTCCTTCTCCTTCCTGAAGGACCCAAAACTGGAATCACGAATGGAGAATTTACAGGCTGAGCCAGTTTGAAACTTTCTGCTTCTAATCTTTAGCCATAAAGAAGGCTATGGAAGAGCCTTCCTGGCCACAGACAGTTGCTTTCGATTGTACATTGTTTGATCAGGCTAGCTTTTGTTAACTTGCTTTGTTGTACTTCATTGCAAAAACAAGTATCATTTATGCTTTCAAAAGTTAAAACCGAGCTTGGGCTGAGCTCTTGAAACTAAATTTAAGCTTGAACTGTAATGAATTTCGTCATCACGCTAAAAACTTAATAAAAATCAAGTTACAACGAGTTCAAATCAAGCATCAAACTTTGAGCATTCGAGTCAAGTCAACTTTGAGTGGAGTTCCACGTGAACTTTGAGTGGAGTTCCACGTGATTTAAATGAATCACATCCTATTGAAGCCTTTAGAAATCTTGCATTCATCCAACTATTTAAACGTTTTAATTAAATCAATTGATGATGATCTCACTAAATCTATACGATATTCCAATAGGACGTATGTGATTAGTTTTGTCACAATTCGATGATTAGTCTCTCCACTTTTCGTAGCTTTCACGCTATAATTACAAGCCATCAATTCACAGATTAGGAAAAACAGCAGAGTATTTGAATATTCTAAATTGCCATATTGTCTAGGAGAGGGTCATTTCATGACTTTAGCTCATTTCTCCATGGGAAAATTATTGTGCCAATTTGGCGTATATGAGCACATCAATTTCAACCGTCAAGTTATGTGAATTTTGCTTGTAATCCTGCACAATTTGACAATTGATGTACTCCAACATCATGCGGTACGAGGTTAGGTGAGCGAATTTCTTCAATGATTCTTGGCATCATGTCGTCTATCATTTTCACTTATCTTTATTGTACATGCATTCCTTCCTAGGCATGCGAAGATCAACGGGTCTCATCCCTTGTGTGGCCGTGGACTCTCCATCGCTTGGCGTACTCTCACAAACATCTCAATCTATCTCAATCGTCAATACATATCTATCGAAATATCAATGGCAGAGAATTGATCGAGATATAGTAACCAAAACAGCGCGCAGTGGAACATGACCCAATCCATCCCTCTGCACCTTCGAAAATCTCCATCCGATTACTCTTTTGACTTTTGCTCCGCATCGTTGAGTGCTCTTTTTGTCGCATCTTGACTTTTCGGAAAGTTCTCCGTTGACTACGGGTAAGATTTTCCCCGATTTATTTTTAACTTTTGTGCATTGAAATTAAGTTTTGTTAATTTAAAAGAAAACTGTTTTCAAGCTATTCTTTTTTCGACTTTTCGATGTTTGAATGATAAAAAAACTAATCAATTTATGAAAATATTTCTATTGACTAAAAGCAATTAGCATAGGGCATAGATGGGGGGGGAATGGCTTTCCATCGTGGTAAGAAGTAAATCAATATACCTAAAATACTAAACAAATGAAAAATAACTAATTTTTTTAAATGATTTTCGTAGAAAATATTTTTCTTTATCATTTAGTTTTCAAGGAAACAAACACAGCCAAATGTAATTTATATCCATAGTTGTAATCTATTAATTAAAAATGGGTTAAAAAAAGATATGGCTTTAATTAATAGAATCACCATGAAATTGGAAGCGTTTTTCATTTTTCTTTTCAGTTCAAACATCTAAATTGATTTTCACTTTTTTTTTTTGGGTTAATACCTTAAAAATTCGAAATTGGTATATTCGAGACAAATTTATCATAAACTAATTTTTGTATCACAAAAAATTCTAAACTAGAACATTTGTGCCCTTCTTTGGCTTGAACTAATTTTTGGTTTACTAAAAGACCCAAACCGGTACATGTGTGAAGTATTTATCCTCTATTAACTTTTGTCAAATATTTTTCTTTATCATTTAGTTTTCAAGGAAACAAACACAGCCAAATGTAATTTATATCCATAGTTGTAATCTATTAATTAAAAATGGGTTAAAAAAAGATATGGCTTTAATTAATAGAATCACCGTGAAATTGGAAGCGTTTTTCATATTTCTTTTCAGTTCGAACATCTAAATTGATTTTCACTTTTTTTTTTGGGTTAATACCTTAAAAATTCGAAATTGGTATATTCGAGACAAATTTATCATAAACTAATTTTTGTATCACAAAAAATTCTAAACTAGAACATTTGTGCCCTTCTTTGGCTTGAACTAATTTTTGGTTTACTAAAAGACCCAAACCGGTACATGTGTGAAGTATTTATCCTCTATTAACTTTTGTCAAATTTTACTGTGAAGTTATAGAGTTTCAGGACACATGGTCCTCTTCCCCCCCCCCCCCCAACCACTTCTCTCTCCCTCCCTCTCCAATTTGAAAACAAATATGGCTCATTCTCTTTCTTCCTCAGAGCATTCTAATTCTTCTTCATCTTCCTTTTCATTGAGCACACTCCTTCATCGTCATTTTTATCTCCCTAATTAGACACTAGAACTTGTTCGAGCACACTTTTATCTCTAATAATCTTCTCACCTTTGATTTTTTTTTATTTTTTTTAGCTTGTTTGGCTAACTTATATGAATCAACAAATTAGAATGTTCAATGGCTTTAATTGGAAGTGGTTCAAAGAGAAGCGCATCATTATTAAGCTCTAACAAAGTTCGAAAGATGATCCGGGGTTTTTCATGTTTTGAGGGAGACAAAAAATGAGCCCAATTACCACCCGTGGTGGCGGCGTCGCTGGTTGGGCGTTGGTTTCTTTCACGAGAGGTCCAACGTTCGATCCACGGCGTCGTCAAGCGACTTACCCGGGGTAGCAAGGGTGGTGGTGACTCTACTGCTCCTCCAGGGTTTACTCCATCGCGAAGTGGCGCACGGGGCTTCCTTGGGTCACCAAAAAAAAAAAAAAAAGAGCCAAATTTGTTTTCAAATTATGAATAATTGAAGAATCAAAGAGAGAGAATTATGGATTTCCACATTGACTATACATAAATCGAGTTATTGTCATGCGTCTTCCATTTTTAGCAATTACACGGTAAAAATTGACGAAAAGTAACAAAAGATAAATATATTACGTGTTTACCAATTTAGAGTTTTTGAAAATTTTAAAATTAGTTCGAGATAAATTTGTTATAAGTATAATAGTGTAGGGTTTCTAGTTATTCGAAAATTAGTTCTGGACAAATTAATCAAAAGCATACTAGTTTAAGGTTTTTTGTTATATCAACTTTTTTTTAGCTAAATCTAAATCTAGCAATTCATTCATTGACCATTTAGACCTTGGATGAAAATAAAGGATTGCGTTATTTTCCATCTATGGTTAGAGAAAGTTAACCACGATATATGTAGCGACACATATCCGTATTTGCAAAGCATAAATTATAATTACGAAGTTCGAAGTGATTTTTTCTATCTTCTCTTTTTTCTCGACTTTATTTTAAGTATTTGATGTCTAATTCGAAGCAAGATACTTTCCATGACTTTTGTGGGTGGCATTCTTGATAGACAGAAGTGGAAAAAACCAAAGAGTGACATCATTCAGTCCAACCCTGTTCAAAAGTCAACAAAGTCATCGATGGTTAAATCCACAAAGATCAAATCGCCTGAGATTTACACAAGATTTATAGGTCTTGTCAAACTAGAAGGCCGTAGACGCCATCGTGCATGCGCCCATGCCTTCTTCCTATCTCTTTCGGACTCTCCAAAGCATCACCCAAAAGTTTTTCTTATTACCATTTCTAAACTTTAGGCTTATGATTTTATGCCCACAGGTACATCGTGTGTGATTCCACGGGTGATGGGACGATGGAAACATTTAGGATAGATATTGAGAGACTCGTTGTTCCATAGATATAGCACAATTTTGAATTTCGGCCGTGATTGCTTCATAAAAATAGATAATGTGGAAAATATTTTCTTGAAAATTGTCACTTATATCACTTGCAAAAGTAAATGATAAAAATATATTTTCATCGTTCATGAAAATAATTATATATAAGTTGTCATCAATAATAAAAATATTTTTTATTGACTAATTATTTCAAATGGAACATGCTAGGGGTGAGCATGGTCCGGGTTGGGTCAACCCATCCCCTAACCCTAGGACCAACTCGCACAGTACCGATTCTTAATTCTTGGGATCAAAGACCAACCCTATTGAGCTTAGGACTAAGAATCGGACCGTATGATTCGATCCAATTTCAAACTCAACTTAAAACCAACCGATAATTTATTTATTTCATTTTTTGTATTATCTAAAAAGGCAATTAAGGACCAGACTGACCCAATGGATTTGGTCCAATTCTAAGGTCAACTTAGGACTAACCAATAATTTTTTGTTTCATTTTTTGTACTCCCTAAAAAGGCAAGCGAGGACCGAACTGACCTTATGAGTTTAGTGACGAGCGAGGTTAGCTAAGAGGCGAGTGTCAAGTGGCAAGCGGAGAAATTATTTTATTCGATTTTGGCAAATTAAAGACTAAGATGACAAATAAGACAGAAGAAAATGAGTATTAGAAGAGGATGCCATGATGAGTTATTTATGCCATTTTAAATGTCATGAGGACTCCTTACAAAAACATATTTCTCCTTTGTAAATTTATGGCTTTTGACACCGTAAAAGACATTAAAATCTAAGTATTAAAAAATAATGTAAAATTACTTGAACTCCTTACTAAATAGCTATTTAATGTTGTTAACGCAGTTTATTTTAGGGTTTTCTTTATATAAAAAATTATAAATAATATATATATATATATATAATCGGGGTTGGTCCGGGTTGGACTGACCCTAAACTTTCAAGACCGAGGACTAACCCGCACAGTGCTGATCTAGGAATCCTAGGACCAAAGACCGAACCGATCTCCCTAGGAACCAGACCAGGACTGGTAAGGTTGGGTTAGTTCAGGGTTGGTCCAAGGTTGACCCTAGACCAATGCTCACCTCTAGTACTTGCAATTATTTTTAATAATATGTTTCTCGAATTAGTCATCTCTTGTAAAACAATCACGCCCAAATTCATAGTTTCAAGTACATCTCAAGACCACTCAAACATTTTTCTCAAGAAATGGACACTATCATACAGTGCTCATTGTAGTACTCTAATTTTTCAATCAATTACTTGGTAGTCTTAATAGTTAATAAGTGTTCACTGGAACTAGGTCGACAATTTCCCTAGCTAAAAATTCTATGTAATTTAAAATTTATAGCACTTGTGATCCGTTTTCTGAAAATTATGACATTTAAGTAATCGACTAAAAAGTTGTGAATTTCAAGTGATTAATTAAAAAGTTATGATATCAAAGTAAGTGTAATATAAAAATTATAGTACTTATAGCATTCTCTCTCCATCTTTCTCATATATGATGTTTACAAAGTAAACGATTAATGTTGAAAAGCTTATCATTTGGGAGTTGGAATCGACAATACTCTCAAACCAATGAGGATCACTCAACCTTTTTGCTCAGGTGGCCATGTATGTTACAGGTTGATAATTTCCTTGGCCGCAGATTAACCAGTGCGGCGCTTGGCGAACGGAATTCATCAAGCTAGCCTTCTTTTTATAGTTGTTCCAATGAACAAGACAGGGAATAGTTCTTTTCATACGAGATTGTACCACGTCCAGTTTGGCTTAGGCGTCTAGTCCATCGAGCGAGACAACAGTCTTCTTTAGGCTCAATAACTGATTTCAGCTTGTCATAACCTCATCAAGAGAGCTGCTTCAACTCCCAACCAGTTTATACATGGGAGGCCAATCCCGCTTTCAGAGCTCCTAAGTAATATTATCCTTCTATCCTAAAACTCCTAGCACCAACCGTCCTGACGTCACTCCCACAAATTAGTTGTGTTCATCATCTCTATGCTTTCGCTCTTCACTCGATAACCCCAAACTTCACTACCAATAATTCACGGGTACAAGAAAATCACGGACCGTGTCATGTACATGTTAGCAGTCACGCCCACAAATGATGGTCATGCGACCAAGTCATCTTGAACGACCAAGTCGGTTTGAATGGCCGAGTCCAAGCTAGGACCAAGTCGGCCGAGATGAATATTCAGACAATTGAATCAAGCATCGGCTTAGAGTTCGGAGGCCCGTCTCGGCATTGTCACCAATAGCTTTGTACAAGCATCTAGATATATTCAACGACTGCATCAACTGTCACCTGTCGCGTCTTGTTCCAGAAGATAAAAGAAGCAAGAAACGTAAGATGGTAAGAACCGTCGATGCTTGCGATCATTGCGGAGGCGTCCGTCATCGAAGAGAGCTCGCTGCTCGCCATTGTTCGACTCTCCTCATTTGTGGAAAACCAAGAAAACCCAAAAGCATCGTTTGGCGTGGCCTAGAGTCGTTCGAGTTCAGCAGTTACCAGTAACTCCGAAACGTGCATGACAGTTCTTGATCGATTCCACGTCTGTCTTGCCTCGCTTTTTGTCCTATGCACGATGCATGTCCAAACCCTTATCTAGTCTTTCCCGATCAATTGCGGAAGCAACAAAGCTGATCACGCTAGATCTTAACGGATGATCACATCGCATGCTCAATCGTCATGGCAGGGCCTAGGCACGCTTGAATCTAGCATTATCAGCAACTACAAAACTTGCATGGCTGTTCTTGATCTTGTTTTGCTTTGTCTAAACCCTAATCTAGTCTTTCCTGATGGAATGCGGAAGCAACGAACTGATCGCACTAGATCTTCACGGCGTGGCCTACACACGTTCGAGTTTAGCAGTTACCAGTAACTACAAAACTTGCATGGCAGCTCTTGATCTTTTTCTTGCTTTGTCCAAACCCTAATCTAGTCTTTCCCGACGAGTTGCGCAAGCA
The DNA here is from genome assembly GCA_016097545.1 of Eucalyptus victrix. Classification (NCBI taxonomy): domain Eukaryota; kingdom Viridiplantae; phylum Streptophyta; class Magnoliopsida; order Myrtales; family Myrtaceae; genus Eucalyptus; species Eucalyptus victrix. The sequence continues at coordinate 51,059,692 of CM027839.1, read as the reverse complement.
ACAGACCTGATCACGCTAGGTCTTAAGGGGCATCACGTCGCATGCTCTCGATCTTCAATCCTTTCTTGAGTCCTCGATGTTCTTCCCCAGGCCTCTCTACTTCGATTTCTTCGGTCTTTTAGGACAAGAATGTTGGCGTGTCGTGCATGAACACGTTCGGTTGATGTTGTCGTCTTCAAGTGAATAAAACACGTGGTTTTTTCGAGTAATCGATGCCTTCTATGTTGACTCACGGCTTTCACAAGGTGAAAGGAAAGAACATCATTTTAGGATATGATTTTACAAATGCGGCTCTTGGGTGGCCACGTTCTACCATCTTCGACACGATTGGTCTTATCCATATGGGAACCTATCCCATCCTCCTAAAATTGCACGTGTAGTTTTTAATCTGGCTTGTGTGTGAGAGTGGATGTTAAAAAAAATATCCTGCATTGCCTATCTATTGGGCTTATATACTCTTGGTCTCCATGCACCCGTTGGCTCAATTTTATGAATTGGACATACTACAAGAGTAGTTTCGGGATTATAATTTGTTGGGTGTCTAAGTTAGGGCATGTTTGGTAACAATTCTATTCCCGGGAGTAGATTCTGATCAGAAATGATTCTTTTTTATTCTGTTCCTGAGAACAAATTCTAAGCATTTTAAGCCATTTGGTAACTATCCAAAATTTCTGATTACGGAATAGAATTATATTTGGTATCGTGCTCATTGATTTTATTTAAAATCAATTTCTTTTAATTTTTAAATAATTTTTATACTTTTATACTTTTTTCTTTTCTTTTTTCTCGTATTCTTCTTCTTCTTCAGGCCGGCAACCTCACCGGAGCGTCGCCAACCCTTGTCGACTAAGCCTCATCGGTGGCCAGGCTGGCCTCGCTCGGGCTGAGCGAGGCATTGACGGGGTTGGGCGAGCCTCGCCGGGGTTGGGCAAGCCCCGCATGGCCACCGGCAAGGCTCGCCCAACCCATTATAAGGCTTGGCCTCGCTGGGGCTGGGCGAGGCGGAGCCTCACCATTGGCCAGGCGAGGCTCGCCGGGGTTGGGCGAGCCTCGCATGGCCACTAGCAAGGCTTGCCCAACCCCCTATGAGGCTCGACCTCGTTGGGGCTAGGCGAGGCCCGCCTGGCCACCGGCGAGCTCGGTGGCGGCCTGGGGAGCATCCGGCAAGCTCGCCAAGGGCTTGGTGAGCTTGTTGGACCGATTGCAGGCGGCGGCAGATTGGTTGCCGGCGATGGTGGCCAACGGCAGTAAATGGTGGTGGACAGCAATTGCGGGATGACGGTCGATGAAGAAAAAGAAAAGAGAAGAAGAAGAAGAAGAAGAAGAAGAAGAGTTGGTTTTGATTCTTAGAATTGTTCCCAAAACAAGAATCGATTTTTTTTTTTTATTCTTGATTATGTTCCAAATCTAATTCCAATAACAAAAAAATAGAAATTTGTTCTTGGGAACAAAATTTTTACCAAATACGATTTTGTTCCCAAACTGCTTCCGAGAACAAAAAGACATAATCAAGCACTGTTGGGATGGTTACCAAACAGGCACTTAGGCTGTACATGACAAAATTTGGGAAACAGAAATTGATTTCTGGCCATAAATCAATTTTTTAATTTCTATTCCTTGGACAAGTTTCTGAGCAAAGAAACCCGTTTGATAACAACTCAAAATTTATATTTCTGAAATAGAAATTCGTTTGATAACAGAACAAAATTTCTATTTCTAGGAATAGAAATTGATTAGATAACAACATAGGAAATCCTCAAATACAAAATAATAGTCGAAATAATACTAAAACAACATAGGAAATCCTCAAATACAAAATTATAGTCGAAATAATACTAATACATTACAAAAGTTGAAAATACAATTTCATGGATTTTTCAGCATATTATTATCCCTTGCCATTTTATTCGCAATTGTTTTCCTAAGCGTATTTATTTGGTTTCCCTCATTGGTCAATGTATTGTTTGCAAGCTCACCCTGCGTAGGTTCAGACAAGTATTGCGGAAGCATGAATATGGGTGTTATCAATGGCGCCTATACAGCCTTGTCATTTTATAAAAAAACTAGTATTATACAAGATTATCAACAAAATAAAATTAATGATATAAATGAATATATAAGAATTCTACCTTAAAGTAATGTTTATGGTTAGGAACCAATCGAGGGAAGGTTGGTTTATTTTGATTCTCGAATTGAATCAGTCTAGTTGCTCATTCCTAATTTCTTTATTGTTGCTCAATGAACCTTTAATGGCCCTTGCATAGCAAAGAGAGAGATTCTCTTGAATCTCTTGCCTTTGAATTAAAATTCAAGATTGTGTAACAATCTAATTATTTTGATTTTGCAAGAATTTTGAATCCGTAAAAAAATAAGATTAAATTTCCAGGCACGATTTTTATTCATCTATTACATAAGAACTTTTTCTTCAACTGGCTATGCGCATGCCTTTTCTAGAAGGAAAGAGCCCAATTGTTTTTAAGTAAGCATTTAAGAACTTTGGTCATTTTTTAAAATTGGGGACCCATTCGATTGCCTTTCATCCTAAAGAGGAAGTTATTAAAACAATTGAAAAAAATGCAAAAAAAAAAAATAAGAGCAAATTAAGAAAAAGAAAATTAGCCATAATTTGTGAAGTTGTGGTTGTGAGTAAATTAAGTTAGCAAGAAAGCACAAGGTTCTTTTATATGGTTTCATTTCAATTTCTGATTTCTATTTCAGAAACTGAGAAGTTAAAAATTTCAACTTCTGATTTCTTCAATTTCTCTACTTCTGGAATAGAAATCGTTTTAAATAGAGAAATCAAATTGCATTATCAAACAGATTTCTATTCCAAAACGTGCGGGGAACAGAGAAACACAGAAATTGAGAAACAGAAATTTTGTAATGCACGTCCTTATTGGCCAACTATAATCTAAATCAACCTCTATAGAGCAATTTGAACGGAAAATTTATTTAAAAAGACCTAAGCTTATTGCATTTTTGGCAACTTTTTTAGTATGCCAATTAAGTCAATTTTGTCAATTTTGATCGAAAATCGCTAACGTAGATATTTGTTATCTTACATGTCATGGCCATAGGACAAATTTCAATAATATTTTAATAAATTTTTATTTTTATTTTTCCTTATTTTTTATTTTATTTTTTTTTCCTCACTTCTTTTCCCTCCCAATTGGTCGCCAAGCTTAGTGACTGGCCAAAGGCAACTGTTAGTGTGGGGCGACCTCGCCGAAGGCTAGGAAGGTTGGCCCTCATTAGCCTCTAATGATGGCGACCCCTCATCCAAAATCGACAAGGTTGCCCCTTGTTAGATCTCAACGAGAGCAACCTCACTAGTTGTTTCCTTTGGCCGATCGTCGACCATTGCCCAAGCTTGATGACTGATTGCATGAAGAAGAATGGAGGGAAAAAAATAAAAAAAATAAAAAATTGAAAAAAATCAAAATATTATTAAAATTTCTCCACATTGGCTCTGACCATGCCACGTAAGATAGTTAATATTTATATCAGTAACTTCCAATCAAAATTGATCAAATCAACTCAATTAGTAAAACTGTGAAAATGTTTATGACTTAATTGTCAAAATTAAAAGGTTTATGACTTAATTAACAAAAGTGTAATAATATTAGAACTTTTTGGACAACTTTCCCCATTTTAAATGGGACCTTAAACTGTTCTCGCTGTACCAAACACAGTTACCATCTTATGGAACTGACATGGTTCCAAAATCCAGTTCAAGTTGCCATCCCTATTCCATGTGCAATACCGGATTACCTGTCAATAAAGAAATCAATCGCCATCACAATTTCTTTGGGTGGGGAGGATTAGTCTTGCATGAATCTTTGGACGATACCTGGGAAAATGGAAGGTGTTTTGCTCCTCGAACACGATTGCTTGCGTGCGCCGGATGAGTCAAGGGCGTTTTGCTCAAGTAATTTACGCCTTTCCCGCCATCAAGACGGCGACATCTCCTCTGCTGCCCTTGCTCTTATTTTGTCCTTGTTAGGTGGTCATCGCGGTCGTCCTCAACCACTATCGTGGGGATTGCCACGCCTCCGGGAACTTGTATCTCTATGTTCTCGTTTGTATAGTCCAAGAGCATGAACGCAGAGGTCCGAGTATGTGGGAGCTTGTTGGATGCCCTTTGAAATTCTTTGGACCAATTAAGTCTGGACTTTTTACTAATCAATGGGATTTGAACTTGTGATCTTTAGCTGCAAAATTCGACAACGCTGAGGTTGGTTCACCTTATCCTCAATTTAATGGAAAATTTTAAAGAATGATCTAGAGTTGACCCATTTTTTCAATAAGAAAATCAATGATGAACTTTACCTCGAATGAAGATCTTAAAATTAAGTTGGCAACTCAGGCTCTCATTTGAGATGAAGTCAATTCCAAGCCCTATGATGAAGACTTCATTTGAGATTCTTATTTGAGATAAATTTGACAAATTCAAACTCTTATATGAAATAAGATCGACTCTAAGTTTTCTTTTTAGAATGCCGCTTTTACCTCATATTTTATCTGAAATTTTCTCTTAATTTATTATTAATTCAATCATATCAAGCAAATTTCATTGAAACGTAATCACATCGAGTTACCCGTGAAACACTACCGTCCCACGGGCCGCAGTCCGCACATGGACTGGGAACCGCTTTTCTTCGTGGACATCACATTGGCGTCGCCTCAGGAAAACCCATCAAATCGGAAGCATTCAATTGCCTCCAATTACGAGGAGACTGTGCTCCACCGTTTAAAGTACGAAAGCCAGACTCGTGCTCTGTATCCCTTTCTACGTCCGTCCAGACGAGGCATAATCCCGATCTCACGTAAGGCGCAGAAGCCGCGAAACGACTCGTCATTTGTCGTTTCGCCGGTCTGAAACCAAAGCGTGGGGACTCGGGGACCGACGTCGACGCCCGCCGCCACGCGAGCGTGGGCGCGTGCGCGTTCCCGCCTGCGGAAGCAAAGCGTCGCCGCTTACGTCTGATCCCAAGACGGGCCCCACCATCTCTTTCCTCCTCCTCGCGGGCCCCACGCAGTTAAAACGCCGGCAACGACATTCGCAAGCGCGTGGCCCTCCGCCCACTCGCGTCCGTGCGCACGCTCGCCGTCCCTTCTCTGGTCTCGCCGCGCGTGTCACTGCACCACGTGGAGTGGGAGTTTTGGGTGGAGGGGGGCATTTTCGGTAAATACCGATCAACGCGAGTCCGGCTCCGGGCTAAATTACGAGAAAGCCCTTGGATCGGTTTTTTGGTTGGATTTTTATGGTTGGAAAAATGCGTACGGGCAACCGTGTAAAACACTGCTCGAATTTCCGCGGATAGATTTTTGTTTTTGTTTTTTTTTTTTGGTTAACCAATGTTTTGAATTAATTAAATGCACTTAATAAATGCAATCAAGACATCCCAAGTGATACTTCATTTTTCTGTAAATAAGTCTTATCAAGGGATATATATATCTTTTCTATAGATTGATTTTAACTTTTTTATCTTTTTTTTCCTTAATCTCCAACTCATGCACTATGCCTTTTTTAAGTCTGAAAGCCAAATATTTCCATATCATGTTGATGTTGACACATAAATTTATGTATTTTTTAAAAATAATTATACATATATCCATCTATATATTTTTACAAGATCGTCTTGCCCGCTCGTTTTCAATTAAATTCGAGAAAAAACTATCTCTTTGACTTCCCACCAAAAAGTTTAAATATTGTCCAAAATTCAACAAAATTACGTAAAAGTTTACATGCAAATCAATAGGTCGACATTCACATGACATGAATACTTCACATGTTTTTTGACTAAAAAAATCAAAATAAGTACACCGCAAATTTTAAATTGAACAAAAGAAGTGAATGTTAATCCACACCTTATCACGATTTAACAAAGAGAGAGAGAGAGAGGTGCCTTTAGCTTTGAATTAAGCGAGACCAAACTTGCTTTTTGTGAAAAATGAATAGGATATGGTACTTATTAATTAGTCAAATTAGAATCAAATTAGAAAGAGACTCTCCTAGAGTGTTTTAAGTAACAAATTAAGAAAATTTAATATTTTTCTTTTCATATATCAGCATTTCTCTCATTAATGTAATAGATGCTTAAACAATTGAGTTAAACATTTTTGTAATTGGTAAGTATTCTATAGAATTGGGTAATATAATTAGAAATTTCACATTAGTATATCATAATATATTTATCTTAAATTAATTTCGTTTCATAAAAATTTTCAAACACAGTCGTTTCATGACATAGTTACCTAAAAGTAATTTTCGTTCGCACATCGAGGCGAGTCCTATTTTATTGGTGGGTGCGGATAATAATGAATTTCGCTCCAACGTCAAAGCGCAGACGGCGTCGTCGCCTAGAGAGAGAAAGAGTGAGTTTGAAAAAAAAAAATATAGGAAAGAGAGAGAGAGAAGAAAAAACCGAAACAAGAAAAGCATCAGAAGAGAGAGAGAGTAGAGATAGAGAGAGAAAGAAGAGTGAGAAAGAGGAGGAGAGAGAAAGAGGCCAGAACTTTAGGCACGACTGGGACGTGCTTTTTAAGCCTCTCGCATGCGCACCACACACCACGCACGCTCGAATTCCTTCTCTCTCTTCGAAAACCCTCTCTCTCTCTCTCTCTCTCCTCTGTGATTGCAGATCAGGCTCCCGCGCCACTCCATTCGCGCATCTCCGATCTCCTCTCTCCACGCGGCCGCTGTCCCGTCGCGCGAATTCGCCCCGCCGTCGTAGGAGACCGCATCCTCCGCCATGGCGGCGCCGGCCCTAGCTTCATCCCCTACGCTAGCAACGCGTTTCTTTGGAAGTCAGGCCAGGCGAGGGAATCAATTACTCCCTCGTTACTGGCCCAGGATAACAGATCAAGAGCTACAACAAGTCTCTGGAGAGTATCCTTTTGTTCTATGTGCTTTGATTGATTCATAGCAACTCCTAGAAAGGTGAATTTTATTCCATTCTCTATGTTATTGTTTTTGGTGAAAAGCCGGGAAGGTACAGTTTCACCTCTGCTAATAATTAGCATTCATGATCCTATTCCTTAACTTTTATAAGCTCAAACTCTGTAATCACTCCTCTGTTTGAGAAAATGTTGAGTGTTAGTGATGCAGGTAAAATTGGGCGTTTAGTGCTGCCAAGAAAATGTGCCGAGGTAAAAGACCTTCTGTCTAAATTCTTATAGAGCTTTTGTTGTCCTCATTTTACCTGGGAGAAACATTTTGGAATTGAAGTCCTGTGTATGTCTTTTTGATGTTCAGATTTCTGTATGGATTTCAGTCTGATATGTTTCCCTACTTTCTGTGGAATTGTCTTAAGACAAATGACACGAAAAACTTAAGCTTGCTGGAATATGTTATTTTTGTGTTTACTTTTCTTGCATTTTGGTTTAAGTAGTGCCCCGGGTCTAGGAATCTTTTGTTTGAATGATTAATGAGATTTCATTATGTAGCTACCAAGGGGGTGCCACCCCTATACAAAATGGCTTTGAGTAGAAGCCACCCATATACAAAGTTATGCATAAAGGACTGTTTCTAACCTTTCCAATAAACTAGAACTATAAAATTGAACTTCCTGCTTTACAAGAAGTAAAGAGAGATTGGGAATTTTTCCATTGTGATGGAGGTAGGCATTATTTAAGCAGTTCCTCTATTGCTTTAGACTAGTGGTTGAGCTTGCTTATTGAACCAAATTTAGAGGTGAGGTGATTGGGATGTCTTTGGTCTTTGGCTTTTAATTGAGCATTTGGACTTTGACCTTCATTCAACATTAATGCTGCAAAACATGAAAAAATTATCATCTGGGATGTTTCATACATGATTTTTCTGAAGCCCTGCCATGAAAAATCATGGCATTTCAAATAGTCTTTGAAAGATTGGTATTTCTGAAGCCCTGCCAAATGGAAAAGACCTGTAGTTCTATATTTAACATTTTCCTTTCAAAATCGTTTTATTTTCCATAATTGGGGAAAATTGTACTTAACCTCTCTCAACTGTGGTCAATTGCAAACTGCCTCCTATCTTGCTGCAACTAATCCCTCATGTCTTTGAATCGTTTAAGAAATAGAAAAGCTGATCCTAATATTTAACTGAGTTGAACTTCTCAAAGTTGTTTTACTTCTAGAAGGAATGTGCGACGATGCAACCTCTATGCCATTTGAAGAATCATAGGATTACATTTTTTTCCCCTGTAAGTCAAGAAAAATTAACTGCATCAAGAAGATGCTAACCCTTATGAGAAAAGATCAAAGCCAAATGAGAGCTCTTATACAAGACAATAAATATACGGCATAATTTATAGCATTTGTATCAAGTGTAGATCCCCACTATACCTCTAATTCAAATCAACCCATTCCCCGCAATACCAGAAGTATATGGTTTCAAAGCAATTTTCAATCAGTGTTTGGATAGTAGGGTTATTCCCCTTCAAAGGGCCTCTGTTTTGGTCTTTCTAGGCCACTGGGCAAACAGAAATGGGAATTGAGGCAAGCCATTTTATCTTGTGACAAGTGATCTGAATACCCTTCCATGCTCATAGCTCTTGCTTAATAGACCCCACAATGACCCAGCTTGGACCTATGGAAGCATTTGTCAAAGCTCGAAAGGTTCTCGTCCATGGAAAGTTTAGAAGACACATTGCTGTTTCTTCTCTTTTTTGTCAAATGAAGTACCTGTTGGCCAACACTTATCTTCAAATTTGCTTTATTTTGGGTTGCCAAAGACGGCAGCCCAAGGTGTGTCATTAGTTTATATATTAATTGACCAAGGTATTAAGGTCCACAGATCTAAAGATGTATGAGATTACTGGAAGTTATGGAGATATTTGGGTTAAGGAAGGGGGCATGAGGTGATTCCATCTAGTTAATAGTCCAAGAGGGAGTTTGCAATGACTTTAAGGGTACTTTTGACACTTAATGATCTGGGTGCCTATTTGCAGTAAATTTTAACAATAATAACTGAAAAAATAAAAGAAGAGGGGGCAAAATAGCAATTGATCCAAAATTGGATAGGGTGGTCTGGCATTTTCCCCCCTAGCAATGGAATTCAAGTTGTAGAAAAAAGCTACAATGAGGTCTGACCATAAAGAATTATGGTGGGGATTTGTGTTCACACAATGGAAGTTTGATGATTTGAAAACCTGCCATTTTGGAAAAGGCTCTTATACACTGTTAGAGAGTTTTGTAATTCTATCTGGGTTGTTTTTGTTAATTCGTCCATTCAAAGGATGTCAAAATTGCTAAAGCCGCCAACAGGTAGCATGATAAACACCGATGTGAAAAATCAGCAGGGTTTAGCCATTCTTGGGCCATGTGATAAAGAACTGGTTTAGACAATACTAAACTTGAGTTATGAGAATACAATTTTTTTATTTATTTGTTTGTGCTTGTTTCAAATTTAAATAAATAAGGGCTTTTGAGAACTTTGGAATGTCTCTTGCATTTCAAAAACTTGGATCATCTCTTGTTTATGATTTGAATCTTGAAGGATATCTTCATCAAGGTTCTTGGGTGTTGGCATTGCATTCCAATTTCAGATTTTTTTTTTTTTTTGGAACTTTCTACATTTTTTCCATTTTCCTGAAGTTGTAAAATGGGTCGTTTCTCCTTTAGAACCTCTTCTGAATTTTTTTTTTTTTGGTAAGGCCTCTTCTGAAATTTTTTGTTTTTACTTATTGCAAAAAAATTTTACAAGTGAAATTTTGGAACTGTACAGGCCTATTTTCCGTCTATTTCTCAGCCTGAAGGATTGCCGCTCAAAGTTCAGGATGCCAAAGGCTCGGAGTGGATATTTCAATTTCGATTCTGGCCCAATAATAATAGAAGAATGTATGTTCTGGAAGGAGTCACGCCTTGCATACAGTCCATGCAGTTGCAAGCAGGAGACATTGGTAAAAATACTTAAACTTGCGGAATAGGATGCAACAAACTCGATATTTTACTCTCTACAAATTTTACATGATTGGATAGTGCGATACTACACTTATTAAGACTTGTCTGGCATAATGAGTAGGAGCAATGTTGCTGTCGACAAAAACCTTTTGTCCAGGATTACTGCTACTGACAAAATGTCACTGCCTTATTACTCTGAGTTTCATATCCTTCTGGCTCTAGGACTGAGATTTGATTTTGTTCCCTCTCAGTGACATTTAGTCTGTTAGAACCAGAGGGAAAATTGGTCATGGGATTCAGAAAGGCTTCAACTGCTCCCTCATCTGATCAGGTCAGGACTCACGCAATAATTGACTTTTCCCGGCTTTATTTGTGTACGTGCTAGACCTCAGAGATATCATTTATTGGCTTCCTGCACTGTAAATGGCACTTCTCATTCTATGCATGGTAATTTCTACTGCGGTCTTGCTGAAAGCTGGGTGACAAAGAGTGGGGATCTTCACTTCATACTATGTTATGTGCATGCATTTGAGATTTTAATAAAATATTGATTGAAGATTTGTTTGGGTTTAATGCACTCTGCTAAACCGGGATAATTCATCTTTGTTGGTTTTTCCCGCTTCTAGGAAGAACCCTCTCATGATGGAGAAGATGCTTCTATATCTGAGCAACGACCAGAGCAACAGCTTGAGGAGCCTTTTGAGCAATCTGATACTCACTTCCAGGGGAATATGGTGAGTATTGTCTCAATCTTAAAACTAAAATGATGCCAAATTAAATCGCAAATTTGGAGCTTTGGTTAGACTTCTGTATGGAAGCGCTATTGGTTGAGCATCAGTTTGAAAACTTGGATTCCATGACGATGCAGGGAAGGGCGCAGCCAAGGCTGAGGCCGGGGAAGAGGAGTAGACTGTAATCGTGGCAAAGCAGTCTCCGGGACCTCGCATGCCAGACGGAACAAGAGGATTCGCAATGGGTTGTAGAAATGAAAATACAAAAAGAAAAAGAAAAAACAATCTATGAACGTTACATAGAAGTATAAGGGTTTGTGGAGTGGCCTTATATATATATATATATATATATATATATATATATATATATATATATATATATATATATATATTTTGTCCTCGTCTCTCTTTAAATTTTCTTTAAATTTGTAATCGATGAATTAGGTTTTTATATCCTCTTTGTGAAGACTCCATAGTATCGTATATAAATCGTGGGAAAGTAGAGGTTGGAAGTGTGAGACAAAGGTAATATTGGAAAAGAAAATCAATGCAATGAAAAGTCAAACCAAGAGGATGTAGGTTTCTTCAAGCCATTGCTCTCGGGCAATAGACATTTGCGATCTAATTTGATTTGTTAGGAAGAATCGGCTACACGAGGCATTAGTTAAAGGGTTAGATTGAGAAATAGGCAACATTGACCCATTTGAGCTGTGTTATACATCGATCGAATTCCATAAATGCACCTCATACGAGCCTCAGCATGAATAGAAGAGAGTAAAGTTTAGGTTATAAAGTTTTTGAGCATCACATAACTTAAAGCTCGACCTGCATTTCTCAAGAAAAACACAGCACGTCCTAAAAAAGCACAAAAAAATTGGAAAAAGAAAACAAAAAAACATATTCAAAATTGAATGTGATTGTATTGTGGCCTATGGTATCATTTAGATGAAATGGACTAATCAATTTTCCTCCCGAAAGGTTAACGAAGCAAGAGGGAGCAAACAGTCTGAATCAAATGACCGAATTTATTCAAATATAAAAGCCAACCAAGTATTATTATATAATGACACGTTGCTGCTCCACACTTGGCAACCCAGTATCTAAGTTGTCTTCTCTCTGTCTCTGCGGGGTAGCTCAAAGCACCATGGAGGACAACTAATTGTCTCCTTTCTCAAGAAATGACGCAAGTATAAGTTACACCTCGTGGGTTGCAGCTCTCGAGAAACCTTGATCCTTTCCTGCTTGGAAATCATCCGATACGACACCGGCAGGAGGGCACATGCGAAAAACATACGAGATGGACTTGGATACCACCATCGGATTCTTGGAGGGTATAATAAAATCTGACAATTTCCCAAAGCACTGCTCATCGAAAGGAAATGACCCACTGAGAAAGAAGAAGCTGCCCGTTCCCAGCTTCTCCACCTGGAACAATAATCACAAGGGCGTCAAAACAACATCGGGGGCTTAGGACGGATAAATACAAAAGATGGTTTGAACGCACTATTATGAACTATTAAAGCCGCTACTCAAAACTGAGCTGAAAAATTCATCAGTGTAACTACCGATTAGGAAAGAAAAACTCCAGAACAAAAATGAAAAATCTAGATTACTGGCATTGCATGGAACTGGTATGCTCTGTGATCGTGAGGCAATTGCATGTGCACGGCAGAGAGCATACCAGTTCCTATGCTTCCGAAGAATATAGAAACTCCCATGGGTTGATTTCTCCTTGTCCATTCAGAGACTTGAATTCTATATAATCACTCTAAGTAACTGTCTCTCATACTGTGAAATGGCTTAATATGTAAGCAAGCATATTTTGTTCTTCCTATGCTGCAGGTCAAAGCCTTTGTCTTGGAACCTGGCCCGCGTGTTGACGACCCAACCAAGGAAGGCATCATAGATACGGATGGCGAAGTTTTGGCTAAAGGGAAAGGAACATTTGAGTCCAAGCACAAGGCAATAGTGGCATATGATAGGCTTTTAATTACTGTGGACCAAGGTTTAGCTACTGTCTTTTCCCCCATCTGAAAACTTCTCGGTCCACATTTTGATAGTTTCAATCAGTTATTACTCATTATCACAAAAAATAATTTCCTTTTATTAATGGTCTTACCACACGGGCTGTATTGATTAATTCACATAACCCCGATGGGGCATTATGCAAAAGAAATGCGGCGGAATAATATTCATGCTAGTCCCTTGTTGAACAGTCTTCATAGGCATATCAAGTATACTCAATGTAGGCGTTTGCAGTTTATCGGTCGCTTTCGGTTTGAACGTCTTTTGCAGCAGATTTTGGTTGTCACAAGTTCAGTTAACTATCATCCCATTTGCTGAACAAGAACGTCCTTCTCCTTCCTGAAGGACCCAAAACTGGAATCATGAATGGAGAATTTACAGGCTGAGCTAGTTTGAAACTTTCTGCTTCTACTCTTTAGCCATAAAGAAGGCTATGGAAGAGCCTTCCTGGCCACAGGCAGTTGCTTTCGATTGTACATTGCTTGATCAGGCTAGCTTTTATAGCTCTGATCAGCATCAGATATCGGGAAATCTTGATCACCATTGGCACATCCCATGATAGCTCCTCTGCATCGATTGAGTGTCGGTTAAATTTCGATCGCTTTCGATTGCACATTGCTTGATCAGGCTAGCTTTTCTTAACTTGCTTTGTTGCACTTCATTGCAAAAACAAGTATCATTTATGCTTTCAAAAGTTAAAACCGAGCTTGAGCTGAGCTCTTGAAACTAAATTTAAGCTTGAACTGTAATGAATTTTGTCATCACGCTAAAAACTCAATAAAAATCAAGTTACAATGAGTTCAAATCAAGCATCAAACTCTGAGCATTCGCGTCAAGTCAACTTTGAGTGGAGTTCGACGTGGTTTAAATGAATCACATCCTATTGAAGCCTTTAGAAATCTTGCATTCATCCAACTATTTAAGCATTTTAATTAAATCAATTGATGATGACCTCACTAAATCTATACGATATTCCAATAGGATGCATGTGATTAGTTTTGTCGCAATTTGATGATTAGTCTCTCCACTTTTCGTAGCTTTCATGCCATAATTATAGGCCATCAATTCACAGGTTAGAAAAAACATAAGAGTATTTGAATATTCTAACTTGCCATATCGTCTAGGAACGGATCATTTCATGACTTTAGCTCATCTTTCCATGGGAAAATTATTGTGCCAATTTGGCGTATATGAGCACATCAATTTCAACCGGCAAGTTATGTGAATTTCGCTTGTGATCCCGCATAATTTGACAATTGATGTACTCCAATATCATGCGGTATGAGGTTAGGTGAGCGAATTTCTTCAATGATTCTTGGCATCATGTCGTCTATCGTTTTCACCTATCTTTATCGTACATGCATTCCTTCCTAGGCATACAAAGATTAATGGGTCCCATCCCTTGTGTGGCCATGGACTCTCCATCGCTTGACATACTCGGCTCCCATCCCTTGTGTGGCCATGGACTCTCCATTGCTTGATGTACTCTCACAAACATCTCAATCTATCTTAATCGTTGATACATATCTATCGAAATATCAACGGTGGATAATTGATCAAGATATAGTAACCGAAACAGCGCGCAGTGGAACATGACCCAATCCATCCTCTGCACCTTCGAAAATCTCCATCCGATTACTCTTTTGACTTTTGCTCCGCGTCGTTGAGTGCTCTATTTGTCGCATCTTGACTTTTCGGAAAGTTCTCCGTTGACTACGGGTAAGATTTTTCCTGATTTACTTTTAACTTTTGTGCTCGCACAATTTAGCTCTTAGTTAACAGAAAATACTGAAAACCTTTCAAAATAGTTACACGGGTTTCCTCAAAATATGTATTCGAGATTCGAGAAAAAGTTAGGATTAGTTTAATTGAATGGACAGAAACTAATTACTTTGCAATTGTATCATCTATAATATATAATTTTTTCGAAAAAAATTAAAAGTAAGGGCCATTGATGAACCAAGGAGTGTAAATCCTACTTGTGCAAAAACTTGGAACATGAAGTCGAGTTATGTGAATTCACCATTAGATCGGGTCGACCTCAGTGGAGCAAGCGCATTACATTGACACAAGCAGACTAGTGAAACATCTTAATATTGAAATTAAGGGTCCATTAATTGAAAGAAAAGCTGTTTTCGAGCTATTTTTTTTGCAACTTTTCGATGTTTGAATGATAAAAACTAATCGATTTATGGAAATGTTTCTATTGACTAAAAGCAACGAGCATAGAGCATAGATTGGTGGGAAAATGGCTTTCCATTGTAGTAAGAAGTAAATCACTTTCCCTAGAATATTAAACAAATGAAAAATAACTAATTTTTTTAAATTATTTTTGTAGAAAATATTTTCCTTTATCATTTAGTTTTCAATGAAACAAACACAGCCAAATGATTTATATCCATATTTGTAATCTATTAATTAAAAAATGGTTAAAAAAGATATGGCCTTAATTAATAGAATCACCATGAAATTGGAAGTGTTTTTCATTTTTCTTTTCACTTCGAACATCTAAATTGATTTTCACTTTTTATTTTTTGGGTTAATACCATAAAAATTTTAAACTAGTATACTCGAAACAAATTTATAATAAACTAATTTTTGTGTCACAAAAAAATTTAAATTGGAACATGTGTGACATATTTGGCTTAAACTGATTTTTGGCTTACTAAAAGACCCAAACCAGTATATGCATGAAGTATTTATCATCTATTAACTTTCGTCAAATTTGACTGTGAAGTTATAGAGTTTCAGCGCACATGGCAATAACCTACTTGGTGTAAAAACTCCTCTCTCTCTCTCTCTCTCTCTCTCTCTCTCTCTCCAATTTGAAAACAAATATGGCTCATTGTCTTTCTTCCTTAGAGCATTCTAATTCTTCTTCATCTTCCTTTTCATTGAGCACACTCCTTCATCATCATTTTTATCTCCCTAATTAGGCACTGGAACTTGTTCGAGCACACTTTTATCGGAAAAAGTGCCAAAAAAGTCTTAAACATTTTGTCTTTGTACCGATTAGTCATAAACCTTTTTATGTTATGCCAATTCAGTCCTTTCTAGCCAATTTTGGCCGGATTTTGCTAACTGGATGCCGACCGGCTGACGTGACCTGATCGATGCTGATGTTGACAACTTTTAATAATATTTTAATATTTTTTTATTATTTTTATTTTTTTCTTCTCCTCTTCTTCCTACAGCTGACCGCCGGACCTCGGTGACTAGCTAGAGGCGATGGCTGGTGAGGTTGCTGGCCACCTCGCCAACCACCTCGCCAAATTCGGCGAGGGAGAGCCTCGCCAGCCCGGCACGAGCCACCCTCGAGGCCTAAGCGGTGAGGGTGAGCCTCGCTAACTCGGCACAAGGCCAGCTCAAGGCCGCCTCCTTGTGCCAAGCTGGCGGGGCTCACCCTCGCCGCCCAAGCCATGAGGGCGGCCGCGCGGCCACTGGCGAGGTGGTCGGCAAGGTCGACCTCAACCTTGCTAGCCGTTGCCTCTGGTCGGTCGCTAAGGTTCAACGACCGGTTGGAGGAAGAAGAGGAGAAGAAAAAAAGAAAAAGAAAAAGAATAAAAAAATATATATTATTAAAATTTACTTACAGCAGCGCCGATCAAGCCACGTTAGTTGGCTAGCGTTCAGTCAACAAAATCCAGCAAAATTGGCCGGAAATGACTGAATTGGCACAACGTAAAAATATTTAGGACTAAATTAGCACAAAAAAAGGTTTAGGACTAAATTGACATAAAGATAAAATGTTTATGACTTTTTTGACACTTTTCCCCACTTTTATCTCTAATAATCTTCTCACCTTTGATTTTTTTTTTTTGATCTTGTTTGGCTAACTTATATGAATCAACAAATTAGAATGTTCAATGGCTTTAATTGGAAGTGGTTCGAAGAGAAGCGCACCGTTGTTAAGCTCCAACAAAGTTCGAAAAATGATCTAGGGTTTTTCATGTTTTGAGGGAGACAAAAAATGAGCCCAATTTGTTTTCAAATTATGAATAATTGAAGAATCAAAGAGAGAGAATTATGGATTTCCACATTGACTATACATAAATCGAGCTATTGTCATGTGTCTTCCATTTTTAGCAATTACACGGTAAAATTTGACGAAAACTAACAGAAAATAAATATATTACGTGTGCACCAATTTAGAGTTTTTGGAAATTCTAAAATTAGTTTGAGGTAAATTTGTTATAAGATATACTAGTGTAGGATTTTTGTTTATCCAAAAATTAGTTCTGGACAAAATTATTATAAGCATATCAGTTTATGATTTTTTGTGACATCAACTCTTTGTTTTTTTGGCTAAATATAAATCTTGCAATTCATTTGTTTGCGTTATTTTCCATCTCTGGTTAGAGAAAGTTAACCACGATAGATGTAGCGGCATATATCCATATTGGTAAAGCATAAATTATAATTACGAAGTTCGAAGTTCGAAGTGATTTTTTTTCTCCTCTTTTTTCTCAACTTTATTTTAAGTATTTGATGTCTAATTTGAAGCAAGATACTTTCCATGACTTTTGTGGGTGGAATTCTCGATAGACAGAAGTGGAAAAAAACCAAAAGTGACATCATTCAGTCCAACCCAGTTCAAAAGTCAATGGAGTCATCGATGGTTAAATCCACAAAGATCAAATCGCCTGAGATTTACACAAGATTTATAGGTCTTGTCAAACTAGAAGGCAGTAACTACAAAACTTGCATGGCAGTTCTTGATCTTTATCTTGCTTTGTCCAAACCCTAATCTAGTCTTTCCCGACGAGTTGCGAAAGCAACAAAACTGATCACGCTAGATCTTAACGATTCATCATGTCGCAAGCTCTCGATCTTCAATCCTTTCTTGGGTCCTCGAAGTTCTTCCTTAGGCCTCTCTACTTCGATTTCTTCAGTCGACAAGAATGTGGCGTGTGGTGCATGAACACGCTCGGTTGATGTTGTCGTCTTCAAGTGAATAAAACACGTGGTTTTTTCAAGTAGCTGATGCCTTCTATGTTGACTCACGGCTTTCGCAAGGTGAAAGGAAAGAACATGATTTTAGGATATGATTTTACAAATGCGGCTCTTGGGTGGCCACGCTCTACCATCTTCAACACGATTGGTCTTATCCATATGGGAACCTATCCCATCCTATTCCTCAAATTGCACGTGTAGTTTTTAATTGGCTTGTGTGTGAGAGTGGATGTTTAAAAAAAAAAAAAATCCTGCATTGCCTATCCATTGGGTTTATATATTCTCGGTCTCCCTCCACCTGTTGGCTCAATTTTATGAATTGGACATACTACAAGAGTAGTTTCGGGATTATAATTTGTTGTCTAAGTTATTGGCCAGCTATAATCTAAATCAACCTCTAACTCTATAGTCCATTGGGCAATCTGAACAAGAAATTTATTTAAAAAGTCCCAAACTTATTGCATTTTTGGCAACTTTTTAAATATGTTAATTAAGTTTATTTGGTCAATTTTGGTTGAAAATTACTAATATAAATACTAGCCGTCGTCCATGACATGGCCATAAGACAAATTTCAATAATATTTTAATAATATTTTTATTTTATTTTATTTTATTTCTTTTTTGTTTTTTTTCCTTGCTTATTTTCCCTCCAATTGGTCACCAAGCCTGGGCAATGGTTAGCAACTAGCCAAAGGCAATCGTCAGTGAGGGGCAACCTCGTCGAGCCTTTGATGATGGCAACCCCTCACCCAAAATCAACAAGGTTGCCCCTTGTTAGATCTCGACGAGAGCAACCTCACTAGTTGTTTCCTTCGGTCGATCGTTGGCCATTGCCCAAGCTTGATGATCGACTGCATGAAGAAGAAGGGAGGGAAAAAAATAAGAAAAGAATATAAAAAATAAAAAATTGAAAAATATCAAAATATTATTAAAATTTCTCCACATTGGCTTTGATCATGCCACTTATTGATCAAATGAACTCAATTAGTAAAATTGTGAAAATGTTTATGATTTAATTGTCAAAATTAAAATGTTTATGACTGAATAGTATAATAACAGTAGAACTTTTTTGACAACTTTCCCCTTCTTTCATTTGAGACGGGACCTTAAACTCGTCTCTCTATACCAAACACGGTTACCATCTTATGGAACTGAGATGGGTCCTAAATCCAGTTCAAGTTGCCATCCCTATTCCATATGCAAAACCAGATTACCTGTCAACAAAGAAATCAGTCACCATCAAAATTTTTTGGGTGGGGAGGATGAGTCTTGCATGAATCTTTGGACGATACCTGGCAAAATGGAAGGCGTTTTGCTCCTCGAACACGATTGCTTGCGTGCGCCGGACGAGTCAAGGGCGTTTTGCTAAAGTAATTTACGCCTTTTGCGCCATCAAGACGGCGACATCTCCTCTCCTGCCCTTGCTCTTATTTTGTCCTTGTTAGGTGGTCGTCGCGGTCGTCCTCAACCACTATTGTGGAGATTGCCACGCGTCCGGGAACTTGTATCTCTATGTTCTCGTTTGTATGGTCCAGGAGCATGAACGTGGAGGTCCGAATATGGAGGAGCTCGTTGGAAGCCATTTGATAGTCTTTGGACCGATTAAGTCCAGACCTTTTACTAATCGATGGGATTTGAACTTGTGATCTTTAGCTGCAAAATTCGACAACTCTAAGGTTGGTTCATCTTATCCTCAATTTAACTAGAAAATATTAAAAAAATAACCTAGAGTGGAGTCATTTTTTTTTTCATAAGAAAGTTAATAATGGACTTTACCTTAAATAAAGATCTTAACATTAAGTTGGCAACTCAAATCCTCGTTTGAGATGAAGTCAATTCCAAGTCGTCTTTTAGTGGAAATATCTTCATTTCATATCTTTATCTGAGATAAATTTATCAAACTCAAACCCTTTTATGAGATAAGATCGAATTTAAGTCTTCTTTTTAGAAAATCGCTTTTATTTCACATTTTTTCTGAAATTTTCGCTTAATTCACTGTCAATTCCGTCATGTCATATCAGGCAAATTTTGTCGGAACGTGATGGCGTCGAGTCGGCCGTGAAGCACTACTGTCCCACGGGCCCCATTCCGCACATGGATCGGAACCGCTTTTCTTCGTGGACGTCACATCGGCGTCGCACTCAGGAAAACCCATCAAATCGAAGGCATTCAATTGCCTCCAATTACACTCTAAAAAAAAAAAAAATTGCCTCCAATCACGATGATACTGTGTTCCCACGTTTAAAGTACGAAAGCCAGACTCGTGCTCTCTACCCCTTTCTCACGTAAGGCGCAGAAGCCGCGAAACGACTCGTCGTTTGTCGTTTCACCGGTCTGAAACCAAAGCGTGGGAAGTCGGGGACCGAAGTCGACGCCGGCCGCCGCGCGAATTTCTGCGGATAGATTTTTTATTATTATTATTTTGGTTAAGCAATGTTTTGAATTAATTAAATGTACTTAATAAATGCATTCAAGACATCTGAAGTGATACTTCATTTTTCTGTAAATAAGTCTTGTCGAGGGATATATATCTTTTCTGTAGATTAATTTTAACTTTTTTATCTTTTTTTTTCCTTCATCTCCAGCTCATGCACTATGCCTTTTTTTAAGTCTGAAAGCCAAATATTTCCACATCATGCTAATGTTGACACGTTAAGTTTATGCATTTTTTTAAATAATATATATATATATATATATATATATATATATCCATATATATATTTACAAGACCGTTTTGCCCGCTCATTTTCAATTAAATTCAAGCAAAAAATATCTCTTTGATTTCCCACCAAAAACTTTAAATAATTTCCAAAATTCAACAAAATTACGTAAAAGTTTACATGCAAATCAATAGGTTGACATTCACATGATATGAATACTTCACATGTTTTTTGACTAACAAAATCAAAATAAGTACGCCGCAAATTTTAAATTGAACAAAAGAAGTGAATGTTAATCCACACATACCTTATCACAATAAAAAAAGAAAAAAAGAAAAGAGAGTTGCCTTTAGCTTTGAATTAAGCGAGAACAAACGTGCTTTTTGTGAAATATGAATAGGATATGGTACTTATTAATTAGTCAAATTAGAAAGAGACTCTCATAGAGTGTTTTAAGTAACCAATTAAGAAAATTTAATATTTTTGTTTTCATATATCAGCATTTCTCTCATTAATGTAATAGATGCTTAAACAATTGAGTTAAACATTTTTGTAATTGGTAAGTACTCTATAGAATAGGGTAATATAATTAGAAATTGCACATTAATATATCATAATAAATTCATCTCTAATTAATTTTGGTTTCATAGAAAATTCTAAACACATTTGTTTCATAACATATTTACCTAAAACTAATTTTCGTTCGCACATCAAGGCGAGTCCTCTTTTATTGGTGGGTGCGGATAATAAAGAATTTCGCTCCAACGTCAAACGTCAAGCGCAGACGGCGTCGTCGCCTAGAGAGAGAAAGAGTGAGTTTGAAAAAAAAGAACATAGGAAAGAGAGAGAGAGAGAGAGAGAAGAAAAAAACGAAACAAGAAACGCATCAGAAGAGAGAGAAAGTAGAGAGAGAGAGAGAGAGAGAGAGAGAGAGAGAGAGGCCAAAACGAAGGCACGACCGGGACGTGCTTTTAAGCCTCTCGCATACGCACAACGCACCACGAGTTCACGACGCCGAAGCCTTTATTCTCTCTCTTCCGAAAACCCTTTCTCTCGCTTCTTCTTCTCTCTCTCTTCTTCTTCTCTCTCCTCTGTGATTGCAGATCAGGCTCCCGCGCCACTCCATTCGCGCATCTCCGATCTCCTCTCTCCACGCGGCCGCTGTCCCATCGCGCGAATTCGCCCCGCCGTCGTAGGAGACCGCATCCTCCGCCATGGCGGCGCCGGCCCTAGCTTCATCCCCTACGCTAGCAACGCGTTTCTTTGGAAGTCAGGCCAGGCGAAGGAATCAATTACTCCCTCGTTACTGGCCCAGGATAACAGATCAAGAGCTACAACAAGTCTCAGGAGAGTATCCTTTTGTTCTATGTGCTTTAATTGATTTATAGCAACTCCTAGAAAGGTGAATTTATTCCATTCTCTATGTTATTGTTTTTGGTGAAAAGCCGGGAAGGTTCAGTTTCACCTCTGCTAATAATTAGCATTCATGATCCTATTCCTTAACTTTTATAAGCTCAAACTCTGTAATCACTCCTCTGTTTGAGAAAATGTTGAGTGTTAGTGATGCAGGTAAAATTGGACGTTTAGTGCTGCCAAGAAAATGTGCCGAGGTAAAAGACCTTCTGTCTAAATTCTTATAGAGCTTTTGTTGTCCTCATTTTACCTGGGAGAAACATTTTGGAATTGAAGTACTGTGTATGTCTTTTTGATGTTCAGATTTCTATATGGATTTCAGTCTGATATGTTTCCCTACTTTCTGTGGAATTGTCTTAAGACAAATGACACGAAAAACTTAAGCTTGCTGGAATATGTTATTTTTGTGTTTACTTTTCTTGCATTTTGGTTTAAGTAGTGCCCCGGGTCTAGGAATCTTTTGTTTGAATGATTAATGAGATTTCATTATGTAGCTACCAAGGGGGTGCCACCCCTATACAAAATGGCTTTGAGTAGAAGCCACCCATATACAAAGTTATGCACAAAGGACTGTTTCTAACCTTTCCATTAAACTAGAACTATAAAATTGAACTTCCTGCTTTACAAGAAGTCAAGAGAGATTGGGAATTTTTCCATTGTGATGGAGGTAGGCATTATTTAAGCAGTTCCTCTATTGCTTTAGACTAGTGGTTGAGCTTGCTTATTGAACCAATTTAGAGGTGAGGTGATTGGGATGTCTTTGGTCTTTGGCTTTTAATTGAGCATTTGGACTTTGACCTTTATTCAACATTAATGCTGCAAAACATGAAAAAATTATCATCTGGGATTTTTCATACATGATTTTTCTGAAGCCCTGCCATGAAAAATCATGGCATTTCAGATAGTCTTTGAAAGATTGGTATTTCTGAAGCCCTGCCAAATGGAAAAGACCTGTAGTTCTATATTTAACATTTTCCTTTCAAAATCGTTTTATTTTCCATAATTGGGGAAAATTGTACGTAACCTTTCTCAACTGTGGTCAATTGCAAACTGCCTCCTATCTTGCTGCAACTAATCCCTCGTGTCTTTGAATCGTTTAAGAAATAGAAAAGCTGATCCTAATATTTAACTGAGTTGAACTTCTCAAAGTTGTTTTACTTCTAGAAGGAATGTGCGACGATGCAACCTCTATGCCATTTGAAGAATCATAGGATTACATTTTTTTCCCCTGTAAGTCAAGAAAAATTAACTGCATCAAGAAGATGCTAACCCTTATGAGAAAAGATCAAAGCCAAATGAGAGCTCTTATACAAGACAATAAATATACGGCATAATTTATAGCATTTGTATCAAGTGTAGATCCCCACTATACCTCTAATTCAAATCAACCCATTCCCCGCAATACCAGAAGTATATGGTTTCAAAGCAATTTTCAATCAGTGTTTGGATAGTAGGGTTATTCCCCTTCAAAGGGCCTCTTGTTTTGGTCTTTCTAGGCCACTGGGCAAACAGAAATGGGAATTGAGGCAAGCCATTTTATCTTGTGACAAGTGATCTGAATACCCTTCCATGGTCATAGCTCTTGCTTAATAGACCCCACAATGACCCAGCTTGGACCTATGGAAGCATTTGTCAAAGCTCGAAAGGTTCTCGTCCATGGAAAGTTTAGAAGACACATTGCTGTTTCTTCTCTTTTTTGTCAAATGAAATACCTGTTGGCCAACACTTATCTTCAAATTTGCTTTATTTTGGGTTGCCAAAGACGGCAGCCCAAGGTGTGTCATTAGTTTATATATTAATTGACCAAGGTATTAAGGTCCACAGATCTAAAGATGTATGAGATTACTGGAAATTATGGAGATATTTGGGTTAAGGAAGGGGGCATGAGGTGATTCCATCTAGTTAATAGTCCAAGAGGGAGTTTGCAATGACTTTAAGGGTACTTTTGACACTTAATGATCTGGGTGCCTATTTGCAGTATATTTTAACAATAATAACTGAAAAAATAAAAGAAGAGGGGGCAAAATAGCAATTGATCCAAAATTGGATAGGGTGGTCTGGCATTTTTCCCCCTAGCAATGGAATTCAAGTTGTAGAAAAAAGCTACAATGAGGTCTGACCATAAAGAATTAAGGTGGGGATTTGTGCTCACACAATGGAAGTTTGATGATTTAAAAACCTGCCATTTTGGAAAAGGCTCTCATACACTGTTAGAGAGTTTTGTAATTCTATCTGGGTTGTTTTTGTTAATTCGTCCATTCAAAGGATGTCAAAATTGCTAAAGCCGCCAACAGGTAGCATGATAAACACCGATGTGAAAAATCAGCAGGGTTTAGCCATTCTTTGGCCACGTGATAAAGAACTGGTTTAGACAATACTAAACTTGAGTTATGAGAATACAATTTATTTATTTATTTGTTTGTGCTTGTTTCAAATTTAAATAAATAAGGGCTTTTGAGAACTTTGGAATGTCTCTTGCATTTCAAAAACTTGGATCATCTCTTGTTTATGATTTGAATCTTGAAGGATATCTTCATCAAGGTTCTTGGGTGTTGGCATTGCATTTCAATTTCAGATTTCTTTTTTTTTTTTTTTGGAACTTTCTACATTTTTTCCATTTTCCTGAAGTTGTAAAATGGGTCGTTTCTCCTTTAGAACCTCTTCTGAATTTTTTTTTTGGGGTAAGGCCTCTTCTGAAATTTTTTGTTTTTACTTATTGCAAAAAAAGTTTACAAGTGAAATTTTGGAACTGTACAGGCCTATTTTCCGTCTATTTCTCAGCCTGAAGGATTGCCGCTCAAAGTTCAGGATGCCAAAGGCTCGGAGTGGATATTTCAATTTCGATTCTGGCCCAATAATAATAGTAGAATGTATGTTCTGGAAGGAGTCACGCCTTGCATACAGTCCATGCAGTTGCAAGCAGGAGACATAGGTAAAAATACTTAAACTTGCGGAATAGGATGCAACAAACTCGATATTTTACTCTCTACAAATTTTACATGATTGGATAGTGCGATACTACACTTATTAAGACTTGTCCGGCATAATGAGTAGGAGCAATGTTGCTGTCGACAAAACCTTTTGTCCAGGGTTACTGCTACTGACAAAGTGTCACTGCCTTATTACTCTGAGTTTCATATCCTTCTGGCTCTAGGACTGAGATTTGATTTTGTTCCCTCTCAGTGACATTTAGTCGGTTAGAACCAGAGGGAAAATTGCTCATGGGATTCAGAAAGGCTTCAACTGCTTCCTCATCTGATCAGGTCAGGACTCACGCAATAATTGACTTTTCCCGGCTTTATTTGTGTACATGCTAGACCTCAGAGATATCATTTATTGGCTTCCTGCACTGTAAATGGCACTTCTCATTCTATGTGTGGTAATTTCTACTGCGGTCTTGCTGAAAGCTGGGTGACAAAGAGTGGGGATCTTCACTTCATACTGTGTTATGTGCATGCATTTGAGATTTTAATAAAATATTGATTGAAGATTTGTTTGGGTTTAATGCACTCTGCTAAACTGGGATAAGAAGGGACGTGATGGAGAAGAACCCCGGGAAGAAGAAGATGCTTCTATATCTGAGCAACGACCAGAGCAACAACTTGAGGAGTCTTTTGAGCAATCTGATGCTCACTTCCAGGGGAATGTGGTGAGTGTTGTCTCAATCTTAAAACTAAAACGATGCCAAATTAAATTGCAAATTTGGACCTTTGGTTAGACTTCTGCATGGAAGCGCTATTGGTTGAGCATCGGTTTGAAAACTTGGATTCCATGACGATGCAGGGAAGGGCGGAGTCGAGGCTGAGGCCGGGGAAGAGGAGTAGAGACTGTAATTGTGGCGAAGCAGCCTCCGGGACCTCGCATGCCAGACGGAACAAGAGGATTCGCAATGGGTTGTAGAAATGAAAATACAAAAAGAAAAAGAAAAAACAATCTATGAACGTTACATAGAAGTATAAGGGTTTGTGGAGTGGCCTTTTTCGATATATATATATTTTGTCCTCGTCTCTCTTTAAATTTGTAATCGATGAATTAGGTTTTTATATCCTCTTTGTGAAGACTCCAGAGTATCGTATATAAATCGTGGGAAAGTAGAGGTTGGAAGTGTGAGACAAAGGTAATATTGGAAAAGAAAATCAATGGAATGAAAAGTCAAACCAAGAGGATGTAGGTTTCTTCAAGCCATTGCTCTCAGGCAATAGACATTTGCAACCTAATTTGATTTGTTAGGAAGAATCGGCTACACGAGGCATTAGTTAAAGGGTTAGATTGAGAAGTAGGCAACATTGACCCATTTGAGCCGTGTTATACATCAATCGAATTTCCATAAATGCACCTCATACGAGCCTCAACATGAATAGAAGAGAGTAAAGTTTAGGTTCTAAAGCTTTTGAGCATCACATAACTTAAAGCTCGACTTGCATTCTTAAAAAAAAACACAACACGTCCTAAAAAAGCACAAAAAAATTGGAAAAAGAAAACAAAAAAACATATTCAAAATTGAATGTGGTTGTATTGTGGCCTATGGTATCGTTTAGATGAAATAGACTAATCAATTTTTCTCCCGAAAGGTTAATGAAGCAAGAGGGAGCAAACAGTCTGAATCAAACGACCGAATTTATTCAAATATAAAAGCCAACCAAGTATTATTATATTATGACATGTTGCTGCTCTTCACACCTGGCAACCCAGGTATCTAAGTTGTCTTCTCTCTGTCTCTGCGGGGTAGCTCAAAGCACTATGGAGGACAACTAATTGTCTCCTTTCTCAAGAAATGACGCAAGTATAAGTTACACCTCGTGGGTTGCAGCTCTCGAGAAATCTTGATCCTTTCCTGCTTGGAAATCATCCGATACGACACCGGCAGGAGGGCACATGCGAAAAACATACGAGATGGACTTGGATACCACCATCGGATTCTTGGAGGGTACACAATCTGACAATTTCCCAAAGCACTGCTCATCGAAAGGAAATGACCCACTGAGAAAAAAGAAGCTGCTCGTTCCCAGCTTCTCCACCTGGAACAATAATCACAAAGGCGTCAAAACAACATCGGGGGCTTAGGACGGATAAATACAAAAGATGGTTTGAACGCACTATTATGAACTATTAAAGCCGCTACTCAAAACTGAGCTGAAAAATTCATCAGTGTAACTACCGATTAGGAAAGAAAAACTCCAGAACAAAAATGAAAAATCTAGATTACTGGCATTGCATGGAACTGGTATGCTCTGTGATCGTGAGGCAATTGCATGTGCACGGCAGAGAGCATACCAGTTCCTATGCTTCCGAAGAATATAGAAACTCCCATGGGTTGATTTCTCCTTGTCCATTCAGAGACTTGAATTCTATATAATCACTCTAAGTAACTGTCTCTCATACTGTGAAATGGCTTAATATGTAAGCAAGCATATTTGTTCTTCCTATGCTGCAGGTCAAAGCCTTTGTCTTGGACCCTGGCCCGCGTGTTGACGACCCAACCAAGGAACGCATCATAGATACGGATGGCGAAGTTTTGGCTAAAGGGAAAGGAACATTTGAGTCCAAGCACAAGGCAATAGTGGCATATGATAGGCTTTTAATTACTGTGGACCAAGGTTTAGCTACTGTCTTTTCCCCCATCTGAAAACTTCCCGGTCCACATTTTGATAGTTTCAATCAGTTATTATTCATTATCACAAAAAAATAATTTCCTTTTATTAATGGTTACCACACGGGCTGTATTGATTAATTCACATAACCCCGATGGGGCACTATGCAAAAGAAATGCGGCGGAATAATATTCGTGCTAGTCTTTTTGTTGAACAGGCTTCATAGGCATATTGAGTATCCTCAATGTAAGCGTTCGCAGTTTATCGGTTGCTTTCGGTTTGAACGTCTTTTGCAGCAGATTTTGGTTGTCACAAGTTCAGTTAACCATCATCCCATTTGCTGAACAAGAGCGTCCTTCTCCTTCCTGAAGGACCCAAAACTGGAATCATGAATGGAGAATTTACAGGCTGAGCTAGTTTGAAACTTTCTGCTTCTACCCTTTAGCCATAAAGAAGGCTATGGAAGAGCCTTGCTGGCCACAGGCAGTTGCTTTCGATTGTACATTGCTTGATCAGGCTAGCTTTTATAGCTTTGATCAGCATCAGATATCAGGAAATCTCGATCACCCTCGGCGCGTTTCATGATAGCTCCGCTGCATCGATTGAGTGTCGGTTAAATTTCGATCGCTTTCGATTGCACATTGCTTGATCAGGCTAGCTTTTCTTAACTTGCTTTGTTGTACTTCATTGCAAAAACAAGTATCATTTATGCTTTCAAAAGTTAAAACCGAGCTTGAGCTGAGCTCTTGAAACTAAATTTAAGCTTGAACCGTAATGAATTTCATCATCATGCTAAAAACTTAATAAAAATCAAGTTACAACAAGTTCGAATCAAGCATTAAACTCTGAGCATTCGTGTCAAGTCAACTTTGAGTGGAGTTCGACGTGGTTTAAATGTATCACATCCTATTGAAGCCTTTAGAAATCTTGCATTCATCCAACCGTTTAAACATTTTAATTAAATCAATTGATGATGATCTCACTAAATCTATACGATATTCTAATAGGACGTATGTGACTAGTTTTGTTGCAATTTGATGATTAGTCTCTCCACTTTTCGTAGCTTTCACGCCATAATTATAGGCCATCAATTCACAGGTTAGGAAAAACATCAAAGTAATTGAATATTCTAACTTGCCATATCGTCTAGGAGAGGGTCATTTCATGACTTTAGCTCATCTTTCCATGGGAAAATTATTGTGCCAATTTGGCGTATATGAGTACATCAATTTCAACTGTCAAGTTATGTGAATTTCGCTTGTAATCCTGCATAATTTGACAATTGATGTACTCCAACATCATGCGGTACGAGGTTAGGTGAGTGAATTTCTTCAATGATTCTTGGCATCATGTCGCCTATTATTTTCACCTATCTTTATCGTACATGCATTCCTTCCTAGGCATGCGAAGACTAATGGGTCTCATCCCTTGTGCGGCCGTGGACTCTCCATCACTTGGCGTACTCTCACAAACATCTCAATCTATCTCAATCGTCGATACATATCTATCGAAATATCAATGGCGGAGAATTGGTCGAGATATAGTAACCGGAACAGCGCGCAGTGGAACATGACCCAATCCATCCCTCTGCACCTTCGAAAATCTCCATCCGATTACTCTTTTGACTTTTGCTCCGCGTCGTTGAGTGCTCTTTTTGTCGCATCGTGACTTTTCGGAAAGTTCTCCGTTGACTATGTGTAAGATTTTCCCTGATTTACTTTTAACTTTTGTGCATTGAAATTAAGGGTTTGTTAATTTAAAGAAAAACTGTTTTCAAGCTATTCTTTTTTTTACTTTTCAATATTTGAATGATAAAAAACTAATTGATTTATGGAAAAGTTTCTATTGACTAAAAGCAACGAGCATAGAGCATAGATTTGCGGAAAATGGCTTTCCATCGTAGTAAGAAGTAAATCACTTTCCCTATAAACAAATGAAAAATAACTAATTTTTTTAAAATTATTTTTGTAGAAAATATTTTCCTTTATCATTTAGTTTTCAATGAAACAAACATAGCCAAATGTGATTTATATCCATATTTGTAATCTATTAATTAAAAAATGGTTAAAAAAGATATGGCCTTAATTAATAGAATCACCATGAAATTGGAAGTGTTTTTCATTTTTCTTTTCACTTCAAACATCTAAATTGATTTTCACTTTTTATTTTTTGGGTTAATACCATAAAAATTTTAAATTAGAACATGTGTGACATATTTGGCTTAAACTAATTTTTGGTTTACTAAAAGACCCAAACCGGTACATGCATGAAGTATTTATCCTCTATTAACTTTGAGTTATAGAGTTTCAGGGCACATGGCAATAACCTACTTGATGTAAAAGCTCCTCTCTCTCTCTCTCTCTCTCTCTCTCTCCAATTTGAAAACAAATATGGCTCATTGCCTTTCTCCCTCAGAGCATTCTCTCTCTCTCTCTCTCTCTCTCCAATTTGAAAACAAATATGGCTCATTGTCTTTCTCCCTCAAAGCATTCTAATTTTTCTTCATCTTCCTTTTTGTTGAGCACACTTCTTTATCTTCATTTTTATCTCCCTAATTAGGCACTGGAACTTATTCGAGCACACTTTTATCTCTACTAATCTTCTCAAGCACACTTTTATCTCTAATAATCTTCTCACCTTTGATTTTTTTTTTTTTTTTTGAGCTTGTTTGGCTAACTTATACGAATCAACAAATAAGAATGTTCAATGGCTTTAATTGGAAGTGGTTCAAAGAGAAGCGCATCATTGTTAAGCTCCAACAAAGTTCGAAAGATGATCTAGGGTTTTTCATGTTTTAAGGGAGACAAAAAATGAGCCTAATTTGTTTTCAAATTATGAATAATTGAAGAATCAAAGAGAGAGAATTATGGATTTCCATATTGACTATACATAAATCGAGTTATTGTCATGTGTCTTCCATTTTTAGCAATTACAAGGTAAAATTTGACGAAAACTAACAGAAGATAAATATATTACGTGTGTACCAATTTAGAGTTTTTGGAAATTATAAAATTAGTTCGAGGTAAATTTGTTATAAGTATACTAGTGTAGAGTTTTTGGCTATCCAAAAATTAGTTTTGAACAAATTTATCATAAGCATACCAGTTTAAGATTTTTCATGATATCAACTCTCTCTTTTTTTTTACTAAATCTAAATCTTGCAATTCATTCGTTGACCATTTAGACCTTTGATGAAAATAAAGGATTGCGTTATTTTCCATCTCTGCTTAGAGAAAGTTAACCACGATAGATGTAGCGGCATATATCCATATTTGCAAAGCATAAATTATAATTACAAAGTTGGAAGTGCTTTTTTCTCCCTTCTCTTTTTTCTCAACTTTATTTTAAGTATTTGATGTCTAATTCGAAGCAAGATACTTTCCATGACTTTTGTGGGTGGAATTCTCGATAGACAGAAGTGGAAAAAAACCAAAGAGTGACATCATTAAGTCCAACCCAGTTCAAAAGTCAACGAAGTCATCGATGGTTAAATCCACAAAGATCAAATCGCCTGAGATTTACACAAGATTTATAGGTCTTGTCAAACTAGAAGGCCGTAGACGCCATCGTGCGTGCGCTCATGCCTTCTTCCTATCTCTTTCGGACTCTTCAAAGCATCACCCAAAAGTTTTTCTTATTTCCATTTCTAGACTTTAGACTTATGATTTTATGCCCACGCGTACAACCTGTGTGATTCCACGGGTGATGGGACGATGAAACTATTTAGGATAAATATTGAGAGACTCGTTGTTCCATAGATATAACACAATTTTTGAATTTCAGCCGTGTTTGTTTCATAAAAATAGGTGATGCAGGAAAACATTTTCTTAAAAATGATCACTTATATTGCTTGCAAAAATGAATGATCAAAATATATTTTCATCGTTCACAACAATAATTATATATAAGTTGTTGTCAATGATAAAAATATTTTTTATTGACTAATTATTTCAAATGGTAGATATAATTATTTTTATGAATATGTTTCTCAAATTACTCATCTATCATAAAACAATCACACCCAAATTCATAGTTTCAAGTACTTCTCAAGACCACTCAAACATTCTTCTTGAGAAAAGGACACTATCATTCGGTGCTCATTGTAGTGCTATAATTTTTCAATCAATTACTTGGGCATCTTAATGGTTAATAAGGGCGTGTTTAGTAACGTTTCTGTTCCAGGAACAATTTTTGAACATAAATAGTTTTTTTTTTGTTATGTTCTAGGGAATAATTTTTTAGTATAATTTTCACAAAAAATAAAAATAAAAAGTAATTTCTTAGTATAAAAATGCGCTTGGTAACTACAAAAAATTTATACTCCAAAAATAGAAATGCGTTTGGTAAACTTGTGTAATTTTTTTTAAATTTCTTTTAATTTTTCAATATTTTTATTAAAATTTTCTTTTTTTTTTTTTTTTTTCTTTTTCTTCCTTCTGGCTAGCAACCTTGCTGGGCCACCGCTAGGTTGGCGTTGCCCAGCGGTGGCCCGGCGAGACCAAGCCTCACTGGTGGCTAGGCGAGCTTGGCCTCGCCAAATATGGGCCAGCTCAAGCTCGCCCAACCAAGGTGAGGCCGAGGCCGACCTCACGTCGCCTGGGTGAGGTCGAGCCTCGCCTGGCCATTGAGGCCACCAGTGAGGCTTAGCCTCACCCAGGCGGAGCGAGGTCAGCGTCGCCGGGGGTCAGCGATGCTCTGACAAGGTCGCTGGCCATGGTCGAGGCCGGCGACCGACCAAAGGAAGAAGAAGGAAAGAAAAAAGAAGAAGTGTTTCTCGGAATTATTCCCGCGAACAAGAAAAAAGTTATTTCTATTTCTTGTTTCTATTCCAAATCTGTTCCCGGGAATAAAAGTGTAAACAAACGTGTTTCTGTTATTTTTTTGTTCCTCGAAACAAAAGAACAAAAATTTGTGCTCCAGGGAACAGAAACACATTTTGCCAAACACACACTAAGTGTTTACTAGAACTAGGTCGGCAATTTTTCTAGCTGAAAAATTATATGTATTTTAAAATTTATAGCACGTGTGATCCGTTTTCTTAAAATTATGACATTTAAGTAATTGACTAAAAAGTTGCGAATTTCAAGTGATTAATTAAAAAGTTATGATATTAAAGTAAGCATCGCATAAAAATTATAGTACTTGTAGCATTCTCTCCCCATCTTTCTCATATATGATGTTTATAAAGTAAACGATTAATGTTGAAAAGCTTATCATTTGGGAGTTGGAATTGACAATACTCTCAAACCAATGAGGATTGATGTTGGAAGATATGCATTGGATGGGATCTCGGAGATATATGCTCGGAATCATGCTCGATCATGATTGTGCATAAATTAGCTAGGAATTGATTTCAATCGATTACACAAATATTTTTTTGCCTTTATTGTATCACTTATGTATTATATTTACAGGACTTTGTACAATGAGAATAGACAATGAAATACAATTTCCCAGAATTCTCTCATCTTTCCTCGACACTTTGTTTTCTTTCATGGTATCAAAGCTGCCAGGCTTCTGACCTTTCCTTGCTTCTGCTCTTGATTGCCCACCAGAGGAGTTCTGACCTATAAAACAAATCTGCCATGTGGTATAGGAATCACCCTTGAGGAAGAAGATAAGAGCTTATGTTTTATTTTACCTTCAATGGCTAATGACCAGTCCATCGCAATCGCAGATCCAAAGTCCACCTGCGATAGTGTAACAACAACCACTTCAGGCACAGCTCGTACAGTGGAGACCCACACAGGCTCAGTTTAGTCTGGGGTAACCCATTGCGGGCCAAACTTTCCAGTGGGTACCTTACCCATGGTACCTTGGGCCAAGCTCAAATTCATCATTGCCTATTTATGTGGGCCACCAGGGAGCTCATGTCCAATCCCAAGGGAGCCCACCAACTGTGAGTGGGGCAAGCCCGACCTCCGAATTGGAGCAGACGAGCGGGTTGGGAGAACCGGGTATGGGAACAAATCCCTACCCAGGATTTTTAAATGTGGGTTATCAATTTGGATTGGGTGAACCGAGTCAAGGGACAAATCCCTACCCGAACTTCGCACCTAGCTTCCTGCCGTTCCTAGTCGCAGCCGTCACCGGGTGACCAGAGCTCAGTGACCCCCTGTACATCTTGATGGTCGACGGTCCTGAGTTGCGGCTGATCAACCTGCAGTTAACTGTTATAGATGAAGCCAAATATTTATTTTTAGGGGCTTTTTTTTTTTTTGTCTTTTTTATCAAATTTGCTTTTAGGTTAAAAGTGATATCTTTATATTAGCGATGGCAAGACCCTAGCCATCAAGACGCTAAAAAAGGAAATAGAGAGGCAAGAAAAAGAGAAAAGAAAAAAGTGAGTTTTTTCTTGATAAGGGTTCTCAATCTTTTTGTACCCTGATCTTGAGAGAAGATCGTCATTGTATTCCAATTTTTCTCGAAGTCTAGTGGATTCGCAGAGTGCCTCTGCACAAAGACGTAGCCTAGGTTTGGGTGATCTTCGATAACAAATTTTCTAGCGTGTTCATCTGATTCTGTTATTTTATTACTATATTCTATCCGATGAATTGTTTGCAAGCATTATTTTTGTGGAATCGATGTGCGATTTCGTAACAACTAGTATCAAAGCCAGGTTGGCTAATCGAGAACATTGAGGGTTTTTGGCAACGTTCGATTGAAAGCAAACAAGATGGCACAAGATAAAATCATAATCGATAAGTTCAATGGGGAGGATTTCGGATGGTGGAAACTACAAATAGAGGATTATCTTTATCAAAAATATCTCTATGCACCACTTGAGGGTTGGAAACCCGAGATGGCGGAAGTGGATCCGACAGCGGAATCTAGGGTTGACGAAAAAGACAAGGTACCACATCGCAAAAGCAAAAAAATGCAAAAAAAAAGCCATGGATATTCTAACGAATATTTTTGAGAAGTCGTCCACATCAAATCAGGTATTTTTGCTTAAGAAACTGGTTAATATGAAGTTATCTGATAAAGGTTCTGTGGCAGAGCATATTAATAGTTTCATGAAAGTCACGAGTCAATTGGAATCCGCAAGCATAAATTTAGACATGAAGCTTCAAGTTTTATTATTTTTTTGTTCTCTTCCAGAAAGCTACAATACCACAGTACAGGGAATTTCGAGCACCATGAAGGATGATTTAACTCTTGATGATACTATGAGTAGTATCATGGATGAAGAGATGTGAATGAAAGTTTCAGGTGAAGATAATTTTTCTGCATCTACATCTTCAACGGCACTCGCAGTGGAGAATCGTGGAAGAAGTAAAAGTAAAGGAAATTTCAGCGAGCGTGGCAGATCACAATCAAGGGGTAAGAGACAGGTTGCAAAAGATGAGTGTTGGTTTTGTCATAAAACCGGACACCGGAGGTTTCAATGTGAAGCCTACAAAAAGAAACAGCAAGATGAGAATCAAGGAGCTAATGTTGCACCTCGCAAAGAGACATATATGATGATTATGTCAGTGGAGATTTTGGACAAGTGGTTGTGGGAAACGGCCATATGTGTTTCATTGTTGGAAAATGAACCGTGACTGTGAACATCTCAGGTAGAGGACGTCTAGTTTTACGTGAAACTAGGCATATTCCGGAATTTAAAAAAAAATATATGATTTCAACCAATAAACTTGACCAAGAAGGTTTGGTAATAACCTTTGGCTGTGGAGAGTGGAAGATAACCTCAGGGGTAAGAGTAGTAGCAAAGAGAAAGCGTACGGATACACTTTACCTTCTCCAAGGAGACAATATCAGTGATATGGTTGCAACTACAATGGGTATAGGTAATTTATCTACTCTTTGGCATTATCGTTTGGGACATCTTAGTGAAAAATGTGTAAAACAGTTACACTCGAGAAAATTACTCGCGGGTTTGTAAAAAGTTGAGTTAGATTTTTGTGAGAGTTGCATTTATGGAAAACAAAAGGTTGTTAGTTTTCAATTGAATGGGCGACAAAATAAAGGCCATAAGCTAGAGTTGGTTAATACTAATGTATGGGGAGCTGCTCAGGAACTCTCTTATGGTGATAAGAGATATTTTGTCACATTCATTGATAATGCAACAAGGAAGACTTGGGTCTATGCTCTTTAAGAAAAATCAGAAGTATTCGGGATGTTCAGAATGTGGAAGACTATGGTAGAAAAAGAAATAGGTTATCAGATTAAAGTTCTGAAATCTGATAATGGTGGTGAATACACAAGTAAGGAATTTGTAGAATATCTGAGTCGAAAAGACATACACAGGTTAAAGACTGTTCCTAGAACTCCTCAAGAGAACGGTGTGGCTAAAAAAATGAATAGGACTATTCTAGAACATGCGAGATGCATGAGACTACATGCGGGTCTCCTGCTACACTTATGGGCTACCACAATTGATGCAGTTGTTTATCTTATCAACAGAAGTCATCTAGTGCGTTGGATGGAGAAATACCACAAGAACGGTGGTCGGGCAAAAAAATTAATTATTAACATTTAAAGGTGTTTGGTTGTATTGCATATGCTTTGATTGACAGGGAGGATAAGAAAAAGCTTGATGCTAAGTCCCAGAAGTGCGTCTTTATCGGATACAATAGCGACGAGTATGGCTATAGGCTTTGGGATTATGAGAATAACAAAGTCATCCACAGTCGCAATGTGGTATTCCATGAAGAAAAGATATACAAAGATCGTCAGACAAAGCATGAGAATGTAGTAGAACCAAAGTATGTTGAATTAGACACAATGCCCGTGAAGATATTTCAAGTAGATCAAAGTGCACTTGAAAGAGAGGTTCAAGATGAGCCTATTATCAGTGAAGAGGTAGTTTAAGAGGAACGCAGTGATTCGGAGCAGACTAACAACCCTGAAGTACCTGTCTTGAGGAGGTCTACACGTGTGAGAAAGCCAAAAGTAATTTTTGATCCATCAGCTAATACTGTTTTGAGACATGTCTTATATACAGATTCGGGGGAACCGGAAATTTACGATGAGGCAAAGGCAGACACATCTCACTTGCAGTGAGAGTGTGCTATGAAAGACGAAATGAGCTCATTACTTCAGAACAAAACTTGGGAGTTGACTAAGTTGCCCACAGGTAAAAAAGCTTTATTAAACAAATGGGTGTACAAGATTAAGAATGAAGCAGATGGTAATATTAGATACAAGGCGAGACTTGTAGTCAATGGCTTTTCTAAAAAAAAAAAATGGATCGACTACTCCGAGATATTTTCACCTGTAGTGAAAATGACATCAATTAAAGTTATGCTGAGTATAGTTGCAGTAGAGGATCTTCTTCTGGAGCAGTTAGACGTAAAAATAACGTTTTTACATGGTGACTTAGATGAAGAATTATACATGGCACAACCTAAGGGTTTTGAAGTTAAAGGTAAGGAGCACATGGTATGTCGCTTAAAGAAAAGCTTGTATGGCTTGAAATAAGCTCTACGGCAATGGTACTTAAAATTTTATGGTTTCATGAATGAAAAAAGATTTGCACACTGTAAATCTGATCACTGTGTTTATTTTCGCAAGTATAATGATGGTGACATTGTGTATCTCTCTTTATATGTGGATGACATGCTGGTGGCTAGTTCCAATATGAAGAAAATTGTAGAAGTGAAAAAAAAATGCTATCATCACAGTTTGTTATGAAAGACTTGGGAGAGATCAAGAATATTTTAGGCATGAAAATCATTAGGAATAGGAAAAATAAGAAAGTATGGTTGTCGCAGGAAGATTATGTGAACAGGGTGTTAAAGAGATTTAACATGGACAAGGTAAAACCGATTACAACTCCTCTAGCGAATCACTTCAAACTTTCAAAGGATATGTGTCCAAGCACTCAGGCTTTGAAAGATGAGATGGCGGTAGTTCCATATGCATCAGTAGTGGGGAGTTTGATGTATGCCATGGTGAGCACGAGACCAAACATTGCACAAGCAGTGGGAGTTGTGAGTCGATATATGCAGAACCCATGTAGAGAACATTGGAATGCAGTTAAATGGATATTGAGATATCTAGCAGGTACTTCCAATTACTCACTTTGTTATAATGGTACATCTCTAGAGTTGCAGGGTTATGTAGATGCAGATCATTCGGGTGATCGAGATAGTGGTAAGAGTACCACTGGATATGTCTTTACAGTTGCAAGCACAGCAATGAGTTGGGTGTTTCAATTACAAAAAGTAGTGGCTTTATCAACGACAAAGGCAAAATACGTGGCGATCACAGAAGTCTCCAAGGAAATCATGTGGTTACAAGATTATATGGAGGAGTTACATCGAAAACAGCCAGTCAGTACACTTTGGAGTGATAGTCAAAATGCAATGCACTTAGCAAAGAATGCAGCTTATCACTCAAGGACTAGACATATCAAGAAGCGTTATCACTTTATCAGGTCAGTATTGAAAGATAATGAGTTAAAGCTACAGAAGATTGATGGGTCGAAGAATCCAGCTGACATGATGACCAAGGTAGTAGACAAAGAGAAGCATATTTTCTGTACTACTATCATTGGTATTACTCCATGTTAATTGATGAGGAGTATCACAGAGGCACAAGTTTTTCAACTACTATTTTTTGAAGAAGATGGATACAGAGTTGCTTGGTGCTTAGGTATATTTGTCTTCAGGTGGGAGATTGTTATAGATGAAGCCAAATATTTGTTTTTATGGGTTTTTTTTTTGTCTTTTCTATCAAATTTGCTTTTAGGTTAAAAGTGATATCTTTATATTAGCGATGGCAAGACCCTAGCCATCAAGACGTTGAAAAAGGAAATAGAGAGGCAAGAAAAAGAGAGAAGAAAAAAGTGAGTTTTTTTTCTTGATGAAAGTTCTCAATCTCTTTGTGCCCTAATCTTGAGAGAAGATCGTCGTTGTATTCCAACTTTTTCGAAGTTTAGTGGATTTGCAGAGTGCCACTGCACGGAGACGTAGCCTAGGTTTAGGTGAACTTTGATAACAAATTTTCTGGCGTGTTAATCTGATTATGTTATTTTATTACTATATTTTGTCTGATGAATTGTTTGCAAGTGTTATTTCTGTGGAATTGACATGCGATTTCGTAACATTAATCGGGCCAGAGAACTATTCTAGGTGGTCCTGAGACTTCCGGCATGCCCTTCTAATAAAGGACAAAGATGGGTTCCTTGATGGGACTGTTTCGATTCCTACCAATGACCAACTAGCCCGACACTGGAGGAAATGCAACCAGCTCATTCGAATGTGGATCAACAACTACATTTCTCCAAATGTCACGGCTGGCCTTCCACCGACGAAGGACTTGAAGAACATGTGGGAAAACATCAAACAAATGTACGACAAGTTAGATCGGGCACGAATTTTCTCCCTTATGCAGGAACTCGGTGAACTCAAACAGGGAAACGTGACTATCTCGGCCTGCTACAACAGGTTGTCATCCCTGTGGAACAACCTCGAAGCCACAAAAGAAAAGCTCAAGAGTCCAAAGGAGACACTTGCATAGTACCAATCTATGAAAGAAAGGGAAAATGCAACTCGATTTTTATTTTTATTTTGAACGAATCGTACTTGACTTTTTGTTCACAGATCTTGGCCATGGAACCGACACCACCCCTTGGACGGATTTTTCAAATCGTCGTTCAGGAAGAGAGCCAGCGGCTCGCATCCTCGGAGCCGACGAAGGGAGGAGGAAGTTTCGCCATAGTGAGCCGCGGTGAAAAGCGAGACCCAGGAGCAAAAACCCTAGTGCACAAAAAAGGGGCACTACAAGAGGCGCTAGGGTTTCAGATTGAAGAAACGCTGCCCTTTAAAGCAGAAGGGATGGGCGGTCCAGATCACTTACGATGATTGGACGACGATCAAATAGCCAAAAGGGATCGATTCACTTAATGGGATCGAAAGGTGGAGATGAGCCGAGTGGAAAGGGATCCGACGATGGAATTTTTCAACCTATGCAAAAAACTTTAATTCAAAGGGAAAAGGTAAATTATATTGCAAATTTTGCAGACCCCCACACCATACAATAGATAATTGTTGGAAATTGCATGGCAAACTCGGAGAAAAAGGGAAAAGGAAGGAATTTTTTGCAGCTTATCAAGTTAGCAATCCTAATGTTGATCAATCCATAACATATGAATAGTACAAACAACTGATGCAAGCATTGCAGAAATTGGACACCTTCAACAAGGGAGGAAATTTCTCAGGTATCTCTTGCTGTTTGGTTAATAATATCTCAAGGAAAGCTTGGATAATTGATTATGGGGCAAGTGATCACATAGTTTGTGAGAAGACATTATTTTTAGATATGCATGAGAACCTGGATTTCCTTGTTTCTGTGCAATTACCCAATAGGAATGTCACTTATGTTACAATTACAAGAAAAGTCCAGCTTAGCCCACAAATCACACTCCAAAATGTTCTTTATGTCCCAGAATTTCAATTTAATCTTATCTCTGTGTCCAAAGCCTGCAAAGAAAATTCATGTCGTGTATTGTTTGATTCTAACACTTGCTTCTTTCAGGCCCTTTCGACTGGTAGAGTGATGGACTTGGGTAGTCTCTCTGAAGGACCGTTCCTTTGGACAAATTTTTCAAGTAATCTTGATTTGTCATCCATTTTTTAAAATAAAATGTCATTGTGTAACACGACTACCCATGATAAAGAATTCCTTATGCATTCAAGATTGGGTCATAGTGCTTCATTCCCTTACTCTAAATGTCAAATATGCCCTCTTGCAAAGGAGTCTCGTATTCCTTTTCCTTCTAGCCAAAACCATGCAAATGATATTTTTTCCTTGATTCATATGGATGTGTGGGGTCCTTATCATACATTACATCATGATAGGTCACATTATTTCTTAACAATTGTAGACGACTATTCTCGTGCCACATGGGTGTTCTTGATGCAGTCAAAAGAACAAGTTTTCTCAAATTTGAAAACTTTTAGTGCCTTGTCCATGAATCAATTTGGGAAATCTATTCAGCAAATCCGGATAGATAATGGGAAAGAATTCTTCAGCAATGATTGCAATTTCCTTCTTTTATCCAATGGGATTCTCCATGAAAGTTAATGTGTATACACCCCACAATAGAATGGGGTAGTGGAGCGCAAACATCGCCACCTTCTGGAAGTTGCACATGCATTGAAATTTTAAGCATCTATTTCGGAAAATTATTGGGGCGAATGCATCATCACTGCGGCCTATCTGATCAACCGTATGCCCACTCGGGTACTCAATGGAAAAACTCTATTTGAGTTACTTTTCAAGAAGAAACCAGAACTGGAATATTTAAGGATATTCAGATGCCTGTGCTATGCAACAATATAGAAACCAGAACTAGAATATTTAAGGATATTCAGATGCCTGTGCTATGCAACAATATTAAGCCCCCGTGAAAAAATGGGCCCCCACGCTCGACGTTGCGTCTTCATGGTCTATCCAAATTTATAGAAGGGATATCGTGTCCTCGAACAAACAACCGGGGAGTTCTTCATTAGCAGAGATGTTATCTTTCATGAGGACGTGTTCCCATTTCATGAAAAGGATTCTTTGGAAGAAACACCGGATATCTCACACCGTCCAGATCACATCCTATCTATAGAAGACTCAACTCCTAGATATTTTTTGACGAGAACTCCAATTCCAGTAATGACTGCAATTTCTTTTGAGAATTCTACACAAGAATTTGTTGTAGATTCAGTGCAAGAGAATTTCTCCGAAATAGAAGATCATTCTAAAGATATTGGGATTGAAGAAAGAGCATCTCCATCTTCTGTTCCAGCACAAGTGGATCCTCCTCGACGATATGGTCACTCTATACGTCCACCGGCTTGGACAAAGGACTATGTTTGCGTAGCCCTCAACTCACCAGGTATTCATTACCCAATATCATTTTATGTTTCGTTTCATAGACTTTCGCTGGAATATAGATGTTATGTTAGTTGAATATCGGAGGACAAAGAACCATCCAGCTATGAAAAAGCAATTGCTGACTCAAAATGGCAAGAAGCTATGGGAGCAGAATTGCAGGCACTAATTGCAAATCAAACCTAGGATTTGGTCAATTTATCTCTGAACAGAAAGCCTATTGGATGCAAATGGGTCTATAAAATCAAATACCAAGCTGATGGTTTCGTTGAGCGTTACAAAGCTCGGTTGGTGGCTAAAGGATTTACTCAATGGGAAGGTTTTGATTACCATGGAACTTTTTCCCCAATCGCCAAAGATGTAACTGTAAGATCTTTTCAATCTGTTGCTGCTATTAATGATTGGCTATTACATCAAATGGATGTGTATAATGCTTTTCTACATAGAGATTTAGATGAGGAAATCTACATGGACATCCCTTAGGGTTTACGGAGATATGGGGAGAATAGAGTATATCGTTTTTGTAAATCCCTCTATGGTCTTAAACAAGTTTCCAAGCAATGGTACACCAAATTTGCCAATGCTCTCACATCTATAGGATTCAAACAATCCAGATATGATTACGCCTTATTCACATGGACCCAAGGAATGTCATCGATCTACTTGATAATATATGTTGACGCTATTCTTATCATGGGCAATGATAAAAGTGCAATAGAAAGATTCAAGAAAGTATTTGCATTTCACTTTTCATATTAAGGGCTTGGGGAGCACCAAAATATTTTCTTGGAATTGAGATTGCTTGGTCTAATCAAGGGATTTCTCTAAGTCAATGGAAGTTTGTGCTAGAAATCATATCAAAAGCAAGTTTATCGGGATGCAAACTATTAGTTATTTTGATTGAGCAAAATACAAAATTGACCACCAAAGATTACGATGTAGGAATATCTAAAAATCATGATCCCGTTCTCAATGATCCTTCAAGTTATCAAAAGCTTGTTGGAAAACTCATATATTTAACTATGACCAGACCTGATATATGATATGCAGTGCAAACTCTCAGTCAATTTATACACAATTTGAAATTGTCTCACATGAATGCTGCCTTAAAGGTCATGAAGTACTTTAAAAAGTGTCCAAGACTAGGGATCCTCTTATCCAAAAAATGCAACATGGAAATGTCGGCATATTGTGATGCAGATTATGCGACTTGTCCTATGAGCCGAAGATCCATTACAAGTTTTTGCATTAAGCTTGGAGAATCACTTCTTTCTTGGAAGACCAAGAAGCAGGCAACCGTATCATTATCTTCAACTGAAGCAGAATATCAAGCCATTGCAAAGACTACCTATGAGATTGTATGGATACGAGGATTACTTCAGGATCTTGGGATTAATTTGAAGGGTCCGACAAGATTGTTTTGTGACAACGATGTAGCACTCAAACTTGCAGCAAACCCCATAACGTATGAAAGAACGAAGCATATAGAAGTGGACTATCATTTCACTCGCGAAAAAATTCAGGAAGGGATAATCGAAACAAGAGGA
The DNA here is from genome assembly GCA_016097545.1 of Eucalyptus victrix. Taxonomy (NCBI): domain Eukaryota; kingdom Viridiplantae; phylum Streptophyta; class Magnoliopsida; order Myrtales; family Myrtaceae; genus Eucalyptus; species Eucalyptus victrix. The sequence goes on along the minus strand of CM027839.1, from coordinate 51,017,057 downwards.
ATTGGAATGGTGGAGCAACCTGCCGACATTTTTACTAAGCCTCTGTGTGAAATACAACATGCATATCTATTAAGCAAGCTAGGTGTCTTGGACATCTACCAACCACTAGCTTAAGGGGGAGTGTTGGAAGATATGCATCGGATGAGATCCCAGAGATATTCTCGGAATCATGCTCAATTATGATTGTGCATAAATTAGCTAGGAATTTATTTCAATCAATTACACAAATATTTTTTTGCCTTTATTTGTTGACACCTAAATTTTGATTAGGTTATTAATTAGGCCTTAATTTCTTTTATTTTTCCTTTTTTAGATAATAAATAATAAATAACAAAAAAAAAGCAACAAGAACAACAAAAAAGAAGCAGCCCATCAGGGCTAGGCCTTCGCGCCCAGCCACCTCTTCTTCTTTTCCACACAGGCCCAAGGCCTAGCCCTCTTATTCTTCAACTTTGGCCCGACCCCCCCCCTCTCTTCTTTTTCTTCCTATCTTCTTCTTCTTCGTGCCTTTGTGCTTCACATGTGGTGGCCGGCGATGCGCTCAAGGGCAGCCTACGGCAGAGGGGAACGTAGGTAGGCCGCCGAAGGAGAGGACGACGTGCATGCGCCTTCAATACGCACCTTTAATGCTGAGATGAGACGCCAATTCAACCGTGCCGAAATGAGCTGTACTATAGCTTGATGTCATTCGCAACTCGAGCCTTCCAAGAAAGTCTTATTGGGCCTACATTGCAATGGTTTATCACAGCAGATATCTACCTCATGAGAGATTGGAATGAGCTGTCTTATGCATTCCTACTTCAGTATCAAAGCCAAATTGGAACTGAACTACCTTGTGAGAACTTGGTTCACTTCAGAAGAAGACCAATGGAAGATTTTCGAGCATATGCAAGGAGGTGGAATGGAAGGCTTTTATGATGCAAACCTCCCCTCAACTGGCCGAAGAAAAAATGATGAAGCTGTTCATAGGAGCTTTACCTCGCAAGCATCATTGTTGGTTACATGGTTTGCACTTCCATAGCTTCAATGAAGTGGTCCTCTCATGTGAATACTTCGAGTCTACTGGAGGTGAGGAACTCTCAGACGCTTGATTTCATAATCAACACTATCAAAGTGCTCCTTTCTCATAGGAGTTTTCATGGGTTTTGCTTGTTTTTATAATTTCATATTTCTTATCATGTCTAGTGTGCTACTGTTGCATTTTCCATTCCAGTAATCTAATGTACAGTTCTAATAATTTCATATTTCTTATCATGTATTCCAAACCAGCCTGGTGATGCTATCCAACCATGAAAAGAAAATACCATCCAAGGAAAATACTGAGGGCTGGGCTTTCTCATGCTTTCTTTCCCCCTAAAGATATATACTTTTGAAAACAAAAAATGTTTCAAAAGCTTTCGTCAAAACAAGATGATTAAATCATGTTTATTTTTCTAACTCACTCAATTCGTGTCTCAGAATATCATCCCCATCCCCCTTGACTTAGTGTGACAGGGGACATTTGAAGCTGGCACATCATGTGAACTCGTCAAATTCAAAGACACCCTTCCAAGAAGGCAGTGGGGCAAATAGAAGAGAGCATCCCACTTCAAAGAATGTAAGTTTTATTCTCTAAATATAATTTTGGAAATGATGTCTTCTATTTTCTATTTACAGGAGACCAAAGATAGGACGTAATAGGTACAGGCATACGGTTGAAATCAAGCCGTTCCCAGGAGCTCTATGCACTCCACCTCGCTCATGCCCAACTCCTTCTCAAGCCGGAGCAATATCTTTTCCCCACAACATGCCCGAGCAACTAGATGTTGTGGTTTCATCAATGGGATTTCCAGCTTTGACAAGCCAAGAAGCGCAAAAAAGGAATTTCTTCTCTTCCTTTGAATTGACTATTGTTAACAAGGAGAAAATCCAGACAGTTGAAGCGATCTCTAGCCCCTATGCAGACGATGACTTAGGGCCTAGAAACCTCACTTCGTGCTCCAGACGCATGCTCTCGCAATAAGTAATTACCATCAGAGAATTTGAGGTTTTGATTGTCCATCTCAGATTCCATAGAAGCTTGAAGTACATGACTTTGCCCAATGTTGCTAATGTCATATAGTCAAAGACAAAAGAAAATTCCACAAAAGGAAGGCGTTGAAGATGAATCAATAACCATCAATCATGCATACATGGCCACAAATGAGGAGGGCCAATCAAAAGAGACATTAAACTGTATCAAAGACAAAAGGCCGTCATTGACATTCAAATATCCCTAGGAGTCAACAAATACAAACTCTGGGGAAGGGTAACTTGGTATTGTTTCCAATACCCCCACTATTTGAACCCGCTTTTGACATATTTTCCCTATTAATATGAAGCATTGGGATTCAAGAACCAAGCTTAATGGCTAATTTGGGCAAATCAAGAGATCCATATCAATTTACCTAACTTGGTATCAAAGGACGTGTCGTCCAGAAGCCAGTTCGATTAAATGAAAAGGAAAATGCCCTACGGACACCACCAACGCCTTAGCCTAGTGGACTTCATATCCTCCTGATGCCTCAGGTCTATCTAATCAATTGCAAACCAATGAAGGGTAATGTTGTATTGTTCCCAGTTGTTCAACTTCTAAGAGAATTCGTGACTGACACATTCTTTCCTATCTTTTATAGGATCACTTGACTATCAAAAACAAGGATAACAAATTAATGAGAGGCATGACAAACTCTCCTAAGCGAAATGGCATCCTAAGTAATCGCCAAAGCAAATAACAGAAAATCTTCAGGCCTCAACTCACATTTGATTTTGGCTAGGCTAAATGATCTATTTGTACATCTTCTCTTCTATAGGGGCAAAAGCAAAGATGCCCGATCAAATTCCCAATCCTTGGTTGATCATTCATGTGTCATATCCCTAATCAAGAGGGACAACCATCGACACTCACTTGTGAATAACCCTTTTGATGTTCAAAATTTAACATATTTGGAAACACCATTATGTTAACTCCTAAAGTTGTCAATAAGGTCTTTTTTAAGCCAAAACCACTCACTTGTTTGAGAGTACAAACTCTCTCATATTTAAAATGCTGCATGCCTTTTCCAAATGGATTTTTGCATGATGATTTTGTCTATCTAGATCACTAATTCCGTTGGAGACTATCAGAATAGACAGTCGAACGAAGGACATAGACTAACTAAGCATGTTGGATGAGGCGAGTCAGAATGATGAAAGGCAAGCTATATCCTACACACAGTCCCCCATCTATACACTTGTGAGATGAGTACAGAAGATCTCATGACTACAGGGTAAAGAGTTCTCTCGCGAATGGTACGATAACCAAAACAATGAGATGCATTTCATTGCTCACCCCTTTGAGCCCCATATACTGGTGAAGCTTCTCTCATACTCCCGTCAAGAACCACCCCACACTGGAGTAGATTAGAGGCGAAGCAGCATCACAAGGTGAAAAGATAGATAGAAATTTTCTTGCTCGCACTTGCATCAATTTTTGGGTGTCTTTATTGCATATGAACACTCGCGTTAATTTAAGTGCCCTAGAATGACAAAAGAGCAATTCTTTCTCTACGCACTTGTATTCATTGTACAGCCCAAGTGAGTCTGTAATTTTACCCTCACATTGAGACAAAACAGAAGTCATTGCCATAGCCTAGAGCGACGGCTGAAGATGAAGACTCAAGAGTCAAAATAACGGTGCTTCGATTGAACTTGCCTAGATCAGTTCCTCAAGCAACAAAAATGAAAAAACTAGGGACATAAAAAAGCAGTATACCTGGTAAAAGCAAGGTTAAATGCTCATAAATGAAGAACTGGAATAAAAATAAGGGCATGAAAAAACAGTATGTCTGGTAAAAGTGAGGCCAATGCTCCCTAATAAAAAATACATTTAAGAAAAAGTTACTGTTGTGGTCCATAAAACCTCCATATGACAAGAAAGACCAGTGACAAATGCCGAGACAATCACCAACTCTCATCCTCTTACACGTGAGCTAAGTCTATATTGCGTCCCATTGTAAAAGTCTCTTCAGAATAGAGCACTTCAATTAACGTAGTATTTCACGTATACATAAGTATCGCTCGAAGAAATACAAGCAAGATTATTCTATCTCTTTTCGCAAGATTCCTAACTTGCAAACATGGAAATGATCGTGCAGCACTCCAAAAGCCCTGACCTTGACGATCCCCTTTGATGAGCTGGTGACAAAGTCTTCATCACAATTTGAACAAATACCTCTCACATTGGTAAAGTTGTACCACTTGTGATAATACTTAGACCCCTATTAACATGATGACAGTGAGATAAAGTGGTCCTTATAAATCCTGCATCAATGGTCAGGATAGCATTTTCCATGAGAGTGAGCGGAAAGTCCTTTCAGACTAAAAGTCCCTCATTTAGCATGCTCAAGACATCTACATTCTAAATAAAGGTTGTCTTTCAAAATCTTCCCCAGTAAAACTCAGATGATACAAAACTGACAAAATTGTCATGCATGAATCACATTTAAATTCATGAATTTACAACATATACAATCATGTGTGCATATTGTACAAATAGCAGACATACTCTCAGAGATCAGAGATATTTCCAGGTAAGTATATCCCTATCCCCATTTGTCTTAAAATACCTACCATTGTCCAGGTACTCTCTTATTAACACTTAATCTATTCGAGTCATCCTTTGAGTTTGGGT